>CM022298.1:444169306-445369306 GCA_011799875.1 Thinopyrum elongatum | reverse complement strand
GGGCCTCCAAGCGCAGAGTTTTGTAGGACAGTAGCAATTTTCCCTCAAGTGGATGACCTAAGGTTTATCAATCCGTGGGAGGCGTAGGATGAAGATGGTCTCTCTCAAACAACCCTCCAACCAAATAACAAAAAGTCTCTTGTGTCCCCAACACACCAAATACAATGGTAATTTGTATAGGTGCACTAGTTCGGCGAAGAGATGGCAATAAAAGCGTAGTAATGATAGTAGATATTAATTTTTGTAATAGGAACAATAAAAAACAGCAAGGTAGCAATTGGTAAAACGGAGCACAAAAGGTATTGCAATGCTTGAAAATGAGGCCTAGGGTCCGTACTTTTGCTAGTGCAATCTCTCAACAATGCTAATCTAATTGGATCATATAACCATCCCTTAACGTGCGATGAAGAATCACTCCAAAGTTCTTATCTAGCAGAGAACATAAGAAGAAATTGTTTGTAGCTATTCTTTCCGATCGATCTATCCAAGAGTTCGTACTAAAATAACTCCAAGTTATTCTTTCTGATCGATCTATCAAGAGTTCGTACTAAAATAACACTAAGTTATTCTGTCCGATCGATCTATCAAGAGTTCGTACTAAAATAACACCAAAGCAAATTCAGATTCATAATACTCAATCCAACACAAAGAACCTCAAAGAGTGCCCCAAGATTTCTACCGGAGAAACAAAAGACGAGAACATGCATCAACCCCTATGCATAGATTACCCCAATGTCACCTCGGGAATCCGTGAGTTGAGTACCAAAACATATCTCAAGTGAATCAATATAATACCCCATTGTCACCACGGGTATTCATATGCAAGACATACATCAATGTTCTCAAATCCATAAAAGTATTCAATCCGATAAAACAAAATCTCAAAGGGAAAACTCAATTCACAAGATAGAGAGGGGAAAACACCATATGATCCAACTATATTAACAAAGCCCGCGATTGTGACGCCCCCGGCTTAATCGTGCACTAATCATACACGCAAATGCACACGATCAAGCCTAAGGGATCACTTGAAGATATCACAACACAACTCTAAAACATAAATAAAGTCATACAAGCTTTATATTACAAGCCAGGGCCTCGAGGGCTCAAATACATAAGCTCGCATACAAGCGTCAGCGGAAGCATCAGATATCTGAGTACAGATATGAAACAGAAACAGAGAAGCCTTTAGAAAGGCGGGATAAAACAAAATCTATGATTGAAAGGCGCAGGCCTCCTGCCTGGGACCCTCCGATCCTACTCCTGGTCGTCGGCAAGCTCGTAGTAGTAGCCACCCTCTGGGTGGTAGTAGTAGTTGTCGGTGGGGGCAGCTGGCTCCGGGGCTCCGTCGTCTGGTTGCATCAAAAGGGGAAAGGGGAAAAAAGGAAGCAAAGCAACCGTGAGTACTCATCCAAAGTACTCAGCAAGCAAGGATCTACACTACATATGCAACATTATCAAGGAGAGGCTGTATATATGGACTGGGCTGCAGAAATGCCGGAATAGAGAGAAGGCCTCGTCCTATCGAAGACTAGCATCTTCATCGGTCTTGCAGCATTAGAAGAGTGTAGATTAGTACAGCATAAAGTAGTAGTAACATTAAGTATCAACCTCGGCCAGAGATCCTTTCTCAACTCCCTGCGAGAAAGCAATCCCAAAGCCCTAGTATCCATTTCTCATCACTAGTATCCAGTTCTAGTTGTATCGATCGGGATACAACTCCGAGCGTCCGTTACCGAGGATCGGCTATGCATAGATTAGTTCTTCCCTGCAGGGGTGCACCAACTTACCCACCATGCTCGATTAACTCCGGCCGAACACACTTTTCTGGGTCATGCCCGGCCTCGGCCAAACGATACGCCGCAACCCGACCTAGGCTTAACAGAGAGGTCAGCACGCCAAACTAAACCTATGCCCCCAAGGGTATTGGGCCATCGCCCCGGGCGCCCCTGCACGTTGCGTACGCGGCCGGTGAGCAGACCTAGCAGCCTCCAGTACAACGGAGGGTGCTTAACGCGGTCCAACCCAGTGCGCACCGCTCAGTTGCTGACGTCCATTAAGCTTTGGCTGATGCATACGACGCAGAGTGCCCATAACTGTTCCCACGTGATGGTTAGTGCTATCAGGCCAGAGGCCCACTCGGATCAAATATCCAAACCGTTAGTGAATTAGGAGCGCGCGATAATGAGCAGAGACTCATGATCGATGTGACCCCGTCGCCCCGTCTCGAGGACTTGCGGCAAGGGCTAAGAATGCCCGGCCATGCCTCGTAATTATCTTGCGGGTACTCTCTCTGGTCACCTGACTACACATCAATCGCATCACTTGCTCGCGCGGGTACCCCTCAGGGCCAACCCGACTTTAGTATCATGGTTATGTGGTATAGTCATAGTATCTGTGTGTCCAGAACACCAAGGGGGAACCCTGAGGAATCACCCTCGATGGAATTCCACCTGATGTAATCGTCAAGGTGAACTAAGGAGGAATCACCGTCGAGGTCCACTCTTGAGGAGTTGCATGACAACGTCGTTACCGGGAGTGGAGAAAGAGGAATCACCCTCGATGACCACAACCAATGAACTAACCTACAAGGTTAACACCAGAAGCGCTGACGAGGTATCACCCTCGGCACTTGATAGTAACCCGGTAGTGTCGTACAACTAGGGGGGTGATGTGTGGTGCCGGGGCCTGGTCTTCAATCCCGCTGATCGGGTCTTCTGATAATCCAGCGGGGCAGTTGGGTCAAAATGGGGTCTCTGACGGGTCTCCAACCAGCCTATGCTAAACAGTTTAGGAAAGCAGGTAATTATCAACAGCAGGTTACAAAATCAGGCTATGCATCAGAATAGGTAAAGCAGTAGCAGCAGCAATTCTAATGCAAGCATAAGAGAGAAGAGAATAGGCGATATCGGAATGTTCAAAGGGGGGGTGCTTGCCTGGTTGCTCGGTGGCAAAGGCAAGGTCGTCAGTGGTGTCGTCGGTCTCCGGAGCAGCGTCGGTGTCGGGGTCTACCAAAAGAGAAGAGGGGGAGGAAACAAATAAATTCACAGCAAACATATGCAACACAGAGCATGCTATGCTAACGTGCAGTACAGGGTTGCCTAAAGGACATGTCTAAATCATTTTAGTTATTTTAGGATTTAAGTTGGATTTATTAACCGGTATATATGCACTATTCATCTACCGGAAACGGGCTAAAAGTTGCGTGTTCACCTCCGTAGAGGGTCCCAACATGGAAACAGACGACATGATCAGATTCGTCTCGTCGTTCTGAGCAACTTTCATGTATTAAGTTTTTCGATCCGAGCTACGGTTTATTTTCTATGAATTTTCAAAGATTAAAGTATTTTCTGGAATTAATTATTTAACAGAAATAGATTATGATGTCAGCATTGCATGGGTATGACGTCAGCAGTCAACAGATCGGCTGACCAGGGTCAAACTTGACCTGTGGGTCCAGTGGGACCCACTTGTCAGCCTCTGTTAGGACTAACAGTAGATTAGCTAGCTAACATGGTTAATTAGGGGAGTGGGCCCAGCCTGTCAGTGACTTAACTAAATAACATAATTAACTTAATTACTTAATTAACTTAACTAACGCAGGGGGCCCACACGTTAGTGTCACTGTGCTGACACGTCAGCTCAGTTGACCTAGTCAACGAGTCAGCGGGGGCCCCTAGGCCCACTGGTCAGTGGCCCAGAGGTGGCCCTAGGCCAGCGAGCATGGCGGTGGCCGGCGGCTCAACGCCGGCGACCTCCAAACGCGGCGGAGGGCTCGGTCGCGCGTCGGGTTTCGGCCATAGCGGGCCAAAACGAGCGCGGTGAGGTGCGTTCGAACGAGGGGGACACGCCGCATCCAACCGCGGTGGTGGCGCGGCCGAAAGCGATCGGAGTTAGCGACGGCGAGCGACGGAGGTGGCGCCGGAGTTCGGGCATCAACGGTTTTTGCATTAGGGGCCACGGCAAGTGGCGTGGGCAGTGGCGTTCGAACGGGCAGGCGAAGTCGCGTCGAATGGTGGTGAAGGCGCGGCCGGACTTGGCCGGAAGCGGCGCCAGCGACAAGCAAAGGTGGAGGCGCGTTCGGGCGCTCATCGGACTAGGCGCTAGAGGGCATGGGAGGGCACATGCGCGAGTGCGTTCGGCTCCTACGGTGGTGCTGAGCACGACTGCAAGCTCAGACGAGCTCGTCAGCGGCTAGAGCGTTGGCAGCACCAACGGCGGCGGAGCTCCATTCGGGCACAAGTGGAACGACGGCCACGGCAATGGATACGCTCGGGGAGGAGAGGGGAAAGGAGGAGAGGCTCACCGAGCAGCTCACACGGAGGCCCTTGGAGGTTTAGGAGCAGCAGAGGTGTCGCCGGAGCCGGTGAAGAGCGGCGGCGATCGGAGAAGGGAACGGAGGAGGCCCGATGCTGCAGCGCCTTCGAGCTCTAGCTGAGGCCACCAGACGACGAGGAGGATGATGGCGGACCTCTACGGCATCACGGCGGGTCGAGGCGACGACGGTGGCCGTGGTGGCGACAGAGAACGGCGGCGAGGGCGCTCGGCCTCGACGGATCTGGTGGGAGAGAGGGGGAGGAGCTAGCGAGGGGAGAGGGAGGAGTGAACGGGGAGGACCAGGGGGACGCACGAGGCCGGGGCCTTATCCCCTCGTCGGTGGGGCGTCGGTGGCCGTCGCGCTGTCGATGGCTCGGCGGCGCGGCGCGCGGCGACCAGGGGTGAGGTGACACGCAGGTGAGAGAGAAGGAGGGATGGGCCTGGTGGGCTGGCTTCGGGGCACTGTGCACTTAGGCCCAGTGCACAGTGCCTCTTTCTTTTATCTTTTCTGTTTTATCTCAACAGCAAGCTTTTGCATTTTTGTGAGCTATCAAATGAGTTTGCAAAAAGGTGAAACTTGCTCACCTTAGTTCAATGCAATATCCAGCACTACCACAAAAAGTTTGGGCATTTTTGTAAACCTTTTGAATGTATTCAAAAATGAATAGGGTATTTTAAGTGCTGTTTTGGCTCTGTTAAAAAGCATTAGGCCCATTTAGAGTTGATGGTGATGTTGTGTTCCTTAACAGCAAGTAGTTTTAGATTATTTGCTATAAGGTTAACATTTTTCCAACAGGTTTTGAGCAACTTCATTTTGCACTTTTGAATTTGAGTTGATTTTCAGAGAGGGTTTTGAATTGAATCTTTAACAAATGTGACTAGGCACTGCAAATAAGGATGACTTGGCATTATTAGCAGATGATCACAGAGGTTATTACACAGGGGTGTTACACGTATCAGCATCCCCAAGCTTAATTCCTACTCGTCCTCGAGTAGGTAAATGATAAAAGAAATAATTTATGAAGTGTGAATGCTAGCAAAGTGCATAAGTTTGATCAATGATAATTTCAATCACTTTTCCTAGCATCATAACAGCAACTCTTTCTCATAAAACTTATTATGATAAAGTAGCAATTGAAAATGGAATTTTTGTTGTGGAAAGCTACCTATCATATTCATCATATAATCTTTCTTTTGTAGCATGGACATTTGGACTTGAATGATTCAAAGCAATAGTCTATAATTTGACATGAGGACATCAATACTCAAGCATATCAACAAGCAACCATATCTTTCAAAATATCAACACTAAAGAAAGTTATCCCTAGCCCATCATGCTCAATCATTGATCCATTCATGAGACACACTCGAATATTAGCTACATCCAATGCTCAAGTACGATCATAGTGCCCCTTAGTTGGTGCTTTATAAGAGAAGATGGAGACTCAAATAAAAATAAAAATGGCATAAAGTAAATAGATAGGCCCTTCGCAGAGGGAAGTAGGGATTTGTAGAGGTGCCAGAGCT
The DNA here is from genome assembly GCA_011799875.1 of Thinopyrum elongatum. Classification (NCBI taxonomy): domain Eukaryota; kingdom Viridiplantae; phylum Streptophyta; class Magnoliopsida; order Poales; family Poaceae; genus Thinopyrum; species Thinopyrum elongatum. The sequence continues at coordinate 445,363,462 of CM022298.1, read as the reverse complement.
CAAAGCTTAAATTGAGAGATAAAAATTTTGGGAGGCATACTTTTCCCGTCAACAAAAACAACCGAGTAATTCCCAACACTTTCCATGCTAGATATATCATAGGCGGTTCCCAAACATAAAATAAAGTTTATTCCTTTTTCCACCATTCTTTCACGATCCATGGCTAGCCGTATCCACGGGTGACCTCCATACCAACACTTTCCAAGAAATTTATTATTTGACAACATAAAGTAAATTCATTTTTTATTTCGGGACTGGGCATCCCTAATACCTTTGTCGTACTCTCGTGCAATGACAAGTGAATAAACACTCATCTTGAGAATAACAAATCTAGCATGGAAAATATTGACCACCCCCTGCCGCTTCATGAGCGGTATGAGCACACAAAAAGGAAATTAGTTTGAAAATTTAGAGATGGCACATACAAATTTGCTTAGAACGGCATGGAAATACCGCATATAGGTAGGTATGGTGGACTCAATTGGCACAACTTTGGGTTTAAGAATTTGGATGCACAATTAGTATTCTCACTTAGTACAAATGGAGGCTAGCAAATAGATTGAGGAGCAACCAACCAAGAAACGAAAATTCGCATAAACGAGCATTTAGCATAACTAACACCGAATAATGCACCACAAGTAGGATGTAATTTCATTGCATAATTATTGACTTTCGTGCTTGCATAGGGAATCACAAACCTTAACACCAATATTCTTACTAAAGCATAATTACTCACCAACATGACTCACATATTATTATCTCCATATCGCAAAACTATTGCAAGGAATCAAACTTATCATATCCAATGATCTACATGAAAGTTTTTATTATATCCCTCTTGAACATCTATCACTTTGGGACTAAATTTATATGTTGCAATTGCTTTTGACAAGCTCAAATAAATTTAAGTGAAGCACGAGAGCATAAGTATTTCTTCAAAATTTTCAACTCTCAAAATAATCTAAGTGAAGCATGAGAGTAAATGACAAACTACTCAAAAAAGATATAAGTGAAGATCAAATGAGTAGTTAAGTAAATAGGTAGCTATTTGAGGACTCTCTCTTATTCAAAACTTTCAGATCTAAGTATTTTATTAAAACAGCAAGCAAAACAAAATAAAATGACATTCTAAGAATGGCACACATCATGTGAAGAAGCAAAAACTTAGGCTCAACCGAGGCTAACCGATAATTGTTGATGAAGAAAAGTGGGATGCCTACCGGGGCATCCCCAAGCTTAGATGCTTGAGACTTCTTGGATTATTAACTTGGGATGCCTTGGGCATCCCCAAGCTTGAGCTTTTGTTTCTCCTTAATTCCTTTTATATCACGGTTTCCCTAAATCTTAAAAACTTCATCCACACAAAACTCAACAAGAACTCGTGAGATAAGTTAGTATAAATCAATGCAAAAACCTTATCATTCTCTACTGTAGCAAATCACTAAAATTATTATTCAACATTGCATACTAAATGCCTCTGCATATTTAATACTCCTATCCTCAAATAGAATCATTAAACAAGCAAACATATGCAAACAATGCGAACATAACAGCAATCTGTCTAAACAGGACAGTCTGTAAAGAGTGCAATTGTACTCATACTTCCCTAACTCCAAAAATTCTGAGAATTTACCACACTGTAGAAAATTTATCAGATCTTATTGTGCAAAAAAGTTTCAACATTTTATCACATTCTAACTTTTCTGGATAATTATTGCAACAGCGATAGACTTTCTGTTTTGAAACAGCAACTCATATATTTGCAAAATAAGCATGGTGATGGCTATCCTTGCCACTTTTATTGAAATAAAAGATGCAAAGCATTATTCTAAATAACAGAAATAAAATCCTAATAAAATAAAATGACTCTCCAAGCAAAACTCATATCATGTGACGAATAAAAATATAGCTCCAAGTGAGGTTACCGATAATGTCGGAGACGAAAGAGGGGATGCCTTCCGGGGCATCCCCAAGCTTAGTTGCTTGGATATTCCTTGAATATTACCTTGGGGTGCCTTGGGCATCCCCAAGATTAGGGTCTTGTCACTCCTTATTCTCCTCATATCGATATCTCACCCAAAACTTGAAAACTTCAATCACACAAAACTTAACGGAACTTCGTGAGATGGGTTAGTATGATAAAGACAAATCATTCACTTTGGTACTGTCAAAGACAAGATTCATAATTGTTCTCACACAATGCCTACTGTACTCTACAATTTCCATAATTTATATTGAGCAATATAAGCCATATAAACTAGATAACAAGCAAACTATGCATTGAAAACAGAATCTGTCAAAAACAGAACAGTACATAAAGATCTGAATTAAGGTCATACTTATGTAAGTACAGAAATTCTGAAATATTTGGAAAACGTATAAAATTTGTATACCCAACAACTGTAAAAAAAAGCAGAGTTTTTTGACGCTCCAGTGAATTTAAACAATTCTGTTACTGGGAGCAAAAGTTTTTGTTTTTGCACAGAATCAAGTCAACTATCATCCACACTATCCCAAAGCCTTTACTTGGCACTTTATTGAAATAAAAGCAATAAAGCATGGATACTAAAGTATCATAACCATGTGAACACACAAAAACAGTAGGTAAAAGTGTTGGGTTGTCTCCCAACAAGCGCTTTTCTTTAAAGCCTTTTAGCTAGGCATGATGAGTTCAATGATGCTCACATAAAAGATAAGGATTGAAACATAAAGAGAGCATCATGAATCATAAGTTCCTCTCTCATAATAATTTTCAGTAGCATCATGAATAGATTCATCAATATAACCATCACATAAAGCATTCTTTTCATGATCCACAAGCATAGAAATTTTATTACTCTCCACATAAGAAAATTTCTTCTCATTCGCAATGGTGGGAGTATCATATGAAACTCGAATACTATAAATTGTTTCCACATTAAAAGAGTAATGTTCAGGAAAAGGGTAATCATAACTATGAAAATTTTTATAAATATAATCATTACCACTTTTTATAACATAAGTATCATCACAATAATCATCATAAGTAGCAACTTTGTTCTCATCATAGATAGGAGGCATGCAATCATCATAGCAAACTTGATCATTCAAAGTAGGGGGGCTAAAAAGATCATCTTCATTAATCATATTATCCCCAAGCTTGGGACAAACATTAATTGCAGCAAATAAATTCTCAAACATGTCATTCTCATCAAACATAGCATCCCCAAGCTTGTGGCTTGGCATATCATAAGCATAGTCATTCTCATCATTAATAGTATGAATAGCACCAACGGTATAACAATTGCTATCATCATAATTTCCCAAGTTGGTGCCAAAAAGATTTCCAAGATTATAATAAGTATCATTATCTTCCCAATCATAATCATCACGACAAGCAATAGGCATAGCAAAATCATCATCAATAGTGCTCTCGAACATTGTGCCATAAGACAAAGAAGCAATATCATCATCAAGTGCATCATCTTCCACAATTATTTTTGATTCATTTTCATGAGGCACAACAATAATAGGAGCAACATTATTTGGGAGAGATACCTTTTTACCTCTATTCTTTCTTCTTTTCTTCTTCTTCACCACATCATGTGTAGGTTTAATTAATTTTTTCAAGCTTCTTATTGATGAGATTGGTTGAATAGGGAGCTCCTCCTCGTCACCTATTTCATCATGAGAGATAATAGGAGGGAAAGTGGAAATCTTTACCCTTTCATTAGTATTCCTTTTATATTCTATTGGTTTTCCCATCTTTCTATAGTTGGCAATATAAGCATTCTCATTGCAATTTACCATGCAAAACATATAGATATTTTTTAGATTAGTTTCAATGTCGTCCATGAGAATGAATACTTCAAACCAACTATTTTTATGTGTCAATTCTTCACTCCCCAAAAATAGACAAAGCTCATTATAAAGTTCAAGGGTGATCAAGTCATTACAATATTTGGCCATGATTCGATCATGAAAAAGTTTGCATTGGAAATTAAGATGACCATCCTTATTGCAAAGTTCACAAGTAATAGGACAAAGAGAACATAATTTTGTAGCAAATTCATCTATCACTTTGAGCAAAAACTTGGTTCTATCATGTTTATGCTTCTTACAAAATCTATCATCCCTATAAGGCATGTCTTCACAAAGTCTTTTCCACTCCACAAAAATTGACATGCTTATAAGAAACATTTTTGTCATGACTTGTGCAATCATCATTAGCATTTTGGATATTCAAAGAATTCATACTAACAACATTGTAATCAAGCTCATCTTTTATGCCAAACATTTTATTGAATTCCTCTTCTATCAATTGAGCACAATTTTCCTTTCCATCATTTTCACGAAAGACATTATAAAGTTGAATAATATGATGCAACCTCAATTCCATTTTTTTGTAGTTTTCTTTTACGAACCAAACTAGTGATAAAACAAGAAACTAAAAGATTCAATTGCAAGATCTAAAGATATACCTTCAAGCACTCACCTCCCCGGCAACGGCGCCAGAAAAGAGCTTGATGTCTACTACACAACTTGTTCTTGTAGACTCGTGTTGGGCCTCCAAGCGCAGAGTTTTGTAGGACAGTAGCAATTTTCCCTCAAGTGGATGACCTAAGGTTTATCAATCCGTGGGAGGCGTAGGATGAAGATGGTCTCTCAAACAACCCTGCAACCAAATAACAAAAAGTCTCTTGTGTCCCCAACACACCAAATACAATGGTAATTTGTATAGGTGCAGTAGTTCAGCGAAGAGATGGCAATAAAAGCGTAGTAATGATAGTAGATATTGATTTTTGTAATAGGAACAATAAAAAATAGCAAGGTAGCAATTGGTAAAACGGAGCACAAACTGTATTGCAATGCTTGAAAATGAGGCCTAGGGTCCGCACTTTCGCTAGTGCATTCTCTCAACAATGCTAATCTAATTGGATCATATAACCATCCCTCAACGTGCGATGAAGAATCACTCCAAAGTTCTTATCTAGCGGAGAACATAAGAAGAAATTGTTTGTAGCTATTCTTTCCGATCGATCTATCCAAGAGTTCGTACTAAAATAACACCAAGTTATTCTTTCCGATCGATCTATTAAGAGTTCATACTAAAATAACACTAAGTTATTCTTTCCGATCGATCTATCAAGAGTTCGTACTAAAATAACACCAAAGTAAATTCAGATTCATAATACTCAATCCAACACAAAGAACCTCAAAGAGTGCCCCAAGATTTCTACCGGAGAAACAAAACACGAGAATGTGCATCAACCCCTATGCATAGATTACCCCAATGTCACCTCGGGAATCCGCGAGTTGAGTACCAAAACATATCTAAAGTGAATCAATATAATACCCCATTGTCACCACGGGTATTCATATGCAAGACATACATCAAGTGTTCTCAAATCCATAAAAGTATTCAATCCGATAAAATGAAATCTCAAAGGGAAAACTCAATTCACAAGATAGAGAGGGGAAAACACCCTATGATCCAACTATATTAACAAAGCCCGCGATACATCAAGATCGTGACATCTCAAGCACACGAGAGAGAGAGATTAAACACATAGCTACTGGTACAAACCCTCAGCCCCGAGGGTGGGCTACTCCCTCCTCATCATGGTGGCCGCCGGGATGATGAAGATGGCCACCGGTGATGATTTCCCCCTCCGGCAGGGTGCCGGAACGGGGTCTAGATTGGTTTCTCGTGGCTACAGAGGCTTACGGCAGCGGAACTTCTGATCTAGGGTTACCCCGAGGGTTTTTGGAATATTTGGGAATTTATAGGGCGAAGAGGCGGTGCGGGAGGCCACCGAGGTGGGCACAACCCACCTAGGCGTGCCTGGGCTCCCAGGCGCACCCTGGTGGGTTGTGCTCCCCTCGGAGCTCCCCTCTGGTACTTCTTTGGCCCACCGGGTGTCTTCTGGTCCAGAAAAAATCTCCAAAAAGTTTCGCTGCGTTTGGACTCCGTTTGGTATTGATTTTCTGCGATGTAAAAAACAAGCAAAAAAAACAGCAACCGGCACTGGGCACTATGTCAATAGGTTAGTCCCAAAAAATGATATAAAGTTGCTATAAAATGATTGTAAAACATCTAATAATGATAATATAACAGCATGAATACTTCATAAATTATAGATACGTTGGAGACGTATCACAGACAGTGCTACCTGGCGAAGCAGATCTCTTGCTGGGTCCCGATAGCTCCTCAGAGATGGATTCAGAGACAGATGACCAGTCCTATTCCCCCACCGAGGTGTATGCTCTAACTTGGCACGGTTATACTGCTCATATCATGCATATGGTGTGTTGCATTGCATAGTTTAGACATCATATACACAATATTCAACACCAGGTTCTTAGTTCAGACATCATATATGCGAATGCCCTCTGCTTAGTATATAAATCACACGTGTGAATTATATCATGTGATCCTGATTACTTAGATAACATGTATGTGAATTATGCCATGCCAACCTGTTTACTAAAGACATCATATAATTATCTCATGACATCCTATTTAGTTAGTCATCATATCTTTGAATTATGTCACGCTATTCTATCCAGTTTAGATAGACATCATATATGTGAAATTATGTCATGTTATCCTTTTTAGTTAAACAATATACATGTGAACTATTTCATGCCCTCTTTTTTCCACACTATCTATTGCATTTGTCTCTCATACAAGGTATGTACATTCAACTATTTTTGTTGTTTATCAGCCATTTGAATTGGAGGGGGTGATGGCAGTATCTAGCGGAGTAAAAACACGGTTTTCAAATAAAACAGTGCTACCTCTTGGTGAGGATAGCACCCCGGTTGTACATGCACAAGAACCAGCCCTACCACACATAACCCAGACTCTCGCAGATTGTACCCCTACTCAGATGGACAGAGAACTAGCTTCACCCAATCTAACCCCAACCACAGCAGATAGTAACCAAGTTCCAGTTGACACATCACCATCTCCAGCACAGAGCTTCCAAACAAGAGCAGTTAGTATGGCAGCTCCAGTGCCCAAAGCGCCATTACTACCACCACGAACCCCAACTCCACCAGTTAGTACACCTATTCCTATGGACGAAGCACAACCAACCATTCGTAGTTTAGCATCTATCGCATTTGATGTTGTTAAATCCTATGTGCGTATCTTCCCATCATGGAAATAATATACTGAAGATGAAGGAAAAAGCCAGTTGCAGGTGTTCGTCCAGGAGTTATGTGTAAGTAATGTTATTCATGGCAAATACTTTGCTTTGTCCCAAACATTCTACCTCCATGCTGGTTATCATACAGCAAATGTTCCCATTTTCCTCTATAGAGAAGGACCGATTTGGAGACTTAGGATGAGGTAACCTGTGCTAATACCTCTGCTATCTTCAAGAATGCTTGGTGGCAGTATCGGAATTACCTGAAGAAAATGTACTTCGCTAGCAAAGAAACTCATCAAATTCCCTTACTTTCTCCTAAGACACATTTACGGCACGATGATTGGGAACGCCTTGTTCTGTACTGGTCCCGAACCAAGAATGTGGTAAGGTCCATGAGCTCATTTTTTATTTTGAAGTACTATATGCATGCGTCTTACTATACTCTGTTCGTGTAGAAGAAGTGCTTTAACCTGTAGAAGAACTGTTCTCATTTAAGATTCCATTGCTATGGTGCATACTGCTTTGCTCTTGTATCACTATATTTACTCATACAAACTTATTTTTAAATTAAAGGATCCAATCGAAACTCCAGTGGCACAACAGGTATGTTTAAACATGTTTCTTTAATAGGTTTGCTCTTCTAAATTGCTCTGTTGATTTCAATTTCATATGTGTATACAGTTGACTTCTCATATCATGCACATTACTAGCATCACAACAGAGCCAATAGTGTTGTTGTACATGTATACCCGTGTTACTAATCTGAAATCTTGTTGTGCCATGTAGTTTCCCAAACTTGTATTCTTTCAATGCTGCTTTGTCTTGAACTGATATGATTTGAACCGTGTCTCTATTTTGATTTGGCAAGACAATGCAGTGACCATAGGACATAGATATATGTTTGTTTGATGCTTTTATTATGTACTTACTACTTGGCAATAGAAGACTTGGTAGTTTAATCCTGTCCACCTTACTACTGAACTAGTTCACCGAAATGAGTTTCATATTCTACATGCTAAACCTGTTATGTGTCTGCTTGTTTCTTCTTTTAGAATGCTGACAGAATATTTGGGAAGAGTACCTTATTAACCAATGGTAAAGGAAGTAATGCAGATAAGGTTCAGGATAGTGAGACATCCTTGTTGTTCTCCAACAAAGCTGATAAAACAGCTAAGGAAAACTATCTTGAAGACAGTGAGACAACCCCAAAGTCCTGTCTTGATGTAGTGTTCGAGTTACTGGCCACTACCGCTGGCACAAGCTCTTCGAACTCACTGTCTGAATCAGTTCAGTTTCTTGAGTCTCAACTGCAAGCTGAAAGACATCGATCAGCTGTGCTCCGACAAGAAGCCGAAGGACTGAGGAAGTCCCTAGAGAATTCAGATGCATACTTTCTGGTGCAACAGCAAGCGTTGGAGGATTTTAGTGCCAAATAGGAGAAAGCCTGCATGGTGGATACCCAGGATAACGTTTCTTGAGCTCTTGTGAAGTTGTTTTAGTTATGGACTTGTTTTGTTGCCGCTCGTTTATTTGCACTGGTGGCCAATTTAGACGCCCAGTGTATGTAATATGCTGCTTTGTTCCCTATATTTGCACTGGTGGCGAACTTTGATGCCCAGTGGATGTAATATGTGTAATAGTCGTAATAGCCTAGCGTAAGTTGCTTGCTTATTTATTTCCTTACTATCTTGTTTATTTGTTTGGTTGTAGTCACTTCAGTTCTTTTTTCGTGGTTTGCTAGTGGCAACAATAAAATATTTTTTTAAACTAGGCCGTAATAACCACGGACCGCTATGTAGTGACCATGGGCCTCCTACGGGCCGTAGGATCAATGGGCCTTGTGCGGGCGTTAGAATCAATGTGCCTTCTACGGGCCATACTATTCATGGACCAATAAAGGACCGCAATATGGGCCGTAAATGGGCTAGAGTGGAAATTGTCTGTTTATGGCCCGATCATAACGGGCCGTTAATAGCCGATATGTATAACGGGCTTAAACGGGCCGTATTTGATGACACTAAGAAAACAGCCCAATGGATTAACGGGCCACAAATGGGCCGACTGTAACCACGGGCTGAATTTGGCCCGCAAGTGGAACAGGCCAGTAACGGACCGGAAGTAATCGAATGTTGGAAATGAGCCCAAGAATAAATGGGCCCTTAGAAGGCCGAAAGATCACACGGGCTAGATAGGGCCCAATGGAATAATGGGCAGTTAATGGATATAAAGCGGTACACTGTTCATTATGGGCTAGTGTCACCACAGGCCGTTAATGGGCCAAGAGTTACATAGGGCCTCATATGGGCCGAAAGACGTCATGGGCCATACATGGGCCGGAAGTTACAACGGACTGGAATCATATTGGACGGCCCAGATGTCGGTACTGGGCCTAATTCGGATAGGCCATAACGGGTCGTGAGTTAGCGGGTTGTAAATGGGCTATATGCGGACAGGCCGTTAACAGGCTTTACGTGGGCCGGCTCGCTACCTTTTGACCAAGTCAAACGGGCCGGCCTTTTCACCTGAATGGGCCACTGTTGGGCCGTGCCACGTGTCGATGTATCATAGGCGCCTCTCGTCCAATGAGTGGACGACATCTGTCCCAACGCTGAGCAAACACGTGGATACTCTAGCGAATCAGAATTTTACATGTGGAAAATCCCCATTGGTCCGGGCTATTAACGGGTTATCGGATCCAAACCGGAACCCGATAGCTTAACGACGACCCGTTACGGTGGATGCCACGTGTCGGTTACCCTTGACGAAAGGACTTCCATGACGCGCCATTTATCGTCATGGAAGTGGAAACTTCCGTGATGATAATTTTGGTATTGTCATGGAACACTTCTATGACAGCACAGGTATGACTATCTTGATTCTGTCATAAAATCGTCATGGATGTACATGCATGATAGAAAACGTGACCTACTATGACAAACACGTATCATCACGGAAGTGTATTTTTTTGTAGTGCTCTCTCTTGTTGTTGGTCAAAGTGATGGTCGTCCATGCGAACCCAGAGATGGGCTAGCTCGCCAATAATCACGCAAGTAGCTAGTCCCCGAAGACAACCACTGCCTGCGTGTGGCCCAAACATATGTATGGAGGTGTTGATATTTGAATACACAATGGAACAACTTTGATGTGGCACCGTGCTTTGGAACCAGAAATCCCCACACGGAGCAAGGGTTAGTTGATGATGCATATGTATGTCACACCACACTTCTAGCCGATGACGGGGATTCATGCATGCATGCATGCATAGTATGCGCTCAAACTTAATTAGGTCTAAATCTCACCATGACCTACTATGATAACACGAACCAAAGGAAGAATCTGCCATGGTAACCTATCTTGTTGTTGGTTAAGTGATCATGGATGTCCACGCGGGCCCATGAATATATAGGCTTGTCGCCGATAACCATGCGAGGGAGTGTACCGTTCGAAGACAACCACTACATGCATATGTATGTATGGAGTGCATGCATGCATGTTTGAATACCATTCACAACATTGATGTGGCGCGTGCGTCGAAAATTGTACAGTCCCCACACAGAGCGAGATCGGTTCATGACGTGTCGTGGTACTGGCCACTTCGACTCGATGGGAGGGATATTCATGCGTACACATGCATGTGTGCTCAAACTGTATCATGTCATCCCAGAGCATGACCTATATATATATCGTAATACAAACAAAAAAATAATCGCCTCCTAAGTCAAATTAACCTCTCTTGTTGTCAGGCAAAGTAGTGATGGACCAAGCGGGCCCACAGATGGAAAGCATCGATATCGCTGATAACCGCGTGAGTGGGTGCGAGAGGACAACCACCATCCCTTTGCATGTGGGCCAAACATATGTTGAATACCCAAAATGCACAACTTTGATGTGGCACATGCCTCGAAAACCGTAAAGTACCCACACCGAGCGAGGTTCAGGAAGCGTACTACATATGCCGGTCCCCTTCCCCCTCTTCGACGCATACTATATGCTCCTCCCGTAATACAACCCAAAAAGAATCCTCCTTGATGGTGAAATTAATTAACCTCTCCCGATGTAGGTCAAAGTGATGCATGCATCGACGATGACCTCACGGGCCCGCAGATGGAAGCGTCACACGTGAGTGTCCAAGGATAACCACCGCCTGCATGCATGTGGCCCAAAGAGGTGTTGTGTGATGTTTGAATAGCCAATGCACAACTTTGATGTAGCATGTGCCTCGGAAACCGAAAAGTCCCGACACTGAGCACGGACACGTATGTAGTATATATGCTAGTCCCCTCCCACCTCTTCGACGCATACTGTATACTCCCACCATAACACAAACAAAAAAGATTCTACCTTGCTGGTCAAATAATTAACCTCTCTGCCGGCTGTTGGTCAAAGTGATGGACGACGACCTCGCGGGCCCACAGAAAGCGTCACACGCGAGTGAGGTGTCGTGTAGGACAACCACCGACTGCATGTGGCCAAAACATGTATGTATGAAAGGGTTATGTAATGTTTTAAATAACGAATTCATGACTCTGATGTGGCACCGGCCTCACAAAATGGCCAACCCACACGGTGGCTCACGACTCGTAGTGTACTGCCAGCCACCCCCCCCACACACACACACCGCGCATCCACCACAACTACGATGCATGTTAAATTTTCCCGCGGTGAACATATGTTACCAAAGGAGGGACGTTTTAATTTTGAAAAAAAACAGAGATCATTAAGATGTTTTAGTACATTGATTGATTTTCTAGGGGTATAATGTGCAAAAATCAAATTTGAGCTACATGCACACGTGACAGTGCACCTAAACGGATTGGAAAAACACATGTGTCTCACTAGGTACATATGTTTACTCCCTGCGCAAGAAATTTCAAACATTGAGAATCTTGATTTTTAAAATCTAGTACATCCAAAACTTATTTGAAATTCATGAAACTTATCCTGTTGTCATATGGACACCAATACATAGTGGCATTGCACATTTTTTTGTCAAATTTGAGACAAGTTTTGATGTAATCTTTATCTTCTTACAAACGGGATATTATTAATAATTGGGAACCAATATCGCAAACGGATTATTTATTCGAACCGTGGGCGTTAGACCAACAATGGATACATGCCATGCTTCGGTTCAGCAATAAAGCGGCAGCATTAATCATCAAAATAGGAAAATAATATATGTGCCGCCATGCGACCCGTGTGCCGTGTGAGCAGGCGTGAGTTGACGGGACGCATGCAAGCAGTCCGCCGCGCAGGCAGACCGGGAAGCGTGCGTGCAGGTGTGTGAATTGATGGGAGGCGTGCTCGCTGCGCGGTGTCATCGGGAGGCGTGCGAGTAGCTGTGTGAAATGACGGTAGGCATGCCAGCAGTCCGGTGCGTAGGTTCACCGGGAGGTGAGCCAGCGGTTTGACCGCCGCCCGCCTCTCTCCCACTACTCCATATTAATGGCGCGCCCGAGCGTCCGCACCCCCCATCCTCTCCCCACACACAATCCTCTCTCTCCGCTTGCATCCTCGACGCCGCTCTCAGTCCTCAAAGCCGTCAGTGTATCACTACTAGGGAAAAGCCTAGCAGTAGCGCGGGTCTAAGGGCTATCAGTAGCGCGGGGTCCCGCACTACTGATGCGGCGCTACAGCTAATGTTTAGCAGTAGCACGTTTTGACACACGCTACTGCTATACCTACTTAGCAGTAGCGCTTTTCATACCAGCGCTACTGCTAAGTGCCTTAGCAGTAGTGTTTTCCTGTCCAGCACTAAAGAGCGCTACTACTATATTTTCACATATCTTTTTTTTTGCTACTTATTTGTGATGTTTTTGTACAGGTTTTATACAGTATTCTAATCATATCATAAACATGCAATATGCTCATCATATCATACACATAATAGTCTCATCATATCATCCAACACAAATCATGTCGTCACATCATAATCACGATATAGCTATACAAGTTACATGACATGTCTCATCATACATAATGTAGTACTTCTTGAGGCGCCGGTTCGTATCCCTCTCTCGCACTAGTGTGAACCTAAACTAACTATTTTCCGCTTCGGCTCTGCTATCGAACCCTCTTTGGCTGTCGCTCGGAAACCGGTACACCTGGGCCTGACACTCCAGCCACTCGTCGTATACTCATGGCGTAGCACTTCTTCGCCATCGTTGATCTATGTACCTGCATCGTCACATGAGTCGATAGTATACAACATATATAGTTGAGCAACAGAAAGAGACAGAGTTGGCAAAAATAGAAGCAACATATCGTAAGCATAAATAACAAAGTTCATCGTACCCAAAATGACCTAACTAGAGTGATCTTCGCTGGTTGAGGAGGACGGTTTAATTACATCACAAATAAAGTTTCGCCGTGCATAACTCAAAGTTTCATCATAGAGAAAGTATGGACTAAACGGACACATTGTCATATATCGTCAATCACTCCAACATGTCGTGCCATCCATCCAAGTCTGGGAGATAGTCCCCAAGCACAGTGAAAGGCTTCAGGTCAAGACGCTGAGCGGCTACGCATGTTCAGACGTCTTCCCGCGACATTTGCCCTTCTTCGTAGAACATCCCTGTTTTTTCGAGGACCTCCTTCATGATGATTTGGGCAAGTTCACGCTGGATGTGATAGAACTCAGCTCGGAGTCGATGATCTGGGATAACTCCTAGGTTCTTTGCCCATTGCAGAATATGGGCATCGCCGGATCTAGATGACATGCGAAGGTTCTGTTGATCTCGTCTGTACTCCAGCATGTGGTGGAGGACATAGAATCCATCACTGAGAGTACCACTCGGTTGCTGGATGCGGCAGAAGTCGGTCTTATGGCCGAAGGCGGGCGGGCGGTTCCTTGTCTTCTTGAGTGTGATCTCTCCACCCCGTAGGCCGTAGCTAAAGATAGCACTGTCGAGAACAGACTTGATGTGGGTGTAATCCTTTTTCTTCATGTTCTTCGACGAGTCCAAGCAAAGAGCGTGGGAGAATCGGGGGTAAAGGATGATGAGGACGGCGCGCCCGTCACTGTGCAAAATAAGTACACCTCAAATTAGCCTCCACGCATGCAAATGAATGATTGAAATCGAAGGAAGGATATCCGCAGATGACTTACATGGGATGATAAGGCACGAGAATCGTCTCCTTGTCCTTATTGCCGACCATGAAATCGGCGATGTAGTTACTCGCGTATTCACGGTGCTTTGGGCAGACTGCCAAGAAGCCCTCGTGCATGAAGTATGGGTCAGCGACACAGATATAAGGTATCTGCTCAATCTTGATGATGTAGTTCATGTACAAGGCAAAAAGGGGGACAAACGTAAAATCCAGCTTTTTCAAGTGAAACATGTCAAAGATGTAATTGAATCGAAGGAAGAACTTTTCCGCGGGGAATGTGTCAATGTACAACCTTTGCTGTGGCACGTTAACCATGTAGAGCGGGTATCCTGGATTTTCCGAGGCGATCAGGCTTTTCTCTCTCCGCAGCACATCGTCATGAAGTCTCCTGAGATTGCCGTATATGGCCTCTACCGCTGCCTTAGGTAGGATCGGATCACCGGTGATATGGTATTTCGCCGCACCTATGACAGGTATACGGTCTTGAACCCGAGGCTGTGGAGGCGGGTGGCTCATAGAAGTAGCTTTGTTGCCTTTCCTCGGTCTCTTCCTATGCTACTTTGCTACTGGAAGGTCGCCTATAATACATTCATCCTCCGGCAATTAAGGCACTGACTCATCACGATCAAACCCTAAGTACTCATACTGCTGAGCCATCAATCCTCCGTTGTCATAGGTGCTAGTATTGAGATACTGTAGAGGGTCATCGTCATCCTCATTGATGGCATCGATATCATGCATTGCTTCTTCGACGGCGGCGACGTCATCAGCGACTAATGGAGCCTCTTCCTCACGCCATCCGCTATCACCCAGCACGACAGGCGACGCTAATTGGGTAGGTGGGGTGTTGGTGTTCATACCTTGCTGAGGCTGCGTGGTCGTGGGTGTGCTCCCGGCCGCCTCCAGACGAAGCAGACTCTTTGGCCACAACAGGATCCAACTCTTGCAATCGCCAAGCCACCGCGGGGTCTCGTCGTCATCTCCCCCTAGTGCCAGAGGAGCCAAATTCTCGTGGCCTAGTTTGACACTGGCCACGGAAACCTTGAAGACTTCAGGGGGGATCGGCCGGCTGTGGAACAATTGTTCCTTCGGCTTCACTATCGTCGCATTTCCCATGTCCACCTTCTGGCCGCTGATGGTGTACAGTATGGTGCACGGGGTTACGTCGGCCTGCAAAGACATGTCTGTGACGTGAGACATCTGAAAGGCAATGGAAACGGGAGATTATACATATATTGAAGAGGGCCGGTGTGACAGGTACCGTGAGGGCGTCGAGCTCAGCCAAAGACGAAGCCCCGCCGAGCACGCCAGAGACGGAGGACGGGCTGCTAGCGGGTGCGGGAGCAGGTGCGCTAAACGAGCTGCTCCCGAAGAAGTTGGAAAGGGGAAAGGCTGTTGCCTCTTTATCTGGATTTTGCTTGGTCCAACTGACGATAGCCGGAAACAAGACACTATATGAAGCTGCCATCTCCTCTCTTGCGGCAGCTACCACTGCTTTGACTGTCTCAGCTGATTTCTTATCAACCGCAATCTCAACCTTCTTGTTGATGTTTTCTTCATTTAACCTCCGTCTTTCCTTTCTCTCCTCCGTGGTCTCATGGTAGTACTTCTTCCATGTGGCACCGTCTCCGACGCCGTGCACGCGTCCATACAACGGCCGAGTGTCCACCAGGAGTCCTTTCAATATGTTCAAGGCCCGGTTGAATGCGGTGTCCCACTTGGGCCTCGCCAACGCCTCAGACGGCAAGTCGCTTTCGGCCGCAATCATGTGCTGCTCTTTCTGCAAAAGGAACAAGGATCGTTTACAAATGTGACTAAACATGCAGTCGAATTGATCAGAATCTAAAATTAGGGGGTAAATTAAAAATTACCAGCAGTCTCATGAACTCCGTCGTGACCGCGTCCGTTTCGAAAACCTTGTTGACTGGATCCCAATGGTACCGGACCCTGATGACGCCACGCTCCTGCGGGACGGTGAACTCCGCCAAGGGGTCTGGGATCCCCAAACTTTCGCGTTCTGCATCCACCTTGGCCCATATGGGCCTCTTCCCCGCGTAACCACGGCTTCCGAGGTGGTGGCACCCCAGGTTCCTCTCTTGAAGCCCCTTCATGTACTTTGACTTTTCTTTGGCAGCTTCGACAACGCAAGCCACCTTGAATATTTCGAACTGCTCTTCTGTAATTGTCGGATTATCCTTTACAATCTCGGAGCAGGGTTCCTTTTTGACCATGATCCGAAGTTTCACCCTTACTTTCCAGGCAGACAACGAGTAGCTAAACTTGCCCATGGCGCATTTGTTTATCTTCTTCAGTGTCGGGTCTTGCCACGGTCGAGTATATTTGATTTCATCCCGGCCCGGGAACAAGAATACCTGGTGCAGCTTCCTTAGGAGGGAGTGCTCCATATTTGGTATCTTCTCTAGTTTCTCATCATTGATGGTGGCGGTTGCCCGTAGGATGCAACCTATTTGATTGCCGTAGCACGTGCGCGCTTCCGCAGGCTCTTTTGGCTCAAAATTTCCGGAGTCCACCTCCGTGACCACCAGTCTAGTAGTGTTGAGCTGGTTTGGGCATCGTATCCTCTTCGGTTTCGCCAGTCTTGGTGCCGGTCTCGGCGCCAATGTCAGTCTCGGCGCCGGTCTCAGTCTCGGATGGGACAGGTGGGCACTGCAACAACCGTTGCTCCTCGAGAAGGTTCAAATAGGCGTCTGCCGCCTCGTAGACGTTGCAATCACCAGAACCCTGTCCTTCATTGTTGCTAGCCATGTTTCCTACGATTAAATCTAGTCAATTAATTCTAGACCTAATAAAATGAATAATGACATAAAAAAAGTCCTATGTTTTGCAGGAATGTTGATTCATTCTCGGTGCAGCAAATCCCGGGCACTCGATATGTCCTAGTTTGTAGCACAAGTCATGTCGAAATTCACGAAAAATTTCGGCATGACCTTTGCTACAAAGTGGACACATCGAGCACCTGAAATTTGCCGGAACGGAAATGAATCAACATTCCGGCAAAACATAGGCCACTTGGTTTCATTCTCTGCAAACAACAAAAGGCCACTTGGGCACAATCGAACCACTTCAATGAAAAGATATAACATGACCATTTCAATGAAAAGATATAATCAACAATAATGGAATATGCAAATGAACATCAATGACATATACCATATAACATCAATCTTGTTTTTTGTTTATATAGCAACAATTACTTTAACCAAGTTTTTGAAAAGAAAAACAATTCTGTTTTTTGTTTATAGCTAAATGCCATAGCTACTGTTTTTTATTTATAGCTAAATGCTTTTGTTTTTTGTTTAAAGCTAAAAGTCTAGGAAGGGATCATCTTTAAAATAAAACTTGCCTAAATTCTTTTCCTTGAAAAATAGTGGTCTTTTCAAAAACCAAAAACCTTTGCAAAATGACCTCACTAAACACTTCTCTGCCTAGGACAGAACCCAAATTCTGTTCTAGCTATTCCTCTCTCACACACACACATTATTTTCTTTTTATCCAAATTGTTTTAGAGCAAATATTCCAACAATACTTGACCTTATTAGAAATTACAAAGGAACTCCATTTTCTCTAACCCTTCTGACCTCACCAAAATTTCCACAGCAAGACCTTAGTACCTACACCCAATTTCTTCAAAAATATTCAGGTCCATAGTCCAAATAATTCAAATTTCATTTGAATGAAATTTGGACCAGATTCAGGTCCATAGTCCAAATAATTCAAATAGTCCAAATAATTTTTTATAGCTAAATGCTACTATTTTTTGTTTATAGCCTCTATTAATTTAAAGTTAAATGCTACTATTATTTATATACCCTCTGTTAATTTAAAGCTAAATGGAATTACTGTTTAGGCATTTTCAAAAAAAATTACCCTAGCTAATTTCCTAAAAAAAATTGCTATTTTTTTCCTAAATGCTAAAAAAATTCCTACTGTCCTAAACAAATCTAGCGTTCATATGAACACGTAGGGTTCATATGAACATCATCACAGCAGCAACATATGAAATTTGCCCTAGCAGAGAGAGAGAGATAGAGAGGGGGGAGCGCAGGGGAGAGGAGAGGGAGAGGCTTACGGTCGGCGGCGAGGGCGAGCTCGAGCTCGGGCGGCGGCGGTCCAGGGCGGGCTCGGGCGGCGGCAGTGAGGTCGAGGGCGGCCTCGGGCGGCGGCGGTGAGGTCGAGGGCGGCCTCGGGCGACGGTCGGGGTCGAGGGCGTGCTCGGGCAGGGCGATCGACGGCGGCGACAGAGGAGTTGGGGGATAGGGGGAGAGGGGGAAGGACTTAGCAAAATTTTGAGCCCGCGCGGGGTTAAGTCAAAATAGCAGTAGCGCTGGTAGGCAAAAAGCGCTATAGCTAAGTTAGCTATAGAGCTTTCTACCAAAACGCGCTACTGCTATAGGAAGTAGTTATTTATTTTCCTTTTTCTTTTCCTTTTATCTAAGGAACGTAGCTATAGCGCGTGCATATAAAACGCGCTACTGCTAGAGTAACTAGAGCGCTTTGTGAGAAGAAGCGTTACTGCTATGGCTTTCTCCTTTATTTTTATTTTCTTTTGTTTTTCTTTACATTTTCTTTTTTTCATTTCTCCTTTTTCTACTTCTTTCATTTTCATTTACTTTTCTATTTCTTTTTCATTTTATTTTCTTTTTCTTAGCAGTAGCGCTCTGCAATGAAAATGCGCTACTACAAGGAACTTAGCGATAGCGTGCTTTCCTCTGCATCGCTACTACTATTCCTAGCCTACCGGCAACAGTGTGGAAATTATATTAGTAGCGCTTTTATATACAGACGCGCTATTGCTACAACCATAGCTGTAGCGCCCTTTATTGACACGCGCTACGGGTAAGTAGCAGTAGCGATTTATTCTGACCAGCGCTACTGCTATACCTCTGTGTATAAGGTTTTCCCTAGTAGTGTATGAGGATGCCGCCGAAGCGTCCCATCGGAGGGAGTGGCGACACCGGGGCTGCTGAAGCACCGGAGCACGGCGTGGAGATGGATACGGAGGTTGCCATCGCCGCCGGCGAGGTATCCCTGCACCCTGACGTCGCCGTGCTTCCACAGCCGGAGCCGGAGGTCCACACTGACTCCGGTGACGACTCGGGCGACGACTCCGACGACGACGGAGAACCGGTTAGTCATCTATACACATTTATGTGTCAAATACATCCTAGGGTTTCTCTGGTTACTCCTGCGTCCTGCCTCCCCCTTTTTTGAATAGAAATCCCATGGTTATGTTCTCCCAATCCATGAAATCTCAGTAAGTTTCGTTAGATCCATGTAGTGTATTGATTGTTTGAATGGTACAAGTGATAAGTGATTAGTTGTTTCATCTGTGCAAATGAGTTCTGCTAATAATCCGACTAGGGTTAGTGTTCGTGCTAATAATTCCTAGCCAGGTCTTGACAATTGATTTTGAATGACCTACATATACGTTTGTTCCATTATTTTCTTTAAGATTGGTCTGTACATAGACGATTGTGCTTAAAAATTGAACCATAATCTCTGGATATGTCTAAAAAATAGCCATAAATTCCTAATCCTACTTTACGGCATGTAAACATTGATTTGATGCCAAATTTTGGCAACTGCCAAATGTTCGCTAGAGATTAGCTTGTATTCCAAATTTGACGCCACATTTTTTTTACTATATGTATAGGTGTTATCTGACGATGTCGACAGCGAGGATGAAGATGGCCAGAGGAGGTACAAGAGGCAAATCCTCAGGGAGCTTTATGCGAGAATGCATAACAAGCGTATTAGGACCTGGAACGGGGGCTATCGATGCCCATTTTGCAACCAAAAGCTTCATGACGCGTATCAAAGTGTTCTTGCGCATGCAAGAGGATGAGCCGTTGGCTCCTTCAAACAGAAGTATTCTCGCAGGGTGGCGCACGCCGCGTACGCCGAGTACCTGGACAAGCTTCAGGATCATGCCGGCAGATGAGATGAGATGTGGGATCGAACTATGTATGGCTATGTAGTGTCTTAATGACGGTTGAACTATGTACTTATGGTTGAACTATGCTTGTGTACGCTTATTATCTATGTCTGAGTATGTTTAATCTATGTTTACTTATGTCTAAATGTGGGGTATGGATGCAATCAGTTCGGTTGATGGAATCTACCTCTGTCCTGGTTTATTGGTCCCCTTTGTAATTTGTGTTAAATTTTGACAAAAGATTTAACTGACAAAATATTAGTGCAGGTCAGCAAAAATTATATCGTTGGATGCATATTTGAACATAGTGTTCAATGATATAATTTTTGGTGACATGCATAAAAATTTGTTAGTTAAACCTTTGGTCAAAATTTGGCACAAATTACAAAGGGGACCAATAAACCAGGACGGAGATAGTACGTCAATCACACACAGTTCCAAAAATTGGAACCGTGTGCAATGACTTTCATTTTTCCTGTTACATCAATCACACACGGTTGGCTCTAGCAAACCGTTGCCTCCGAAACTCTTTGTGGGACAGAAAACCCTCACCACCCAATTCAAAAAAGAAAAAAGAAAACCCTCACCATCCCCACGTCACAAAAACCCTCACCCCGCTCGCCACCCCCTCCGGTCCCCATTCACACCTGCACAAGCTCCTCCGAGACTCTGCATGGCACCGCCTATCGCCGCGGCAACCACTTAGCTCGACGCATGTCGCCGCCGCTAGGCTGCCGGCAAACCCCACCGCATTTCGCCACTTCTGCTTGCCGCCGTCTATCGCCATCGACTTTCTCGACGCTGCTCGCGGTCGACCCAGCTCCGCCCGATTGGGGAATCCTCCGTATTGAGGGTTTTTTCTCATGGACAACAAGGTAACTAATTTAATGAGATATTATCTCATCTCTTATCCCAGTTCATCTGCCTCCTTTAATCACCCTGCCGAAATCACCATGAATTCATTTTTATTCGAGCTGATTTGAGGATTTTCTTTCATTCATAGAGTGTACAGTGCGCGGACACATCAGGACTTTGCGGCCTCGGCCAGACATCCATGGAGTTCCATCTCACCGTACCAGATGACTTGAGGATGCACGCGGTATGTTCAATCTCACCCTAAATCGATTGGCATGGCTTACTTTCCTGAACATATACTATATATTGCTGCATTTGGATAAAATGTGCCACATGCAGCATATACATCAAAGGGGATTTTTTTTCCTCTTCTTTCTATATTAGGCAAATTAATGATGTATTGTTCTTTCAATTACTTTCATATTTCCATGACATTATGGTTACCCTATCTATTTAATTATAGATTTTTGTCCTTTGATTTCAACTGCTCTACAATTCTATCAATTTCACCCATATTTGCATGTTACCATATTCTTTAACAATCCTACCATTTTCTGCAGCGCGTCCCTTGCTATGCAACAGAATCTGTAGTACACAATCTTTCCCTTTACATGAATCAAGACTGCAGGGACGTCATACTGAACACAAACCATGGATTTACAATCGTTGCTACTGTAAGACTTGATGAACGTGGTGACTGCTATTTTGGCAGGGGCCTTTGGACAGAAATTTCTAAGTTTTATGTACTGAAAGCTGGCACTAAAATTGCACTGCACATAAAAGAGCCTGGTTATGAGATATATGCTAACTTCCCGACGATATCATCCGTCCAGATTTTGTTCGAAGTAAGTGTTCTTTTCAAATATCTGCATGTTGACTTACCCAGCAATATCAAAGGAATTGTGTAGTATTTAAGCAACCAATTGTTATTCCATTTTCTTACTCTATTCCTACCTACTAACTTCTAGTTACCAATACACTTTTCTATTGCCCTGTTTTAACTAAATATTCCCTGTACTCCCACTTCTATCAGAAAGCGCCGCTAACGAGGAGACTGCGGAGGTGGAGAACGGGGCTGCCAACAAGCGGAGGCGGGTCGAGCAAGAACCGCAAACGACTCTAGCAGGCCTAGACTTCATCAGCAGCCTCCCCAATGATATGTTGATAGTCAACATCTCCCTCCTCCCAATCAAATATGGGGCGCGGACAACCGTCCTTTCCCGGCGGTGGCGCCCCCTATGGCACTCCACCCCTCTCGACCTCATCGACACCCATGAGCTCCGCCATGGCTATCGCAAAAGCTTGGATGCATTCCCCCAGATCCTCGGCAGTCACAATGGCCCAACCAGAGGCCTTAGAATGGGCAAGTTCCGTTCCAACGGCAAGGACCGATCCAAGCTTGACGAGTGGTTCTGATCCCCCGCCCTAGATCAGCTCGAGGAGCTCACTTTTGATGATGGGCATATACGCTCGCTACCAACGTCCGCGCTCTGCCTCGCGCCCACGCTGCGCGTCGCCAAGTTCATCAACTACCATCCCCCCCTCAATGATGCACCCGCTCTTATTCTACCACAACTGAAGCACCTCAAGCTCGTCGCCGTCTGCCTCCCAAACGGTGACATGGAGCGCCTGCTCCGCCGCTGTACTGCACTCGAGTACCTTCGTCTTCAGGTCATCAATGGGTTGAGTAGCTTCCACAACACCTCCATGACTCTCCGGACTATTTATGTGTATTGCTGGTGCTGCAAGAAGACATCACAAAATGTGTACCACGGTATGGTCATTGAGGACACACCTTCACTAGAGAGATTACTTGTAATTGATCAAGAAGGTCCAACAAGAATCAATGTCATTTTTGCGCCGAAATTGACAGTGGTGGGCTACTCGTCTGACAAATACTCCGAACTTGTTATTGGATCCACAACCGTTCAGGTACAACAGCCGCCTTCTACCTCTCCTTCTAGAAATTAATATTATTTCTAATTTTGAAGATGTATGTTCGTTTGTCATCCAGAAAATGATTTCGACAAGCTTGACCCTGAAACTGCGCACAGTGAAGGTCTTGGCACTAGAATCTATCAGCCCCAACCTGGACCAAGTTGTCAGTTTCCTGAGATGCTTTCCGTGCCTGGAGAAGCTATATATCGAGGTGATGTTCCTTTCCTCTTAAATGTTAACCATAAGGGAGTTCAATTTTTGACACCTTTTTCCAAGTTTACAATGACAATGTACTACGATTTCTGAAGGAATTTTGGAGGATTTCAGTACATACATGTCCCCCCCCCCCCATATTGGTTGCTTGATCCATATGGTTACAATCCATAAGCATTTCTCCTTTGGATTCATCTGTACTAGTTTTCTTAGGGAACTTTTCATCCACTCCAACCTCTTGTGAAGAAGGCTACATTTTTCTAGATTGTAATCAGATGCCCATGTTAATCATGTCGGATCGAAGATGGCACGTTAGTGCATTTTACAAATCCTGCAAACCAAATAGGCATGTAGTAGTGTTCAAAACTGCATGTAGGCACTAACACGTTTTCTTCTTTTGCAGATAAGATTAGGCCCGGTGGTGGATAATGTGATACAATATAACAATCACATCGAATGACTAGATTTGCATCTCTCATAAATTACTTTGAACTCCTACCGAGGGACCTTACCGGAGATTATATTCGCCAGGTTCTTTGTTGTCAGAGCAAGGGTGCTGAAGGTAATGAGGTTTGCCCTAGATTTATTTCGCAAAAATGAATGGTTTGTTGATCAGCACCAGCGGCTGTGGCTAAATGGAATAGGCTCTGAAAAAGCTAAATTTCATTTTGGAACTTCAGATGACAGAGTAATCGGAAGTCATCGTGTCAACCCCATACATTACTTCTTAGTGGCTGACCCCTTTGCAAAAATTCTGAGGTTTCGAAACCAGCCTTACAAGTGGTAATATTAGTTTGAACCTCTCTTATATCCATGTTCAGTGGATCAGCGCGGGCGTTTGCAGCCGATGAGCTGAATTTCATTTCTAATATCAGTTTGAACCTTGTAATCTTCGAATTTGAGCCATATAGCTCTGGAATTTGAACCTTGTAATATTTCGAGTTTTTGTGGTACAATCATTGAAATGGCATCATATGAGACTCGTATATTGGTAGCACTATTTTGACCTTAATATGCAATGGACTTAGATTTTGTTAACCATTCTCGAATGTGTCTACCTCGTCGATCTCATAGCACATGATCTGTATAGCTAACTCGGCTGCGATCTTCGACATTATTGCACACAGTTGGTTTCTTCAACCGTGTGCCCTGTAGAGCGCAGAATTAATTTTCGCACTCGAGTGTCCATCATCACCCTTCTGTGTAACTTTGACCTCATCACCCACGGGTAAACTTATGACCGAAGTCATTCCACACACTTCGTTTTTACAAAGCTTTTTGCCAATAAACACCCACGATTTGTCCCTCTTCTAGCCGACGCATGGCCAAACTAGCCGGGCGGGAAGCTTGCGTGGTAAACTGCGCGGTTGCATGGGAACAGGCTCACCAATGATACATTTGCGCCTCTTCGAGCCCACGCATGGTCAAACAAAATGCGTGCGGTGTTCTCAAGCGTGCACTGGAATCCTCCGCTATGAATGCGGTGACAAGACGTGACGATTACAGGCCGGCCGGCCCCCATTTATTACAGCGGCCATTTAACCCTTGTGTCTCTTCAACCTTTCGATCGCGCCCCACTATTGCAAGAAGCACACCCGATGGTGCTCCTAGCGGCTCCAATGGTGCTCTCAGAGGGTTTCCTGCGCGGCTCCAATGGTGCTCCGAGCGGCTGCCGACGACGAGCAGCAATTCACCATGCATGCCGTGGTGGACACCCACAGAAGGTTCACGGAGCTCTCGGTGGTGTACACCAACAACCCGGTCTGGGTGGAGCACTCCATCCACATCATGGAGCTGTTGCTTGCTGAGGAGAAGTACAAGGTGGTCGGGTTCGACCTCGAGTACACCCGCGCTCGTGCCGGGTCTCGTCCCAAGGTCGTCATCGCCCATATGTGCGTGCGCAATCATGTCCTCATCTACCACTACTGCCTGGCCACAAGGCCTTGCGAGTGTTTTGCCAGGTTTGTCAACAGCCCCCACTACGGTGGACATCACCAACAATGTAAAGGTGCTCAAGAATTCGGGCATCGCCTGCCCGAATCTTGTCGACATCCAGGGCCAATACAAGATCTGGGGCAGCAACGAGCATGAGAAGGACTCACTAGTTCACCTCGCCAAGGCCATCATCGACCCCTACTACAGAGACATGAAGGATTCTTGCAACAAGGACAAGCGTGCCTGGCACTCGGCCTGGATGGAGAAACTCGACAAAGCTCACGTCATGTACGCGGCCAAGGAGGCGTACACGAACTACGAGATGTACAGGAAGATCGTTGACATGAGGAAGTGCCTCCTTCCCCAAAACGGCCCGGGATCCAGCCGGAAGCAGAGCAATGGCAAGCATCGTCGCAACAAGAAGTAGATGATTAGATCCTCGTTTCTCCTAGTTTAGTATGCATGTAATTGCTTACTTTGGTGTGTGGAAATGTTATGTGTGTAATCACTTGTGTAATTGTATGCTTAATTTGGTTATGCAATGCTGTCTTTTTAAGTATATATGTTGATGCTCTGTAGACAGAGCGTAGATGTTGTTTGTGCGGATAGAGCAAATCACATCGCACACGGACTGAACAACGGAACCCGTCGGTGATGTTTTCATCAATCACTCACAATTGTATACCAGCAATCGTTTGCTCACAACACACACGGCTTGCTAACAGGAATCGTCTGTGTTGTTATCGGTCTTCCCACACATTTCCGATTGCAGACCTGTTTGCCGCGTATCACACACATCTTGTTAAGTTGAACCGTTTCTGTTCTCTTGGCTCAACGCAAACAGTTCATCCGAGTGAACTATATGCTGTATATCACACACACCTTCATCTGGCTGGCCGTTTCTGTTGTTTCGCCTCATCACAAATAGTTCATCGGGGTGAACTGTATGCCGTATATCGCACACACCTTGATCTAGCTGCCCGTTTCTGTTGTTCTGTCTCATCGCAAACAGTTCGTATGGATCAACCATATGCCCCGCATCGCACACGCAACTAAAATCTGAACCATGTTTGATGTATCCTTCATCGCAAATGTTTTGCATCTTTTTTGATGGTTTTTTTACATCACCATTTACGATTAATGCATTGCACACAGTTTCGTCAAAGGGTCTCTGATCGTAGTGTCGCGTTAGCAGCATCCTGAAGTAGTGACGCTTTGCTTATCATAAGAGACCGTTTTGGCCTGTCCTTTGCCACAAAAGGATTGGGCTACCTTGCGGCACTTTATTTACCCTTACCGTTACTTGCTCATTATGAATTATCTTGCTATCAAACTACTTGTTACCGACTATTTCAGTGCTTGCAGAAAATACCTTGCTGAAAACCACTTGTCATTTCCTTCTGCTCCTCGTTGGGTTCGACACTCTTACTTATCGAAAGGACTACGATTGATCCCCTATACTTGTGGGTCATCAAGGCTCTTTTCTGGCGCCATTTCCGGGGAGTGAAGCGCTCTGGGTAAGTGGAAATTGGTAAGGAAAATTTATTACTACATGCTGAAATTTTTTGTCACTTGTTTCTATGGAGAACCATCCTTTGAGGGGTTTGTTCAGGGTATCTTCACCTTGACCGAAAGCACAATTAGTTGCCCCTCAACCTACTGCACCTACTGAAAATATTGGTTATGAAATTCCTTTGGGTATGATAGAACAACTGCTAGCTAATCCTTATGCAGGAGATGGAACTAAACATCCTGATATGCAATTGATATATGTGGATGAAATTTGTGGATTATTTAAGCTTGCAGGTTTATCCAGAGATGAAGCTAAGAAGAAGGTTTTCCCTTTAACTTTGAAGGGGAAGGCATTGACACGGTATAGGCTATGCGATGATATTGGATCTTGGAACTGGAATCGCTTGAAATTGGAATTTCACCAAAAAAAATAACCTTTTCATCTGGTTCATCGTGATCGGAATTATATATATAATTTTTGGCCTCGTGAAGGAGAAAGTATCGCTCTAGCTTGGGGGAGGCTTAAGTTAATGTTATATTCATGCCCCAATCACGAGCTCTCTAGAGAAATTATCATTCAGAATTTTTATGCTCGGCTTTCTCGTGATGATCAATCCATGCTTGATACTTCTTGTACTGGTTCTTTTATGAAGAAGACTATTGAATTCAGGTGGGATCTTTTAGAAAGAATTAAACGCAACTCTGAAGATTGGGAACTCGACGAAGGTAAAGAGTCAGGTATTAAGCTTGAGTTTGATTGTGTTAAATCTTTTATGAATACCGATGCTTTTCACAAGTTTAGCACTAAATATGGACTTGACTCTGAGATAGTAGCCTCTTTCTGTGAAGCATTTGCTACTCATGTTGATCTCCCTAAAGAGAAGTGGTTCAAATATCATCCCTCTATTAAAGAAGAAATTAAAGAACCAGTAATAGCTAAAGATGAAACTATTATTTACAATGTTGATCTAGTTGTGCCTACTGCTTATATTGAAAAGCCACCTTTCCCTGTTAGAACAAAGGAACATGCTAAGGTTTCAACTGTGGTTCGCAAAAGTAATATTAGAGAACCTAAACCTGCTGAACAAATTAAAGCTGAACCTAGTGTTGCTATGGTTAAAGATCTCCTGGTAGAAATTATTGATGGGCATGTTATTTACTTCTGTGATGAAGCTGCTAGAATTACCAAACCCGATGAAAAAGATAAACATAGACCTGTTGTTGGCATGCCCGTTGTCTTAGTTAAAATAGGAGATCATTGTTATCATGGTTTATGTGATTTAGGTGCTAGCATGAGTGCTATTCCTTTTACCTTATACCAAGAAATTATGAATGGCATAGCACCCGCTGAGGGAGTCATGGATTAAGGGGTCCTCGGGGCGACGGCCCGTTGTACATGGGCCGGACTGGTGGAGTCGTGTGGTGACCGGAGACCTATGAAGCCATGGTGTGCCCTCCAAGTTTAGGGTGGACAAGATCTCTTTCCCTCTTGTTGTAATCTATCTTCGGTAAACCCTAACCCTATCGGTGTCTATATAAATCGAGGGTTGTAGTCATTAGGGGGAGAGCTATATTCATCACCCCATAGCCTTAGGGTTTAGCCCATGCTGATCTCGAGGTAGATCTACTCTGTAAACTCCTTCATATATTCAATACAATCAAGCACGGCGTAGGGTTTTACCTCTTCGAGAGGGCCCGAACCTGGGTAAACACTGTGTTCATCGTCCCCTGTTATCCATTGATCCTAGATCCACAGCTCGGGACCCCCTACCCCGAGGTCTGCCGGTTTTGACACCGACATTGGTGCTTTCATTGAGAGTTCCGATGTACGATCACCGGTAGGATCGATGGCTCAACCAGTCGATGGAGACCGCACCCATACCGAGGGCCTTACCGCCCCTGGTCACCTCCTCGTCTTCGGCGGCATATCAGTGCGAGCCGACCCCACCGATCACCTCAACCAGATCGGAGGCCTCACCCCTATCGAAGGATTCATCAGTTCAGGGGCATCGACCCCAGAAATGGCAAACTCACAAAAGTCCGGTATTTTTTAAAGTCCGGCCCCGAAACCCAACCCCGACGGGCCGCCCTCACGGCCTCCCGTCGAGTCACCGGAGTGTTCGGCACCCCTATGTGCCCAGTCGGTAGATCAATTGGCAGATTTGTTCCGCACAATGGGAATTTCTGTCATCAGGCCCACGGCCTATGACCGGATCGGGCTTAAACCCGATGACCGAGAAATAAACACCCCTCCGGTCATGCACCTCATCGCCACAGTCGAAGAGGCCCAGGAGGGGCCACAACTAGGTAAGCTGAAGACGGTGTACACTCGAATCTCCAGCTCGGAGTCAGACACCAGCCCGGATGAATGTTCGGACACAACACCTGACACAAGTCCTGGCCTTGAGCCTATCCGGTCGCACATTAGTTCGGATCCGAGTCCTATGCGGTCAAAACCAGACATGCCCCAACCTCCCATCAAGGATAGTCCGGATCTGCGACAGGGGGGAATTCTCAAAATTTTCCCACCCACCCACCACGCGGAATACTCTCCGGATTCGAGAAGCCCGGACATATAAGACCTCATGTATGTCAAACAGCTGCCAAACGAAACAGTCCATCATTATTGGGCTAGATTTCTCCTAGTAAAAAATAGGATGGCGCCTTGCTGTGACAAAGAAATAGTTAAAGCCTTCCAGTTCAACTGCAGGGATGAGGGCCTCTTAAACGTCCTCGCGCGCCGAATTCAAAGCTTCACCGAACTATCAGACATGGTGCGCAAATACTGCTCCATGGAGGACACATGGAGGGCGCAACAGCTGAGCATGGGACTATATCCCACCGCCCATCACGAAAAGCCTCGCCTTAAACGAACCGATACAAATCGGTCACTAGAGCGCGAGCCCAATGAAAAGAAGGACAAGCCCAGATCTGTGTTAGATGAGTTGCTGGATAAACCATGCCCAATACATTCGGTCTTGCTAGACGTAAACCCAACCCACAGACTTCGAGCCTGCTGGGTAGTAAGACAAGTGGCTAAACACGGTGAATCAATCTTGGGCCTTACACCCCCAGATAAATAGTCCTCAGCTTCACCACGGGACCACAATGTCCTCACGGTATACGAGACGTTCACCTCAAACAGCAAAAGGAAAAAAGGCTCTTCGGGAGCTCAGCCAGATATATCAAGTGACAGTCGCACACCCATGGGCAAATACTCCTATCACCTTTGACGAGAAGGATGAGCTAGGCACCCGTATTAGCCACGCACCAGCCGCACTGGTCCTCGATCCCATCATCGATGGTTTCCGGCTCACTAAAGTATTAATGGACGGAGGCAGCGACCTCAATCTCATTTACGAGGATACGCTCGATAAGATGCAATTCAACAGGTCTCGCATCGAACGCAGTAACACCACATTCCGAGGTATAATACCCGGTAGGGAGGCACACTGCTTGGGGCGCATAACCCTCAATGTTGTGTTCGGCACACCCGATAACTACAGATCCGAACCCTTGCTGTTCCACATTGTACCCTTCCGCAGCGGATACCACGCCCTTCTAGGACGTGAGGCATTCTCGAAATTTCAGGCCATACCACATTACGGGTATATGAAACTCAAAATGCCAGGGCCCAATGGGGTAATTTCACTCAAAAGCGACCCAAGCAGATCCTTGAGAGCCAAAAATAAAACGTCATCCCTTGCCCTAGAGGCACTATCCAAAGCCCTCGCGGCCAAAGAATTGACAGCTTTATGCACTACCGTCGACAGGGACGACGTGGTTCTCAGTAAAAGACAAAAATCCACGTCATTCAAGCCAGCCGATGAAATAGTAAACTTTCAAGTGCATCCAACAGATCCCAACAAAACAGCGTCCATAGGAGCATAGCTGGACCCCGCAATCGAAGAAGCATTAAGGACATTCCTGTGTGAAAATTGGGACATATTCGCCTGGTACCCCTTGGACATGCCAGGAATCCCACGCAGGAAAGTAGAGCATAGCCTCAACATTCTAAAAGGCTTTAAGCCAGTGAAGCAGACCCTGCGTCGGTTTTCCGAACCCAAACGACAAGCCATGGGCGAAGAACTCGCAAAACTGTTGGAGGCCGGATTCATCCATGAGATCAAACACCCCGAGTGGTTAGCAAACATGGTAATGGTACCAAAGAAGGATAAGTCCTGGCGGCTCTGTGTCGATTTCAAAGACCTTAACAAGGCCTGCCCTAAGGATCCTTTCCCCCTGCAAAGGATAGACCGGATCATCAACGCCACCGCCGGACACGACTCACTATGTTTCCTTGACGCATACTCCGGATACCACCAAATCAAGATGAAAGAGTCCGACTAGGCGGCAACAGCATTCATTACCCCTTATGGCCCCTTCTGCTTCAACACCATGCCGTTCGGATTGAAAAAAAATAGGAGCCACATACCAACGCATGATTCAAGCATGCCTCGAAAATCAAATTGGCAAAATGGTCGAGGCATACATGGACGATGTGGTTGTCAAAACCAAACACATAGACCAACTGGTAGATGACCTATGTCAAACCTTTGACAACTTGCGAGCTTATGACATACGGCTCAACCCGGAAAAATGTATCTTCGGGGTCCCTGCTGGAAAGCTGCTCGGATTTATCATTTCCCATAGAGGAATCGAGGCCAATCCGGCCAAAATTAGAGCGCTATCTCAGCTCACAATACCAACAGAGCTCAAGCATGTTCAGAAGCTGGCAGGATGCGTGGCAGCCTTGAGCCGCTTCATATCCCGCCTCGGAGAAAAAGCACTACCACTCTACAAGCTGCTAAAAAAGACCAAGAATTTCCAATGGATAGACGAAGCAACTGTGACGCTCGAGGAGATTAAAACACTCCTAGCCAGCAATCCATCCTAACCGCACCTAGTATCGGAGAGCCCATGTTGCTATATGTTTCAGCCACCAATCAGGTGGTCAGTGCGGTGCTTGTGGTGGAACAAGAATCCGAGGGCCACAAATCTCAGGTCCAGAAGCCGATCTATTACGTGTCTGAAGTACTAACACCATGCAAAACACGGTACCCGCACTATCAAAACATAGCTTACACAGTCTTCATGGCGTCCCGAAAGCTTCGACATTACTTTCAAGAATGCTCGGTCACAGTAGCATCAGAAGTCTCCTTGAATGATATAATCAATAACAGGGATGCTACAGGCCGCATCGCCAAATGGGCCATCGAGCTTCTCCCCTTCGAGATAACATACAAGCCATGTCAAGCCATTAAATCTCAGGTGCTGGCCGATTTCATAGCCGAATGGACCGAAGCCGAACTACCCAGGGAGTACTCCACATACTCGCACTGGACAATGTACTTCGACGTCTCAAAGATGTTGGCCGAACTAGGGGCCGAGGTCATCCTCATCTCCCCCATGGGCGACACTGTTCGGTATGTCCTCCAAATAATGTATACGGACTCGAACAATGCAGCCGAGTACGAAGCATTACTGCATGGTCTTCGCATGGCCACCACAATGGGCGTACAGCACCTCGAGGTAAGGGGAGACTCAAATCTGGCGATCTCTCAAGTGAATGGCGAGTTCAACGCCAAAGACCCCAAGATGGTGGCATATAGAAACGCGGTCCTTCGGATATCTGCTCGATTTGAGGGCCTTGAATTTCACCATGTCGCTAGAGACAGCAATCAAGAAGTCGACGTCCTCGCTCACATGGGCGCCAGGCGCGACCCAGTTCCTAAAACACCTTCCTCAAGCGGCTCTTTAAGCTCTCCGTGGATTGGCAAGACGACGTCACTGGTGCACCACCCGACGAGCCTGCTCAAAATGCTCGCCCAAAAATGAAAAGGACGATCAAATCATCGGCGGTTCCGCACTCGAGGAAACACCTTCCGCACACGAGGTAATGGCCGTAATCCCACCTTGGACAGAGCCCTTGCTAGCCTACCTCACACAACGTCAGCTTCCGGAGGATCAAACCGAAAGACATATAGTTCGCCGCTCTAAAGCATACAAGGTCCATGAAGGTGAACTCTATAAGAAGAGTACCACAGGAGTTTTACAAAGGTGCATCTCCGAAGAAGAGGGGCGGCAGCTCTTGGCAAAAATACACGCGGGCATGGGCGGACACCACACGGCAGCTCGGGCTTTGGTCAGCAAAGCTTTCTGAGCAGGGTTTTTCTGGCCCACCGCCCGTGAGGATGCCCAGACTTTAGTCCAACACTGCATCGGATGCTAACTGTTCGCAAATCAAAGCCACATGCCCCCCACAGCTCTCCGGACGATACCAATCACATGGCCTTTTGCGGTTTGGGGTCTCGACATGGTCGGGCCACTCAAAGGGGGGACAAATAAAAAGAAGTACCTATTGGTCATGGTCGACAAATTCACCAAGTGGATTGAGGCAAGACCCGTCACTTCGGTAGAATCCAGACCCATCGTCGACTTCTTATCAGATGTCATACACCGTTATGGTGTCCCTCACAGCATCATTACCGATAATGGTACCAATTTCACCGCTCAGGAAGTTAAAGACTGGTGCCGCAAAATGGGCATCAAGCTCGATTACGCCTCGGTGTATCACCCACAGACCAATGGGCAGGTCGAACAAGCCAACGGACTCATTATGAGTGGCATTAAGCCTCGCCTAGTTCGCTCCCTTGAACAATCAGACTTCCATTGGGTCGAGGAACTCGATTCCGTACTATGGGGGCTACGCACTACTCCTAATCGGTCCAGCGGATACACACCATTTTTTATGGTATACAGGGCGGAAGCAGTCCTCCCATGCGACTTGATCCATAACGCACCTAGAGTGCGCATGTACGAAGAAAAGGAAGCCGAACTCGATCGGCAGGATGATCTGGATGCTCTGGAGGAAGAACAAGACATAGCTCAAGGTCGGTCCGCGTTCTATCAGTAGCAAGCACGACGTTACCACAACCATGAAGTTCGGACAAAGACATACAATGTGGGCGACCTTGTCCTCCGACTCCCTGAAAAACAGAAGAATAAACTCTCACATATATGGGAGGGACCGTACATCATCGATGAAGTCCTCATAGGAGGAGCGTATCGACTTCGTCGCCCGTCCGATGACGGCCTCAAGCCGAACCCATGGAATGCAGCAAGGCTGCGGCATTTTTACGCCTGAGTCCGACATAACTTCCTTTTCCTTTTTCTTCTTTTATTTTGTACCCTTTTTCCTCTCTCCCTCGCCACGGTACTAGTTCGGCTTGACCGAACCATACCAAACTCGTACTATATACACCATTGAATGTAACACCAAGCTTTGCTTGGGGCCTCCCCTACAAGAGCCGAATACATGTCTAAATTGCATTCGTCCTGATTGCATCCTTCTCATACATGTTAAGCCAACATATGCACTTGTTTGACTCAAGAACTTTGCCAAGCTGGGTTGCCTGGCTCCTGTGCTTACCCCTACGTTCCTGATTGTTCGGCTAGGGAGTAAAGGGAGCACCTCTGCGATTGCTACGACCGGGTTATCTGGGACCGTACCTCAGACGGGTGAAGCCGAAAGCTCGCGTTCTTCTAGAATACAATAAGTCGGCCAAAGGGAAGTGAATACAGCCTCGCGCTTATCACCAAGGCTTTTTCGCAGCCATTGGTTTCCGTTGATCTTACGTATCTGTATTATCATTTTACCTGAAGAAAGGAACCCTTGGAGGAACTATTTTCATCAGAAGATGTTTCTTACGTCAAATAGTAATATAACATAACTCTCCGCACATGTTTTGTCTATTTGAGCCAGATGGCCGGATTGCCTTGTTCCCGAAGTATTGTTTTGTTTTCCACGGCACAGAGTATGAAACACTTCCTGATCTATGATTGGGGAGGGAGAAGCCGATGGCCGGTTAAGACAACATTCTTTCAA
Source organism: Thinopyrum elongatum (assembly GCA_011799875.1). NCBI lineage: Eukaryota > Viridiplantae > Streptophyta > Magnoliopsida > Poales > Poaceae > Thinopyrum > Thinopyrum elongatum. The sequence goes on along the minus strand of CM022298.1, from coordinate 445,328,916 downwards.
AAACTAAATAAGAACGCGGATTGAGCACAGTCAACGTAAAGTACATCGATACATAGAATTGACAAAATCATTCCTTCTCGACATTGTCTATCAATTGCTCTAAAGCACAGTCCTTCTGCGAAAAGCGAGCGGCTTGCATCACATTGTCGTACACCAAGCTCAGTGGTATCTCCTGACCATCCGGACCCACGGGACCAACCCGGGCCATATGCACCGGGTCCAGCTTGGTGAAGTGGGTTTTTACCATAGCCCACGCCTCATGCGCTCCCTCTCGACAGGCCGAGATCTTCCATAACTAAAACCTTCGCCGAGCCCCTTTAAAGAGACTGGCTAAATCAGCCATACTGTCTGGAGGCGCATCCGACGGCCATAACGCCTTCGCCATACTCTTCAGGGCTTTCCGGGCCCTCTCATAGGTCTTCGACAGTTCCTTCAACAGGTTCCCGTCATAAGTCCCTGCTTCTTCCTCGGGTCGCCCAGTCAGGAGACCTACCAAGCAGGTGTTGCACATCGTCGTTGACACATCAATAACACGGACCAACAGCGCGGTACGATCAGGGCTTACCGTATATGCCGCCTTTTAGCTTCTGGTTTTCCTCCAAGGCTTGCGCCAGCTGAGTCTTTAAACCCTCAATTTCCTCGGCTTGCCGTTTATTCTTCGCCTTGAGCTCATTTTTCTCTTCATGACTCCGTGTCAACATGCGTTTACCAGCCTCAAGCTCTTTACGCAGCTCGTTCACGGCCTCCGTGGCTGCATGACGAAAACAGTGTGAACACATAAAATACACTATATACCCTACCCCGAGTAGGGTGGCGGTCCTTCTCACTTACCGGACTTATCGTTGTTGGCTTCTCGAGCCGCATCCAGTTCGGCCTTGGTGTCAACCAACTGTTTCCGGCTAGCCTCAAGCTCTTTGGCCAGTTTTTTGTTTTGCTCTCTTGCGGCCTACAAACTAACATCGTTATAAATCCTTAACTCGGCCGTCCCTCCCAAATTAAGGCTTGGGGGCTACTTAGTTAGGGAACTTGCTTTCAAGCTACATACCTGCACCTTGGCGGCAAATAGATCGGCAATCCCATCAAGACCTATCTGGGCCGCTCCAAGGTACGCGTCTACCGAATTAAAAGCACTAAACTCCTATTCGGTAAAGGCAGTATGGCGCAAAGTCTCCCTCCGGCGGCGATGGTTCATTACGCTCTCTACTTCGGAATTAGTAACCGAAATATTGTCGGAGTCCACCGGAGGTACGCCAGCCGCCGCATATTAGGAGGGGGCTCCAGCCCGTGCCGAAGACTAGGGACCGGAGTTGCGGTTCATCGCATCCGGGAGGTCTTCGGATTGATGTAGAGACAAACACCTTCTGCAAAGTTGAGTAGGTTTTAATAAACAAGTGACAAAGGTGATCCTCGCCGTAATTCTAAGACACATTACCTCTGGGCAGAGGGGGCAGGTGCGTCCGCCTCGGCGGAAGCCTTCCGTTTAGATCTCCCGTCAAGGGTCAAAACTGGCACGGTCCACGCTCCTCCCAAGGCATTCTTACGCATAGAGCGGTGACCCTTGGGAGTAGAAGTCAGCACGTGGGGGGTAGCGCGAGACGAGCGTCCTGTTCGGGAGGGGTTCTTCTTTTCACTTACTATGGAAGAAGGACGAGCCCCGGGGTGATCGGCCGTTACGGCTACTTTGCTGCCATCAAGGCCCTCCTGATAAAACACCCCATCTTCAAATTCGATTGACATCTCTGGGTTGTCATGATACCCTGGATCGCCATCACGGGAGTGATTCTCTGGTTGAGGAGGAGGACAACTAATGGACTCTACCTGACGCCTCCATCCCTGTTCAAGTGGCAATCAGTAAGGATTCGGTGTTGTCCGTGGGCTCAAAATAATGAATTGTGACTTACCCAGTCTGTCGGATTATATCTGGAGCAGCCTTCTCGAATACTCATACGAGCGAACTCTGCTTCATCTCCCTTAAAGAGATTGGCCAGTATTTTGGCCAGGGCCGCCTTGTTGTCTGGTCCTTGCCGCTGGTGATGTGTCACGTCGTTGGTCCCATTATAGCAATATAGAGGGTGACCCCGTTGTTGGAGAAGTTGCACGCATCGGGTAATGGCAATGGCCATGACTTCGACCATGGTCAGCTTGCAGCTAGTTAGCAGCCTAATCTTGGCCGATAGAGCATGCACTTCTTCGCTGTCCTGATGGGAGGTGCATCTGGGCCACCAATTGTACCGTTTTATAGGCGGATCATTTGAATACTCGGGTAGCCCTTGCCAAATTGGGTCGGTGAGGGGAACGTCTTCGATATAAAACCACTCCAAAGTCCATCCTTCGGGATCTTTCTATGGGGTCCCAATTGGGTACCCTGTCCCCGCTATCCGCCACACTTCGGCGCCGCCTACTTCAAATATAGATCCCTCCCGGAGGCGGGGGACAAGACAGAAATACTTCCTCCACAAGTCAAATTGGGGCTCGCAACTCAGAAATATCTCGCACAAGGCCACAAAGCCAGAAATGTGCAATATCGACCCCGTGGTGAGGTTGTGAAGCTGGATCCCATAGAACTCTAATAGACCCCATAGGAAAGGATGAATGGGAAAGCCCAAACCTCTTAGAAGGAAGGGCACGAGACACACCCTCTCCTCCTTGTTTGGGGCAGGGGAGTTCTCGGCGAGGGCACGGCCATCGATTGAGATGAGACCGGCGCGGACTGGAACCAAATCGGCCAAGGGAAGGAAGCGCTTCGTCTGCAAGCGACTCAGCTGGATGTGCGAGACCGAGCAGCTCAACCAATCACCTAGGAGCGGGCCGTGAGGACGCGAGGAAGAGGCTGGGGTATCGGCCATGGCTCTGGGAATTTTTTCGATGTCGTTCTTGGTGAAGGGGAAGATAGCTGTTCTCAACACCTTTGGATCTATAAATAAGCGTCTTATCATGAAGCCGAAAGGATGGGTGCGTGGAAAGACGGCTTTGGGCCGCACGCCCTCTGGAAAGGTGTGCGAAGCCCTCACCCCGAGGAACGACATTAAACTCTGATGGTCCCACCTTGATCTCAAGATGTCTTCGGATCCTTGAATCTTGAGATTGTCTAGACCCGAGTGCATTAGAGCGGCTCCCGGATATTGATCGGTGACATTAACACAGCTTCAAACGGAATAAAGGAACTCGTCTCGCAAGCCGATGATATGCAGATTCCAGAAGACAATCTCCAGTGTTGGAGGCAAGTTCGGGGGCTACTGAGGGAGTCATGGATTAAGGGGTCCTTGGGGCGATGGCCCGTTGTACATGGGCCGGACTGGTGGAGTCGTGTGGTGACCAGAGATCTATGAAGCCGTGGTGTGCCCTCCAAGTTTAGGGTGGACGAGATCTCTTTCCTTCTTGTTGTAATCTATTTTTGGTAAACCCTAACCCTATCGGTATCTATATAAACCGAGGGTTGTAGTCATTAGGGGGAGAGCTATATTCATCACCCCATAGCCATAGGGTTTAGCTCATGCTGATCTCGAGGTAGATCTACTCTGTAAACTCCTTCATATATTCAATACAATCAAGCACGACGTAGAGTTTTACCTCTTCGAGAGGGCCCGAACCTGGGTAAACATTGTGTTCATCATCCCCTGTTATCCATTGATCCTAGATCCACAGCTCGGGACCCCCTACCTCGAGGTCTGCCGGTTTTGACACTGACACCCGCTGAAATAGAAGATATAGATGTTACTATTAAACTTGCTAATAGAGACACCATCACACCACTTGGGATTGTTAGTGATGTTGAAGTCTTGTGTGGGAAAATAAAATACCATACTGATTTTCTAGTTCTTGGTTCCCCACAAGATGATTTTTGTCCCATTATCTTTGGTAGACCTTTCTTGAACATTGTCAATGCTACTATAGATTGTCATAAACAAACTGTCAGTGTTCACTTTGGTGATGAGTCTCATGAGTTTAATTTTTCCATGTTTAATAGACAACCTCATAAGAAAGAATTACCTAGTAAGGATGAAATAATTGGTCTTGCTTCTATTGCCGTGCCTCCTACTGATCCACTAGAACAATATTTGCTAGACCATGAAAATCATATGCATATGCATGAAAGAAATGAAATAGATAAAAATTTCTTTGAACAACGACCTCTGCTCAAACACAATTTGCCTATTGAAACTCTAGGAGGCCCTCCTCCACCTAAAGGTAATCATGTGTTTGAATTAAAACAATTGCCTGATACTTTGAAATATGCTTATCTTGATGAGAGAAAGATATATCCTATTATTATTAGTGCTAACCTTTCAGAACATGAAGAAGAAAGATTATTGAAAATTCTGAAGAAGCATCATGCTGCCATTGGATATACTCTTGATGATCTTAAGGGCATTAGTCCCACTCTCTGTCAGCACAAGATTAATATGGAACCTGATGCTAAACCCGTTGTTGATCATCAACGACGTTTGAATCCTAAAATGAAAGAAGTGGTAAGAACTGAAATATTAAAGCTTCTGGAAGCAGGTATAATCTATCCATAGCTGATAGTAGATGGGTGAGTCCCGTTCATTGTGTCCCTAAGAAAGGAAGTATTACTGTTGTTCCTAATGATAAAAATGAACTTATTCCACAAAGAATTGTTACTGGCTATAGAATGGTAATTGATTTTAGAAAACTAAATAAAGCAACTAGAAAAGATCACTACCATTTGCCTTTTATCGATCAAATGCTGGAAAGATTATCTAAGCACACACACTTTTGTTTTCTTGATGGATATTCTGGTTTTTCTCAAATACCTATTTCACAACCTGATCAAGAGAAAACCACCTTTACTTGCCCTTTTGGAACTTATGCTTATAGACGTATGCCTTTTGGTTTATGCAATGCACCTGCTACCTTTCAAAGATGTATGACTGCTATATTCTCTGATTTTTGTGAAAAGATTGTTGAGGTTTTCATGGATGATTTTTCTGTTTATGGAACTTCTTTTCATGATTGCTTGAGCAACCTTGATCGAGTTTTGCAGAGATGTGAGCAAACTAATCTTGTCTTGAATTGGGAGAAGTGTCACTTTATGGTTAATGAAGGTATTGTCTTGGGGCATAACATTTCTGAACGAGGTATTGAGGTGGATAAAGCTAAAGTTGATGCAATTGAGAAAATGCCATGTCCTAAAGATATTAAAGGTATTCGTAGTTTCCTTGGTCATGTTGGTTTCTATAGGAGGTTTATTAAAGACTTCTCTAAAATTTCTAGGCCTCTTACAAATCTTTTACAAAAGGATGTTCCATTTGCTTTTGATGATGATTGTGTAGAAGCCTTTGAAACACTTAAGAAAGCCTTAACTTCTGCACCTATTGCTCAACCACCTGATTGGAACTTGCCTTTTGAAATTATGTGTGATGCTAGTGATTATGATGTTGGTGATGTTCTAGGACAAAGAGTTGATAAGAAACTAAATGTTATTCATTATGCTAGCAGAACTCTGGACAGTGCCCAAAGAAATTATGCTACCACTGAAAAAGAATTTTTAGCAGTTGTGTTTGCTTGTGATAAATTCAGATCTTACATTGTTGATTCCAAAGTGACTGTTCACACTGATCATGCTGCTATAAAATATCTCATGGAAAAGAAAGATGCTAAACCTAGACTCATTAGGTGGGTTCTTTTGCTGCAAGAATTTGATTTACATATTACTGATAGAAAAGGAGCTGAGAACCCCTTAGTTGATAACTTGTCTAGGTTAGAAAATATTCTTGATGACCCACTACCTATTGATGATAGTTTTCCTGATGAACAACTAGCTGCAATAAATGTTTCTCATAACACTCCGTAGTATGCTGACTATGCTAATTATATTGTTGCTAAATACATACCACCTAGTTTCACATACCAACAAAAGAAAAATTCTTCTATGACTTAAGACATTACTTTTGGGATGACCCACATATTTATAAAGAAGGAGTAGATGGTATTATTAGACGTTGTGTACCTGAGCATGAACATGAACACATCCTACGGAAATGTCACTCTGAAGCTTATGGAGGGCATCATGCGGGAGACAGAACTGCTCATAAGGTATTGCAATCTGGTTTTTATTGGCCTACTCTCTTCAAGGATGCCCGTAAGTTTGTTTTATCTTGTGATGAATGTCAAAGAATTGGTACTATCGGTAAGCATCAAAAAATGCCTATTAATTATTCACTTGCTGTTGAACAATTTGATGTTTGGGGTTTTGATTATATGGGACCTTTTCCATCCTCCAATGGGTATACACATATTTTGGTTGCTGTTGATTATGTTACTAAGTGGGTAGAAGCTATTCCAACTAGTAGTGATGATCATAACACTTCCATTAAAATGCTTAAATAAGTTATTTTCCCAAGGTTTGGAGTCCCTAGATATCTAATGACTGATGGTGGTTCACACTTTATTCATGGTGCTTTCCGTAAAATGCTTGCTAAATATGATGTTAACCATAGAATTGCATCACCCTATCATCCTCAATCTAGTGGTCAAGTTGAACTTAGCAATAGAGAAATAAAATTAATATTACAAAAAACTGTTAATAGGTCCTAAAAGAATTGGTCTAAGAAATTGGATGATGCACTTTGGGCCTACAGAACAGCATATAAAAATCCTATGGGTATGTCTCCTTACAAAATGGTTTATGGAAAAGCTTGTCATTTGCCTCTAGAGTTAGAACATAAAGCATATTGGGCAATTAAAGAACTCAACTATGATTTCAAACTTGCCGGTGAAAAGAGGTTATTTGATATTAGCTCATTAGATGAATGGAGAACCCAAGCTTATGAAAATGCCAAATTATTTAAAGAAAAAGTTAAAAGATGGCATGACAAAGGAATCCAAAAGCGGGAATTCAAAGTTGGAGAATATGTTCTTTTGTACAACTCCCGTTTTAGATTCTTTGCAGGAAAACTTCTCTCCAAATGGGAAGGACCATATATTATCGAGGAGGTTTATCGCTCTGAAGCCATCAAAATTAATAATGCTGAAGGTACTGACCCGAAGGTGGTCAATGGGCAAAGAATCAAACACTATATCTCAGGTACGCCTATTAATGTTGAAAGCAATATTATTCAAACCATGACACCGGAGGAACACATAAAAGAAACCTTCCGGAACACTCCAGAATACTAAAAAAGAGGAGGTACATGATATGGTAAGTAAACGGACTCCGAAAAATTCGCAAGAATATTTTCTGTCAGTTTTGGAACATTTTAAAAATTAGGAAAATAATAAACAACCAGGAAGGCAACCCCATGTGGGTTGTGCCCACCTCGGGAACCTTCCCGACTCTGTTTTTCTCTCGTTTGCTTGTTTCCCAAGATAAAAAATCTTTATATACCCCCCGAACATATTGACCACCGTATCACGGAGAAATCTTTTGTTCTTCTCTCTTGCTGTTTTCTAGCAGATCTGAAAATATGTCGTCTCAAGATTCGGAGGGAGAGTTCCCGGTCTCTTACCAGCCCCTAGACCTAAATATCTTCAAGGACACTTTTCCCTATGTGTGGTTCATAGATGAGGAGGACGAAGACGAACCTATCCCTCCTTGCTTCCTGAAGGAAAGCAAAGAAGTGTTATGCAAGAGGATATTGAAGCTTGAGCTCGAGAATGAGGATCTTAGGGAAAGCAATTTTAGCCTCCGACGCAAGCTGGACAAACTCACTACTACTTCACCACCACAATCATCATCTTCCCCACCAAAGGAGACTTGAGTTCATGGTATGGGCACTCCCCTTGGCTTGTGCCAAGCTTGGGGGAGGTGTGATACGTCTCCAATGTATCTATAATTTATGAAGTATTCATGCCATGTTTACAACAATTTTATATGGTTTTGGTATGATTTTATTAGAACTAACCCGGACTGACGCTGTTTTCAGCAGAACTACCGTGGTGTCTTTTTTTGTGCAGAAATAAAAGTTCTCAAAATGGGCTAAAAATTTACAGAGAATATTTTTGGAAAATATAAAAAATACTGGAGCGAAAAGATACCGGAGAAGAGTCCCGAGGCAACCACAAGGGTGGGGGGCACCCCCCTAGGGCGCGCCCCCTGGCTTGCCGCTGCCTCGTGGACCCCCCCCCCCCTGACGTGAGACCGACGCCAAAAACTCTTATAAATACCAAAACCCCCGAAAAGAACCCTAGATCAGGAGTTTCGCCGCCGCAAGCCTCTGTAACCACGAAAAACCAATCGGGACCCTGTTCCGGCACCCTGCCGGAGGGGGAAACCATCACCGGTGGCCATCTTCATCATCTCGGCGGTCTCCATGACGAGGAGGGAGTAGTTCACCCTCGGGGCTGAGGGTATGTACCAGTAGCTATGTGTTTGATCTCTCTCTCTCGTGTTCTTGATTTGGCACGATCTTGATGTACCGCGAGCTTTGTTATTATAGTTGGATCATATGGTGTTTCTTCCCTCTCTGTCTCTTGTTGTGATGAATTGAGTCTTGCTCTTTGAGGTTTCGTTATGTTGGATTGAGTATTGGATTTGAGAACACTTGATGTATGTCTTGCGATGGGATATCTGTGGTGACAATGGGATGTTCTATTGATTCACTTGATGTATGTTTTGGCACTCAACTCGCGGATTCCCGAGGTGACATTGGGGTAATCTATGCATAGGGGTTGATGCATGTTTTCGTCCTACGTTCACCGATAGGAACTTTGGAGTGATTCTTTGTTGCATGTTGAGGGATTGTTATATGATCTGATTATGTTATCATTGTTGAGAGAACTTGCACTAGTGAAAGTATGAACCCTAGGCCTTGTTTTCAAGCATTGCAATACCGTTTTTGCTCACTTTTGTCACTAGTTACCTTGCTGTTTTTATATTTTCAGATTACAAAAACCTATATCTACCATCCATATTACGCTTGTATCACCATCTCTTCGCCGAGCTAGTGCACCTATACAATTTACCATTGTATTGGGTGTGTTGGGGACAAAAGAGACTCTTTGTTATTTGGTTGCAGGGTTGTATGAGAGAGACCATCTTCATCCTACACCTCCCACGGATTGATAAACCTTAGGTCACCCACTTGAGGGAAATTCGCTACTGTCCTACAAAACTCTACGCTTGGAGGCCCAACACGAGCCTACAAGAAGAAGGTTGCGTAGTAGACATCAAGCTCTTTTCTGGCGCCGTTGCCGGGCAGGTGAGTGCTTGAAGGTATATCTTTAGATCTTGCAATTGAATCTTTTAGTTTCTTGTTTTATCACTAGTTTAGTTTATAAAAGAAAACTACAAAAAAATGGAATTGAGGTTGCCTCATATGCTTCATCTTTTTAATGTCTTTCGTGAAAATGATGGAAAGGAAAATTGTGCTCAAGTGTTAGAAGAAGAAGTCAATAAAATGTTTGGCATAAAATATTTGAATGATGAGCATGATTGCAATGTTGTTAGTATAAATTCTATGAATATCCAAAATACTAATGATGATTGCACTAGTCATGACAAAAATGTTTCTTATAAGCATGTCAATTTTTGTGGAGTGCATAGAGTTTGTGAAGACATGCCTTATAGGGATGATAGATTTTGTAAGAAGCATAAACATGATGAAACCAATCGGTGGCTTAAGGTGATAGATAAATTTGCTACAAAATTATGCTCTCTTCATCCCATTACTTGTGAACTTTGCAATAGGATTGGTCATCTTAATTTCCAATGCACCCTTTTTCATGATCAAATCGTGGCTAAATATAGCAATAACTTAATCACCCTTGAACTTTATAATGAACTTTGTTTATTTTTTGGTTGTGAAGAATTGTCAAATAAAAATAGTTAGTTCGAAGCGTTCATATTCACCGACCATGTTGAAACTACTCTTAAAGAAATATATATGTTTTGCATGGTAAATTGCAATGAAAATGCTTATATTGCCAACTATAGAAAGACGGGAAAACCAATAGAATATAAAAGAAATACTAATGAGAGGGTAAAGCTCTCCACTTTCCCTCCTATTGTCTCTCGTGATGAAACAGGTTACGAGAATGAGCTTCCTATGCAACCAATCTCATCAATAAGGAGCTCCAAAAAGATGATTAAACCCACACATGACGTGGAGAAGAAAAAGAAAAGACGGAGAAGCAAAGGTAAAAAGGTATCCCTCCCAAATGATGTTGCTCCTATTATTGTTATGCCTCATGAGAGTGAATCAAAAATAAATGTGGAAGATGATATACTTGATGATGATAGTGATTCTGTCTTATGGTACAATGTCCGAAGAAACTATTGAGAATGATTTTGTTATGCCTATTACTCATTGTGATGATCATGATTGGGAAAATAATGATACTATTTATAATCTTGAAAATCTTTTTGGCACCAACTTATAAAGTTGTGATGATAATAATTGCTATACTATTGGTGCTATTCATACTATTAATGATGAGAGTGATTATGCTTATGATATGCAAAGGCACAAGCTTGGGGGTGCTATGTTTGATGAGAATGACATGTTTGAGAATTTATTTGTTGCAATTAATGTTTGTCCCAAGCTTGGGGATGCTATGTTTAATGAAGATGATATTTTTAGTCCCCCAAGTTTTGATGAGAATACTTATTATGATGATAGCATGTCTCCTATTTATGATGATTGCATTATTTATGAAAGTGGGTTTGGAAGAGTGTCAACTTTAGATAATAATTATCCCACTATTTTGGAGGGTGTTGAATCTTATTATAATGATAAAAGTGGATTTGGAGAGGTCATGACTTTATTTAGTAATGATTCCACTATCTTGGAAGAGGTTTCAATTGATTATGATGAGAACAAAGTTGCTACTTATGATGATTATTGTGATGACACTTATGTTATAAAAAGTAGTGATGATTATATTTATAAAACTTGTCATAATTATGATTACTCTTTTTCTGAACATTACTCTTTTAATGTGGAAACAATTTATAGAATTCAAGTTTCATATGATGCTCCCACTACTATTCATGAGAATAAATTTACTTATGTGGAGAGTAGTAAAATTTCTATGCTTGTAGATCATGAAAAGAATGATTTGTGTGATAGCTATATTGTTGAATTCATTCATGATGCTACTGAAAATTATTATGAGGGAGGAATATATGCTTGTAGGAATTGCAATAATATCAAGTTTCCTCTCTATGTGTTGAAAATCTTGAAGTTATGCTTGTTTTGCCTTCCTATGCTATTTGATTCTTGCTCCCATAAATTGTTTGCTCACAAAATCCCTATGCATAGGAAGTGGGTTATACTTAAATGTGCTAGTCATATGCTTCATGATGCTCTCTTTGTGTTTCAATTCTTTACTTTTATGCGAGCATCATTGAAATCATCATGCCTAGCTAAAAAGGCATTAAAGAAAAGCGCTTGTTGGGAGACAACCCAACATTTATACCTACTGTTTTTGTGTGTTCACATGATTAAGTTACTGTATTAATCATGTTTTATAGCTTTTGTTTCAATAAAGTGCCAAGTAAAGCCTTTGGGATAATGTGGTTGATAGTTGATTTGATTCTGTGCAAAAACAGAAACTTTTGCGTCCAGTACAGAAATTCCTATATTTTAATGGAATGTGGAAAATTCTAATTTTTTTACAGATGATGGGTATAGAAATTTTTTATGTTTTACCAATTTTTCATAATATTTGGAGTTACATAAGTATGACCTTAATTCAGATCTTTACAGACTATTCTGTTTTTCACAGATTCTGTTTTCGATGCATAGTTTGCTTGTTTTCTAGTTTCTATGGCTTATATTGCTCAATATAAATTGTAGAAATGATAGGGTACAGTAGGTATCATGTGAAAAAAAAATCTTGTCTTGACAGTACCAAAGTGAATGATTTGTTTTATCATACTAACCCATCTCACGAAGTTCCGTTAAGTTTTGTGTGATTGAAGTTTTCAAGTTTTGGGTGAGATATCGATATGAGGAGAATAAGGAGTGACAAGACCCTAAGCTTGGGGATTCCCAAGGCACCCCAAGGTAATATTCAAGGAATACCCAAGCAACTAAGCTTGGGGATGCCCCGGAAGGCATCCCCTCTTTCGTCTCCAACATTATCGGTAACCTTACTTGGAGCTATATTTTTATTTGTCACATGATATGATTTTTGCTTGGAGCATCATTTTATTTTATTAGTATTAGCTTGCTGTTATTTAGAGTAATGTTTTACATCTTTTATTTCAATAAAAGTGTCAAGTATAGTCTTTATCATGCTTATTTTGCAAGTCTATATGTTGCTGTTTGAAAACAGAAAGTTTGTTGTTATGTTTTGAATATTTGTGAATAGTAAGAACATGATAAAATCTTGAAATATTTTCAAAATATGCTAAAACAAATTTTATACTGTGTGGTAATTTTTCAGAAATTTTGGAGTTAGGTAAGTATGAGTACAATTGCACTCTTTACAGACTGTCCTGTTTAGACAGATTGCTGTTATGTTTGCATATGTTTGCTTGTTTAATGATTCTATTTGAGGATAGGAGTATTAAATATGCAGAGGCATTTAGTACGCAATGTCAAATTATAATTTTAGTGATTTTCTACAGTAGAGAATGATAAGGTTTTGCATTTGATTTATACTAACTTTTCTCACGAGTTCTTGTTGAGTTTTGTGTGGATGAAGTTTTTAAGAATTAGGGAAACCGCGATATGAGAGGAATTAAGGAGACACAAGAGCTCAAGCTTGGGGATGCCTAAGGCATCCCAATATAATATTTAAAGAAGTATCAAGCATCTAAGCTTGGGGATGCCCCGGTTGGCATCCCACCTTTCTTCTTCAACAATGAACGGCCAGTTTTGGTTGAGCCTAAGTTTTTGCTTCTTCACGTGCTATGTGCTATCCTTTGAATGTCATTTTATTTTATTTTGCTTGCTGTTTGAATAAAATATTTAAGATCTGAAATTCTTAAATGAGAGAGAGTCTTCACATAGCTACTTAATTATTCGACTACTCATTGATCTTCACTTATATCTTTTTTTGGAGTAGTTTGTCATTTACTTGTGTGCTTCACTTATATCCTTTGAGTAAATGGTTGAATGAATTGAATATCATAAATCTGAAATTATATATGTTTCATATGCTTATCCCATGGGGAGTAATGACTTCACATATAAGAAGTATAGGTGGTAAATTTATTGAAAGTTAGCAAACATAGTATTGGTCACTTGAACAATTCATGAAAGAATATTGAAGGAAGAGAGATTTCACATATAAATATACTATCTTGGACATCTTCTATGATTGTGAGCCCCATTAATTATTTTCAAACTTGAGCAAATTAGTTGAAGTTGGACAAGGAAGACAACATAATGAGTTATGCTTGGGTATATTTGTATAGAAGTTATATTGTTATGGATCCTCCGACATGTGGTGCTTGCTATTTAGAATCTTTTGCTAGCCAAATTTTTTGTACTAAGCGGGAATACTGCTTGTGCATCCAAAACCCTTAAACCCAGTTTCTTGCCATGAGTGTCTACCATATCTACCTATGGATTAAATAAGATCCTTCAAGTAAGTTGTCATCGGTGCAAAAAGCAATAAAAATTGCTCCTAAATATGTATGATCTTTTATTGTAAGGGAAAATAAGCATTGTACGAACTTGTGATGGTAAAGAAATAAAAGCGACGGACTGCATAATAAAGGTTGCTATCACAAAGGGCAATACAATGTGACGTTCCTTTGCATTAAGGGTTTGCACATCCAAAAATAAAAAGCGCATGACAACCTCTGCTTCCCTCTGCAAAGGGCCTATCTTTTACTTTTACGCAAGAGTCAATAGTATTCCTTCTCATTTCAACCTCAATTATTCTCTAGTTGGCAAGTACCATGTGGTGGGGAAAGATCTAAGCATATATGGCCATTCAAATATATTTGATCATGAATTATTATTGTTGACAATTATCTATATGATAAATAAGTTGGGAGGCGAAACACTAAGACCCTATCTTTCTCTGTGTTCGATGGATCCTATTTGTTCTAAAAATATGCTTTGAGTGGTAGCAATCATGGAAGACTATATGATAGTTGAGTATGTGGAATTTGCTAAATCAAAGCTCTTACATAGACCCTTTCTAAAAATAAGATGAATTGCAATTGTTTGCTGACTGAGAACATAGTTTGTTAGTTTTCAAGAAAGTTTATTATCTATGCTTTAACATGTGAATAGCTTGCTACTTGATCATGAGAAGTTTTATGAGATGAGCTACTGTTTATGATATATAATGATGCTAGAAAAAGTGCTTGAAATTATTATTGATCAAACTTGTGCACTTGCTAGCATTCACACTTCATAAATTATTTCTTTTATCATTTACCTACTCGAGGACGAGCAGGAATTAAGCTTGGGGATGCTGATACGTCTCCAACGTATCTATAATTTATGAAGTATTCATGCCATGTTTACAATAATTTTATATGGTTTTAGTATGATTTTATTAGAACTAACCCGGACTGACGCTGTTTTCAGCAGAACTACCGTGGTGTCGTTTTTTGTGCAGAAATAAAAGTTCTCGGAATGGGCTGAAAATTTACAGAGAATATTTTTGGAAAATATAAAAAATACTGGAGCGAAAAGATACCGGAGAAGAGTCCCGAGGCAACCACAAGGGTGGGGGGCGCGCCCCCTGGCTTACCGCTGCCTCGTGGACCCCCCTGATGTGAGACCGACGCCAAAAACTCCTATAAATACCAAAACCCCCGAAAAGAACCCTAGATCGGGAGTTTCGCCGCCGCAAGCCTCTGTAGCCACGAAAAACCAATCGGGACCCTGTTCCGGCACCCTGCCGGAGGGGGAAACCATCACCGGTGTCCATCTTCATCATCCCGGCGGTCTCCATGACGAGGAGGGAGTAGTTCACCCTCGTGGCTGAGGGTATGTACCAGTAGCTATGTGTTTGATCTCTCTCTCTCGTGTTCTTGATTTGGCACGATCTTGATGTACCGCGAGCTTTGTTATTATAGTTGGATCATATGGTGTTTCTTCCCTCTCTATCTCTTGTTGTGATGAATTGAGTCTTGCTCTTTGAGGTTTCGTTATGTTGGATTGAGTATTGGATTTGAGAACACTTGATGTATGTCTTGCGATGGGATATCTGTGGTGACAATGGGATGTTCTATTGATTCACTTGATGTATGTTTTGGCACTCAACTCGCGGATTCCCGAGGTGACATTGGGGTAATCTATGCATAGGGGTTGATGCATGTTTTCGTCCTACGTTCACCGATAGGAACTTTGGAGTGATTCTTTGTTGCATGTTGAGGGATTGTTATATGATCTGATTATGTTATCATTGTTGAGAGAACTTGCACTAGTGAAAGTATGAACCCTAGGCCTTGTTTTCAAGCATTGCAATACCGTTTTTGCTCACTTTTGTCACTAGTTACCTTGCTGTTTTTATATTTTCAGATTACAAAAACCTATATCTACCATCCTTATTGCAGTTGTATCACCATCTCTTCGCCGAACTAGTGCACCTATACAATTTACCATTGTATTGGGTCTGTTGGGGACACAAGAGACTCTTTGTTATTTGGTTGCAGGGTTGTTTGAGAGAGACCGTCTTCATCCTACACCTCCCACGGATTGATAAACCTTAGGTCATCCACTTGAGAGAAATTTGCTACTGTCCTACAAAACTCTGCGCTTGGAGGCCCAACACGAGTCTATAAGAAGAAGGTTGCATAGTAGACATCAAGGTGCTCCGGTATTGTATCACCACCACTATCTTTGCCTATATCTATTTTAGTTCGATCTTTAGTTATCCTATGATTTAGTTGAATAAAAGTTTAATTCGATCTTTGCTTTTCGAGTGCTTACTTAGTGATCTATCTATCTGTGTAATCGTGTGCAAGATATATAATAAAGAGTGGTTTTGAGTTTTGTTTCTTTACTCTTTTGTTTCAATAAAAAGAAAGGAAAATAAATGAAAAAGATCATATGCTAATCTTATGGTAAGTAATGACATCACATAAGGAAAAGTATAAGTGGTAAAATTTATTGGAGATTGACAAACATAGCATTGGTCAATGATGCAATTCATGAAAGAATTAATAAGGGAAGAGAAGATTCACATGCAAATACACTATCTTGGACATCTTTTATGATTGCGAGCCCCCATTAAATATTATGTGTCAAAATTGTTGACTTTGGACAAGGAAGACAACGTAATGAATTATGTTTGTTCATATTCACATAGAAGTTATATTGTCATAGATCCTTCAACATGTGGTGCTTTCTCAATATCTTTGCTAGCCAAAAACTCCGCACTAAGTAGAGATACTACTTGTGCATCCAAAAATCCTTAAAGCCAAAATCTTTTTGAGAGTCCACCATACCTACCTATGGATTGAGTAAGATCCTTCAAGTAAGTTGTCATCGGTGCAATAAGGCAATAAAAATTGCTTCTAAATGTGTTGGATCATTTAGTGTAAGAGAAAATTGAGCGTTGTACGAACTTATGATGGCAAAGTAATAAAAGCGACGGACTGCATAATAAAGGTTGCTATCATAAGGGGCAATATAACATGACATTTTTTGCATTAAGGGATTTGGCATACAAACAAAAAGCACATGACAACCTCTGCTTCCCTCTGCGAAGGGCCTATCTTTTACTTTTATGCATTTACTTTTATGTAAGAGTTAAATTATTCTTCCCTATTCCTTTTTATTTTCTCTATTTGCAAGCATCATGTGGTGAGGAAAGATCTAGGCACATATATCCAGTTGGATATGAGTGGGCATGAGTTATTATTGTTGACATCACCCTTGAGGTGGATACGTTGGGAGGCGAAACTATAAGCCCCTATCTTTCTATGTGTCCGGTTGAAACTTTTTGTTCATGGGTATGCAGTGAGTGTTAGCAATCATAGAAGGTTAAATGATGGTTGAGTATGTGGACTTGCCTAAAGGCTCCGATACGTGACCCTTCCTGAAAATATGATGAATTGTAGTTGCAAAGTTGACTGAGAACATAGTTTGTTGGTTTTCAATAAGGTTTATGCTTTATACTTCAATGTTGTGATGAATTGTTAGTTGCTCATGAGAAGTTATATGATAAAAGTTATGTGATAAAGTTTTATGTTAAAGTTCTTTGCTGTTATAATAATAAGCATGATGCTTCTATGTCCGTATTTTGTTTTTATCGACACCTCTCTCTCTAAGCATGTGGGCATGTTTTTCGATTTCGGTTTTTCGCTTGAGGACAAGCGAGGTCTAAGCTTGGGGGAGTTGATACGTCTATTTTGCATCATGTTTTCCTACTGTTATTTATAATGTTTTTATGCATAATAATGCTTTTTGGAGTAATTCTAATGCCTTTTCTCTCATAATATGCAAGGTTTACACAAAGAGGGAGAATACCGGCAACTGGAATTCTGGACCTGAAAAAGCTACGTCAGAGTTACCTATTCTGCACATCTCCAAATGAGCTGAAAATTTATGGAGAATTATTTTGCAATATATAAAAAATACTAGAGCAAATAACTACCAGAGGGGGCCCACCAGGTGGGCACAACCCACCTGGGCGCGCCAGGCACCCCAGGCGCGCCCTGGTGGGTTGTGCTCAGCCCAGCCCACCCCTGGTGCCCATCTTCTGGTATATAGGTCATTTTGACCTAGAAAAAATCAGAAGGGGACTTTCGGGATGAAGCGTCGCCGTCTCGAGGCGAAACTTGGGCACGAGCACTTTTGCCCTCCGACGGAGCGATTCCGCCGGGGGAACTTCCCTCCCGGAGGGGGAAATCATCGTCATCGTCATCACCAACAACACTCTCATCTCTGGGAGGGCAATCTCCATCAACATCTTCAACAGCACCATCTCCTCTCAAACCCTAGTTCATCTTTTGTGTTCAATCTTTGTACCAGAACCTTAGATTGGTACTTGTGGGTGACTAGTAGTGTTGATTACATCTTGTAGTTGATTATTATATGGTTTATTTGGTGGAATATTATATGTTCAGATCCATTATGCTATTTAATACCCCTCTGATCTTGAGCATGATTATCATTTGTGAGGGGTTACTTTTGTTCTTGAGGTCACGGGAGAAGTCATGTTGCAAGTAATCATGTGAACTTGATATGTGTTCGATATTTTGATGATATGTATATTGTGATTCCCTTAGTGGTGTCATGTGAATGTCGATTACATGGCACTTCACCATATTTGGGCCTAAGGGAATGCATTGTGGAGAAGTTATTAGATGATGGGTTGCTAGAGTGACAGAAGCTTAAACCCTAGTTTATGCGCTACTTCGTAAGGGACCGATTTGGATCCAAAAGTTTAATGCTATGGTTAGATTTTATCTTAATACTTTTCTCGTAGTTGCAGATGCTTGCGAGGGGGTTAATCATAAGTAGGAGGTTTGTTCAAGTAAGAACAACACCTAAGCACCGGTCCACCCACATATCAAATTATCAAAGTAGCGAAGATGAATCAAACCAACATGATGAAAGTGATATGGTGAAATTTCCGTGTACCCTCAAGAACGCTTTGCTTATCAAAAGAGACCGTTTTGTCCTGTCGTTTGCCACAAAAGGATTGGGCTACCTTGCTGCACTTTATTTACTGTTACCGTTACTTGCTCCTTACGAATTATCTTGCTATCAAACTACTTGTTACCGACTATTTCAGTGCTTGCAGAAAATACCTTGCTGAAAACCACTTGTCATTTCCTTCTGCTCCTCGTTGGGTTCGACACTCTTACTTATCGAAAGGACTACGATTGATCCCCTATACTTGTGGGTCATCAGACCCAAGAGCTAAAATTAGAGGTTACTGATATGTCTCCAATGTATCTATAATTTTTTATTGTTCCATGCTATTATATTATCAACCTTGGATGTTTTATATGCATTATTATGCTATTTTATATCATTTTTCTGGGACTAACTTATTAACCTAGTGTCCAGTGCCAGCTGCTATTTTTTCATTGTTTTTATCTTTACAGAAAATCAATACCAAACGGAGTCCAAATGGAACGAAACTTTTTGATGATTTTTCTTGCACCACAAGACACCTTGGAAGCTTCGGGAGGAGGCCAGAAGGGCCACGAGGCGGCGACAAGCTCGGAGGGCGCGCCCCCAAGCTTGTGGGCCCCCTGTGGCTCCTCTAACCCTAATTTTTCTTCTATAAATACCCAAATATTCCCCGTGGACCAGAGGGCACACCAAAAATACTTTTCCGCCGCCAAAAGTTTCTATCTTCGTGAGATCCCATCTGGGGACCTTTTTCGGTACTCTGCCGGATGGGGATTCGATCACGGAGGGCTTCTACATCAACCTTGCTACCCTACCAATGATGTGTGAGTAGTTTACCACAGACCTATGGGTCCATAGCTAGTAGCTAGATGGCTTCTTCTCTCTCTTTGATCTTCAATACAATGTTCTCCTTGATGTTCTTGGAGATCTATTCGATGTAATCTTCTTTTGCGGTGTATTTGTTGAGATCTGATGAATTGTGGGTTTATGATCAGATTGTCTATGAATATTATTTGAGTCTTCTCTGAACTCTTTTATGCATGATTTATATAGCTTAGTATTTCTCTCCGATCTATTGATTTGGGTTCGCCAACTAGATTGATTTTTCTTGCAATGGGAGAGGTGCTTTGTAATGGGTTCAATCTTGCGGTGCTCAATCCCAGTGATAGAAAGGGACATGACACGTATTTGCATTGTTGCCATTAAGGATAAAAAGATGGGGTTTGTTCATATTGATTGGATCTATCCCTCTACATCATGTCATCTTGCTTAAGGCGTTACTCCGTTCTTGTTAACTTAATACATTAGATGCATGCTGGATAGCGGTCGATGTGTGGAGTAATAGTAGTAGATTGATAACCCACAAGTATAGGGGATCACAACAGTTTTCAAGGGTAGAGTATTCAACCCAAATTTATTGATTCGACACAAGGGGAGCCAAAGAATATTTGCGAGTATTAGCAGCTGAGTTGTCAATTCAACCACACCTGGAGATTAATTATCTGCAGCAAAGTGATCAGTAGCACAATAGTATGATAGTTTTGATAGTAGTAGCAACAACAATAGTAACGGTAACAGTGATAGCAGTAATTTTGTAGCAAGTGCAATAGTAACAATAGCAGTAGTAACTTAGCAAGAACAATATGTAGGAAAATCGTAGGCATTGGATCGGTAATTTGTTGGATGATATTCATCATATGACAGTCATAACCTAGGGCGATACGGCACTAGCTCCAGTTCATAAATATAATGAAGGCATGTATTCCGTAAATAGTCATACGTGCTTATGGAAAGAACTTGCATGACATCTTTTGTCCTACCCTCCCGTGGCAGCGGGGTCCATATTGGAAACTAAGGGATATTAAGGCCTCCTTTTAATAGAGAACCAGAACAAAGCATTAACACACGGTGAATACATGAACTCCTCAAACTACGGTCATCACCGGGAGTGGTCCCGACTATTGTCACTCCGGGGTTGCCGGATCATAACACGTAGTAGGTGACTATAACTTGCAAGATCAGATCTAGAACATGGATATAATGGTGATAACATAAACGGTTCAGATCTGAAATCATGGCACCCGGGCCCAAAGTGACAAGCATTAAGCATAGCAAAGTCATAGCAACATCAATCTCAGAACATAATGGATACTAGGGATCAAGCCCTAACAAAACTAACTCGATTACATGATGAATCTCATCCAACTCCTCACCGACCAGCGAGCCTACGAAGGAATTACTCACTCCCGGTGGGGAGCATCATGGAATTGGCAATGGAGAAGGGTTGGTGATGACGAAGATCGAAGATCCCCCTCTCCGGAGCCCCAAACGGACTCTAGATCTGGCCTCCCGATGAAGAACAGGAGGTGGCGGTGGCTCCGTCTCGCGAAACGTGATAATTCTTTCTCCCTGATTTTTTCTGGAAAAATAGGATTTTATAGCGTCGGTTTCAGGGTCTGCGGGGCCACCAGGTGGGGACAACCCACCTGGGCGCGCCTGGAGGGGGTGGCGCGCCCTGGTGGGTTGTGCCCACCCAGGTGCCCCCCTCCGGTGGTTCTTGGCTCCAGTAATTTTCTTTTATTATATAAAAATTCCTCGCAAATTAGAGTCCAAAACTAGAGGAAAAGCGTTAGGAAAAGTAGATACGATGGAGACGTATCAACTCCCCCAAGCTTAAACCTTTGCTTGTCCTCAAGCAATTCAGTTGATAAACTGAAAGTGAAAAAGAAAAACTTTTACGAACTCTTTTGCTCTTGTTTGCATAAATAAGCTTAAGTAGCACCCAGGTTTTCAGCAAAGATTATAACTAACCATGTCGATAATAACTCTTAAAAATTACATTAACTCATAACAATGACATAATCAGCTAGCGAGCAATAATAAGATATCTCGAACAATAACACGTTATTAAAACAACCATGATATAATATGACAATAGTGGTATCTCGCTAGCCCTTTCTGAGACCGCAAAACATAAATGTAGAGCACCTCCAAAGTCCGAGCAGCGACTAAACATTGTAATTCATGGTAGAAAAGATCCAGTCATGATGCACCCAACATTAGTTACACACAATGCATAAGAATGACAACAGTGCTCTCAGGTTCTGGCGCTTATTTGAGAAAGTGATGACACAACATAAAAGTAAATAGATAGTCCCTTCGCAGAGGAAAGCAGTGATTTGCAGAGGTGCCCGAGCTCAAGTTTTAAAAACAGAGGTAAATGAAATTTTGAGAGATGCACCCTTCTTGTTTACTTCGCGACCATCAGTTATCAATATCTTCCATGCTAAACACATTAGTGGTGGTTCCCAAGCGATAAAAGTAAAGGTTTACTCCCCCTCCACCAACAGTCACACTCCACGGCTTGTCCGAAACAACGGGTGTCGTCTATACCAACAACAGTCCAGGGGGAGTTTTGTTTAATTATTTGCATTTTGAGTTCGGGACTGGGAATCCCTATTACCGCCCCTCTCGTGCAAGGACGAGTGAATAAACACTCATCATGAGAATAACCCGCTTAGCATGGAAGATACCAACTACCTCCTGTCGCTCTATGAACAATCCAGGCACACAAAAAGGATATTTATTTGAAGTTTTTAGAGGTGGCACATGCAAATTTACTTAGGACGGCAGGGTAATACCGCATATAGGTAGGTATGATGGACTCATCTGGAATAACTTGGGTTTCAGGTTTTTGATGTACAAGCAGAATTCCCACTTAGTACATGCGAAGGCTAGCAAATAGGTTGAGAAGCGGCCAGCTAGAGAGCAACAACGGTCATGAACATGCATTATGCATAAGTAACATTGGATACTAGCATGAGTAGGATATGAACACCATGAACATAAATATCATAGAGGCTATGTTGGTTTTGATTCAACTACATGCATGAACATGTGCCAAGTCAAGCCACTCGAACATTCAGAGGAGGATACCATATCATCATACTACATCACAATCATCTTAACGCAATGATGACATCCAAGATAAATCATTATCCACTCCTAGCTACTTATGCATGGCATGAGAAACTATAATCTCTAATTGTCATTGCAAACATGTTTGATCATAATAGGCTGAATCATGGATACTAGGTTAAACATATTAACAAAAACAGAACAAGTCGAGTTCATACCCATTTCTCTCTGCCACGGCCAGTTCATCAAATATCGTCATTATTGCCTTTCACTTGCACGACCGAACGATTTGAAAATAATAATAGTGCAAGAGTGCCATGGACTAAGCTGGAATCTGCAAACATTTTATTCAAAAGGAGAAGACAAGGTAAAATGTGCTCTTTGTTAGATCAACAATAATGCATATGAGAGCCGCTCAACATTTTCATCGTGGTCTTCTCCTCGGTACGACTCGATAAAAAGGAAAGAGAAATTCAGAAAAACACACTGAAATATTTTTGGAGTTTTTGTTTTTTCGTAAACAAGCAAATAAAAAGGGAAAAGCAAAAACAAGAAAAACTATTTACACGGGAAAGCTCCCAACAAGCAAAAGAAGAACAAAGAAATCTTTTTGGGTTTTCTTTTTAGTGCTATAACAGTTTAAACTAGGAAGAAAAATCAAAAAGAAGCAAGAAATATATTTTTGGATTTTCTCAAAGTTTTTCAAACACACAAGAAGAAAGCGAGAAAATAAATCTAACATGGATAGTACAATGAAAAAGTGTGAACACCGACAACTGGAATGAAATGTGTGAACATGAATGTAATGTTGGTGGAAATACGTACTCCCCCAAGCTTAGGCTTTTGGCCTAACTTGGTAATCTTCAGTAGCCTGCATAATGGTCGGAGTGATAACTCATGGAGGCTCTTGGTGCGGATGCAGCCTGCCGTGCGGCCACCACTGCCGCGTTATGAGCTCGGGCCTCGCTCTCGAGAACATAATATCTTCCCCTACTGTGAACATTAAAGAGAGCAGGTGCAGGCAAATATGTGTCCACAACAGAATCCTTATTAAACATCAATTTATAAGTGAAATTATGGGGTTCACCTCTAAGGATCTTATGACGTTTCATAGCTTCAAAGTCTAGGTACTGCATGGGCAAAATAGGATCATAGAGCAAAGGTGAAACCCCCAGCTCTCTTGCTAAGCGTGTGGCATAAATTCCACCATAAAAATATCCACTACCAGCGTTGTGTTGCAACCTACGTGCAACAATCGCTCCAAGATTATAACTTTTGTCACCGGTGAGAGCGGTGCGAATGAGGCTCAAGTCTGGAGCACAAAGTGTACTGCAATCTTGTTTGCCTACAATGCATTTTCCATTGAATAATGCGAAATACTGGATTGCGGGAAAATGAATGCTCTTTATTCTACCTTGCGTCACTCCCCTATTTTCACCATAACAAAGACTAGTCAAGAATATCTCAAACTCAGACCTTGGTGGTTCGTCAAGCGAACCCCAAAATGGGATTTTACAGTGGTGAGCAAATCTCTCTAAAGAAATGGTAAATGGATTTTCATATAATTTAAATGACACCCTAGACTCACGGGGATGGAATTTAAATCCTTTGACAAATGATTTAGTGAGAGTGAGGTGTTGGTTGCACTTATCTGAAATGTAAGGACCGAGCTCGGCATTGTGAACATATTGCTCAAATTCTTCCTTAATGCCCACGCTCACCATATAATCATCGCATGGCCATAAGCATGTTTTGGTGGTGGCATCTCGTATAGAACTTTCACTTGGCTCAACATAAGACCGACGAGCGGAGCTGCTACTAGAAGATGCCTCCGAGGACCTCCGCCTCGAAGAACTCCTTCCAAAGAAGTTCATAATATTCGCGTACAATTTTCTGAAAATTTTTGTGTCACAAATTTTCGTCAACAAAACTTTGTAAGATTGAAAACAACTATTCATAGAGATGCATAGAGGCCATAACAAGCATTCAAACTACTTAGAACTCTAAGAATTCAACATGCAAGCACATCTACAGCAGCACCAAGAGTAGCTAATTATTCAAAATATAAACCACTAAAGCAAAAACTAATTGGACTAACGGAGGAGTCACATACCAAGCAACAATCCCCCGAAACAGTTTCGGAAATGGAGCTTCGAGCAAAGAGATAGAAATCCGCGGGTTTGAGAGCAAGAACACAAGAGAGAGAGCAAAGGTGATTTTTTTTCTGGAGGTAGGTAGTGATGTGGAATAAAGAGATAAGTGAAGGGGCCCACGTGGGGACCACAACCCACCAGGACGCGCCTGGGGTCCTGGCGTGCCCAGGTGGGTTGTGCCCACTTGGTGCACCTCCCTCTGATATTATTTGCACAAAAAATTCTTAAATATTCAGAAAAAAATCATATTAAATTTTCAGAGCATTCTGAGAATTTTATTTTTTGGTCATTTTTTTTATTACACGGAAAACTCAGAAAACAGACAAAACATGGCATTTTATTTTATTTAACTAATAAAAACAGAAAACAAAAGATAGGGACAGAAAGTAGTGCTCACTAAATTCATCAACTTCATACCTCTCAAAAATGATCCATTAATAAGGTAGATCAAGTCTTATTAACAACCACTTTCGATTAGCATGAAACCGAAGAACTTTCGTAAATCACTAAGTTACCTCAACGGGGATATGAATGTCCCCAACAATAAGCATTTCATATTTCTTTTTAACAGTAGGTAGAGGTAGTTGAAAACTTCCAATAGTGATTGTCGGAGATTTGTCAATAACATTAATACCATTCACTTGGAATTGTTTCTTCGAAAAGTGCACCGTATGCTCATTACCATTGATATGAAAAGTGACCTTGCTTTTATTGCAATCAATAATAGCCCCTGCAGTATTCAAAAAGGGTCTACCAAGGATAATCGACATGTTGTCGTCCTCGGGCATCTCAAGTATAACAAAGTCAGTCAAAATAGTAACATTAGCAACAATAACGGGCACATCCTCACAAATACCGATAGGTATGGCAGTTGATTTATCAGCCATTTGCAAAGATATTTCAGTAGGTGTGAGTTTATTCAAATCAAGTCTTTTATATAAAGAGAAAGGCATAACACTAACACCAGCTCCCAAATCACATAAAGCAGTTTTCACATAATTTCTCTTAATGGAGCAAGGTATAGTTGGTATTCCCGGATCTCCAAGTTTTTTAGGTACTCCATCTTTAAAAGTATAATTAGCAAGCATGGTGGAGATTTCAGCCTCCGGTATTTTTCTCTTATTGGTGATGATGTCTTTCATGTACTTTGCATAAGGAGGCATTTTTAAGATGTCAGTCAAGCGAGTACGCAAAAAGACTGGCCTCAGCATTTCAGCAAAGTGTTCAAATTCTTCATTATCTTTCTTTTTAGTTGACTTAGGTGGAAAGGGCATAGGTTTTTGAACCCATGGTTCTCTTTCTTTACCGTGTTTTCTAGCAACAAAGTCTCTTTTATCATATCTTTTATTCTTGGGTTGTGGGTTATCAATATCAACTGCTGGTTCTATCTCAACATCATTGTCTGGTTCTTTATTATTTGTTTGGGTATCTTCATGAACCTCATCATTATCTTTTTCATTATCAGAAGGTGAGTGTTCACTACCAGATTGAGTTTCAGCATCAGAGATAGAAACTTCATTATAATTATCAGGAGGTTTTTCTACTTCAGGTTCACTAGAGGCATGCAAAGTCCTATCATTTTTCTTCTTCTTTTTCTTTTTAGAAGGACTACGTGCATCAGTGTCAACTCTTTGAGAGTCTTGTTCAATTATTTTTGGGTGTCCCTTAGGATAAAGTGGTTCCTTAGTCATCCTACCTCCTCTAGTCATTACTCTAACAGCATGATCATTGATATTATTATTCATTTCATCT
Source organism: Thinopyrum elongatum (assembly GCA_011799875.1). Lineage (NCBI taxonomy): Eukaryota > Viridiplantae > Streptophyta > Magnoliopsida > Poales > Poaceae > Thinopyrum > Thinopyrum elongatum. The sequence continues at coordinate 445,302,629 of CM022298.1, read as the reverse complement.
AACAACTCTCTTTGAGATTTAGCAACTTGTTCTAACTGAGTTTGAACCATAGAAGCATGCTTTCCTACACCTCTAACATCATTTGAGATTCTAAATAACAAGTCACTCAAGCGAGCAATCATATCAGAATTGTATTTCAACTGCTTCATAACATTTGCATTGAAGTGATCTTGCTTTCTAATGTAATTATCAAACTCATAAAGGCATTGGCTAGGATGTTTATTATAAGGAATATCACCTTCATCGAACTTTAGTAAAGAATTTACCTCTACCACCTTAGGTGGTGGTGTTGTATCAAGCCCATGTATCTCTTCAATAGGAGGTAAATTTTTAACATCCTCTGCTTTAATACCTTTTTTCTTCATAGATTTCTTTGCTTCTTGCATATCTTCAGGACTGAGATATAAGATACCCCTCTTCTTCGGAGTGGGTTTAAGCGGTGGTTCAGGAAGAGTTCAATCATCATAATTTTTCAATATGTTATTCAATAGTTCTTTAGCTTGCCCAATAGTTCGTTCCCTGAAAACACAACCAGCACAACTATCTAGGAAGTCCCTAGAAGCATCGGTTAGTCCGTTATAGAAGATATCAAGTATTTCATTTTTTTAAGAGGGTGATCAGGCAAAGCATTAAGCAATTGGAGAAGCCTCCCCCAAGCTTGTGGGAGACTCTCTTCTTTAATTTGCACAAAGTTAAATATTTCCTGCAAGGCAGCTTGTTTCTTATGAGCAGGGAAATATTTTTCAGAGAAGTAGTAAATCATATCCTGGGGACTACGCACACAACCAGGAGCAAGAGTATTGTACCAAGCTTTAGCATCACCCTTTAAAGAGAACGGAAATAATTTGAGAATATAATAGTAGCGAATTTTCTCATCATGGGCAAAAAGGGTGGCTATATCATTCAACTTAGTAAGATGTGCCACAACAGTTTCAGTTTCATAACCATGGAAGGATCTGATTCAACCAAAGTAATTAACTCTGGGTCGACAGAGAATTCATAATCCTTATCATCAATAAAGATAGGTGAAGTGGCAAACTTAGGATCACATTTCATTCTAGCATTCAGAGTCTTTTCTTTATACTTGCTTAATAATTTTTCTAGATCTTCTCTATCCTTACAAGCAAGAATATCTCTAGTTGCCTCCTCACCCACAACATAACCTTCCGGTACCTTAGGCAATTCATATCTAGGAGGGCTAGCTCTAACAGGTGTTTCAAGATTTTCAGTTTCAAGCTCATCATCAGTTTCAACAATATCATGCTGTCTTACTCTAGCAATTTATTCATCAAGAAATTCACCTAGTGGCACATTATCATCAAGCAAGGTACTAGAATCATCATGAGTAGCATTCATAGCAGAAGTAGCATCATCAATAACTTGCGACATATCAGAATTGGTAGCATGTGGTGGTGTTGCAAGTCTACTTATAACAGAAGGTGAATCGAGTGTGGAGCTGGATGGCAGTTCCTTACCTCCCCTTGTCTTAGAGGGAAAAATCTTAGTCTTAGCATCCTTCAGATTCTTCATAGTGATAATTTGATAATAATCCCAAGTGACTCAACAAATATAGCTATGCTCCCCGGCAACGGCGCCAGAAAAAGGTCTTGATAACCCACAAGTATAGGGGATCGCAATAGTTTTCGAGGGTAGAGTATTCAACCCAAATTTATTGATTCGACACAAGGGGATCCAAAGAATATTTGCGAGTATTAGCAGCTGAGTTGTCAATTCAACCACACCTGGAGATTAATTATCCGCAGCAAAGTGATCAGTAGCACAGTAGTATGATAGTTTTGATAGTAGTAGCAACAGCAATAGTAACGGTAACAGTGATAGCAGTAATTTTGTAGCAAGTGCAATAGTAACAATAGCAGTAGTAACTTAGCAAGAACAATATGTAGGAAAATCGTAGGCATTGGATCGGTAATTTGTTGGATGATATTCATCATGTGACAGTCATAACCTAGGGCGATACGGCACTAGCTCCAGTTCATAAATATAATGTAGGCATGTATTCCATAAATAGTCATACATGCTTATGGAAAGAACTTGCATGACATCTTCTGTCCTACCCTCCCATGGCAGCGAGGTCCATATTGGAAACTAAGGGATATTAAGGCCTCCTTTTAATAGAGAACCAGAACAAAGCATTAACACACGGTGAATACATGAACTCCTCAAACTACGGTCATCACCGGGAGTGGTCCCGACTATTGTCACTCCGGGGTTGCCGGATCATAACACGTAGTAGGTGACTATAACTTGCAAGATCGGATCTAGAACATGGATATAATGGTGATAACATAAACAGTTCAGATCTGAAATCATGGCACCCGGGCCCAAAGTGACAAGCATTAAGCATAGCAAAGTCATAGCAACATCAATCTCAGAACATAATGGATACTAGGGATCAAGCCCTAACAAAACTAACTCGATTACATGATGAATCTCATCCAACTCCTCACCGACCAGCGAGCCTACGAAGAAATTACTCACTCCCGGTGGGGAGCATCATGGAATTGGCAATGGAGAAGGGTTGGTGATGACGAAGATCGAAGATCCCCCTCTCCGGAGCCCCAAACGGACTCTAGATCTGGCCTCCCGATGAAGAACAGGAGGTGGCGGCGGCTCCATCTCGCGAAACGCGATAATTCTTTCTCCCTGATTTTTTTCTGGAAAAATAGGATTTTATAGCGTCGGTTTCAGGGTCTGCGGGGCCACCAGGTGGGGACAACCCACCTGGGCCCGCCTGGAGGGGGTGGCGCGCCCTGGTGGGTTGTGCCCACCCAGGTGCCCCCCTCCGGTGGTTCTTGGCTCTAGTAATTTTCTTTTATTATATAAAAATTCCTCGCAAAGTTTCGTTCCATTCCGAGAACTTTTATTTCTGCACAAAAACAACACCATGGTAGTTCTGCTGAAAACAACATCAGTCCGGGTTAGTTTCATTCAAATCATGCAAATTAGAGTCCAAAACAAGAGGAAAAGCGTTAGGAAAAGTAGATACGACGGAGACGTATCATAGATGCAGGCAGGAGTCGGTCTACTTGTCTCGGACGTGATGCCTATATACATGATCATTGCTTTGGATATCATCATAACTATGTGCTTTTCTATCAATTGCTCAACAGTAATTTGTTTACCCACCATATGCTTTCTTTCAAGAGAGAAGCCTCTAGTGAAAACTATGGCCTCCGGGTCTATCTTTTATCATATTATTTTCAGATCTACAAAATCAAAACCACAAAAATACCTTGCTGCAATTTATTTACTTTTATTTTATTTCGCACTTTTACATATCTTTTATATCCATCACTATTAGATCTCATCCTTGCAAGTAACCATGAAGGGATTGACAACCACTTTATCGCGTTGGGTGCTAGTATTTGTTTGTTTGTTTGTGTAGGTGCATTTATTGGAGACTTGTGTGTTCCTCCTACTGGATTGATACATTGGTTCTCAACTGAGGGAAATATTTATCTCTACTTTGTTGCATCGCTCTTTCCTCTTCAAGGGAAAAAACAACGAAAGCTCAAGAAGTAGTAGGAAGATTTTCTGGCGCCGTTGCCGGGGAGGATCTACATCAAGTCTACCAAGTACCCATCATAAACTCTCATCTCTTGCATTTACATTATTTTCCATTTGTCTCTCGTTTTCCTCTTCCCCACTTCTAAAACATTTTCAGAAAAATACAAAAATATTTTCCTTTTTATTTGCCTTCTTTCCGTTTGTTTTTTGTTTGCTTGTGTGCTAGATTGGTTGCTTTGTCATGATGTCTCAAGAAAATACTAAGTTGTGTGATTTTTCCAACACTAATAATAATGATTTTATTAGTACTTCGATTGCTCCCGCCACTAGTGCGGAATCTTATGAAATTAATGCCGTTTTGTTGAATCTTGTTATAAAAGAACAATTTTCTGGTAATTCTAATGAAGATGTTGCTTCCCATCTTAATACTTTTGTTAAATTGTGTGATATGCAAAAGAAAAAAATATGTGGATAATGATATTATCAAATTGAAATTATTTCCGTTCTCACTACGAGATCGTACTAAAACTTGGTTTTCATCCTTGCCTAAAAATAGCATCAATTCATGGAATAAGTGTAAGGATGCTTTTATTTGCAAGTATTTTCCTCCTGCTAAGATCATCTCTGTTAGGAACGATATAATGAATTTTAAGCAACTTGATCATGAACATGTTGCACAATCATGGGAGAGGATGAAGTTAATGATAAGAAATTGCCCTACTCATGGTTTAAGTTTATGGATGATCATACAATTTTTTTATGCTGGATTGAATTTTACATCTAGAAATCTTTTAGATTCCACCGCGGGTGGTACTTTTATGGAAATCACATTAGCATAAGCTACTAAACTCCTAGATAATATTATGGCAAATTACTCTCGAAAAGATCTTCTACTAATAAAAAAGTGCATGCTATTGAAGAAATTAATACTTTGAGTGGAAAGATGGATGAACATATGAAATTGATTGCTAGCAAGAGTGCTCCTATTTATCCTAATTATATGCCTTTGTCTACTTTGATTGAGAATAATAATGAATCTTTGGATGTGAATTTTGTTGGTAGGAACAATTTTGGTAACAACGCTTATAGAGGCAATTTTAATCCTAGGCCGTTTCCTAGTAATTCCTCTAATAATTATGGTAATTCCTATAACAATTCTAATGGAAATTATAATAAGATACCCTCTGATCTTGATAATAATATTAAAAAAATTATTAACTCTCAAAAGATTTTCAATGCCATGATAGAAGAAAATTTGCTTAAGTTTGATGATGTGGCTAGAAATGTTGATAGAATTTCTCGAGATTGATTCCCTTAAGGTTAGATTTATGCCAACCAAGCTTGATATTAATGGGTCTCTGAAATCTATTCGAATTTCTATTAATGAAAGTAGGGAGAGAACCGCTAGAATGCAAGCTAAGAGAGAATGGCTAGAAAAAGTATGTTCTTCTAGTTTTTGCGATAATCATGATGAAGATCTTAAAGTGATTGGTGTGAATCCTATTGAATCTTTGTTTGCTAATATAAAATTTTATAAAGAAGGGACTGGAGAGGAGTCAACTTTAGCTAGAAGGCGTCCCAATAATTTGGAGGGTGAAGATCTTAATGAAAGTGGGTTTGGCGAAGTTAAAACTTTAACTAGTGATGTGCCCACTCTTTTGGATTACAAGGAATTTAATTATGATAATTGTTCTTTGATTGAGTGTATTTCCTTGTTACAATGCATGCTTAACTCACCTCATGTTTATGATCAAAATAGGGCTTTTACTAAACATATCGTTGATGCTATGATGACATCTTTTGAAGAAAAACTCGAGTTGGAAGTTTCAATCCCCAGAAAGTTATATGATGAATGGGAACCTACTATTAAAATTAAGATTAACGATTATGAGTGCAATGCTTTATGTGATTTGGGTGCTAGCGTTTCCACTATTCCAAAATCATTATGTGATGTGCTAGGCTTCCATAAACTTGATGATTGTTCTTTAAATTTGCACTTAGTGGATTCCACTATTAAGAAACCTATGGGAAGAATTAATGATGTTCCTATTATTGCAAATAGGAATTATGCGCCCGCAGATTTCATTATGCTTGATATTTATTGCAATCCTACATGCCCCATAATTCTTGGTAGACCTTTCCTTAGAATGATTGGTGCAATTATTGATATGAAATAAGGAAATATTAGATTTCAATTTTCATTAAGGAAGGGCATGGAACACTTTCCAAGAAAGAAAATTAAGTTACCATATGAATCTATTACGAGGGCCACTTATGGATTGAATACCAAAGATCACAAAACCTAGATCTATGCAATACGCCTAGCTAGGGGCGTAAAACAATAGCGCTTGTTGGGAGGCAACCCAATTTTTTTTTGCTTTCTCTTCTGTTTTTAAATTAATATGAAATTATACTTCTGTTATGATTGTGTTTTAGTATTTTAATTAGTGTTTGTGCCAAGTAAAGCCTTTAGGATGGTTTGGGTGATAGTTGATTTGATTCTGCTGAAAAACAGAAACTTTTGCGCCCAGTTCTGGAATTTTGTAAATTCACAGAGACGTGCTTTTGCTCTGAATTTTTTACAAAAGATTAATATACAAATTTCCTACGTTGTCCTATTTTTTCAGAATTTTTGGAGTTATAGAAGTTTGGCTAATGTCCAGATTACTACAGACTATTCTGTTTTGACAGATTCTATTTTCATTGTGTTGTTCGCTTGTTTTGATGAATCTATGGGTTGTATCGGGGGGTATGAACCATGGTGAAGTTATAATACAGTAGATATAATGTAAATATAAAATTGGAATGAGTTTACGACAGTACCTAAAAGTGGTGATTTGCTTTATTATACTAATGGATCTCACGAGTTTTCTATTGAGTTTTGTGTTGTGAAGTTTTCAAGTTTTGAGTGAAGTTTCGATGGGCTAAGGAATAAGGAGGGTAAGAGCCTAAGCTTGGGGATTCCCATGGCACCCCAAGGTAATATTCAAGGACAACCAAGCGTCTAAGCTTGGGGATGCCCCGGATGGCATCCCCTCTTTTATCTACAATCCATCGGTAAATTACTTGAGGCTATATTTTTATTCACTACATGATATGTGTTTTGCTTGGAGAGTCATGTATTATATGAGTCTTTGATTTATTTGCTTTTTTAGTTTGCCACAATCATCCTTGCTGGACACACCTTTTTGAGAGGGACACACATTAATCCTGAATTTATTAGAATCCTCTTTGAGCTTCACTTATATCTTTTGAGCTAGGCAGTTGCTCTAGTGCTTCACTTATATCTTTTAGAGCACGATGGTGGCTATATTTTAAATAAATTGATGAACTCTCATGCTTCACTTATATTATTTTGAGAGTATTATAAATAGTATGGCAATTTGCTTGGGTTATGAATTTAGTCCTAATATGATGGGTATTCAAGAGGGATATAATAAAAACTAACGGCCCTCACAAACTGAAAATACTAATTTGTTAAGAATCAATCAAATTGAAGTCATAGTGTCATCGTTGGCTGGAATCAATATATTCGCGAGATCCGGGTCACAATTTGTATCGACTAAAGAAATAGTAGGAATCCCCAAAATGGCACATTCCCGAAGAGCTATATACTCTTTTGCTGATCAAGGGCTTTCATGAAGATCATTGAATATATGAGAAGTTTGATTCTTTGCATTTGTTTTGAGATATAAAAGATGATGATATTAGAGTCATGCTAGTCAGTAATTGTGGTTTAGTAAGAATATTGGTGTTAAAGTTTGTGATTCCCGAAGCATGCACGTATGGTCTCTCGTTATGCTATGAAATGGGAGCATGATTTATTATTGATTGTCTTCCTTACGAGTGGCGGTCGGGGACGAGCGATGGTCTTTTCCTACCAATCTATCCGCATAGGGGCATGCGTAGTAGTACTTTTCTTCAAGGGCTAATAAACTTTTGCAATAAGTATGTGAGTTCTTTATGAGTAATGTGAGTCCATGGATTATACGCACTCTTACCTTTCCGCATTTTGCTAGCCTCTTCGGTGCCGTGCATTTCCCTTTCTCAGTTGTGGAGCAAACTTCGCGAGTGCATCAAAATCCCGTGATATGATACGCTCTATCACACATAAGCCTCCTTATATCTTCCTCAAAACAGCCACCATACCTACCTATTATGGTATTTCCATAGCCATTCCGAGATATATTGCCATGCAACTTCCAGCGCTCCGTTTTATTATGACACATATCATCATTGTCATATTGCTTTGCATGATCATATAGTTGACATAGTATTTGTGGCTCCGCCACCGTTCATATTTTTTATACATGTCACGCTAGATCATTGCACATCCCGGTACGCCGCCGGAGGCATTCATATAGAGTCATATTTTTGTTTTAGTATCGAGTTGTAAGTAAAAAAGAAGTGTGATGATCATATTCATTATTATAGCATTGTCCCGGTGAGGAAAGGATGATGGAGACTATGATTCCCCCACAAGTCGGGATGAAACTCCGGACTTAAATAAAAAAAGAGGCCAAAAGAGCCCAAGAAAAAAGAGAGGCCGAAGTGCCCAACAAAAAAAGAAAAATAAATAAATATGAGAGAAAAGAGAGAAGGGACAATGTTACTGTCCTTTCCCACACTTGTGCTTCAAAGTAGCACCATGTTCTTCATGATAGAGAGACTCATATTTTGTCACTTTCATATATTACTAGTGGGAATTTTTTGTTATAGAACTTGGCTTGTATATTCCAGTGATGGGCTTCCTCAAATGCCCGAGGTCTTCATGAGCAAGCAAGTTGGATACACACCCACTTAGTTTTCTTTTGAGCTTTCATACACTTATAGCTCTAGTGCATCTGTTGCATGGCAATCCCTACTCCTTGCATTGATATCAATTGATGGGCATCTCCATAGCCCATTGATTAGCCTCGTCAATGTGAGACTTTCTTCTTTTGTGTCTTCTCCACACAACCTCCAACATTACTCTATTTCACCCATAGTGCTATATCCATGGATCACGCTCATGTATTGCGTGAGAGTTGAAAAAGCTAAAGCGCGTTAAAAAGTATGAACCAATTACTTGTCTTGTCGTCGGGGTTGTGCATGATAAATACTTTGTGTTAAGAAGATGGAGCATGACAAGACTATATGATTTTGTAGGGATAACTTTCTTTAGCCATGATATTTTGAAAAAACATAATTGCTTTTTAGTATGCTTGAAGTATTATTGTTTTTATGTCAATATTAAACTTTTGTTTGAATCTTATGGATCTGAATATTCATACCACACAAAGAAAGATTACATGATAAACATGTTAGGTAGCATTCCACATCAAAAATTCTGTTTTTATCATTTACCTACTCGAGGACGAGCATGAATTAAGCTTGGGGATGCTTGATACGTCTCCAATGTATCTATAATTTTTGATTGTTCCATGCTATTATATTATCAACCTCGTATGTTTTATATGCATTATTATGCTATTTTATATCATTTTAAGGGACTAACTTATTAACCTAGTGTCGAGTGCTAGTTGCTGTTTTTCCTTGTTTTTTGTCTTTACAGAAAGTCAATACCAAACGGAGTCCAAATGGAACGAAACTTTTTGACGATTTTTCTTGGACCACAAGACACCCTGAAAGCTTCGGGAGGAGGCTGTGACACCCCCGGCTCAATCGTGCACTAATCATACACGCAAATGCACACGATCAAGCCTAAGGACTCACGGGAAGATATCACAACACAACTCTAAAACATAAATAAAGTCATACAAGCTTTATATTACAAGCCAGGGGCCTCGAGGGCTCGAATACATAAGCTCGCATACAAGCATCAGCGGAAGCATCAGATATCTGAGTACAGATATTAAAAGAGAAACAGAAAGGCCTTTAGAAAAGTGGGGCAAAATAAAACACTACGATCGAAAGGCGCAGGCCTCCTGCCTGGGACCCTCCGATCCTACTCCTGGTCGTCAGCCAACTCATAGTAGTATCCACCCTCGGGGTAGTAGTAGCGATCGTCGGCGGGGGCAGCTGTATCCGGGGCTCCGTCATCTGGTTGCATCAAAAAGGGGGTATATGGGGAAAAAGAAAGCAAATCAACCGTGAGTACTCATCCGAAGTACTCAGCAAGCAAGGATCTACACTACATATGCAACATTATCAAAGAGTGGCTATATATGTGTACTGGGCTGCAGAAATGCCAGAATAGAGAGAAGGCCTAGTCCTATCGAAGACTAGCATCTTCAGAGGTCTTGCAGCATTAGAAGAGTGTAGATTAGTACCGTATAAAGTAGTAATATCATTAAGTCTCAACCTCACCCAGAGATCCTTTCTCGACTCCCTGCGAGAAAGTAATCCCAGAGCCATACAGTCATCAACCTCGTCCTGAGATCCCTTCTCGACTCCCTGCGAGAAGCAATCCCAGAGCCATATATCCAATTTAGTTGTATCGATCGGGATACAACTTCGAGTGTCCGTTACCGAGGATCCGGCTATGCATAGATTAGTTCTTCCCTGCAGGGGTGCACCAACTTACCCACCACGCTCGCTTAACTCCGGTCGGACACACTTTCTGGGTCATGCCCGACCTCGGCCAAACGACACACCGCAACCCTACCTAAAACTCAGCAGAGAGGTCCCCGCCGATCTACATCCTAAGCGCTCAGGGGTCTTGGCCATCGCCCTGTGCACTCCGGGTTGTTGCGCACACGGTGAAGCCAGGCACCAACACTACAGGAAGGCGCCGGTCCGTCCGTGCCGCCATGCTGAACTGGACGTCTGACAAAGCTTTCGGCTGATGCATACGATGCAGAACGCCCATACTATGCCCATGTGGTGGTTAGTGCTATCGGGCCAGAGGCCCACTCAGATCACATATCCAAACCGTTAGTACCTTGGGGGTGCGGTAACGAGCAGAGACTCACGATCGATGTGACCCCGTCGCCCCGTCTCGAGGAGTTGCGGCAAGGGCCAAGAATGCCCGGCCATGCCTTGTATCCATCACTCGGGCACCATCCAGGCAACCCGTCTTCACATCACACGCGGGTACCCCTCAGGGTCGTCCCGCCTTTCCAAGTAACAATAGTACAGTCCAAGTATCTGTGTGTCCATAACATCAGGGGAATCCGAGGTATCACCCTTGTTGGATTCCTACTTGATGTATCCGTCAAGGTGAACTCGGAGGAATCACCCTCGATGGGTTTACGCTTGATGTGTTGCACGACAGGGTCGTATCGGAAGTGGAGAAGGAGGAATCACCCTCGATGACCATGACCAAATAGCTACTCTATAGAGTTAACATCTGAAGTGCTACACGAGGTATCACCCTCGGCACTCGATAGTAACGCTGCAGTGTCGTTACAACTAAAGGGGGTGATGTGCGGTGCCGGGGCCTGGTCTTCGATCCCGTTGATCGGGTCTTCGGATAATCCAGCGGGGCAGTCGGGATAAGTGGGGTCACTGATAGGTCTCTACCCAGCCTATACTAAGCAGTTTAGGATAAGCAGGTAAGGTATCAATAGCAGGTTACAATAAACAGGCTATGCATCAGAATAGGTAAAGCAGCAGTAGCAGCAATTCTAATGCAAGCATGAGAGAGAAAGAATAGGCGATATCGGTATGCTCAAAGGGGGGGTGCTTGCCTGGTTGCTCGGCGGCAAGGGCAAGGTCGTCAATGGTGGCGTCAGGCTCCTGAGTTGCGTCGGTCTCGGGGACGACGTCGGTGTCAGGGTCTACCGAGAGAGAAGAGGGGGAAGAAACAGTAAATACAAAGCAATCAAGAGCATGTCATGACACTACGCAGAGCTAGGGGTGTTCTGACGTGGTGCTACACGATTTAGGTGAAGAGGGAAAACATCCGGGAATGTTTTCCCGGTTCCGGACATTTGTCAGACAGGTGACCGGAGGGGAACGGTTCCATGTTCGGGTAGCTAGGGACGTGTGACGGACGAACGGACCGCGTATTCGGATTCGTCTCGTCGTTCTGAGCAATTTTCATGTACAAAGTTTTTCGATCTGAGCTACAGATTATTTTATATGATTTTCTAAAGTTTTTATTAATTTCTGGAATTTAATTATTTATTTAAATTCAACATTATCCAGAACAGTACAGGGTGACGTCAGCATGACGCATTGATGATGTCAGCAGTCAACAGGGGGCCGGCCAGGTCAAACCTGACATGTGGGGCCCCACTGTCACAGACTCAATCTTAAACCAGTGTTTAAATTTAAATTAAACTAAATAACAGAGGGGGGGTCCCACCAGTCAGTGACTGATTAGTGTTTTAATTAATTAACTAATTAATTAACAGATTTTATTTATTTTTTTAAAACGTTTAAACACGCGGGACCCACGCGTCAGGGTGCCACTGCTGCCATGTCAGCATTTGACCCGGTCAACTGGGCCCGCGGGGCCCAGCGGCAGTCACACAGGGGCGGGGCCCGCGGCTGCCACATCGACGCTGGCCGCCGAAGGCGCGCCGGTGAGCGCCGAACGCGGCCAAGAGCTCCGGCGAGCTCGGAAACAAGCTACGGGGCACCATTCGACGCGGGGCTGGGCTCTCTGGAACGGTCTCTTCAAGCCGCTTCCGATGGTGGCGGTTGCGGCGGCGGGGGTTGCCGGAATCGAGCGCGGCGACGATGGCAAGCGGTGGCGGCTACGGGTGGTGACGGAGACGCAACAGCAGCAGCACGCGCGCGAGCAAACTGACTACGCCGCGAGGCCCTACGCGATGCGGGGAAGCGAGCGGGCACGGGCACGGGACCCTTTGGTCACCGACGACACGTCGGCGACGTGTTCCGTGGCGGCGCGTTCGGGCAAGAAGGGGGGCGGCGTCTACGGCTACGGGGAGAGCGCAGGGAGAGAGGGAGGAGGACGGGGTGCTCACGTAGAGCCTGCAGATGTGCTAAGGTGGGCCTGGGGAGGACGGACGGCGATGAATCGAGGCGGCGATCACCGGCGGCCGAAGGTTGAAGACGACGGCGTCGCGGGCGTAGCGGTGGCTCCCGGCTCCAACGCGTCGGTGTAGATGACGTAGCCGAGGCCGGCGAAGCTCGTGGACACGGAGAGGCGACTAGAGGGGCACGGTGGCCGCGAGTTTTACGACGGGCCGGCCATGGCGGCGCTCGGGTGGAGGTGGGGAGCAACAAGGAGGGAGAGGGAGGCAGCTAGGGTTTGCCAGAGAGGTCAAGGGGGGGCTCCTTGTAGGCGCAGGCGGCGGCAGCATCGCGCGCTGTCGAGCAGGGAGTGAGGGGGGCCAGGGCGCGACGCGCGGGTGCGGCGACAGCAGCGCGGGGAGGAGCAGTGCGAGGTGGAAGGGGACGCCGGTTGGGCTGGGCCGGCACTGTGCACTTGCGGTCCGGGCACAGTGGGCTTCTTTTCCCTTTTCTATTTTCCTTTTTCTTTTTTGTTTTGTTTGTCTTTTGTCTTTTGTTTTTATTACAAATGACTTTTGTAAAATATGAGACTGGTCCAAATATTAACAGTGCAAAATTAGTCACTGCTAGAAATTGGTTTGGTGTCCATATCTTTTTGTTTGGATTTTATTTAATTGAAAAAGGATTAAATAGTGCTATTTTGCTGCTGTTTCTTGTTGTTTGAGTCCTTTTACAATTCCAATAAATGTGGCAATCATTTTTATAAATGCTATGGGAATATTTGCAACATGATGCACATTTTTGTTTTCCAATTTGAACAACTTTTAGTTTCACTTAAGTTTGAATTTCCATTTTGAATTTAAATTGAAAAGAGATATGATCCAATTGATGTTTAAGCACTGCTGATCATGATGACATGGCATTATCAAAAGGGGGATTACTGTAGCTAGCCACTGGGGGTGTTACAGAGGCCAGAAGGGCAGCGACAAGCTCGGAGGGCGCGCCCTAGGGGGGCACCCCCCAAACTTGTGGCCCCCCTGTGGCTCCTCTAACCCTAATTCTTCTTCTATAAATATCCAAACATTCCCCGTAGACCAGAGGGCACACCAAAAATATTTTTCCGCCGCCACAAGTTTCTGCCTTCGTGAGATCCCATCTGGGGACCTTTTCCGGTACTCTGCCGGAGGGGGATTCGATCACGGAGGGCTTCTACATCAACCTTGCTGCCCTACCGATGATGTGTGAGTAGTTTACCACAGACCTACGAGTCCATAGCTAGTAGCTAGATGGCTTCTTCTCTCTCTTTGATCTTTAATACAATGTTCTCCTTGATGTTCTTGGAGATCTATTCGATGTAATCTTCTTTTGCGGTGTGTTTGTTGAGATCCGATGAATTGTGGGTTTATGATCAGATTGTCTATGAATATTTTTTGAGTATTCCCTGAACTCTTTTATGCATGATTTATATAGCTTAGTATTTCTCTCTGATCTATTGATTTGGTTTGGCCAACTAGATTCATTTTTCTTGCAATAAGAGATGTGCTTTGTAATGGGTTCAATCTTGCGGTGCTCAATCCCAGTGACAGAAAGGGACATGACACGTATTCGTATTGTTGCCATTAAGGATAAAAAGATGGGGGGTTGTTCATATTGATTGGATCTATCCCTCTACATCATGTCATCTTGCTTAAGGCGTTACTCCGTTCTTGTTAACTTAATACACTAGATGCATGCTGGATAGCGGTCGATGTGTGAAGTAATAGTAGTACATACAGGCAGGAGTCGGTCTACTTGTCTCGGACGGGTGATGCCTATATACATAATCATTGCTTTGGATATTGTCATAACTATGCGCTTTTCTATCAACTGCTTAACAGTAATTTGTTTACCCACCGTATGCTTTCTTTCAAGAGAGAAGTCTCTAGGGAAAACTATGGCCCCCGGGTCTATCTTTTATCATATTATTTTCAGATCTATAAAATAAAAAACACAAAAATACCTTGCTGCAATTTATTTACTTTTATTTTATTTCACACTTTTACTTATCTTTTATATCCATCACTATCAGATCTCATCCTTGCAAGTAACCGTGAAGGGATTGACAACCCCTTTATCGCGTTGGATGCAAGTATTTGTTTGTTTGTGTAGGTGCTATTATTGGAGACTTGTGTGTTCCTCCTACTGGATTGATACATTGGTTCTCAACTGAGGGAAATAGTTATCTCTACATTGCTGCATCGCCCTTTCCTCTTGAAGGGAAAATCAACGCAAGCTCAAGAAGTAGCAGTTACCCGATCCATTTGGAGAGAAATAGGAGCATCGGAGCAGTTGAGCAGTGCGAGCAGGGAGTTTGACCCAGAACATGTTGAAATGGAATGACGGAGTTTGACCCTTTCAACCAGTGCGTGCCAAATTTGGCGCGACGGGTCAAACTCCGTCATTGATGGCAGGGAGTTTGACCCAGAAAATGTCTGGTTGAAAGGGAATTTTTTCTTACCTCTTCGGCATTTCCTCAAACATGTTGTGGACGCCGGTGGAGTGGTTGGGATCGCGTGGTACATGGGCCGCCGGATTGGGGGGGGGGAGGAGGAGGCGCCCGTCCTCGAGCCGCCACTGCCTTCTTCCTCGGGCCCTTGGCTTGTGATTTCGGCTGTCCACCGGTGGAGGTGGAGGAGGCGCCCGTCCACCGAGACGGGAGGGAGGATGGCGGAAGAAGTTGGCGCGACGGCGGGGGCGACTCGATGGATGAGGTGGTTGCCCTACCACTTCCGCTTCATGCCGGCGGCGGGATAAGTTGGCACGACGGCGGGAAAGCCGGCCGTGGGAGGCACGGAAGGTCGAGGCGGCACCGATAGGGCCTGCGAGGCATGAAAACCGACGGGTGATTGCTGTGGGTTCTCCATGCCATCAATTGGGGGCGCGATGACGCGAGAAGGTGCGGGGTTGGGGAGATCATCAACGGCGGCGGGGGGGAGGGGGAGGCGGGAAGCAAGGAGCAGAAATGTCCCTCTCGCTAACTTGCGCGAGAGATAGGGGAATCGGTAAATCCAGGGGAGGACTTAACATATGTGGTAGGAGGGCTGAAATATACCGCTCTCCCAATTTTTTTCCCAAGACTTGCTTAGGGCGATTTTTCTCTCCGAGCCCGTAAAACGGTGGTTATTAACTTATTATAGCGGCCGGGCATTTTGTGGGATCTGCTAGAGATGCTCTTATAGGATTTCCGTTTAAGTTTAGGTCCTGTTCGGAGACCCGCCACTCCACCACTCCGCTCCCGAAGCTAGAGTTAAAAAGCACAGAGCTGGGAAACGGATGCTCCGCAGCTACTCGTATTTTTAAGAGCTGGACTGACCCCGAACAGGGCCTTAAATCTCGAGCTCTTTAAGAAAATATCAAAATAATTTGTAGCCCGTCTTTCCAATTCGAAGGCGTCCTATGCCCAGGGTCACCGCTATCCGTCCAAGGAAGCGTAAACTTTCTATCTCGCCTGGTCCTTGTCGCGGCGCGGCTCCCCTTCCGAGCTGCCACAGTTTTGGGGACCGAAATTCGCAGGCTAGGGTTTGCTCTGCGTCGTGCCCACAGTTCGCCACTGACGCCGGGATGCAGAGGTACGGGCTGCAGCTCCGCAAAAAGCCGGCGGCCTCCTCGTCGTCTCGACCGCCACCTCCGGCGCGCCCCCTGGCGGCCTTCGCCGACGACAGCGATGACGATGTAGAGGCCGACATCCTCCGCCAGTCATCGAAGAAACGCGCCCTCGAGAAGGTAAGCAGCCATCCGGATCCCATGCCCTCGGTTGCACGAGCCCTTTTACTGCTCCCTGCCCCGCCTCACTGCGCCACGCAGCCCCCGCCGGTCGCCGCCGCTGCGCTTTCGCTCCGTCCTCTCTCTCTGCCGCACCGCCTCGCGGTTGTCTCCCTCTGCTATCCTGCCGTGTTGTGCCGTTGCTCCCCGCCTCTGTTGGCTGCCGCGCCGATCCCTCGTCTTCCCGCCAGTCCCTGATTCTAGAGGAACCGAGCCAAACCTGTTGGTCGAGCTCGCTGCTCCCTGACTCGCGCAGATGCACAGGTGCTGCTCCTGGATTTGCCGCCTGTGTTGGTAGTGCCTGAGCAGGGCATAAGCAAATTTGTATTTTGCCATGCTGCTAGGCATCACTTTTTGTTTTTTATATCTTGAATTAAACAATTAATTAATTGGTTCATGTATCGATGTCAAGTTATATAAGTAGAGATGAAGAGATTTTATCCACCGGTGCCTGTAACCTTATTGGCGTCGGCTTTAGGAACTCATGTTTTGGTAGTACCATCTTTTGTATTCTTGTACCACTATTTGTATTTTTGGTCATGTTTTATCTATTTTGTTGGATCTTTAAACTTCGATTTCAATTCTACCGTAGCTGTGCAATTGAGCTATAGTTTTTTCTGACATGACAAGGGGTACTTTATGGGTTAGTTATTAGCGCTTAAACTTTGAGCCCGGGATCTGCTCCAATCCTGGCTCCACCACTGGAAATCATGCTGTGCATTCTCCTTTCTCTGTTGTCTGGCCATTAGATGGTTGATTTCTTCTTTGCGTCGTGGTGTGACCGCGCAGGTGGAGGAACTGCAGAAGAAGGCGATGGAGGAGGATCCCTCGGTGTTTGCCTATGATGAGGTGTACGATGATATGAAGGAGAAGGCCGCTCGGCCCAAGATACAGGCCAAGGTTGTTCGCGAGGTAAATTATCCGTCCTGCACCAATGCAATTTTTTAGGGGCGCCTCATCTGGTTCATCTATGCTTAATTGGATACACTGGAGATTATATACCACGGTGAGGTGTAATGTTGTTGCTGGTTCGTGTCCAGTTTCTTAGTGTTTGATCCGGGGCACTCAAGTTTTAATTTTGTAAGGAGCAATTTCCAGATAATTGTTTGTCTGTTTGCTGGAATGAAACATCAGCCTGAGATAGTTATTTGAGAAATGGCGTCTATCTTGGTGATTGGTCCCTGCTAGTTTTGCGAGATAAATGTTTGGAACATGACATTTTTTAACGTAAAAGGTAGAGATCATCTGCCTTATAATTTTTGAGACATAATTGAAGGCCAAACATGTAGCTTAGGACTAACTGAAATTGTCCTTCATGGTTGGTTTGTATAATGTCTTTGGGTATGTTTATGGTTCTTCGTTGGTGTAGTGAGGTTGTTGGTTTTGTTAAATGTGTAACAGACACCTATGCAGAGACAAGCACAGAATGTAGAATGTGAAATGCAACAAATCTCACTACTAATCTGAATCACATAGTGCAAGCTAAAATGGACACATATATTTGGATCTCTTACTGGGGCATCTAACTGTTTAGGTTCCTGGTTCCATGCTTTTGTTTTTGCAGTCAAAGTACATTGAAGCACTTAAGGAGAAAGCAGAACAACGTAAACGAGAACAGGACATAGTGTATGAGAGGAAGCTTCATAAAGAGAGGAGCAAGGAAGATCACCTGTTTGCTGACAAGGACAAGTTTGTAACATCTGCCTACAGGAAGAAACTTGAAGAGGAGAAAAAATGGCTAGAGGAAGAAAGACGACGGCAGCTTCAAGAAGAAAGGGATGATGTAAGTTTTGCTCACTTGTTTATCATTATATACATTGTTCTTAATTTCTTATACATATGCTACTTATCTTCATGCTTAGTTTATATGCTTTTTTAAGGCATTTTATGCTACTTTGCTCGTATATGATATGGTGCGGCATGCCATTCTTAGTTCTGTCAGAAGTATGACCATGTAGGTACTAGTGTTGGTCTGTATATTCAAAGTACGCATGGTAACTTGAAAGAGTCGAATAATCGTGTGTGATGATTATCAAACTCTTTAGTCTGAATTGTGCCGCTTTGTCTGATCAAGCAAGTGTGCTGTGTGGCTGTGCCATTTGTGTAGCCAGAAGAGTTGGAGAACGAAGGGCGTTGGTACAATGGTACCTTTGAACTCTGCGATGTACCACTTTATAATTTCATTTCCCTTACGTTCTACCCCCTCCATCCCACAATATAAGACGTTTTTGCAAACTATGTTAGCTTTTAAAAACGTCTTATATTATGGGTCGGAGGGAGTATTTTATTTTCCCCTCATTTTTAAGGATTGTCCTCACTTTCTACCTTTTCCCGATCATGCAAAAATGTGACATGCTGGCTTGTGCTTACACAAACATCCTCCGAGTAATCTGTATTAACTTTGTTCACAAGATTAATAATGCAATAAAAGCTGGTTTATACATAAGTTTATCTTCCTTGCAAAGGAAACGTATTATATCTAATGTTTCACAGTTATCTTGTCTTTTGGCTACCTGATTTGACTTATTTTATCTGTTTTTATGTAGGTAACTAAAAAGAAAGACTTGAGTGATTTTTACTTTGGGCTTGCTAAGAATGTTGCTTTCGGTGCACGGACACACGAGGGTACAGAAACTGCAGAACCTGAAAAGTTGGAAAATAAAGTAGAAGATATTCAAGGTAGCAAGTCTGACGCCGAAGGATCCAGTCGTTCTCCTAAGCGCAGGAGGGAATCCAGTGTAGGATCAGAGAAGGCTCATGGAAGTAGCAGTGTGGTAGAACCTGCAACTACTGGATCAAAAGATTCAACAGCTGTTAGATCTACTGAGAAAGAGGCAGATATTTCCACATCTGCTTCACAGGCTCTCCAGAATACTCAACCAGCACCAATCACCGACGAGCACTACAAGAGGAGTAACGACGCACTTGCCGCTGCTAGAGAACGAGCGCTGGCTCGTAAGAGAGCGAAGGAGCAGCAAATATGAAGATGCATATATAATCTCAACATGCAAAAGCTTAGGGCTGTGTAATACTTGACATTTGTTTTCAACTTGCATCATTTTCAGTGGATGATGCACGCATCTCTCTTGCATAAATATATTCCCTTGGTTGCTGTATGATGGTTCAGCTTCTATGGTGAAAATATCTGTATATCAACATATGACAAGCAAGCACACTCAGACATCAGAATGGCCATTCTGCTTTGCATAGTCAGGAGATGAGAGGTTAACGGAGCCCATTATATTTACTGAACATCTGTGCTGCCAAAAAAGAGAAATACCTTGGCACAATCAGGCTGATGGCGATCTGTGCCCTTTCGTGTGTTACATTGTAATCTGTAACTATGTAATGACTCAAGCTGGTAGTTATTTACTGGTCGGTGTTGAATCAGAGATATTGAGATGATGTATGCCTTTCTCAAATAAAAAAGATGTATCCAGATTTTTGATTTTGCAAGTTTTCATGATCCTTGTCCCATGTCCAGATCTCGTCAGTTGTCTATGAAAGCAAACTCTGCTAACCCGGTGCACAAAAAATGAACTTTTGGTGTATCAATATTTAATTTTCAAGGTGTTCTTGAAAATTAAATCAAAGTTCCAACTTCTATTTTGAATACATACATATTACAATCAAAACCTGCTCAGCTCAGAAAAAAGTAGGGATCGTCAGGTCCTGTTCCAAGCGTGGGAAGGAATTCCAAGGTGCAGAATGTTGTGCACTTGCACGGATCTCGTCTTTCTACCAACTGAAAGTGAAACCCCGCGTGTACGAGTGGATAGATGTTGCTCTCCTCCCCTGTAACTACAGCCTGCTCGCGAACCACCCCTACAGCGAAAGGCGAGAAAGGGGAGGGCTTTGGTTTCGCCATCCAGTTCGGCTTCTCCGCACGCAAACCCAAAACCCTAGCGCCAGCCAGAGGCGAGAGCAACAAGGCCTCGTGACCCAGAGACCGGAGTGGAGCTAAGGTCGCCTCCCCCAGCCCGGGATGGAGAGCCTCGTCCTCGCCTCCTCGTGCTCCGCGTCTCCCCGCCTGCCCCTCCTCTCCGCCGCTAGCCGCCCGTCGCGGCCACTCACGGCCGCGCCGCTCTCCGCTGGCGCCGGGCGGAGGGGAGCCAGGCGGCCGAGGCTCGTCGTCTCCGCCGCGTCCCGCGGATCTAGGAACGGTGAGGGACCGCCTTGTTCTGTCGCCTCCGTGTGAATTGTGCTGTGTTTGGATGCGATGCGGCCCCCGATGCGCTCTTTGATTAGGAAGGAGCAAGCGGCCAAAGTTTGCGGCACTTGACTCCGAGCTGTACTTCTCGTGAGCTGGATCCACGGCTGAGAATTCGACCTTGTTCTTGTTGCATCGTGCATCCGCAACAAAGTTCTCCTGTATGTTTTTACAGTAGGGGCAGATGATAGCTTGAGATTAGGAATGGTCAACTTATCCATCCGTGTCTCTGACATACTACTTGATATGTAGATAATGCGCACCTCATCCATCCATATTTTTTTTATAGTACTACCTGATAAGTATCGTATGTTAATTTGCTTTAGTTTGCACCCATTTTGATATTCTTGTGAGCATCTTCCTTGTTCTTATTTTTACATACTTATATGCTGTTTGCTACATCAGTTTCAGTACTACCTGATAAGTATCGTATGTTAATTTGCTTTGGTTTGCACTCATTTTCATATTCTTGTGAGCATCTTCCTTGTTCTTATTTTTACATACTTATATGCTGTTTGCTACATCAGTTTCAGATGGATTTAACACAAAGGGATTTGCAAGCATATCGTCTTCAACCAGCACCGAGAATACATCGACGGGAACTGGCACCGTGCCTCCCATGCCGCCTCCTTCATCATATATGTGAGTTTATCTCTTTGTTTTTCCTGCATTTCATGTTCTCGAATTTACCTTCCCATGATGGCGAGTTCTAAAATCTCTGCAGTGGTTCACCTGTTTTCTGGATTGGCATTGGTGTAGCATTATCTGCGGCATTTTCCATGGTGCGAAATTCTGCTTCGTCTTATGCTTTAGTTTATTTTTTTGCATATCTTCTCTTAGTAAATTAATACTTGGTGGTTGGTTTATCAGGTCTCTTCGATGGTAAAGGTGAGCTCACAGTTATTCTTTGTTTCTGCACTCCAGAAAGAGTATGTATCCTCAATCATTTGCACAGTGTTCCTCAGAATGATCCATTGTGTAACTTTGTATAATAGGGCAGGAGTCAGGGAGGTAAAATTGTTGAGCCGTTTTCTGCTTGAACCTGCTTAACCTTCCGACACATCTGTATTATACCAGTTCACTTTGCTGTTTCAGAGATTTGTTTCTGGCCTGATAAGGGTGTCAAATGTGCTTTACTTTGATGGCCAGTTATTTTTCTTTTCATGTTAAGGAATTTTTTAAGATTTAATTTTCATTGACATTGAACACCAAATTTTGTTAAATGATATTATGATAAATCCCTTTCTGCATGGCTTAGTATGTTGCTGCATGGCTTTAAGCAATTCAATATTCTGTTTGTCGCCTTGGTCATATACACTTTGCTGTTGCCTTTACGGTATTTCTCGTATAGCTGCGTGTTAGCATATGTTGCTAGCTTGAGTAGGTTGGTGTCTCTTGCCTTGCCGCCCGCGTTTGAGGCTCTACCTGCTGCACAAGTTTCCTCTTCTTTAAACAAAGGCCACCGAGGGCTAGTCCTGGTTGATCAACTTTAAAAAAAAAGTATTTAGCTGTACATGACCAACATTTACTTGCCTGCCTAGTGCCTATTCCCGTTTTAATGTGTTACTGATTTGTTGCAGAAATATGCAATGGAACAAGCATTCAAGTCGATGATGACCCAGGCACCACCAAACACATTTGGTGCGAACTCGCCATTCCCATTCTCCATGCCACCGCAGGCAGGTTCCACGGCACCAAGTAGTTACCCATACTCAGGACCAAGGAAAAATACCCCAAAAGGTGCAACTGTTGATGTTTCAGCTACTGATGTGGCAGCAACTGGATCTTCGGAAGCAGCTGATGTGGCAGAAACATCGAAGCCTTCAAAGAAATTTGGTATGACCTTTCATGTCCGGATTTCTCCCCTCCAACTACAGTTGAGTGGTGAATGGGATCTTCTATGTGCCAAATTATCTATAACATGCTGAATTTATACCTCGTGGTGCACTTAATTTATATTTCTGTGGTCCTATTTCTGGGCTCTTGTAGCACAACAATAGGAAATAAACACGCACCACTAATGAGCGTGAACATGATCTGAATGGGCTCGACTGTGCTGCTTCTTTTCTTAGTAGTGCTTAGCATCATATTCTTCAGATATTTGGCATCTGTATCTGATTGTGTTTCTGTTACCAAAATGTTTGCAGCCTTCGTTGATGTTTCTCCCGAAGAGTTGCAAAAACAGAAGGAGCTTCAATCTTCATTGGAGACGGTAGATGTAAAAAGTGATAGCACTGAAAGTGAAACGAAGGGTGATACTGAACAACAAGTAAGTTTCCTTCAGAAAGCTTGGTAATAGGCTCCCTATACAATTTGTTGTAATTGATACTTGTCCGATGGTTCTTAAGGTTCCTACAAATGGTGCTGCTTTTAAGCCGAGTGAAGATTCCTCTACCTGGACAACTGAATCCAGTTAGTAATTGCACATTTATCTACTTCTCAAATTTAGGATTTGTATTTTATTCGCTCATCTGTATTTTCGTAAAATGATGTTGTAATATTCTTTTTGTCAGTTGTTTCCATGTGTACATATGAACAAAATTGATTCTGATTATGCTGTACAGGTAAGTCAGGACCTATGCTATCTATTGATACAATTGAGAAAATGATGGAAGACCCAGCTGTGCAGAAGATGGTTTACCCGTAAGTTTGCAACCAAGTTCAACTTTACATCTTGTGCTCACTCTTGTAAAATGTGTCTCTGTTGCCCACCTAGGCACTAGGCTCCACTCCCTGTGACTAGCTTGTGACTAGGCTCTAGGCACCACCTGCGTAGCACCTAATGCCTTTTAGAACACTCAGCCGTGTTTTCCCTTCATATTTTCATTCCTTAGTAGATGCATTCACCATTTGGTTGTAAGGGCTCAATAAGTCCTGCTGGCTATCTGCACACCCAATCTATCATGTCGCATGTAGCACCATAGGAGCCAGCTGGGACCCAGAACACCTATGTAAGTGGCTAGGTCCTTTCCTGTTTTGTGTTGCCGCTTGTGGCCCAAATGAGTTTCTGATCTATATATGAGTCCAAGTGGTTATATATGGTTTAATGAATCACAACATCTGTGTTCAATATGGCACCAGTGGTACTCCCGTCTGTAGAGGGTTTCTTCGTGTATTCATTTTCTGGATGATGAGGATAATTAAGGATTCATTATGCTAAATAAACATTTTGATTAGCAGACGAAGAATTCATTACTGAATTTAACTAGTTTAGTTGGCATCAATCTATAGGTGGACAACTGCTTGTGTGTAGATTAGTTCCACATGGATGTAAATCTATAACTTAAAATAACTATGTAATTTGCATTAGTATTTTTTCAGCGTTGCGATCATGGCTTAGTGAGGTGGTCATGCTGGCATTGCCTCCCATATAGTGGACAACATATGTGTGTGCCAGTTTCAGTAATACTCTCTCCGTCCCAAAATAAGTGTCTAGGGAGTATGAAGTTATTCTTGTGTGTATGTCGTAAAAATATAAAATTAAGTGTAACTTATATCTCTTCAGTATTTTTAACGATGCTGATTTCTTCACATGTTGCAGCTACTTGCCTGAGGAGATGAGGAACCCAGATTCATTCAAGTGTATGCTCCTTTGAATTTGTTAGAACACTTAAGTATCACATAAATTGGGGTTTATTTTCTGTTTTATATGGTGACGTGAGAATTTATTTTGCAGCGATGCTTCAGAATCCGATGTACCGCCAGCAACTGGAGGATATGCTGTAATGCAATTATTCTTAGCACTGCTTATCTGTGCATTTATTTCTGCTTATATGTTTATGTAACTTATGTTAGCCCAGAATTCATGCCGAGGACCCATGCTGTTGCTTATTGTAACAGTCTATTATGCCTCTTGCAGTGTGGGGTTGAACTGTACCAATCTATGAACGTAATAGCGTGCAGATCTTCTCTAACCTTCTTATACCATTGTTGTGGCTATTAACAGAAACAACATGGGCGCATCTCCTGATCAATGGGATAACCGCATGGTTGATCACTTGAAGAACTTTGACCTTAGCAGTCCTGAAGTTAGGCAGCAGTTTGGTGAGTGATTCAACACTTACACATTTAGTTGGGTGCTGTTTGGAAATTCAAAATCATGAATTCTGCGGGTGATTTCCCATTATCTACCATTCAGTACCTTTTTCCCGTCTAAAGCTATATGAAGAAAATTCTGAATACCAATAGTTTGTCCCAGTCCCATGTGCACAAACAGTAATAGTAGAGAAGAAAGTGGCAGCGTGCCGTTGCGGCTAGGTCTTGCCGGCGGCGTGTCCTCGTGATTTGGTCTCACTGGACGCGGAGACGCCGGCCGTGGACGTGGTGATGCTGGCAACAGACGTGGGCATGCTGGCAGCGGCCATGGACGCGGAGACGCTGGTTGTGGACGAGGTGATGCTGGGCGTGGTCGTGCCCGAGGCGGACGCTTGAGGTTGGGAGGCAGCGGCCAACCTTTCGTTCAGGTCAACGTTAGCAGAGGGCGTGACCACTCCAGCCAGTCCCTAGTGCCACCATCGTCAGGTGGCTCCTCCTGCCCGTGGCGCCATCATTAAGGTGGCTCCTCCTCTTCGTGCCTGTGGCGCCGTCAGGTGGCTCCTCCTCTTCCCGCCCATGGCGCCATCCGTCAACTTCTTCCTCCATCTCCTTGAATTTCCGCCGCCACTGGTCCAATCCTGACGGCCTGCATGGCTGTCGCCTTCTCAGATGGTGGCACAAGCTTCCAGGAGGCGACACATCGCGTGCAGGAGGAGGGGATAGAGCGAACAAAGGAAAGAGAGGAAGGAGAGGAAACCGAGTGCGTCCGTGTGGCATGGGACTAGAATCGCCAGCGGGTGCTGATACACACTAGTCACTACAAAGTGGAATTTTCGTGAAAAAAACTATGCACACTAGATTGGGAAACGGAGGGAGTATAGAACATTTAGTGTTCTAATAGCGTTATCATTTTCTTACTAAATGCCTAGCATAGCGTCGATGCATGCTCCCATGTTTTTAGTTCTTTTTGTACCCTTACTATTTTCTTGCTCTATAAATGCCTACCATAGCTTGCCACGTGCTCCTATTTTTGGGGTTATTACTATACTAGGTAGGTGATGGAAATTGTTGAGGAGATTTGAATTACGAGTTTATGACTTCATTCTGCCCTGAATCAGCTTTTTATTTTTGCTATAAGACTCTTAAATTTGATTTCGAATTGAAATGATTACATGTGAAGTCTGAAGCTTTTTAATTGCTTGTACAGCGCAAGTTGGCATGACTCCAGAGGAAGTTGTAGCGAAAATAATGGCGAACCCAGAAGTTGCTGTTGCATTCCAGAATCCAAAAATTCAAACGGCCATCATGGATGTAAGTTTCTGTACAAACTTTGTTGGACTGCATAGTTATTTGGAAATTTAGATTTATGCCACTACAAAGATTGTGTCGCTGAAAAAATGCCACTGGATGTTTTAATGACATGTGGGACCTGGACCCACTTGCCATTCTCAAAGTTAATAGTATTTTTCAAATTGCAAGCATTTGGAGTGGATATATCCAGTTAACCCTAGTCATTTGCTTATTCTGACATGGCATCTTTTTGATGCAGTGCTCGCAGAACCCTCTGAATATTGTAAAATACCAAAACGACCAAGAGGTATTTTCTAATTTAGTTGAGTTGGGTCGTCGGCTCACATGGTAACTTTATGATCAAACTCACCTCGCTTCTCTTCCACTTGGATGTCTCCGATGCTAGGTCATGGATGTTTTTATGAAGATATCACAAATCTTCCCCCAAATTAATGGCTAGTGGATGTGCACCACGGAATTGCAGTTTTTGATTTGCCTTGGCCTGTCATCTCCAGCCTAAGCGGCTGCAGTAGCATCTGTTAACCGGCTGAGGAACAGAGGAACTTCATGTGTTCGGTCATTATGCGAAAAGATGTACCCTTGCTGTCAAGGTTTTTGAGTTGCCAATGTACATCATATGATCCAGCGTTTCGGTTTGGTTGCGACCATGCCTAAAGTCAGAGTAGTGAAGTAGCAAAGTTTGAGATATATATTTACGTCACCGCTCTGTAGAATTGTGTAGTTGGTGCTTTGACACTATGGTTTGCTGTAGCCTGTAGGATGTGAAGGTGCCGATGTAGTTCATATCACCTCAATTTTGATACATTGTGTTACCATGACAATGCATGAAAATGTTGGCTATGTTGTTCAGCTTGTTTAGTTGGAATGTAGCCCGAGTTCCATGACGGGTGGAAGTTGCTTCGACTTTGCTTTCGGATCTTTTGTGGTCGGGGGATTAGCTGGTGATTTTTGAAGTGAGAATAAATGAGCATGTTGCATCTCATATTTGTTACTCTAGTTGATTCCCTTCTGTTTTGAAATAACAAGGCCTGCCATTTTTTTTCTTCTATTAGGCATATATAACTGAAAAACAAAGGGAAATGCTATTCAGCTGACGTCAGTTTTTAGCCTGCCATTCTTCTTCTGTTAGGCGTAACCGAGAAACAAAGGGAAATGCTATTCAGCTGACGTCATTTTTAGGTGATTTCCAGCAAACTACGGAACCGTTGGATTTTGGGCATGAATCTTAGCGCGCATCGTCTGCCACTCTAACTTTGATGTGCGTTCATGGTAGCTGCTCGGCGGCAGTCGCTCAGACTAGCCACCTCCGCGTGAAGGAGTCGACGTCCCCATCGCGCAACCACGATGTCCAAATCAAACGCCAGATGAAGGAGCCACCGCCCTGGTAGCTAGTGTGCACACGCCAGATAAAGGAGCCACCGCCCTGGTAGCTAGTGGCGGCACACGGTCCTCCCTGTCGACAAGGAGCACCCGTCCTCCCCGCCATCGTTCAAGCCACCCCCGTGTCTACACTACTACAAGGTCCTGACGCCACATTGTGCAAGTGCAATGCCTAGGCGGAGGCGCGGCGCAGCACATGCATGGCGACATTCACTAAGACCGGTGGCACCGACCTGGGTGCTCGCGGACCCCGCACTCGTGGAGGCTTGCTCCATCGGCCGGTCCGACCACCGTCAAGTCGGATACCCCTCCGTTGGCACCGGCTCATCACGCAGCTCCTCCAAGTGGGGCTGGCAGAGTCCGAGCGTGCCCTCTTCGCCCGGCCGCCGAAGGCAAGCGTCGCGAGGCGGCGGAGGATGTGGCAGCATCTGCGTTGCGAGCGCACCGTGGTGGCCGGGCAGGGATGCTGCAACGCCTGGCGTGCCTCCCGCCACTAACGCAACAATGAAGGCGGATCGGACGACGGCGGAGGTGCCGGTGGCCTCAGTGGCCATGCCTGTGAAGTCACTGCCCGATACATGGCCTAGTTTTAGTTTAGGTTTAGGTTCAACTAGTTAAATATATCATCTGTTTGCATGTAATATCCGGAACTTGCTTCAATTTCATTCATTTAGCTTAAATTTCGTCGTCTTTGTGTTTGATCCGTTTGAAATGGGCCAGACATTTGGTGATCACGGTTGGATGGCCTCGCCCCGTGGGATGTCCACGAACGTCCGGACCCATCGGCAACATTTGATAATGTCCGTTTGGTAATCCGCGTTGGAGATGCCCTAACATACATAACCTTAGCATTTTTGCAGGAGTTTACAAGCAAAAGTGATAAAGGGAGATTTACACGTGACAAGGATAACTGGTCTTTCTTTATTTTGCGGAAAAGATAACCGATTTGCTATACTCCAGATAATCATTACTTTAGCTATGAAAACAAGGCTGAACTTTTCTAAAACAAGCCAATATTTTTTTGCCGAGATTTAAGATGGCTTAAATTAGAGTTGCTTCTTTATGATTTGTCGACAACTTGATCTGAAGGCTGCTGTTATTTTTTCAAAAATGAGGATTATCCCCGGCCTCGGCATCGAGCAATGCACACAATCATCTTTATTAATTGTTCAACAGAGTTCGACAAAGTAGATACATGGATCAACCCAAAGTCACCTTTCTGGCGACCTCAATCGCTACACCTACAAGTCTCGTGGAATGCCATGGATGCGCGCATCCACGCACACCATCTAATCCGGTGGCCACCCCAGGTTGCCATAAGCACACTAATGAATCTGCCGCCGCCTTCTTCCGCTGACATCTTCAGGAGAGATCAACGCATATGCCTTGTCAGGCCCAACTGACATCGACGCCATCACGACGCCAGACAAAATGCCATCCTCCTGCGCGCGTTCATCAACACACGACCATCAGCTCAAAAGGATCATGGGAGAGCAGAAAAAGGATGTTTACAGCTAAAACTTGCAGGCGTACCAATCAGTGGCGATTCTACTAGCAGGGATTCAATAGGCTTAAGCCTACCCTCCAAAAATCATATTTCAGCTAAATATACTACTTGACAATTGTACTAAGGTGTTTTACAACCAACAATTGCAATGCTTTGCTAATCAAGCTTAGGGATTTGATGCTTTGAGCCTACCCTTCATTTCCGTGCTAGATTCGCCAGTGGTACCAATGTTTGTGTTGATGTGCTTGCGGCATCAGTTGCATATCTTTTATGATGACCTATTTTCCTTGATCTGACTGATGTGCTGCAAATGCAGCTCGGCTGTTTCACAAATATTATATCAGCTGATACTCACGAGAGAGGCGTTTTGGAGGCCGAGCTCCATGGAGGCCTTTATTTTTGAAAAATTCAAATTCAATTTTTTATGATTCAAAAAATTCTAAAAAAAAATATGCGTGTATGTAAGGATGTAACCCACATGTGTGTAAAAATTCATGATGAAATACCGTGAGTTGCAACCTATACAAAAAAGATAAATACATGGCATGGGAGGATGAATAGTATCATGTGTTAAATAGCCTCAGATTTGTCTTTTTTGCATAGCCCTCATTTCAATGTATTTTGAACTAAAAATTTACACACATGTGTGTTATGCCTTCATGTATATCTATATTTTTTTTCAGAATTTTTTTAAATGTAAAAATATGAATTTCGATGAAATTTTAAATTTGAATCTGGAGGCCTCACTGGAGGCCGAGCTCCAAAAGGGATTTCCGGATACTCACTGTCTATTTCTTATCTTAATGTCTTATGTCTGTTAGTAAACGACCGCATTCGTACCTAGAAAAGAAGATTGTTCAAATGTTCTCAACATTATGGAAGCAGTTGTCTGGATGATACCTTTTCTCGTTTCATTTTTCCACACATCTCAGTGTACAACTTTGTACTAAATCAGCGATACTTATTTTAGGATGAAGAGAGTATTTTTCGCAGGATGATAACATGTTTCTATCATTATCACTCCCACACACTACAATACACCACGATACATATCTTCTTGTGATTATGTCTCTTGCAAATTAAACGAACAAGTTATTCCAATTAATTCCTTGGGACTCGCCTAAAAATATATTCCTTGGGATTCCCAAGAAAAGGAACATTTCTTAATCTCCAATGTCTCTGATGAAACTTATAGCTACTTGAGATCATAGATACCACACAGCTACAATATCAACATGAGTACTACAGATTGTTCCATGAGATCATTTTGGAAGATACCAAGTGACTACATCTTTACAACAGAAATTGCCACAAGAAAAATTGCAGTAGATGCAGACTACAAATTGCTAAAAAGACTATCGAGCTCTTGCATTGCAGGATCGACCATATCAAGGCCAGCATCAAGATGCGCGAGAACACTTTCGTCGGCGAGCAGCTCTGGTGTGAAGAGCGTCTTCCAGCCGGTGCACCATGCGGTGGCCTCCCCCAACGAGGGCTTCGCGGCTTGCAGCCAGTGTCGCAGCGCACCCTCCCATTTGTCAAAGAACTGTTCGGCTTCCAGGATTGATACCACGTCTTGAGCGCGCACGAGAGGTGCCCACAACATCACGGTCCGGAACGAAGGGTCGGTTTGCTTGGGCGGCGTGATCCTCATCTCCCGTACTAACCGTGTTAGCATTGGCAGGATGTGACGTTTGCTGAAGGTGTCCCACTGCACCGGGCTAAGGTATTCCTTCCATGGCGAGACGACTTCGTAGTCGCCGTTTCTGATCTTGCTCTCCACGGTACCGTAGAGGCTCTCGGGTAAGTGGCCGATGAGGGGAATGAGCGGGCGTAGCCAGTCGTGACAATCCGGATCCCATGATGGCTTCCACTCTCGCACGTCGACGACCATCCTCGGCGTGACCACCTGCTCGATTATGTAGCGCGCGGTGGAAGAAGGCAGCCTGGCTTTCCACGTCCCCAGCACGCGCTTCCCATGGAGCCCATTCTTGGACTCGGCCATGGCCTTCAGCGCATCCGTCGTCTCCACGCTGTCATCCCCTTGAAGCCTCATGTCATGCAGGAGCGCGAGGATCGTCTCGCAGCACTCCGTTTCGAGCCGCATAGCCCGTGCAATATCCTCCCACTCACGGCACTCCTCCTCCACGGGCGGCTCCGGCGGCACATGGAGACCATTGTCGTATGGTTTCTCACGGTAGCCGAGGCCGGCCTTTGGATGCCGCCGCACCCGCACAGCGGCTTGTATAGGCACGATGATGCCTTGCCCCTGCGCGCCGAGACCTGAGCCCTCCCGGTAGTTCCATCGCCGCATCATGTTCGCCACCGCCCGGCTGGGGAGGAACACGAAGCTGCCAGACATATCGGATGGGTTGGGCGGCTTGTTATCGCTGGAGTCGGTCCCGTCGAGCAGCGTAGAGACGTTGATGCTTATCGCCAATGCAGCCTCGCGAGAAAGCGAACAGACGAAGAGCGTGGTGCAGCCGAAAAACCTGATGCGAGATGCCTATGCGCGTCAACCCATATATATATATATATATATATATATATATATATATATATATATATATACTTCTGATGGAGGAGTCCGTATGTCGTTTGGTTGGTTCGCACATAGTCATTAATGCGAAAATAGTTTGAAAACCGACTGCCGAATCAATTAACAAATCAAACCATTAATGCAATTAATTACTTGATTACTAATTGTGGGTGCAACTTAATTTGGTTCATTTAAATAAGTATTTTTCATACGGAATCAATTTTAAAACCAAGTTATTAATGCAATTAATTCATTAGACATACATTTAATTAGTCCTGTAGATAATTGGAAGTAGAATTTTATTCCAATTTGGCGGGCAATTAATTAATTAGGTAGGTAATTAATTCGGTCTTCTGATAATTAGGCATGCAGTTAATTTATCCCACAATTAATTAACTAGGCAAACAGTCAAGCGTGTCCAATAATTTGAAAGCACTCGCTGGTGAGGATGGCCAGCAGGCTCTCACTGATTGTCAGTGGGCTTTTAGTGACATCACCGACCAGTGCTTTCGAATATGGACAACGGCCACCACGCGCTTTCGATGTGGGCGACCAAGCGGTCGGTAAGATAGATGATGACCATGCTCTGTAGGACGTCCATACGCTCACAGTTGCCAAACATTCATAGGTGGGGTCAACAGGCGCTCGAGGACAACCAAGCACTCACGATAAAAGGTTTTGACCGCCCCTTCGAGGACAACGGTGAAAATAGTTTGGAAACTGGATGCCAAAAAAATAATCAAGCCATTAATGCAATTAATTACCAGATTGTTAATTATTTATGCAATTAATTAAGTCCATTTCAATAGGAATTTTTTAGCGCGGAATCAATTTGAATATTAAGTTATTAATGAAATTAATTAATTACGCTGATAGTTAATTAAGCATGTAGTAATTAAAAATAGGAATCTCTACTCCTAAAGGGGGAGTTGGTAGCTTCTCATCACCGGTTTATTTTTGTCTTAATTTTTATGCCTCACCTCTCATCACCCCTTGTCACTGAATTTTTCTCTCTCCCATTAAAAATCCAAATCGCATTAAAGGGGGAGATACGGTTTCGTGCTTACTTTGGTAGGTGCTGAGTCAGAAATAATAGATAAATAAGGATTCAGAAATCATACCATACATCTGAGATCACCTACTTAAAAGAGAGACAAAAGATTTTTCTAGATAACCTTCCAAAAAATCAGATATTCCGCAATAACAAATGGCTAATACCGCATTATGCCATTTATTATTAACATTATCTCTATTATTAATTGACAATTACAAGTTTCCTAACAAAAAAATTTCTTATGGGCGTACGCATCCGCGCGGCGCGGCACCATGGAGGACGCAATGTCCAGGCCTGACACCGATGCGATGCTCGAGAATGCCATGGCGGGAGCTTGGCATCGAGGACGGCCGTGGAGGAAGGCGGGTCATCGGACCGCCACGTACATGTGTTTGTGGATGCGATCATATTATATTTGTTGTCAGTCATACAGATAGCCAGCCAGGATATATTCTCAAATCAAGTGTACCATTCAAATGTCAAGAAATTCGAAGTAGGGATTTTTTCCAATTATCCAGATAATTAATTGATTTAATTGTCAGTTAATTAGGCATGCATAGAGTTAGGTAGACAGTTAATTGCGCTGAATTATTTTGAAATCACTCATGAACAATGACGGTCAACAGGCTCTCAGCGTCGCCGAGCACCATAGACAACGGCCACCATATGCGCTCGCGACATGGGCAACCAAGCGTTCACCAAGATGCATGACGACCATGCTCTGCAGTATGTCCACACGCTGATGGTTGCTGAAACTTTCGCGGGCGAGGACAGGACGGCACAACAGTGGCCAGATGGTTCATTTTGTAGTAGAAAGAAAGAGTGTTCCAAGAATAAGATGGAAAAAGAATTAAAGCAGCCAAATGATCCATTGTGTTGGAGAAGAAAAGAATGTTCCAGAAAATAAAGCAAAAAAAGAAAGAAAGAGTATCCTATAAAAAAAGTAGGATCGAGAACTAAAACTAGCACGGAAGGAGGAAGAAGATGATGAGACGTCACTGACGAACACACTGATGTTGACGTGGTGTTGGTTGTCCAACGAAGATTGACGAAGAGGCTAGGAATAAAAGATGTAGGGAAGGACGAGGAAGAGAAGAACGATAAGTACTTCTAGCAATGAATGTTGTGTGGGCTAGAGGTGGAGCTTATTGGAGACGAGGAATATGTTCAGGTTGCCACTCACTTTACAAGTCGGTCTTAATTTGCAAAGTTGAATGGACCTTTGAGAATTAGCTCTATAGTTATTTGTTGTTTTGTGTTAATAGTATATGTTAGCTCTACCCGCTCTATTATATTGTAAATATAAGAAGTTTCATACATGTTGCAATGCACGGCGAAGGTGAGGTGAACATCATCTGGTTCTAAAGGTGAGGGCTCAAGTGAGAAATGTCCTGGTATGACAAAAAATCGAGTAGGAAATGGAGGGTCCGATAGGAAAAAAGGGAAGGGTGTGCCGTGGAGTGGGGTTTTTGCTGTTGGGTCTGCATGTTGGAGATAACATGGAGAATAGTCCAGACATCCATATTTCTCCCCCATATATGATATGGATTTGGGGAGCCTGGACTATCCAGGCGTTTAAATTCTAGGGAGCCTACTTGGCACTCGTCTAATGTTGGAACACGCCCGAACGTATGAGGGAGAAATGAGCTTCGACCTTGAAGATAACCCTAATTATTTATTTTATTTATTTATATATGCATTATAGCCCGTAGCAACGCACGGACATTCTACTAGTATATATATATATGAGAAAAGTATATTTTTCGTCCTTCAACACTTCACTGAGTTTAGTTTTTGTTCCTCAACTCTAAAACCGGACAGAGTGCACCCCGAACTCTCGAAACCGGTCATTTTTCATCCCTGCGACTGAGTCAACCCGGTTCTGACCACGTTTGAACAGTACATCCAATGAACAGTAAATTCGAAAAAATAGCAAAAAAAATCTGAAATTTTATGACATCGAAGATACTCAGGTGCGCCACGTGCGTGCAAATTTTTGTCATGTTTGGAAGTTCGAGGACCTCGCAGCAAAAAAAGCAAAAGTAAATCTACATTGAAAATGAACAGTAAATTCAAAAAAAAATAGAAAACAAGTCAAAAAAATTTAAAAAAAATTGGCATCAAAGATGCTCGGGTGGGCAAGGTGCGTGCAAATTTTCGTGGTAAAATAAGATCCGAGGGTTTGGAAACCACCCGAAGCGGCACGCACACGTACGCTATTTTGTTTTTATTGACACGACCTTCTCGGATGTCATTTGACCACGAAAATATGTACGCACCTTGCACACCTGAGCATCTTCGATACCCAAAAATTTCAGAATTTTTTGATTTATTTTGCTATTTTTTTGAATTTACTGTTCACTTCAGAGTAGATTTACTTTTGTTTTTTTTGCTGCGAGCTCCTCGAACTTCCAAACATGACGAAAATTTGCACGCACGTGGCGCACCTGAGTATCTTCGATGTCATAAAATTTCAGATTTTTTTGATTTTTTTTGCTATTTTTTTCGAATTTACTGTTCATCGGATGTACTGTTCACACGTGGTCAAAACCGGGTTGACTCAGTCGCAGGGACGAAAAATGACCGGTTTCGAGAGTTCGGGGTGCACTCTGTCCGGTTTTAGAGTTGAGGGACGAAAACTAAACTCAGCGAAGAGTTGAAGGACGAAAATTAAACTTTTCTCTGTATATAATGATAGTCCTGGGAGGCTGGGACTCGTGGTTCGAGACAAACTTTTTTCCTTTTTGATAGGCCTTGTTTTTTGTTTTGTTTCTTGTATAAAAACGGTTCGAGCCGAATTCGGCTATTCTTATGAGACCGATCTCTATTCGAGGATGAGGAGACCTCCCGTCGTGGGAAAAACAGCTTCTTCTCTTTTCCTTTTCGCAAAGGAGTTAGAAACTTAGAATCACCTATAGCATGTACGATAACCACTACTCATTAATAAACTACAAAGACGTCATATATTTAGTTACAGAGTATTCTTTTAGTGGACACGTGTTGGTCTTGGTTCATATAAATCTCAAAAGTATATACCAGCTATAAAAAAAATCTAAAAGAAACATCTGTTCCTAGCATCCGACCATCTAATCAAATGTCTCAGGTTGCTGAAATCAACCGATGTTTTTCGCAAAAAAGGAAAGAAAAGAAATCAACTGATGTTGCACACCACGATCATCACAAATTTGGAAATGCAACTAATACCGCTTAATTTAGATATAACTACTAACATAGCGGCTTAAAAAAACTACGTACTACATAACCATTCATCAGTATGGGACATTCTCTGACGGACTAATTAACTATACCTTGAAAACGGTCAGAAATGTGCTGCAGGGAAAAGTCACATGTGTTTTACGTCTCTATTTACCTTCTTCAATAATTTTAGGTTCTCGATTAAATGGGATTTCAGATTCGTTACAATGCTTTACTAGCAACAAGGTGAAACGAACCACGAACCGACTGAACACCTCATAGGCTGGGTCCGTGATCTTCCACAACCTACCGCGAGCCTGCGTGCACCACATGAACCGGGTACGGTCTACACCAATCATGCCTCCGGTTCATTTGGACCACTGAATGGTCCGTGATCTTCAAGAACCTGCCGTAGTCATTGGGTCTTTAGTTGTGTCTAGTGGTTGTGTATTCATCTTGTATGATTGCCTCTGCTAGTATGGTATTGTTTCAGTTCTGTGATCTCGGGTTTGGGAATTAATGTATCATCTTTAGAATATTCTACTCATGTTGCTTCTGTAACGAAATGGTGATTCTATACCTCACAATTAGTTATTCCATGCTTTCGTGAAGATAATCCTTTTTCTTTGGAATGCCAATCCTTTGTTAAGTTACCTTGTTGGTGCATATTCTTTCCAATTGATATTCTATCATCTCATTTCGATTATCATCCTATCAACCACAAAAACGTCAAATCCAGTTTGGGACGTGCTTTCCCCCGCCTGCCCAACCCATGTTTCTTGATTCAGTTATTCTTACCGATGTTCAAGTGCTCAAAGAGCAAGCCAAAGTCTTCCCAAAACTAGAGTTAAGATTGGAATACCATGAGTAAGTGTTCGGAAGGAAGTTATGCCATATCAAGTTTTGAAAGTTGTTGGTTCACTATGGCCTCTACGAATACATGTGATGTCCTTTGGTATCACGAACTTGTCGACATTCACATCTATTCCAAGAATGAAGAAGAACATGTTGAACATCTCCGCCTCGTTCTTGAAAAAGTCTGTGAACACTAGCTTTATGCTAAGTTCTTCTAGTGCTAGTTCTGGTTGTCTGAAGTCAAGTACCTTGGCCATGTCATCTCAGACAAAGGCATTGCAATCGATCCTGAAAGAGTACAAACAATTGTTGAATGGACCTCTCCGAAGAACGTGAAGCAACCACAAAGCTTCCTTACTTTCACAAGTTATTGCCACCGCTTTGTTGAAAACTTCTCAAAGCTT
Source organism: Thinopyrum elongatum (assembly GCA_011799875.1). Taxonomy (NCBI): domain Eukaryota; kingdom Viridiplantae; phylum Streptophyta; class Magnoliopsida; order Poales; family Poaceae; genus Thinopyrum; species Thinopyrum elongatum. The sequence continues at coordinate 445,265,945 of CM022298.1, read as the reverse complement.
TCCAAACCTCTTAGTGTTCTTCTGAAGAAAAACAATGATATATCTGGAGTCCTGCTTGTGACCACATCTTCCAGTTGTTGAAGTATAAGCTCACCACTGCTCCTATTCTCATTCCTTCCGAGAATAAAACTTTCCAAATCTTCTGTGACGCTTCATTACATGCAATTTGCGGATTCCTCATGCAAGAACGTCAAGTAGTTGATTGTACCTCTCGATAGTTGCATCAACATGAGAAGAATTACCCTATTCACGGTCTAGAGTGGGCCATTAATGTCCATGCTATTATAGAGTCAATCCATCACATTATGTACATCACCACCACAAACTCACCTGATAAACTACAATCATGTAGGGTAGCTCATGTATTGAACACAAAAAACACATCTAGGAGGAGACATTACAACATCTAGTTGTGAGTAGCCTCTTATCATCTTGAAACTCCAGACTTTGGCAACAAAGTGACACTCAGAATATTGTTGATGGTAGCTAGCCCTGACAAAAGTTTGTAGATTAAGCCTAGTTTCCATCCTTTCTTGTCATCTTCTGTCATGTTCATCTTGTGCATGTTAGTCATAGATTCATGATTGAGATTGTCTTTGGCATACACATCAATATGGCAGTTACCCCATATGATTAGTATGATACGCATTGCTCCATCGTTGGCCGTGGCTCATCATGGGAGTAGCATATATACGTACACGGCTAGGACTAGAAGGAAAATGTCATGTGTAATCTTCAACCTGGTTGGTCCCAGATATCAACATCTAGTAGAAGAAGGCATTTTTTTTTACTAGAAACAAGGAGACGCTTGCGTACGACAACGTGAAATATGATGGGTCCCTGCTGTCAGGCTCTCCCTATACAGTCCACTTCCGATGATTCTCGTTTGTTGACGAGGTTGACAATATGATTTGTAGGGTTCAACATGGTGGGTCATAGAAGTAGTCCTAGGAAAAGGAGTCATTTTTGGTCCATTTTTTTGTTTCACGCGACTCAGTTATGTGTTTGCGTTGAGGCCGAAGACGGTGGCACCGCGGCAAGCGCAAGAAGGAGCGGGACGACGTCGAGGCCTCGAACATGTAACATCCCCAAAATTCCAATTTAGGAATGCTAACTAAAAATAAGATTGTTTGATTGATTGCTCAAATTTGATAGGAATCTAAAACTTTTTGATTGAATATTTCGAGAGAGGAGAATAAAAGGACACTCCCATATTTCCAATTTGAGATTTTATTTGCTTCTTCAAGTATCAAACCAAAACCCTGTATAAACACGGACTTCTTAAAATGTAAATAATTGGGAGGCTTAGATATATATTTGGATTTCATTTGAATTGTTTCTTTCCATATTTGAAAATAATATTCCAACGCAAAGAAATTAATAGAGAGGAGATAACAAGACTTTCCCAATATAAAAAGCATTCAGAATATTTTTTGAATATCATTTGGATTGAGTGGTTTGAAAATATTTTGGGATATATAACCCTAAAACCATTCTAATATTATTTATAATTCCTATTATAGCCTTTACTTTCAGAAGGTATTTCTATAGTATATTTTGGCTAGGAAATATTTTCCTAGGCTCTGAATATTATATATTTTTTAGGATCTTTTCTGGAATTTTTGGCTGGAATTACTTTAGAGGCCATAACCTTATCAACTAGTGACTATCAAAATAATCATCATACCTTATGTTAGGGCATGTCTCTCTCTAAGTAGTTTTGGTGATTGATGACAATGCTTTTGCGGACTAATCATGTGCGTTGAGTATTTCAAAGATTCATTCATTGGCACGAGACGATTCTTTCCCCTCGGAGCTTTAAGTGAAGACGGTGTAGTCTCCTTCGTTTCGGTTTTGGTGGACTTGAGTCGTAGGAGACACCGTACTATCAAGAGGGGATCCGCATTGGAAAGGCTAGGGTGGAATCAACACGTACACTTCATTTTTGCACCCCCCAGCTCCTTTCCTCTCCATGGAGTTTACCGTTTCGACGGAAGTGGAGATTGTGAGGTGCTAGCGGTAGTACCGCCGCCCTAGCAGTAGTACCGCCTATGGTCCTCAAGCGGCAGTACCGCTCGGGTGCATAGGCGGCAGTACCGTCCTGGTTCGGCACCGCTACCGCCTCGATTCGAGGGCGTCTCTCCTTGTGTCGGGTTGTGCGGCAGTAGTAGCGGCAGTAGCAGTGGTAGTACCGCGGCTACCACCGCTACTAGTGCCGCCCCAGCCCTCTCTCTCTTCTGTTCCCCCTCAGTTGCCTCTGGTCTCAGTCTTCGCGGTAGTACCGCTGGGGGTCACGGTAGTACCGCTGCTACCAGTAGTAGTACCGCTGCACTGAGCAGTAGTACCGCTCCGTGCGGGCTGAAAGGGGGTAATGGTTGGATTAGTTCCCCCACTATAAAAGGAGGTCTTCTTCTCCAAAGAGACCTACCTCTTCTCTCCCCAAGCTCCATTGTTGCTCAAACCTCCATTTTCGCCCGATCTCTCTCCCCAGCCAATCAAACTTGTTGATTTTCTAGGGATTGGTTGAGAAGGCCCCAATCTACACTTCCACCAAGAGAAATTTGATTCCCCCCACTAATCCCTTGCGGATCTTGTTACTCTTGGGTGTTTGAGCACCCTAGACGGTTGAGGTCACCGCGGAGCCATATTCCATTGTGGTGAAGCTTCGTGGTGTCGTTGGGAGCCTCCAATTAAGTTGCGGAGATAGCCCCAACCTTGTTTGTAAAGGTTCGGTCGCTGCCTTCAAGGGCACCAATAGTGGAATCATGGCATCTCGCATCGTGTGAGGGCGTGAGGAGAATACGGTGGCCCTAGTGGCTTCTTGGGGAGCATTGTGCCTCCACACCGCTCCAACGGAGACGTACTTCCTCTCAAAGGGAAGGAACTTTGGTAACACATCCTCGTCTCCACCGTCTCCACTCTTGGTTATCTCTTACCTTTACTTGTGCAAGCTTATATTGTGTTGTATCCCTTGCTTGCTTGTGTGCTTGTTGTTGTTGCATCATTTAGGTTGCTCACCTAGTTGCATATCTAGACAACCTATTTTGATGCCAAGTTTAATTTGGTAAAGAAAAGCTAAAAATTGTTAGTTGCCTATTCACCCCCACCCGCCCCCCCCCCCTCTAGTCACCAGATCTTGATCATGCTCTTGTTGTCTCTCGTGTGCTCAACTCCGAGAAGGCCAAACTTGGGGTTGATCATGCTAGACTCAAGGAGGAGTTTGATCTACTTGACAAGGCTCACAAGGCCTTGAAGAGTGCTCATGCTAGCCTCAAAGAGTCTCATGATCAACTCCAAGTGAAGCTAACCAAGGAGAAAGCCACATTTTCTCATATGGCTTTAATCGATAATGCAAATGCTACTAACCCGTGTTGTGAGCATGTGCATCTTGTGGAGGAGAATGCCAAGTTGAAGGAGCAACTTGACAAAGGCCTTGTGTCTTGCATACAAGGTGAGAAGAACCTCAACGACCTTTTGAGGAATCAAAAGGAAGTTGTGGGCAAGGAGGGGATTGGGTTTGCACCCAAGTCCAAGAAGAAGAAGAAGAATGACAAGACCAAACAAACTCCTCCTCTCAAGCAAGCGTTTGTGAAGGAGGGAGAGGGTACTTCTAAGGAGAAGAAGAATGATGCGAAGGGTGGTGATGTCAAGAAGGGCAATGCCACTCCTTCAAACAAAGCCGGTGACTTTAACCCTTCTTATGTGTTATGCCGTGCTAGTGATGGGCATGTTTATGCCAAATTTGTTGGTTCTTCTTATGAGTACATTGAATGGTCTATTTGGGTTCCTAAGACCCTTGTTGCTAACATCAAAGGACCCATTACAAAATGGGTATCTAAAACCAAGCATTGATCTCTTGTAGGTGTTTGCTTCCGGTGGGGGTTCATGGTTGCTCGATAGTGGAGCCACAAATCATATGACCGGAAGCAAGGAATTGGTGGTGGACGTGCACAAGGTTTCATCTATGCCCACCAATGTCGAATGGGGTGATGCCTCATCTTCTAAGGTATTGGGCCTCAGCAAGGTTGTCATTTCTCATGATCTCACAATCGAGAAAGTCATGATTGCTGAGTCCCTTGCATACAACTTACTTTCCGTTTGTCAACTTGCACTCATGGGCTTTGCCACTTTCTTTGATATTGATACCGTGGCCCTCTTGTGGAGCAAGACTCTTAAAGTAGCTTTTGTTGGGCATGTCGAGAACGGTCTTTACGTGATTAACTTTTTGGAGCGACCCACTAAGACCGCGACATGCCTAATGGCTAAAGTTGACGTGGGATGGCTTTGGCATCGCCGTTTAGCCCACGTCAATATGAGATCTTTGCAAAGTCTTCTCAAGGGGGACCATGTCCGTGGACTAACAAATGTTAGTTTTGCCAAAGATCGTGCTTGCAGTGCTTGTATCGAAGGAAAGCTACATGAGAAGGCTCACCCTCCCACGACTATCATCTACTCGACGAGGCCTTTGGAGCTCCTTCACATGGATCTATTTGGGCCTCCATCCTTTGATAGTCTTGGGGTAGAAAGTATTGCTTGGTGATTGTGGATGATTATTCAAGATACACTTGGGTATATTTCTTCAAGAGGAAGAGTGAGACCCAACAAACCGTCATCGACTTTGCAAATGAAGCTCAACGTCAACACAATGCAAAGATTTTGATGATAAGAAGTGACAATGGCACCGAGTTCAAGAACTACACCTTGGATGAGTTTCTCAGTGATGAGGGGATCAAGCATCAATATTCCGCACCTTACACCCCTCAACAAAATGGTGTTGCGGAGAGGAAGAATCGGACATTGATGGACGCGGCAAGGACCATGATGGCGGAGTTCAAGTCTCCGTACAACTTTTGGGCCGAAGCCATCAACACCGCTTGTCATGCATCCAATCGGCTCTATCTCCTCAAAGGCTTGAACAAGACTCCATATGAGATACTTACCGGCAACAAGCCCAACCTCAAGTACTTCCGGGTGTTCGGTTGTAAGTGTTTCATTCTCAAGAAAGGTGTTCGTTTGTCTAAATTTGAGGCTAGAGCTCATGAGGGCATATTTGTTGGTTATGCTACAAACTCTCATGCTTACCGTGTCCTCAACAAGTCCATAGGACTCATTGAGGAGACGTGTAACATGGAGTTTGATGAGAATAACGGCTCCCAAGTGGAGCAAAGTGGTACTTGTGATGTAGGTGATGAAATTCCTCCTCAAGCCATAAGAAGAATGGGAGTTGATCATATCCTACCCATTGAGGAACCCCTTGTGGCCGAAGGAGAAGGACAATGTTCCACTCAAGTGGAACCATCACCAACCCAAGACCCACACGCTTCCGAAGAACAAAGTGAAGGCCCTCAACCAAATGAACAAGATCAAGGGCAAGATAAACCTCAATATGGTGGTGATCCACCAAGTGATGCCCAAGGTCAAGTTCTTGCTATCAAGCAAGTTCAAGATCAAGAGCAAGCTCAAGATCAAGAACAAGCTCAAGACGACGCTCATGATGATCAAGTTACCGCTCCTCAACTCTCTCTTGAGGAGGAATTGGAGCGTCGTGCCGCCAAGATTGCCTCCAAGCTCACTACCAAAGATCATCTCATGAAGAATGTGCTCGAAAGCTTAAGAAAGGGGGTAAGTGTGATGCCCCCGGCTCAATCGTGCACTAATCATACACACAAATGCACACGATCAAGCCTAAGGACTCACGGGAAGATATCACAACACAACTCTAAAACATAAATAAAGTCATACAAGCTTTATATTACAAGCCAGGGGCCTCGAGGGCTCGAATACATAAGCTTGCGTACAAGCGTCAGTGGAAGCATCAGATATCTAAGTACATATATGAAACAGAAACAGATAAGCCTCCAAAAAGGCGGGGCAAAACAAAAACTACGATCGAAAGGCGCAGGCCTCCTGACTGGGACCCTCCGAACCTACTCCTGGTCATCAGCCAACTCGTAGTAGTACCCACCCTCGGGGTAGTAGTAGTGATCGTCGGCGGGGGCAGCTGTATCCGGGGCTCCGTCATCTGGTTGCATCAAAAGGATATGGGGGGAAAAGAAAGCAAAGCAACCGTGAGTACTCATCCGAAGTACTCAGCAAGCAAGGATCTACACTACATATGCAACATTATCAAAGGAAGACTGTATATGTGGACTGGGCTGCAGAAATGCCAGAATAGAGAGGATAGCCTAGTCCTATCGAAGACTAATATCTTCATCATCTTCAGCGGTCTTGCAACAATAGAAGAGAGTAGATAGCATAGTATAAAGTAGTAGTAATGTTATCAACCTCACCCAGAGATCCTTTCTCGACTCCCTGCGAGAAAGCAATCCCAGAGCCATACAGTCATCAACCTCGTCCTGAGATCCCTTCTCGACTCCCTGCGAGAAGCAATCCCAGAGCCATAGTATCCAATTCTAGTTGTATCGATCGGGATACAACTCCGAGCGTCCGTTATCGAGGATCCGGCTATGCATCGATTAGTTCTTCCCTGCAGGGGTGCACTAACTTACCCACCATGCTCGCTTAACTTCGGCCGGAAACACTTTTCAGGGTCATGCCCGGCCTCGGCCAAATGACACACCGCAACCCTACCTAGAGCTCAACAGAGAGGTCCCCGTCGGTCTACATCCTAAGCGCTCAGAGGTCTTGGGCCATCGCCCTGTGCACTCTGAGTCGTTGCGTGCAGGGGGAAGCCAGGCACCAGGGGGGCGTCGGTCCGTCCCGGCCGCAATGCTGAACTGGACGTCTGACAGAGCTTTCGGCTGATGCCACGATGCAGAGTACCCATATTTATTCCTGCGTGATGGTTAGTGCTATCGGGCCAGAGGCCCACTCGAATCAAATATCCAAATCGTTAGTACCTTGGGGGTGCGGTAACGAGCAGAGACTCATGATCGATGTGACCCCGTCGCCCTGTCTCGAGGACTTGTGGCAAGGGCCAAGAATGCCCGGCCACGCCTCGTATTCTCACGCGGGCACCATCCAGGTCAACCCATCTTCACATCACACGTGGGTACCCCTCAGGGTCGACCCGCCTTCCAAGTAATAGTGTAAAGTCCAATTATCCGTGTGTCCATAACATCAAGGGAATCTGAGGTATCACCCTCGATGGATTCCTACTCGATGTATCCGTCAAGGTGAACTCGGAGGAATCACCCTCGATGGGTTCACACTTGATGTGTTGCACGACAGCGTCGTTATCGGAAGTGGGGAAGGAGGAATCACCCTTGATGACCACGACCGAATAGCTACTCTACAGAGTTAACATCAGAAGTGCTACACGAGGTATCACCCTCGGCACTCGATAGTAAGCTAGTAGTGTCGTACAACTAAGGGGGTGAAGTGCGGTGCCGGGGCCTGGTCTTCAATCCCGTTGATCGGGTCTTCTGATAATCCAGCGGGGCAACAAGGGACAAAGTGGGGTTCTCTAGTGGGTCTCTACCCAGCCTATACTAAGCAGTTTAGGATAAGCAGGTAAGGTATCAATAGCAGGTTACAATAATCAGGCTATGCATCAGAATAGGTAAAGCAGTAGCAGTAGCAATTCTAATGCAAGCACAAGAGAGAAGAGAATAGGCGATATAGGCATGTTTAAAAGGGGGGATGCTTTCCTGGAAGCTCTGCTGAAAAGGAAGAAGAGTCATCGGTGACGTAGTCGATCACAGCGGCATCAGCAGCGGTCTCGGGGTCTACCAGAGAGAAGAGGGGGAAGAAACAGTAAATATAAAGCAAACAAGAGCATGACATGACAATACGCAGAGCTAGGGTGTTCGGACGCGGTGCTACACGATATAGGTGAAGAGGGAAAACATCCGGGAATGTTTTCCCGAAGTTTGGCATTTTCGGACAGATGAAACGGAGGGGGATGGTTGCATGTTCGCTATGCTAGGGACGTGTGGTGGACGAACGTACGGCGTAATCGGATTCATCTCGTCGTTGTGAGCAACTTCCATGTAGAAAGTTTTTCGATCCGAGCTACGGATTATTTTCTATGAATTTCTAAAGATTTAAACAATTTCTGGAATTTATTTAATCATTTAAACCAACATTATCCAGAACAGTGCGGGGGGGGGGGTGATGTCAGCATGACGCCTTGCTGGCGTCAGCAGTCAACAGGGGCTGACTGGAGTCAAACCTGACAGGTGGGTCCCACTGGGACCCACATGTCAGCCTCTGTAACTAATTAACAGGGTTAATTTAAACTAATTATCTAGTTAGAGTAGTGGGCCCGGTTAGTCAGTGACTAATTAGTGTTTTAATTAACTAATTAATTAATTAACAGATTTAGTTATTTATAAAATCATTTTAACGGGGTGGGGCCCGTATGTCAGCGACCCAGTCAGCCCAGTCAGCGGGGTTGACTGGTCAACTGGGCCCACGGGACCCAGCGTCAGCGGCACAGGGGCGGCCCCACGCGGTGCCACGTGGGCGCCCGGTCAACGCCGACCGCCGGTGAGGTGAGACGCGGCGGGGACGGCCGAAGCTCGCCGGAAATCGCCCACAGGGGCTCATTTAGTGCGGGAAGCGGCTCGTTCGAAAGCTGGGATCGAACCGAGTCGATCTGTGGCGATCTCACAAGCTGGGGTGGCCGGAGTTCGCCGGAACGAAGCTCACGTCGGCTGCCGGAGTTCGGTGGTGCACGGGAACGTCGAGGCGGGGCTCCAGCGGTCCAACTACGCGACTAGGCGGCGGCTACGCGATGGCACGGACTCGGTGGCGCGCTCGGTTGAGCCAGAGCGGCACTACAGCAGCAGCACGAGGTGCGGTGGCGGCGGCCAGAGCATGCAAGCTCGACCATGACCAAAACGACGACAGGAGACGGCAGAGAGAGATTGCGAGGCGGCGCTCACAGCGTTGATGGGAAGGCTCGGGGAAGCCGGTGGTGGTCGGAGATGAACAAATCGACGGCGGCAGTGGTGGATGGCACCGGGGAAGAAGAGGTCGAGGCGCTCGCCGTGGGGGCTCCCCGGGCTCGAGCCACTGTGGTTGCCGACGGAGCGGAGCACGACGGAGGTCCTCGACACTCCGGTTCGTCGAGGGAGGGCCGATGGCCGCGATGGTGGCGAGTGGCGGCGACGGATGCTCTCGGGCGAGGAGGATCTGACGAGGCAGAGAGGGGGAGAGCAAGAGGGAGAGGCCAGGGGCGAGGGGGGGCTGCCCCTTATCTTCCACGGAGGGCGCGGCAGCGCGCTGTCGAGCGAGGAGAAGGGGTAGGGGCGCGGCGCGGCGTGCGGCAGAGGCGACAGCAGCGCAGGAGGAGCAGTGCGGAGGTGGAAGGCGACAGGCGGTGGGCTGGGCCGCACTGTGCCACTTAGGCCCAGGCGCTGCGGCCTTTTTCTTTTTCTTATTTTTGCTTTCTGTTTTCTCTTTTCTTTTCTGTTTACAAAAATGTTAGGCCACTTATGGACTTTTGTAAAATATGTGACCTAACCCAAATACTGCAGTGCATTAATACCTTCCACCAAAAACTAGTTTGGGGAAAATATGACTTCATTTGGAGTTTTATTAAATGAAATGGGATTAAATGGGTGCTGTTTGTTGCTGTTCTAGGTTGTTAGAGTCACTTATCTAATTCTATAAATGTTGGTTACAATTTTATAATTGCCTCTGGAATATTTTCTATTCAATGAACATTTTAGTTTCCACTTTGGAACAACTTTTATTTTCACCTTTAGTTTGAATTTCTATTTGAATTTGAATTGAAAAGGGATATGATCCAAATGATGTTTAGGCACTGTTGATCATGATGACATGGCATTATCAAAAGGGGATTACTGTAGCCAACCACTCGGGGTGTTACAGTAAGCACTCGTAGACAATTAGCAAACTATTGTGAACATCATGCGTTTGTTTCTTGTGTTGAACCCCAAAAGGTCTATGAGGCGCTCGAGGATCCGGATTGGCTTAATGCCATGCATGAAGAACTCAACAACTTCGAGCACAACAAGGTGTGGAGATTGGTGCCAAGGCCAAAGGAGAACCATAATGTTATTGGAACCAAATGGATATTCAAGAACAAGCAAGATGCTCACGGGATTATCATTCGCAACAAGGCTCGTTTGGTGGCACAAAGCTACTCCCAAGTCGAGGGTATCGACTACGGTGAAACCTTTGCTCCCGTTGCTCGCCTTGAATCTATTCGTTTGTTGATTGCTTATGCTTCTCACCATAACTTCAAGTTGCAACAAATGGATGTGAAAAGTGCTTTTCTTAATGGTCCTATTAATGAGTTGGTGTATGTCAAACAACCCCCGGGGTTTGAGGATCCCGAGTTCCCCAATCATGTGTACCAGCTCGATAAGGCACTCTATGGCCTTAAACAAGCCCCACGTGCGTGGTATGAGCACCTTACCGAGTTGTTGCAAGATCGTGGGTTTGAAATTGGGAAAATCGACCCCACTCTTTTTACTAAGAAGGTCAAAGGGGATTTGTTTGTATGCCAACTATATGTTGCTGATATTATCTTTGGTTCTCCTAACAAAGCTTTCAATGAGAAGTTTGCCGCACTCATGACCTCGAAGTTCAAGATGTCCATGATGGGAGAGTTGAAGTTCTTTCTCGGGTTCGAAATCAAGCAAAGAAGAGAAGGAACCTTTATCAACCAAGCCAAATACACTCAAGACATGCTCAAGAGATTCAAGCTAAGTGATGTCAAGCCGGCTTCTACACCAATGCCCGTCAAATGCCAACTTGACATTGATCCCAATGGTAAAGCGGTGGATCAAAAGGTATATCGTTCCATGATTGGCTCCTTGCTTTACCTTTGTGCATCTAGACCGGATATCATGTTGAGTGTGGGAATTTGTGCATGGTTTCAAGCCTCACCTAAGGAAAGCCACTATGTGGCGGTCAAGCGAATCTTTTGATATTTGGCTCATACGCCAAACTTTGGCTTATGGTACCCTAGAGGAGCAAACTTCAACCTCGTGGGCTTTTCGGATTCGGATTGGGCGGGAGACAAAGTGGATAGGCAGTCAACTTCCGGAGGGTGCCAATTTCTTGGTTGCTCTTTGGTGAGTTGGTCTTCCAAGAAGCAAAGTTGTGTGTCTCTCTCCTCCACCGAAGCCGAGTATGTGGCCGCCGGTAGTTGTTGTGCTCAACTTCTATGGATGAGGCAAACTTTAAAGGATTACGGTGTCATTTGTGACAAAGTGCCTCTTTGGTGTGACAATGAAAGTGCCATCAAGATCTCTCTCAACCCAGTGCAACACTTCAAGACGAAGCATATTGAGATTCGGTATCACTTCATCCGGGATCACATTAGGCGAGGGGAGATTGAGCTTAACTATGTCAACACTCATGATAACCTTGCAGATATTTTCACGAAGCCTTTGGATGAAGCAAGATTTCGCGAGTTAAGGCATGAGCTAAATATCATTGATTCGAGCAATGTGGCTTGAATCTAGGCACACCCCACCACACTCATCAGTATATCTTGTTCTAGATGCTCTCAATGAACTCTTCCTCCCCCCATTATGCATAAATTGATCACGTCTTTCACATTAGCCATTTTTATGGTACTTGTGCTTCAAAGATGAGTTTTGGTCATGGACCCAAGGTTAAAATCTTCGCGGTGCCATACCACTTGACTCAAACATAGGTGGCCTCGGCCACCGCCCTCTCTTTGAGAGTTGTGTGGTTTTTGTTTCTTGTCCTCCCGTTGGTGTTTTTCTTTTCTAGTTGTGCCCTGCCTTTGTGTTTGCTCCCTCGCCTCTTCGTGTGTTCTCCTTGCTTGAGCTAAGCCATGTTTTCTGCCTAGTGTTCGAGTTGTTGGCTGGGCGGTACTACCGCTGGGGGGGGGGGGGTACTACTGCTTATTGACATCAAGCGGTACTGCCGCCTGCCCGAGCGGTACTACCGCTGCGGGGCGGGACTAGGGGGTTATGTCGGGCAGTGGGAGTTTTCTTTCTCCCCCATACCCATTCACTCAACCCTCTTGTCTTCTTCGTGCGCCAGCGACCAACTCGCCGCGGGAGGTCACCGGTGGGCCGCTTCCTCCGAGCCGTCCTTCACCTTTTCCTCCGATGGGATCAATCCCCACCCCTTCCTCTAGCCATGGATGCTGGTATTGCCCCCGATCTGTTTCTCTTTGCTTCTAGGTTTCAAATCTAGGCTTTAGGGGCAATAGGCTTTGCATTCATCAATTTTTGGCCAAATCGAGGCTTGAGAAGGATGGTGAAGGCTACTAGACTATTTGGATTGATGCTTGGTAGGTTTATTTTTGAATTTGGCATCCCGGCAGTACTGGATTTGGCCGCGGTAGTAGGGGAACCGCCGTCCCCCGCCTGGAGCGGTACTACCGCTCTCCTGGAGCAGTACTATCGCTTGGGCGGCTCTACCGCTTCCGGATCATGGTACTACCGCTGGATGCCAACTTCCACCATACCCGTACCAACTATTGATCCTTGTTGCTTTTTCTGATGGCTTATGCTCGTTCTTTCGTGTTGTTTCTCGTGTTCGTGTGTTTCGTTCCAGGTGATGGCCCTTCGGAGCGTCCTGTCCATCGTGTCAACCCCGGGCGTTCAGTTTCATAGCGCTATCGCACCTCTGAGACAACGGCTGCCTCTTCAAGTGTTCCTTCTTCAAGTGTTCCGCCAACTCAGTCATAGCAGCCTTTCAAGAGTACTGCGAAGAAGCCCAAGCCGAAGCCCAAGTCCGTGACTAAGATGACTGCCAAGGAGTTCTGGGAGAAGCGTCGGCGCAATCCCTATGAGCAAGATCAAGAGCCCAATCTTGTCAACCGTCCTTTCTGGAACCGTTTTCAGTGGGCAATCTATTTTGATGTGATCAAAGCGAAGAAGAATCTCTATGTTGATGTCCGCTCCATTGACATTGCCTATATGGAGAAGGATCCTGCCTACTTTGGCCAAGCTTTGTTGATGTGTACTCAGCTGAATATTCTCAAGATCATGGAGTTCAACAAGGACTTTGATGCGGATTTGTTGGCTCAGTTTTATGCCACGGTCCATCTTGGCACTGATGAGGAAAGATCGTTGACGTGGATGACAAACGGCAAGCTTCTCTCTGTAAAATGGAAGGCATTCATGGAATTACTTGGGATTGAAGATCACGGGCTTGAGAACCCGGTTGGCTTTCGTCCTCACTGCCATGCAACTTCTACTCACAAGCAATCTCTCTGGCCTTACTGCACTTTGAAGATTAACCCCGAGACGCAGAAGGAGACCTATGAGCTGCCTGCCTTTCTGGACATCCTTCATCGCATCTTCAGGGAGACTCTTTTCCCTCGCATTGGGAATCTGGATATGGTTCACTCGTTTCTCGTGGACATGTTACTTTTCTGTCAGCATGAGAAGGAAGAAAACACTGGAGAATCCTTGGATATCTCTCATGTCATGTGGTCTGAGCTTGTCACCGCAATCTCTGAGCGCAAGTGCCCCATCTATGCTCCTTTTCTCATGTTGCTTAATGAGAAAGCTTGGGAGCACACTTATCCTGGAGTCGCATTGGAGACTGGCGAGTTGATCCCTCATGAGATTAAGCATCTAAGGAAGAAGGAGAACTGGGGCACTTCGGTTCCGTAGTCTGGGATTCCGTCTGGAGCTGACGAGGTTGAGGCAGAGGCTGATGCTGACGATGATGATGACTATATGCCCTCTGGAGTGGAGCCCTCATGGGCAAAGAAGCTCAAGCGCAAGATGAAGAAACTTTTCTGCATGGAGTCTCATGGACAGTATATGGCTCATGTGTCTGAGAAGAAGGCCAAGAGCCGCCACAAGGAGCTCATGCGTCAGTTAGGTGCGACAGTTGCCAGCGAATCTGAGGGCAAGATCACCGATGAGGAGGAGTGGGTTCAGCAGCACTGCCCGTGGACAGACTCAGACACCGAGCAGCCCCCTACCGATGACGGAGGAGCGGACGATCACGCGGGGATGTGATGATGGAGATTGTCAGTTGTGCTATCACCTGTGGCCGTAGCAGCACTCTTTGCCCTTTTGGTGTCTCGATGTCAAAGGGGGAGAGAGTTTAGGGATTTGTCGAGTTGCGAGCGTGTCTTATTTGCCTTGTCTTTCTCTCTCGCAAACTCTTTTCTCATCATTTGCAGTGGTTTGGTTTGTGCTCGTGAGACCTGGTACCCTATCATATGGTGTGAGACATATGCTACCCTATCCTATTATTATCTTTGTATGTCGAGTACTTTAGTAGTATGTGAGTTCATGCTTATCTTATATGTCTCATCTTTGATGCAAATGTTGTCAGACTATAAAATATAGGGGGAGTGTTGATCCTAATGTGTGTACTTTGCATTCCAAAGGCACCTCTAATTAAGTGCACACATCTAGGTGGAGCCCGTCTATATTTTGTAGTCCCTGGGATTCGCTTATTCTCTTGTCATTCCTTTGTGCAAATCCCGTGTTGTCATTAATCCACCAAAAAGGGGGAGATTGTTAGGGCATGTCTCTCTCTAAGTAGTTTTGGTGATTGATGACAATGCTTTTGCGGACTAATCGTGTGCGTTGAGTATTTCAGAGATTCATTCATTGGCACGAGACGATTCTTTCCCCTCGGAGCTTTAAGTGAAGACGGTGTAGTCTCCTTCGTTTCGGTTTTGGTGGACTTGAGTCGTAGGAGACACCGTACTATCAAGAGGGGGTCCGCATTGGAAAGGCTAGGGTGGAATCAACACGTACACTTCATTTTTGCACCCCCAGCTCCTTTCCTCCCCTTGGAGTTTACCGTTTCGACGGAAGTGGAGATTGTGAGGTGCTAGCGGTAGTACCGCCGCCCTAGCGGTAGTACCGCTGTCCAACGACGATAGTACCGCTCGGGTGCATAGGCGGCAGTACCGTCCTGGTTCGGCACCGCTACCGCCTCGATTCGAGGGCGTCTCTCCTCGTGTCGGGTTGTGCGGCAGTAGTAGCGGCAGTAGCAGCGGTAGTACCGCTCGTAAGTGGTAGTACCGCGGCTACCACCGCTACTAGTGCCGCCCCAGCCCTCTCTCTCTCTTCTGTTCCCCCTCAGTTGCCTCTGGTCTTAGTCTTCGCGGTAGTACCGCTGGGGGTCGCGGTACTACCGCTGCTACCAACAGTAGTACCACTGCACTGAGCAGTAGTACTGCTCCATGCGGGCTGAAAGGGGGGTAACGGTTGGATTAGTTCCCCCACTATAAAAGGAGGTCTTCTTCTCCAAAGAGACCTACCTCTTCTCTCCCCAAGCTCCATTGTTGCTCAAACCTCCATTTTTGCCCGATCTCTCTCCCTAGCCAATCAAACTTCTTGATTTTCTAGGGATTGGTTGAGAAGGCCCCGATCTACACTTCCACCAAGATAAATTTGATTCCCCCCACTAATCCCTTGCGGATCTTGTTACTCTTGGGTGTTTGAGCACCCTAGACGGTTGAGGTCACCGCGGAGCCATATTCCATTGTGGTGAAGCTTCGTGGTGTCGTTGGGAGCCTCCAATTAAATTGTGGAGATAGCCCCAACCTTGTTTGTAAAGGTTCGGTCGCCGCCTTCAAGGGCACCAATAGTGGAATCACGGCATCTCGCATTGTGTGAGGGCGTGAGGAGAATACGGTGGCCCTAGTGGCTTCTTGGGGAGCATTGTGCCTCGACACCGCTCCAACGGAGACGTACTTCCTCTCAAAGGGAAGGAACTTCGGTAACACATCCTCGTCTTCACCGGCTCCACTCTTGGTTATCTCTTACCTTTACTTGTGCAAGCTTATATTGTGTTGTATCCCTTGCTTGCTTGTGTGCTTGTTGTTGTTGCATCATTTAGGTTGCTCACCTAGTTGCATATCTAGACAACCTATTTTGATGCAAGTTTAATTTGGTAAAGAAAAGCTAAAAATTGTTAGTTGCCTATTCACCCCCCCCCCCTCTAGTCAACCATATCGATCCTTTCACCTTATATAGTCTCACAAGAAAAATCACATACTTGTTGATACGTATTAGTGATGACGTTCAAGGATAATACAAATATCTCATGAATATACGAGGAAATATCATCACCATATGATTGCCTCTAGGGCGTATCTCCAACAGTTCCGAGATAAAGAGCTAAAAAAATGGGTCGCCATGGCAAACCCTAACCTGGTATTAACTACTCGGTTTTGACGGGAGCCACAATACCCGAACCCCTAACTCAATTCACCAAGCTCAGGAAGTAGATCGCCCCTGAGTTAGTTGGCAAGGGGGTGGCCGGATGTGGGGGAGAGGACTCAACACCGACGGAGTAGGCGAGAGAAGGAGAAAACTATAACCAGTGGGAAACACATGAAACTAAGGTAATTTTGGAGGATTCTAATCCTTAGGCTTTTTCCTCCGTGGTTTGTTTGATACATAGGACTGCAGTCCGTAGGAATTTTTTCATAGGATTCACTTGTACTAGTTTTCATAGAAAAAAATTCATCCACTCCAAACTCATGTAAAAAATCCTACGTTTTTCCTGCGCACCGTCAAACACTCGTAAAATCCTGTAAGATTAAGGATAACATGCCATTTTATTTCTCTATTTTTCCTATTCCTACATTTTACAAATCCTCCGAATCAAAGAGGCCCTAACTGTGAAATGACTTTTTTTAGAATTGGATTTTTTATTAGAAAAAACTACATCATAAGCCGAACAAACTTTTTGGACCACAGTTTGCTTCCTGGGCTGCCTCTTACGCTTTCTTATGGGCCACAGTGCTTCATCTCAAATTGTCTTTTGCTCGGGGATTTCTGCATGGGGACTGGTTGGCTCTGGAGAAAATTCCTTATATAACACTATTTTAAATATTGGTTCCTTATTTAACACTGGAAATTTTCTTCTTCCTTATCTAACATCATGTATAATTTTTTCCCCCTATCTAACACTCCCGTCAAGTCTGTTAGCTCACACCGTTAAAACAGGCATGGAGTGATGTCAGTTTTTTTTAGCTGGACAAAAATGCCCCTGCCCATAAGCATGAGAAAAAAGAAAACAGAACAGGACCGAACCGAACCGGGCATCTCTCTCACGATCCACATCCCCTTCCCCGCTTCCCCTTTCTCAAACCCTAGCAATTGCGGGCGGCGGCGACGGCGGAGAACCTGCTAGCAGCAGCGGAGATTCGGCGTTATGGATGGCGGTGGTGCTGAGGATGGGGAAGGCGCTGCGGAGGAAAGCCAGTGCGCGGCGGCGGAGGGGTCCGACCTTGGCGCTCCCGCGGATCCGGCGATGGCGAGCCTTGGCGACGGCGGTGCTGCGGAGGGGTCGGGCCAGCACGCGGCTACGGCTGCGGAGGGGCCGGGTCAGCGCACGGCTTCGGCAGGAGGCGGTGTCTTGGCTGCAGCAATCACGGGCCAGGGCGGGGCATGGGCTGAGGGCTCGACCGCCGGCGTGGCTGGAGGCTCAGGCCAAGGCACGGCTAGTTCGGGCTCGACAGCAGCTGTAGGCTCAGGCCAATACGCTGCTGAATCGGCCTCGGCAGCAGCTGCAGGGTCAGGCCAGGGTGCAGCTCGGTTGGCCTCCGCTACATGGGTGTGTCCAGATGGGTAAGTTCATGGCACTTGGTGGATTTGTATGATGTTTGTACCACTAGCAATGATCAGAACTATCTAGCAATGCTCATGCATAGTTTCTTCACTTAATTGTCTCTTGAATTCACAGGATGGATCCAAATTCAAGTTATTTGATAAAAATCGAATTGTTTTGCAATAAAAAAAAGCTCGAAAAGACATCCGATGTTTCTGTTTTGAGAAGATCATTGATTGTGACTTGACAAACTATAAGGATTTCGTTGAATCAATTGTAGAGCAGTACTCTCCGCGTTATTTGGAAGTTGCACATGTGCAGTACTATGATGATGCTCTAAAAATCTGCCCAGAAGTAAAATGTGACCAAGATTTAATGCTTATGTTTGAGAAACACTCGGAGACAAAGGTGCTACGTATGATCATTGCATATTGTGATTCGTCTGAACCGTATGAGCCTATCACCGAGTGGCATAGTGATGAGCATAGCCAACCTAATAACAATGTAGAACAAGAGGATGATACTTACCTTCGCAACCCAAGACCTGAGAATGAGCATGTTGGTGTTGATGAGGAGAATATGTATGAAGTGGATGAACCTATGCCCTTAAATGTGGTTCTTTGTCCTGATAAAGAAAAGGACAAAGACTATATTTGTGAGGATGATAGCGAGGCTGAGAGTGAAGTAGAGGATGATGAAGTAGAGGAGGTTGAAGTAGAGGAGGATGAGGAGTTGCATGAGGCAGAGCATACTCCACATGTAGAGTATGACAAATTAGACCCTCCAATGACAAAAGGCTTTACATATCCCAGCATGAAAGAGTTCAAGTTGTCACTTTCTCAGCATGCAATCAAACGTGAATTTGAGTATAACACCGAGTATAGTACCCGTCATCGGTTTAGGGGCTATTATTCAAGACGGGATGCAGATAATTGTCCCTGGAGGATACATGCTTCTACGACGGAAGATAAGTGTACTGTGATGGTAATTGTTTAACTTTACCCATTTGTGAACATTTCTTGCATAACTGTTAAGTGTTTTTAGCTAATTACATCTGTTTTCTATTTTGAAGGTGAAGAAAAACCCATGTGGTCATGATTGCTCTAGTACAAGAAGGAAAAAGAAGACGAAGAATGGAACCAAGCATTGGGTATGTGATAAGGTGAAGGATTGGCTGATTGAAGATGCAACTTTCGGAGCGAAGGCATTGCAGAAGAAGATTAAAGAACACCACAAGGTTGACCTCCACTACAAGAGAATATATATGGGTAAGAAGCTAGCTCTGAAAGAATTGTATGGTGATTAGGATAGCAGCTTTGACAAATTGTATAGGTTTAAAGCACAAGTTGAAACCACTTGCCCTGGTAGCATAGTTCAGATTGATCATTACACTATAAAAGGAAAAATCAGGTTTAGAAGGTTCTTCTTTGCTTTGAAACCTTGCATAGACGGATTCCTTGGTGGTTGCAGGCCATATTTGGCATTAGATAGCACATTCTTAATAGGCAGGTTCAAGGGGCAGCTGGCTAGTGCTACCGCTGTAGATGGCCATAACTGGATGTATCCACTTTGTTTTGGAATTTTTTATTCCGAAACAAATGAGAATTGGATCTGGTTCATGCAATTGCTTAGGCAAGCCATAGGATCACCAAGGGGTTTAGCCATAAGCACAGATGCCGGGCAGGCGGTGATGACAGGGGTAAAGGAAGTTTTCCCAGAAGTAGAACATAGGGAATGCATGTTTCACTTGGTGTCAAACTTCAAGAAAAAGTATCACGGAAAGGTATTTGATGACCATCTTTGGGCTGCTGCTTACTCATGGAACACATATATATTTGAGAAAAATTGGGTTGCAATGGAAACAGCAAAGCCAGCGGCAACTGCATATCTTAGGAAGTGGCACACTAGGTTGTGGACTAGGAGTCAGTTCTCAACCATTTGTAAGGTGGACTATGTAACCAACAACCTCGCAGAGTGCTTCAAAAATTGGATTAAGCACCACAAGTCTTTGAACTTGGATGACTTAATGGACAAGCTTAGGCAGATGATTATGATCATGTGGAATCGCCGAAGAAAAGTAGCAAAGAAGTTAGTTGGCTTAATTTTGCCCCACATAATTAAGAAGTTGAATGCAAAGAGTAGAGAGTTAAACTTGGAGGTGGTAGAAAGCTCAGAAGAAGTTGCTGAAGTTACTCAATTGGGAGGCAGCGGGTTTAGGTTTGTCGTCAACTTGCATGACAACACATGTTCTTGTAGACAATGGCAAGTTTCTGGCCTTCCTTGCAAACATGCTCTAGTATTCATCACATCACTTGTCAATGCACATATACAGAATTATGTGGACTCGTATTACTCCATTGACAAGTTTAGAGCAGCTTATGGCCAACTAATCCCTGCTATGTGTGACAAGACCCAGTGGCCTAAATCTAACCATGGATTCTTCATGCATCCACCCTTGCTAAAAGCCGTAGCTGGTCGGCCCCAAACAGAGAGGCATAAGGGTTGTAGTGAGAAAAAGAGGAAAAGTGGCCAGCACTTATGCCCTATTTGTAAGGAATACGGGCACCATTGGCACAAGTGCAAGAAGGGGAACAAAGATGACATTGCTGCTTTGATGGAGTTGAGGTAATCAACTATGCATTCTACTTTCTTATTGCATCTT
Source organism: Thinopyrum elongatum (assembly GCA_011799875.1). Lineage (NCBI taxonomy): Eukaryota > Viridiplantae > Streptophyta > Magnoliopsida > Poales > Poaceae > Thinopyrum > Thinopyrum elongatum. Next base: position 445,245,826 of record CM022298.1, on the reverse strand, counting down.
AACTACTCTCTTGCATTACTGTTTTGTAATCAACTATGCATGTGAACTACTTTCTTATTGCTCATGTAGAGAACCATCAAGGAAGAGGAGGAAGACTACCAAATCAGCCCAGTCATCCATTGTGCCAAGAGGTAATGAAGCATCGACAACCGCTATGTATTTTCCACCAAGGTTAGCAAATCTGAGTTTGATTTGTGCCAAATGAAAACTGAGTTTGATTAGTGCCAAATGAAAACTGAGTGTGCATTCATCTAATCCATAGCCAAAGCTTAGAAATTACAACCAAGAAGAAAGGAAAACATAGCCAAACTTTGGAGACTACAAACAAGAAAAATGGAAAAGGGTGTAAAAGGTGATCTTTGCTAATTCTGAATTTTAATGTCACATATTATGCATAGTTCATATTGTTATTTGCTCTAAAATTACTGCTGCCATACATGTACAAGTGCAGGTCAGGGAAGGGGAAGAAGATGGAGCTTGCTAAAAAGGATGAAATTTGTCCTATGGTGCCATTTGACAGCCCCGCAATGAGCACAAGAAGCAAAAAAACTAACCCAGCCAGCCCCGCAATGAGCACAAGAAGCAAACGAAGACTTAGCTTGTGAACTAAATTTAATTTCTTTTAGTTAGAGTCACTTTTGTTGCTGCTCATGTCATGTTGTGTGGACTTGGACTCATGTATGTGAACCTTAGGTCACTTTTGTGTAGTCCATATCATGTATGTATGGACTTGGACTATGTACGTGAACCTGGACATGATGACAATCCTTTTGTGTTGCTCATATGATGTAGAGTATGATGTATGTGTGGGATTGGACTCATATATGTGATCATGTATATGTTGGAAGTGATATATGTGTACTTGGATGGGGGCCTATATGTTTATGTGCAAATCTGAATACTATTTGTTGAAATATATGTATATGTGAATTGTGTGATCTGGATGTGCATCAAATTACAGGGGAGGTTCTGCCCAAATTTTGAACTAAATTGTGAAAAAATTGTTACTTTTTTACTATGGGAAGAATTTTGGTCACAAGTTCATCAGGGGTAAAATCGTCTTCTCCTGTGTCATTTCACACCGTTAGGGGTCAAAATGGATGGAAATGTTAAAAAGGGAACAAATTTTAGCATTGGTGTTACATAAGGAAGAAAAAGTTTTGCAGTGTCAAATAAGGCAAAAAAATTAAGCTAGTATTAGATAAGGAATTCTCTCTTGGGCTCTGTGTCGCTCTATGCATGGACACTTCGGTTTGATAAATTTCAGTAATTACTTTTCATTCTGGCTGCTTCAATCCATTTATACATTCGTATCAGCATTCCTTCAGCGTGAGAAGCGACAAAGTGGGCAGTTAGCGGTTTGTGAGTACGAGCCGCCTTTTGCGCTATTTTTCAGCAAACTGCCAAAGTCCAAGGCCTGAAGCATATCCCACTGCTAATCTACCACACATACTTGTTAATTCTTCCCTAGATATTGCCAAACAATGTACTCCTACTTAATTAACAGGCTAGACAAAACTACTGCAATAAAATAATTAACATCTATACTAGAAAAATGTTCCTGCACCATCTAGATCTCCTTCCACACGTCAAACGCAGAAGTTGACAAGTTACCAGAGACGGCGAGTTAATGATTGGTTAGGAGGATGGATGAATAGAAATGTTAGGTAATAGGTGGGAGATTCCTTGCTGCTTTACCGATGCTCAGTCAACAAAGCTAAAAACGCAACGCACCGCGGGGGACGTCGTGATGGAATGGACGTGGTTAGCTCGGATGAGACGGCGACGCATCGCGCGTGCGTGCACGGCGTCATGCACAGGGCAGTCCCTTCATATGAAATCAAATTGTTATTTTGTTACTTTGGGCAGTCCTCTCCCTCAACGAGAACACGTAGCTCTTGAAGCAGTTTGGGCGGACGACGCAAAGCAATTAATCTGCTCTTGTTTCTTGCTGAAAATGGCGCAATAATGCCCTGCTCGAACTTGTAGTTGCTCAGCAGGTTAGGAGTATACCTTGCTTGCCTTTTTGGTTCCTTGCTTTATTTTGTAGGGCTGTTGTTGTTAGCTAGGTTTACAGATAACTGGCATTTTTATTGATGCATCAAGCTGACCTTTGTTTTTTTTTAACATAGTATAGACGCAAACGCTCATACATACGCGCATACACTCATCCCTATGAAGGCATACACGCACACCCTACCCCTATGAGCACCTTCGAGAGACTGAGCCGGCATATTATCTTAGATTTACGAAGTCACCGCAGGCGCCTCGTCGTCGACGGGAACGTCTCCTCCCATTGAAAGCGCATCGCCGGAAATTCTGAAATAAATCCAGGAATAATGCGAGCACCAGGAATTGAACCCTGATGAGTTGGGGATACCACCGTCCCTCTAACCATCCAATCACAGATTGGTTCGCAAGCTGACCTTTGTTAGCTAGACTAGATAGCTTTTAATTTGTTGCGTTTTGGTTTTGAGTTGTGCCCTGGGTTCGGTTTGCAACTTTGTTTCATTTCAACACGCCGCTAATACTCCGACTTTCTTTCAACATGTGGTTTTGAGTACTACAAATAACACGCATTCTGATGCATGTTTGATAACACAATGCGGTGCAGTTGTTCTTTCAATGCCCGACTTTCTTTCTACCTATATTCTTTTCTTCCGGCAGGCCCATAGGGAACGGACGAATGACTCATTGAGACTCAGGTGAAATTGCCTACTATACCTAACATTATTAAACAGGTTTCATGGATCATGAGAAGACTTAGAGCAACTCTAGCAGACCCCGTAAACCGCAGACCATTTTGGTCGTTGCCTCGGATACGGGTCGAAAGCCTCCGCGAAAGAACAAAAACCTCAAACGGAACTGTAAATTTTAAATTTAAGTTTCGCGGGACAAACAGAACGAGTTCATCATAGTAGTTGATCACCGTACATAGTTCATACACACACTAAATTTTACAATAGCTAGGGGATAGGCGGCCACCGTACCCTAGAGGCCAAAATTGGCTCACCGAAGCCATCCGGGTGCACGGCGACGCTGCGGCGGCGGACATCCTCTCAGTCGTCCTCGTCGGAGATGAGGTCGATGTACATTTGGTCCTGTGCCTTCTTCTCGCGGTGCCATGCGTCTTGGTTCTCAACGAACTCCTCCTTCTCGAGCCAATGCTTGAGGAGGACGTCGTCGAGGTTCGCAAGCGATCACCGGCGCTGCTCCTCCTCCCGCGCGCTGCACGCCATGATCGCGCTCGAAGACTTCCGCCTACGCGCCATGATCGCCCACCTGGGCCCGCCCAATGACGCCACCGCCTCGCTGCACGGCCTCCGCCTCGACCTCCCGCTTCACCACATGGAGGGCCGAGAGATCCGCCGCCTCCCTTTTCACCGGTGTGAGGGCCGGCGTGCGAGGACTCGCCCCCTGGCCGGAGGAGGAGCCCGCGCCGGAGTAGATCAGCCCGTGCCGGCGGTCGTACTCCTCCGTCTCGCGGCGGAGGAGCGAATCCGGCGGCTGGAGGCCATTGTTCGTGCACTTCCACGCCGCGTGCTTCCTCGCGCCGTCCGCCCGGACACAGCGCTGGCGTTCGGGGTCGTGCCTCCCACCGGAGCTGCGGCCAGAGCTCCACATTCCGCCCCACATGGTGACGTTCGGCGGTGGGATTGGACTCACCGACAACGAGAAATAGAAAGGGGATCGGGGGAATCGCAGCGGCGGATGGATAGGATTTCGACCCGCATCTGCGTTGCGAACCCATAGATATACCGCGTGGGTGGGGGGGGGGGGGGGGGTTGCAGGCCACCGTAAAATGTTTTACGGGCCATTTTACAGGCCAGACGAGTATACGGGCTCTGTTCTGCTAAAAAAAATGCGCGGAGCCCATATGCTCACCGGAATTTTGCCGGTCCGCGTGGTTTACGGGCGTGCTAGAGTTGCTCTTAATATGGTGGAGCCAGCAAAAGATGACCATGCAACATGCCCACTCTCACATGCAACGTTGGCATTGTATAATCCAAAGGAATGCGCAGCGGTTGAACCTGAACGTGCCATGCACGTCGCTTGTGCTTGAATAGTCATTTCTTCTTTTGCAGTAGGGCCGTGTCGCAACCTGCATGCAGCCGCCAACTGCGAAAACAAGGGACTACAAATGTTGAACTGCCAGGTTTCTTTATTGGTTAAGTACACCAAACTAGTAGTTTCTTAGATTGGGTTTAGAAGGTTCTTTTGGTTCAGCGCAGGGACACTGGCTTGACTAATTAGCCACCGTCATCTTTGCTAGTTCAATTTATTTTGCGAGGGCGCCGTTGCGCTATTACATTGTTTTTTATAACACAGTACGACGCAAGCGCTCATATACACGCGCATACACTCTCCCCTGTGAACGCACACACGCACACCCTACCCTATGAGCATCTCCGAAAGACTGAGCACTCCCATTGACTGCGTATCGCCGGAAATCCTGAAATAAATCCAGGAATAAATACGAGCACCAGGACTCTCTGATGGGCTGGGGATACCACAGTCCCTCTAACCATCCAACCACAGGTTGGTTTGCATGCTATTACATTGTTACTAGCTAATTGTATGTGTGTTACAATGTGGGCATACATATTCTAGTGGTTCAACAACAATCTTGTTTGACATATACCTTACACCCATCATATTATAGATTTCAGTAAGATTTAATTTAATTTGAGATAGAAGAAGACAAGGAATGTTTCGATTTAGTTGAGGTTTTGATAATATTTGATTTAATTTGGGTATGTTTTTTAGGGGCTTGCCAAATCTTTATTGATCAACAGGAATGTTTTGAGGGATACAAATTGGGTGATGAGATGAAGTAAGCCACAGATGGCGACCATGATCAAGCGGGAGAGAAAAATTGGCAAGGTTGTGAGCTTTATAATTTGATGCTCAACCTTCCACAACCGTCCGGACCGCGGAAGCCATTCAACGCCGACCTGTATCGGTCCGCTTGGCGGTCCGGACGCGATTTCTCCCGCAAATTGAAGACAAACATGTGGGAGGTTTGCGGGGGTCCGGACACCCGAAACGCAGGACCCCGACACCCCCGGCCTACCCAATCCCCCCTTCCGGTACTATTTCCTTCCACTCCGCCCCTTCTCCCTCTTGCTTTGCATCCGCACTCTCCACCTCCGCCGTCGCTGATGTTCGTCTCCGGCCGCCAGAGAGGCATTATCGGACGTCCGCAACCAACATCGACGCGCCCGCTTGCCGTTCCGACGGAGCTTTTTGCCCTGGAGCCGTTTGTACCTAGATACACTCCGCCCCCTGTCGACGACCTCCATGGCGGACACCACACCCGGCAGGTGTTCGGTCAAATGTCATTGAGCTTATTTTCAAATGCTATGTCATTTTTTAGAGTACGAAGGATGGTGAGCTACTCGACCGTGAGGGATGAGTTGTTGTGCGATGCGTGACTGGTCGTATCCGTGGATTTCATAGGCAGGACCAGAGGGTCGCCCTTCTAGGAGCAAGTGCATGAAAAGTTTCACGCAGGAAAGCGCAATGTGCACTATGACATGTACATCATTCAACGACACAACGTGAGATCGTTGTCGTATCGCTGACACGCTATTCAGGTCAGCGTCATCAAGTTTTGCAACTTGGTTAGTCAGCTCGAGGCAAGGTGGCCATTGCACGCGGATATGGAGGAGATGGTAAGTTTTACTTCCTCTTGCTCAACTTGTTGATTGATTGATTCATTCACTCAATGTTGGTCTAAACATTATATGTAGCCCGCACGCGTCGCCGTGGTGTATCACAGGTTAGAGGGACGGCCATTTACATGCACAGACTGTTGGATGAAGCTGAAGGGGAAGTATGTGTGAGAGGACATGATCCGTTCATGAAAAACTTGTTGGACATCCGGTATCTAGTCAAATTTGAGACATTATTCTACTAAACCTAATTTGCATGCTATGTATGAATATCGGTCGGTTTGCATAAATTTCGTCCGATTTGTTAAAATGTGGGTTGAAATATATGCGCTAGCGTTGGATGGCGTCCTTCCGCATCCGTGTCCGCGGACTGGCACGAACAGATGCGAATTTTTTTTTGCGGGTTGCGGAGATGCTCTAAAGATGTTACACAAAGTTTGCAAAGGTTTTCTCTTCCAGGTTGGTGGCAAAATCGCAGACGCCGAGAACAACCTCATCCATCCTGTACGTCCCGGACGGTCAGCAAATGTTAGGCAGCCATGCATGAACTACAAGTCTGCAACCCGTTTACCCTGTCACCTCAACGGACGGTCTAGCTAGATGAGATCTCCATCGGATCCAGAGAGAAAACCAGAACCCTAACAACTCCCGGAGAAATTAAATGGAGGTTGCAGAATGCACGCATCTAGGCACGCACGGAGAGCTCACCCGCAGCTCAACAAATGAGAGTAGTACACGGGTATGGATGTCTTAGCTAATTGGAGGGCGAATCGCATCACATGGCATCATTCTTTGATGTTTCAGGAGTAGGTAGGTGCACTGCCCCGTGCCCCTTCAGACTTGTTCATCGGATCAGCTGAGAGGTCAGATGAATAGCCAGCTTCGGCTAGAGCATCTCCAACAGACGCGCTGTCTTAGCCACGCGCTGTAAAAAATTGGGGTTATGCATCAGAGACAGCCGCATTCACGTTAAATAGGGCATTGTATAAATTCGTTGAGATGACACCGTATAAACTATGGTTTGGTAAAAAACCTAAGCTGTCGTTTCTTAAAGTTTAGGATTGCGACACTTATGTCAAAAGGTTTCAGCCTAATAAGCTCGAATCCAAATCGGAGAAGTGCTTCTTCATAGGATACCCTAAGAAAACAATTGGGTACACCTTCTACCACAGATTCGAAGGCAAAATCTTTGTTGCTAAGAATGGATCATTTCTATAGAAGGAGTCTCTCTCGAAAGAAGTGAGTGGGAGGAAAGAAGAACTTGATGAGGTAATTGTACCTTCTCGCGAATTGAAGAGTAGCACATCACAGAAAACTGTTTCAGTGATGCCTACACCAACTAGAGAGGAAGCAAATGATGTTGATCATGAAACTTCAGATCAAGTTACTACTGAACCTCGTAGGTCAACCAGAGCACGATCCGCACCAGAGTGGTACGGTAATCCTGTTCTGAAAGTCATGTTACTAGACCAAGACGAACCTACGAATTATGAAGAAGCTATGATGAGCTCAGATTCCGATAAATGGCTTGAGGCCATGAAATCTGAGATAGGATCCATGTATGAGAACAAAGTGTGAACTTTGGTGGACTTGCTCGATGATCGGCAAGCCATAGAGAATAAATGGATCTTCAAGAAGAAGACTGACGCTGATGGTAATGTTACTGTCTATAAAGCTCGACTTGTCGCGAAAGGTTTTCGACAAGTTCAAGGAGTCGACTACGATGAGACTCAAAGCCCGACCACTGCAGAAGATAGAGAGAAAATGACCTGATGTGTGCTATGCTATGCTGTGCTGTGTACCAGACCTGATGTGTGCCTGGCCATAAGTTTGGCAGGGAGATACCAAAGTAATCCAGGAGTGGATCACTGGATAGCGGTTAAGAACATTCTGAAATACCTTAAAAGGACCAAGAATATGTTTCTCGTTTATGGAGGTGACGAAGAGCTCGTCGTAAATGGTTACGTCGATGCAAGTCTCGACACTGATCCGGATGACTCTAAATCACAAACCGGATACGTATTTATATTGAATGGTGGAGCTGTCAGTTGGTGCAGTTCCAAGCAGAGCGTCGTGGCGGGATCTACGTGTGAAACGGAGTACATAGCTGCTTCAGAAGCAACACATGAAGGAGTCTGGATGAAAGAGTTAATATCCGATCTGGGTGTAATACCCAGTGCATCGGGTCCAATGAAAATCTTTTGTGACAACACTGGAGCAATAGCCTTGGCGAAGGAATCCAGGTTTCACAAGAGAACCAAACACATCAAGAGACGCTTAAACTCCATTCGTGAAAAGGTCAATGATGGAGACATAGAAATTTGCAAAGTACATACGGATCTGAATGTGGTAGACCCGTTGACTAAGCCTCTTCCGCGAGCAAAACATGATCAGCACCAAGACTCCATGGGTGTTAGATTCATTACAATGTAATCTAGATTATTGACTCTAGTGCAAGTGGGAGACTGAAGGAAATATGCCCTAGAGGCAATAATAAAGTTGTTATTTTATATTTCGTTATTCATGATAAAGGTTTATGATTCATGCTAGAATTGTATTGATCGAAAACTTAAATACATGTGTGAATACATAAACAAATACCGTGTCCCTAGTAAGCCTCTACTAGACTAGCTCGTTGATCAAAGATGGTTAAGGTTTCCTAACCATAGACATGTGTTGTCATTTGATAACGGGATCACATCATTAGGAGAATGATGTGATGGACAAGACCCATCCGTTAGCTTAGTATAATGATCGTTCAGTTTATTGCTATCGCTTTCTTCATGTCAAATACATATTCCTTCGACTATGAGACTATGCAACTCTCGAATACCGGAGGAATACCTTGTGTGCTATCAAACGTCACAACGTAACTGGGTGATCATAAAGATGCTCTACAGGTATCTCCGAAGGTGTCTGTTTTCGAGATTAGGATTTGTCACTCCGAGTATCTCCGAAGGTGTTTGTTTTCGAGATTAGGATTTGTCACTCCGAGTATCGGAGAGGTATCTCTGGACCCTCTCGGTAATACACATCATAAGCTTGCAAGCAAACGACTAAGGAGTTAGTCACGAGGTGATGTATTACGGAACGAGTAAAGAGAGTTGCCGGTAACGAGATTGAACTAGGTATAGAGATATCGACGATCGAATCTCGGGCAAGTAACATACCGATGGAAAAAGGGAATTACGTATGTTGTCATAATAGTTCGACCGATAAAGATCTTCGTAGAATATGTATGAGCCAATATGGGCATCCAGGTTCCGCTATTGATTATTGACCGAAGAGGTGTCTCGGTCATGTCTACATAGTTCTCGAACCCGTAGGGTCCGCACGCTTAACGTTCGTTGACGATATAGTGTTATATGAGTTATGTGATTTGGTGACCCGAATATTATTCGAAGTCCCGGATGAGATCACGGACTTGACAAGGAGTCTCGAAATGGTCGAGAGGTAAAGATTGATATATATGACGATGGTATTCGGACACCGAAAGTGTTTCGGAGGGTACCGGGTACTTACCGGGTCACCGGATGGAGTTTCGGGCATTCCCGGCAAAGATATGGGCCTTATGGGCCAAGTGAGGGAACACACCAGCCCACAAGGGGCTGGTGTGCCCTTTATAAGGCCGGCCTAAGGGGAGGGAAAGGAAAGGGGAGGAGGAAAGGAAAGTGTGGAGCTGGACTCCCACTTCCTTCCCTCTCCCCCCCTCTTTCCTTTCCCCTTGTCCAAACATGGCAGGGGGGCGCGCCCAGGGCAGGAGCCCTAGGGCCGGTCGGGCACCTATGTGGTGCGCCAGGCTGCCTCCCCTCCCCTCCCACCTATATATATGTGGGAGGGGGGCGCCTAGCACACCCGAGATCAATTGTTAGCCGTGTGCGGCGCCCCCCTCCACCGTTTACACCCCCGGTCATATTTTCGTAGTGCTTAGGCGAAGCCCTGTGGAGATCACTTCACCATCACTGTCACCACGCCGTCGTGCTGACGGAACTCATCTACTACCTTGCCGTCTTGCTGGATCAAAAAGGCGGAGGACGTCACCGAGCTGAACGTGTGCTGAACGCGGAGGTGCCGTACGTTCGGTACTAGATCGGTTGGATCGCGAAGAAAGTTCGACTACATCAACCGCGTTGTGAAACGCTTCCTCTTACGGTCTACGAGGGTACGTAGACACACACTCTCCTCTCGTTGCTATGCATCTCCTTTGATAGATCTTGCGTGTGCGTAGAAATTTTTTTGTTTTTCATGCAACGTTTCCCAACACACACGTCGACCGCCGGCATCTGCGTGGGTAAAAAGCTGTCCGGAATGGCCCAGCCGGCGCTTGGATCATCCTGTGTCCCAAAGGGGGCGGACAGCGTAATCGACGTAGGCGCTCGGAGGGAAGGGGTGCGGGGATCCGAGCGCGGTGGAGGAGACAGCTGCTCCACCACGTCCGTACCTCCCTGCGACGCCGCCGCCGCCTCCCTCTCTCGTTGCCGGCATCGCCGCAACTTGCGGGCGACATTCTCCGCCTTGCAAGTCGCCGCCGCCGACACCGCGCCTCCCACAGACGAGGCGGACTGCGTCTCCGTCGCGGCGGTGTGGCTCGGGCTGGACAACATCTCCGGCGGTGGATAGGGGCCGGAGGTGAGGATTGGGAGCAAGAGTGGAGGCCGGCGAGGGTCCGAGCGCGGGAATGGTTGGAGGACGACGGGAGGAGGAGGAAATGTTTGGTGGATTTGGTGCAATTTGGAGTGGGGTCGGGTTGTCGGGTCCGACGTGGCGGGCGCGCCCGGGCGCCCCTATATCCGCCTCATATTTGGGCTGGATATGAGGGGTGCCGGTCAGCCTGGGCGTTTGAGAGGTCCGTCTGGGTAAAAAAATCGTGACGGGGCAGTGATTGGGCGGTCTGCCCGGACGTTTGAGATGAATTTGAGGGGTCTGGTTGTAAATGCTCTCAGTCACTTGTCGGATCCGAGAATCAATAGGGCGTACATACATTTTAAAGAACATGGAGATTTTTTTTCTTCTTTGGGGCAAACTGGAGTCCTCAAAGAGGGCCACTTTATTAAATTAACATCCCAAGAGAAGAACATGGAGATGAGCGGAGCGGTGCAGGTGAGAAAGATTCCAGTTTGACCTCGAGAAAATCCTGTTTTGGCGTAATCACAATAGAACCAACAAAGCTTTATATACAGCACGTCTTAAGACTGATGAGAAAACAAGAAAACAAGCGAGTACCAGTACCACATCATCATATTCTCCGGCCGTTTTCTTATCTCAACGCAGCCAACACAAATGCACCTCCCCGCAAAAAAAATATGCACCAACAAAAATCACAAACAAAAATCTAGTATGTTTCTTTTGGTACATGTACAACAACATAGTGCTACCAAATTACAGATAGAGAATATAGTGCCATGTCAACGTGTGGGGCTGCGGGGCATCCAACCCAAGCAACAACAATCAAGGAGCCCGTAGAACGTTCTGTGTGCAACATGCATGCATGAATCTTGTTGCAAACATTTCATCTGGTTAAGCAATCATAACAACGAATCGCTCCATTCCAATATTAATTGTCGTTCAAAAGAATGTATCTAGAGTTCTAGACTGACCCCTTTCCTTTTTTTCCTTACGATAACACGATTTTGCCTTTTCAACAAGTACGTAGGGTGATCAATCCAAATACAGCAGACGCAGACGAAGAAGGCAAGTCAAGGGTCGAGTCAGCAGTGTGCATTTTAACCCTCCCTAGCCTAAGCTACGTACCTGTGTTCGGCTGTCTAGGTCCAAAAGGAAAGGAGGGAGATCCACTCGAAATCTCCATCCCCCACACGCAAATGAGCCACCAAAACCTGGCCACCGGCCGGATCTTTATCCTCACCTATCAGATCGGTAAATAAGACGCAGCACGGAGCCTGCCCACGTGATGGGTGATGGATCGCCTCGCTTGCCCTCTGTGCCATTGCGTGGTGTGTGTGGGTGTGATGGACGGGTCGAGACGTGCACCATGAGGTGTGATGGCCGTCCGGTCCGTCAGGCGTTGGTTGGCGGCGGCTACTTCCCTGGTGCTTCGCCGCCTAAAAGAAAGAGAATAATTGAAGATGGCGAGGGAATGCTCGGTTGGTACAACTCCACTATGCTGCTCGCCAATGAGTAGCTAGTATAGTACTCCGACAGAGACGCGCTGACTTGTTCGCCGGCCGGTTAAATTGCTTGGATGGAAACGAAAGGCCTCTCAACAACAACTGCGCACCAACTAGAGTGGTGGTACTGGAATCGCACCAGGTTGCAGTTTATAAGCAGTGTAGGATAATAGTAGTAGCGTACTGCTTACATTTGTACTGGCTGCAAGCCTGCAACTGCAAGGAATGCTCTCACATAATGAATGCTTGGTAGATTTCTTCTTTCTTTTGGTACGAGTTTAAGGTGCGCTATGCAGATAAGAACATACCCACTGTCAAAATGGAATTTGCAACTGACGTCTTGTCTACTAATTCAGTTTTGACATCGCAAAAATCCAACTGATCCTGAGCTCATATGCTACCTTTATGAACAATAAATTGAAAAAATAAGAATCTGATTTTTTTTTACACATGAAGATGAAAGACTCTTCTTGGTGCATGCAAATTTGAGCTCATATGGTTTTTCTACCGAGCTCCTCGGATGTCGGCTCAGTGCGAAAATTTGCAAGCACTTAACAGAGTCGCTCACCTTTGTTGTGTACGTTTTTAGATTTTTTGAATTTGTTCGATATTTTTGAGAGTTTTCTCTTCACTCAAAAAAACGCCGACATTACACGTATAGCTATTCAATAACACTTGGAGCTCCAAATTAATACTAGCAAATTCTCAGACAACTTAGGAATATATACATTTCTTTTCTTGCCATCCAATTAGGCAAAGCAAAAATGTTTCCACTAAATGATCTAGTCTACAAGGAAATACTATTCTATTTGCCCAACACAGTATGTCAATACTCTAACAATATAACTACAAAGAGAATAGAGAAAAGTAAACAAACAAACAAAATCCTCAAGAAACTCCCTGTGTTCTTTCCCACCAAGGAGGCGAGCCATGCAATGCCTGATGGCATGCCATGCATGCCACGTCACATGGTGGTGGACCCATCGGTGCACGACCGCGACAGGGTTGCCTCACCGCCGTCGGGGCTATCCTCGTGCTCCTCGCATGCCGCAACGGCCCGCTCGAGCACGCCGACAACCTCGCTCATGGAGGGCCGCTCGCGCCCGGGCAGCCGGACGCAGTCCGCGGCCAGGTACCCGACGTAGGCGACGGCCTCCATCTCCCCCGGCGTCGGCAGCGGAAGCCGGATGTCGAGCACCCGGTGCACGCGGTCCGACTCGATGTACGGCACGGCCATGTCCACCACGTTCCTCGGCGTGCCGCTCCCCTCGTATCTCTGTATCACCTTGCACCCGGACAGCAGCTCCAGCAGCAGCACCCCGAAGCTGTACACGTCGCTCTTGTCCGTCAGGTGCTGCAGCCGGTAGTACTCCGGGTCCATGTACCCCACCGTCCCGGCCGTAACGCACGGCTCCTCGTCGCCGGCATTGTCTCCGGTGCCCAGGTTCTTGAGCAGCGAGAGGCCGAAGTCGGAGACCTTGGCGGACCAGGAGGCGTCGAGGAGGATGTTGGAGGACTTGATGTCGCGGTGGATGATGGGCGGCACGGCGTAGGTGTGCAGGTACTCGATGCCGCGCGCCGCGCCGAGGGCGAGGCGGAGGCGGGACGGCCAGGAGGCGAGCGGCGGCGAGAGCGGGGCGGGCCGCTTGTGGAGGTGGTCGTGGAGGGCGCCGTTGTGCATGAACTCGTACACCAGGATGTGCTCGCCGCCGTCGGCGCAGAATCCCAGCAGCCGAACCAGGTTCTTGTGGTTCAGGCGGGAGAGCAGCGAGAGCTCCGAGATGAAGGCCGACTCGTGGTTGACGCGACGCGACGCCGCAGCGGCGGCGGAGGACGAGGCGCCTGAGTCACGCCGCTCCGCGCGCTTGATGGCGACCTCGCGGCCGTCGGGGAGGGACGCGCGGTAGACGGCGCCGAAGCTGCCGGAGCCGATGCGGTGGGATGGCGAGAAGACGTCCGTGGCGGCCCGGAGCGCTGCCAGGGGGAACTGCTCCACCGTCGTGTTCGGGCCCTTGGAGAGCAGCATGCTGAGCCGCCGCGGCACGCGCGGCGCCGGAGTTGTCATCGGCTCGGCGTGGATGCGCCCGGAATCATGGGAGCCACTGCTGCGGCTGCGGCTGCGCCGGCGGAGGCAATAAGCGACCGAGAGCGCGGCGAAGAGGGCCACGAGTCCTGAACCGGCTCCAAAGCTTATCATTGCGATCACCAGATCGCTCGGCCGCCGCTTCTTCCTCGTGTGAGAGGTCGACGCCCGCGGGTTGGACGTAGGCGCCTGCGCATTCATGGGAGGAGTGTAGCCGCAGGGGTAGCAGATGGCCGCGCCACCGCTGGAGCCGCAGAGCATCGCGGAGCCCGACCAGACGCCGCACGGGCACGACCTTGCCGGCGCGCACGGACCCGGCAGGACCTTGTCGAACACCTTCCTCACCCCGCCGGCAACATCACCGCCCCAGCACACCAGCGAGTAGTCGGACATGAGCACCCCGCACACCACCTTCCCCTTCGCTTCCAGAGCGACGAACTGCTCCTGCGCTATCTCCGGCGGCACAGCCGCATCCTCCTCCGGCCAGCAAGAGACCGTCCAGTTTCCCCACAGCACGCACGTGAGCGCGTCGCCCACCGCTACTGTGGACACGGCGCGAATCAGCTTCGGCGGGGCCGCGGCCGCAACAGCGGCCGCCTCTCCCCAGCACTCCAGCATGCCTCTGTGGTCCACCGCGCAGGCGTGCCTCTCACCGGCGGCGAGCAACATGTACCTGCCCCTCGGCTCCCGCCCCACCGCGTCCCCATTGCCATAGCACTTCAGCTCCCCTGTCCCGACCACCAGTCCGCAGATGAACCCGCCGCCCACCGCCAGCGCCGAGAATCCCACCTCTTCCGGCACGGCCCCCCATTCCCACCTCCAGCACTTTATCCTCTTCTCCACTAGCCCGCACACGTACTCCCCGCCGCCGGCCATCGCAGACAGCGCCTCGCCCCTGTACACCCTCTTCGACGGCTCCTCGCTGTCATTCAAGTCCCACCAGCGCATGGACACGGGAGGCGAGGAGATCGGGTCGACGGAGCAGAGGTACCCATCACCGGCGACGAGGGCGGAGAAGGGCGTGCTACTGCCGCCGCCATATCCGTACTTGCGGGGGCTAGCGGAGCGGTTGGAGACGCTGGCGCAGGAGAGCTGGTAGCCTGTACCGTTGGATACGAGGCCGCAGGCGAGGTGGTGCGGGGAGGCGGTGTTGGTGCCGACGGCGGCGATGGCGATGGTGGGAAGCGGGAAGGAGGAGGAGGAGGCAACGAGGGGTGGGAGGGCGAGGAGGAGAGCGAGCAGGGTTAGGGGTGAGCGAGAAAAATTGGGAGACATTGGGTTGGGGGCGAGGTGGGGGGAGGAGGAGGAGAAGGGGAGGAGATTGTGTAGACCATTGTCGCGTGGGGCGAGCGGGTGGAAGGAGACCAGGAGAGGAGAGAACCGGAGCGAGGGAAGGAAGGAGGTTTAAAGGTTGGTGTCCTTTTCATTGCCCTTTTTCTTTTTCTTATTTTAATAATAAAGTCTTAGACCCATATTGGTAATGGAAAACTGTTAGATTCTGGGGTGCATGTGGTTCTTTTTTCTCATGCTTGATTCACAATGTGATCAGTTTATTTATTTTTCTATTTCATATCCAGCTAATAATAATTGATGAAAATTACAATACATGTATTAATAGTTATTTCTTCTCAGCCCACCTTTCTCCCTTCTCTAGCGAGGAAGACAAATTCGTCGACGACGGGTGAAGATATATAGGGTTAGGTTACGGTTCGATATCCGAAGGGGTCACTCACCGGTGCTCAGGAACAGAAGTATAGCCAACGGAGGTGGATGACAAAATGGTAGTGCAATCACGGGTGACACCTAGAGTACCTTCAATTGGGATGAGATTGAGTGGGGAGAAAGATCGATACTGATCACTCAGGAGGAGATGAAGACGAGTGATCGTGGATATGACAATGTGATCGGTTAGACGGATGGAATGGTGGAAAGGAAGTTTTTTCATTGATATATAGCAAAGCATGTACAAATCCAAAACAGACCAGAAAATATTGTTGCATGTGGGCTCAACCAATTTCAGACAAACGCAGTACAGTCAGAACATGTTTAGGTCTAGGATGTCAACTTGAAGAAATTGATCAACACTAACTAGTTAGATTACGATGCTAGAAAATTCTCATTAAATGTGTCATGGGTGGTCCCTTAGCTTTAGTATGGTGATCACATACTATATTAGCAACACAAAAGACTTAGAAGTTAGGACTAACAGGACGGCCACAACACACTACCGTTGTTTTTCGGAGCAGGCAGATACACGGTTACCTTCTTTGGTCTTGTTCCCTTTATAAGGGAGCACCTACCAATTTCATGACCAATTTATGGAATAGGCAATGCTCATCCTCCCAAGGAAAAAATTTGAGCATTTATGCCATTTTTCATCACAATGATCATTGTATTTTTTTTAAACGGAGCAACTGAATTGCATCATTGATTAATTAAGAAGAATTGCTGAGTTAATTAATGAAAAATCGGGCGAAACCGATATAGACAGACCACATGCGAGTTACTTCCGAAGTAGGAAGCCTCATGGTGAGACAGTCAATCTAACAAACATACCCAATGTGCAGCGATCACAAATTCCCACACTTCTACATCTCAATGAAACCCTCAACAAAGCTACCTCGGCTCAAGACAACATGCATTTCCAAATCCACGTAGACAAGCCAATCCATGAAGGCGGCCCGAGGTACCGAGGACCATCCATTAAGCAGCAACGGGTATCTTTCATATGGCACCACTCATCTTCCCTTTTTTCCAAAGAGTCTTCTCTACCTTCTTCGTTTTGCCCTTGGCAGCCTTTCTCGCCAGGAAAGCAAGCAATCGCCTTGCCAAGTCCAAGGCTAGCTACTGCCAAGCAAGTGAGCAAGTCACATAGCTCTTTCGCAAAGAGTTTCGAAATAAGAAGTCAACGCACCTACCTGATTAACCTCATCACACACTGACATCACCTGTCCTACGGTCACATGCAAGTGAGTGCCAATAGCATCGAAACCTCCATGATCCACAAGGCAAGCGATTTGTTGATCAGTTGGCATGTATGTGTATGCAACAATTGCATCATCACCCCCCCCCCCCCCGCCCCCTAAATCACGACTGACTTTGTCTAGTCCTTGGATTTTATGAGTGGCCTTGTTCTTCAACCTCTCTTCCCTGATTCCCCCAGCCATTCGTCATGTTCCGCACCCCAAAGCTATCCCTGTAAATCCGTTGCCGTTGGTGACACCTTCTACATAACCTATAACCCCCCGCCTCGAATTGGCCTTACCTCTATCATCGCCATTGCAACCTTCGTGATATCGCCACCTCTGAGTCAAACTCTGCCTTGCCTCCGTCGTTGTCGATGCTACTACCTCGGTCGAAGATCGCTTTCGAGAATGTTGTCACCATGCAGGGTTGTCGCCGCTTCCATCATGAGGAAACATGGATCACGAAGAAGTCATAAGATTAGAAGACTGGACCGAGAACTGCAAATATTTTAGCCACGTAAGCTATACGACTATACCGTTGCGCTATATTATTAGGATTTCGATGCATGCACATAAGAATATGATCATAACTTATATTGACTGTTGTACATGATTATGAAGGAAAAGGAAGATAATTCTCTCACGAGCTTTCCTTCCTAACTTGTGAAACAACTCCATTCAATTCTTCACGTGTGGCATTTGTAGTGTACCTCCAAGAGTGTCCAGAGACCAAATTCGGTCCAATGTCCCCTGAAGTGGGAGAAAATGATGTGCATTGTGCTCGTCTGAGTCGTCTCACTCGGTACATAAAATGGACAAGAAAAAGTGGACTAAATTGTTTTCAAGAAAGCGAAACCACATGTAAAGAACACGAGTTACTTCCAGATATATAGGAACAAAACTTGTTCTCTGTAAGACTGTAATCATGACTCGCTAGGAGGTACGGTTCATCCGTAAGGTGGATGATTTGTGTCACGCGGGAACTATTCGAGGCGGCTTTGCGCATATTCTCGAATGTTTTGTGCCCACAGACATATCTGCCACCAAAAACCTTAATCATCATCAGTACAAGTCATGTGATCTGTCATACTTGTAACAGCATGGCAATTGGAACCCAGAATTTCTTTCGAGTCATACGCCGTATAAGACATGGATGAAGATCTCATGGGACAGCAGGGTGCTTGAGACTAATCCATACGCGGTTTCAGCCTTCCAGGAATGAGGACTCGCTGACCATCAACGTAGGCCAGGTACGTGCTCTCTGACTGGACAGCCGAAACAAAGGCCTCCATGGCACGCGTTCCTTCCTGCGGCGACGTCCAAACTGGGGTGGATGAAAAGGATGCAACAGTCCCTTTCCAGCCCGCCCTTGGAGATGGTCGATCAGACCTCCGGTGAAACAGAGATGTACTGTGCATGTACGCCAGTTTGTGCAGCCACTCGTTCCGAGATCGGCTGAATTGCGTTTGGATTTCACACGCAAGTGGTACGTGCCACCAGAACCCCACTAGAATACTGCCATCTTCTCCTAGTTCCACCCTGTGCTAGTTTTATTTTCCTTGAAGATTTGGGTTGCTCTCGCCTACCTGTTCTGCTTCGCCCAACCGTTCAGTGTTGTCTATGTTCATGAATAGCTAGGTTGGTGCAGGAGATCAGATATTGTACTGCCGTTTGTTTAACCCCAGCTGCTTTACATTGAAGATCGAGGAGTACAGGTGTGTAATGATCTGAACACGAAATGCTGCAGTCCACCCTTTCCTGTTTGAATTTTTGTGTGTGCAAGTGGACAAAGTGGTCGTATGTCAATCTGCACTTTTGGACCAAAACCAGTTTTACCTGGCCATTTCTTTGCAGAAAGTTTCAGAGCTTCCACGGAGAAAAAAAATCCCACCTGAAATTTTTAGCTATCCACATGTGTAATCGCTTGCTGATTCTTCCTTCATGACCAGTTTTTCTTGTGAATTCGTAGGATTTTAGACTTTTCTTTTTCCAGATTTTTGTCAGGCCTCAAGCTATGAACACGAAAACAGAACAAAAATAGTCCCGTCTTGTGCTCAAAATATTACAGGCCTGAACTTTCTTACATTTCGATTACCTTTTGTTTACCAACTTTCTTCAGACCATAAGTAGAAGAGCAACTCCAACCGGACGACCCAAACGGACGCGTGGTTTGTTCGCCTTTTATCCGTTTGGGTCGGCAAGGTGGACGGGCGCGTCCGCTTTTTCATTTGGATCGGCTGGTGCGTCCAACGGAAGGCAGACCCAAATTTACCCGCATCCAAAAAAAAGATAAACACTTGGCAGAGATAAACATAATAGAAACTTAATTAAATATAAGTGACCGGTCAACCGCTGGCCAAAGTCCACTTAAAACACAATTAAACATTAATTAAAACATAAAAAAAAGTCTGCGCCCGCACGCTGTCCTAAACGTCCGTCTTGCCCTTGCCCTTGGATTTTTTTTCAAAACTATGACAATTTTTATAGCAAATTTGAAAACTAGCGGGCTGAAACAAAAAAAACCAGAAATAGCACCCTGTCGGCCTCCCGTGGGCCGAGGGGGGGCTTGTCGGCCTCCCGTGGGCCGAGGGGGGGCTGGTCGGCCGGCTGTGGGCCGAGGGGGGACTGGTCGGCCTCGTGGCGGCCGAGGGGATGCCTGTCGGCCTAGTGGCGGCCGAGGGGGGCCTGTCGGCCTCCAGGAGGCCGAAGAGCTCCTGGATAAGGCCGACAGCTCCTTTCTTCTTCCTCCCTTCGCTGCTTCTCCTCTCTCTCTCGTTCCTCTCTCTGTATTCTCCACCCCCGCGCCAATCTCTTCCCTCATCCACCCATTTTCATATCCAACCCGCAGAAACAATAGATCATAGCATTCTCCGCCGGCGTACGGTAATTTTTTTTGCTATGGGGTAGTTTTTTGTGCGTAAGGAGGAGCCATGGTGGGGTGGAGGAGGTGTGGCTGGTGAGGAGGTGGTGGGGTGGACGCAGTGGTGGTGAGGAGGAGGAGGTGATGGTGAGGAGGAGTTCCGGTGGTGCAAATAGTCCGCAAGGTGACCGGTGCCGCTGAGTTGAAGAGAGGAGGAAGAAGAAGGGGACACACGTGTCGAAGGTATAACTATGTCGTCATAATTTTTATTAGTGTAGCCGGTAATATTTTTATTAGTGTAGCCGGTAATATTTTTGTTAGCGTAGCCGGTAATATTTTTGTTTAGTGTAGCCGGTAATATTTGTAGTTAGTGTAGCCGGTAATATATTTTTTAGTGTAGCCGGTAATATTTGTAGTTAGTGTAGCCGGTAATATTATTTTTAGTGTAGCCGGTAATATTTGTAGTTAGTGTAGCCGGTAATATTTTTTTTAGTGTAGCCGGTAATATTTTTAGTTAGTGTAGCCGGTAATTTTTTTAGTTAGTGTAGCCGGTAATTTTTTTGTTCGTTGCGATTAATGAGAAGGTGGCAATGACTGACAGGTGAAAATGTCTGAATCAGTAAATTTGACTGTTTACTACGGCCCTAGTAATGTTCGATATAATGAGTTGGGGGTTGATCTTAGCGAGTTTAAAAATGGCGTCATGACACTTTCAGACCCAAACAGAATGGACATTAGACAGTTGAAGTACTGGTTGACTACTAGTTTTGGGCTGGATCCTGAAGTATGTTCCGTCAGTATTCATGCATTGTGGACGAAATTCTGTAAAAATGTGAAGTGGGAGTTGATGCCGATAGATAGGAGCCAGCATTGGTTGACCCTGTTAAGTCATTGCCGAGACAGAAGAATCCACCCATATGCCCTAGTGCAACCTGTGGCGAAGGAGGAGAATACCGTACAACTCCACTTGGGGTATGAACCCGGCCACGATAGTCAAGTGGCTAACGAGATTTATTTATCCGGGTCACAGCCACCGGATGTGGATTCTAGCCAAGCCGAGAAAGAGTCAGACTATGCGCCACACAATGTTTGTGGTCATGATACTGGGCAGAGTAGTCAGTCGATAATATTGGCGGAGGATGTGGATTCTGATTGGGATGAGGAAGAGGAGGAAATGCTGAGGGTGATGGAGGAAGAGGATGAGGATGGATTGGCGGAGGATCTGGATTCTGAAAATTCCGAGGATGAAGTGGAGGTACCGATTCCTTCTACATGGGATCAGGACATATCCACCGGCCTTACGGTCAACGATGGCCATGAGACTCCATGGCAGTATAATCTGAACCAAGTCCAGATAAGGGCTATGTTTGATACAAAGAAAAAATTGAAGTATGCGGTGATAAAGTGGGCTATGTCTATGCAGAGGGTTTTCCGGACACACATATCAAATCCAACAAACTATACCGTGAAGTGTGCTGAAACAGGTTGTCCTGCGAAGGTGCACGGGCACGTGCCGAAGTATAACATCCACTGGGTTGTCACCAATGTGGTCCCACATAATTGTGTGAGGAAAAACCTGTTGGTTCGTCATCCAAACCTGACTTCAACTCTCATTGCGCAACTCATGTATACTGAGATAGTGGAGAAGAAAGATATGGAAACAAAACACATCCAGACAGCAGTGAAGGTCAGATGAAATTATGAGATTCCTTATGGGAAGGCTTGGAGGGCTAAGCAGAAGGCTATGGAGTAAAGGTTTGGGACGTTCTTCGACTCATATGATAATGTTGTCCGTCTCCTTGACATACTGAAGGAGAGGAATCCCGGCACTTATGTTAACATACAACACACGAGGTTGGAGAGTATACCAGATTTCAAGGTGTTGAAACGAGTGTTCTTCTCTTTCGCTATGTGCATCGAAGCTTTCCGGCATTGTCCTCCTGTGATGTTTGTGGATGATACATTCCTGACTGGTCAGTACAAAGGGCAAATCCTGACTGCTATTGGTGTGGACGGGAACAATCAAATCATCCCACTTGCCATGGCATTTGTGGAGGGTGAGAACTTTCCGAGCTGGGTATGGTTCTTCCGTCAAGTTAAAATTGCGATCATGAAAGACCGACCAAACGTGTGTGTCATTCATGACAGACATGCTGGTATATTGAAGGCCGTGAAGACACTAAGGAATCCAACAGCTGACAAACCAACACCTTGGAAGGACTTGCAGAGCCGGTGGTGCATGCGCCATCTTGGGGCTAATTTTTTCTCACAGTTTAAGAACAAAACGGTTGATGAACTTGTTCAAAAAATTATGTAACCAGAACCAGCAGCGCAAATACGAATTTATTTGGTCAAAACTAGATGAGTTTACTAAGAAGCAGGTCTGTGCGAGGAAGAAAATGGAAAAAGATCAGGTTAAATTAGCAGCACTAATCGCGGAGCTAGAGGAGCCAGTAGGTCTTTGTGACTTGCCAGCAATTGACCCTCCTAATACTCAGAGAAAGAAGGGTAGGGCAATAAAGAATTTTTCTGAGTGGATAGAGAAAGAGCCTCCGGTGAATTGGTCTTTGCTGCATGACACCCATGGAGCTAGGTATGGCCACATGACAACCAATCTTGCAGAGGTGTATAACTTTGTACTCAAAGGGAATAGAGCATTGCCACTCACAGCTATTGTAGAGGCTGTATTCCATGGCACTTTGAGATATTTCAGAGAAAGGCACGAGTTAGCAAAGAAGCATATTGCAGATAACCAGAACACACCTTATTGTAGCTGTGTCATGGAGTACATGGCAAAGAAGATAGAGAAAGCAAAGAAGCACACTGTCAGACTCATAGGTAATCAGGAAAGGAGGTATGAGGTTCAGCTTCCTACAGATGGTTTTGGTTCTGCAAATGAGGTGAAGACGCACGAGGTAAAAATTGGAACGGAATTTTATCCAACTTGTGAGTGTACATGCAACAAACCGAAGTTGTTGCACCTACCTTGCTCACATGTGTTGGCTGCCTGTGGCCAGATTGAGTTGGACGCTATCTCCTTCGTGTCCCCATACTATTTAAAAGATGCAGTACTCAATGTCTGGACAGGTGAGATGACAGGGTTTAGAGTCGTCGGCAATTTCAACAAGGTAAACGATGGGGAGAGAGTATACATTCCGGATCCAGAACTTCGGCGAACAAGCAGGGGCAGACGTAAGGTAAAGCGCATCCGAAACGATATGGACCAATCTGAAGCTGGTGGAGCAACCAGACAATGTTTGCTATGCGCGGCTTATGGGCATAGGATGAAATATTGTCCCGACCTGAACAAAGACGGTGCTTCCACATCAACGAGTGCTTCTACATCGACGACTGCGACAACAGTAGGAAGAGGCGGACGTGGTCGTGGTAGTCATGGTGGTCGTGGCAGTCGAGGCCGAAGGGGCGGACGAGGAAGAAATAACTCGCAAGCTATATAATGTGTTGGACTATGTTTTAATTTATAATATGTGTTGGACTATGTTTTAATTTGTAATATGTGTTGGACTATGTTTTAATTTGTAATATTATTTGACTATGTTTTAATTTGTAATATGTGTTGGACTATGTTTTAATTTGTAATATTATTTGACTATGTTTTAATTTGTAATATGTCTGGACTATGTTTTATTTTGTAATATTATTTGACTATGTTTTAATTTGTAATATGTCTGGACTATGTTTTAATTTTTAATATGTCTGGACTATGTTTTAATTTGCACCTGAGATTTGTTGTTTGAATTGCAGATATGGCTTCATATCCGTTGCTTAATCGTAATATTGATAGAGGGCACCGGGCCGCACTTATGGAAGCGGGCAAGAACTTAGACGTGTTGGTCACTCGCACCCCAAAGTCTAACTGGATGATACACCATTCATGGGTTAATAGGTATGTGTCGGTATAATGACTTACTATGTTTGACATCATTTTGATAGCCGCTAACTGTATGCTACATTCTCTTTATTTTGTAGGTTAAGTTGGGCTGGACTTCTACCCTTGGCACGGCTGGTTGAGGGTACATTGGATGAGTGGGTTGAACACCCGCAATTGGATGAGGCAGGTGAACCAATGCAGTTACGCAAGAGGCAAGTGAAACGTTTCTCTTACGACAAGTCACTCATTACCTGCTTAGTAGATAGATGGGCTAACTGCTAAGGTCCTAGACAACGATACTCACGGGCCTCACTTTAAGTGGTTGACCCAGTTTCAGGTAACCTTCATGGCCAGTTTAAAAACTGATGTTTTCATTGTTGTCCTCATTGCATAGTTCAAACAATCGTTTGGTTTGTATGTAGATTGTCTCCTTAGGATATCCCCATGTTCAGTTGTCAGAGGCACAGATTGACCGATCCCTAGAGGCATATATTTTGTGGTTGTTCGGCAAGACGATGTTCACGGAGAACCACGTGACCACTGTCGATGCACGACTCATCGGTATTGCACGAGAGATAGCTGACGCACGTTGCCCTGGGGATATTCTGCAGAGGAGTTTTGGTTCTGCTGTGTTAGCGGCTACGTACAGAAGCCTGTGCAAAGCTTGCTCGTTGAAGGCTAGAAAATCAGGTATTACAGGATGTCCACTATTGTTGCAGCTCTGGTCATACGAGAGATTCCCTATTGGTCGACCCTATGTCTATGTTGATAGACCTTTTGGTTTGGAGGACATGGCTGGGACTTACGTGCCTGCTATCGGTGACTTGCCTACTATGGGATCTGTTGGACACGGAGAGAGGTATTTTCATATTAAGTAACAACATGAATTACTAATGCTTATTTCTTGCCATTCAATAGTATTACTAATGCTTATTTCTTGTCATGCACAGAGACAGTTCGCGCATAGCCAGGTGAGGGGCTGCTACCCCTCCTTCACGGTGTAGTTTGATAGTTTGCACGAGGATCAAGTTATCTGAGAGCCATACTCCCATCAGGCTATATTATCCAGGTGTCCAGTTGGGATTTCTGGATTGTGCACTAGAGATCGGCACTATTGGATGACCAAGGCCAAGTTGGTGTTTGACGTGACGGTTGAGGAGATGGCTCTTCATAGGGTGATGAGACAGTTTGGTCTATGCCAAGAGCCTGACATTCCAGTTATTCCACACTTACCAGATCACGTGCACAAGTAAGTAATACTATTTTAGTTCTCAGGTCTGCATTCAGAATATCACTAATCATGTAACGCGCATGTCAATCTCAGGTACAGTCGCGCAGGAGGAAACAAGTCCCACGATTCTTGGCTTCGCGACATTAGCCCTTACGTGGACGAATGGACTACTGCGCCGACAAATATCTGGGATGAGGTTCGGCCCTTTGACTGGGACAAGTTCGGGTTGTATCTGCAGAGTTACCGGCATAGCACCAGGATCTACTTGGTTCCATCAGCAGCTCCTGATCAGATCGAAGCCCCTCTCACCAGCGATATGTACCCAACTGCCTCTGTTATGGGAACCAGACACCACGCGGTACGTGCTATGGTTCTCACATGTTAAGTTTTTTCTTAACCTGAACATATACAATTGGTTGACTATTCGTGTTGTCTGCCATACAACAATGATCTAATTGGTTAACTCTCCGTGTACAGGGTGACTTGACAAGCGAGGCGCTAGAGGAGGTTTCCGCTTTAATGCAACGCTTTGAGAGGGGAGATAATATCCCACCGCGAGAGAACGTCTCATGGTTGAGGCGTCTTGATAAGAAGCTACGGGGGATTTACACAGCTGTTACATGTAGACGATCTTCGGATGTTGCTATTCCTCGTCCAGCACATCGTCCGCCACGCCACTCTCTGCAGCGTTCAGAACCTCGACCCTCTATGCAGCGTTCAGAACCACGACCCTCTGTGCAGCGTTCACAACCAGGGAGCTCTTCCTGGCAGCAGACACCTCCTTCACAACCAGGGAGCTCTTTCTTCCAGCAGCCACCTCCTTCAGAACCAGGGGGCTCTTCCTGGCATCATCAGATGGACCTAGGTAACACTACTTTGTACATTCTTTTAAACATTACAGGTTCGCAAATCAATTTTACATGTTTTATTTTATCGCAGTCGGCAGCCAGTCGCAGCCGTTCATGCATTCAGTCCAGTCACCGATGCTTAGTGGTGCTGGTTCGTTCTTAGCCGGCGACGACGACGATGATGACCGAACTGCAAACACCTATGAGTTCTCGCAGACAGTTCTTCACACTCCACCACCACCATTGACGCAGGAGACACAGACAGACGAGGTTATCTATGGTCGTGGTAATCGTCAGCATCATCCATCGGCTAATCGCTTATCGCCTTCCGGTCCTCGTCCGAGGAAGACCCAGATTCGTCGTCGTCCCCCCCAGTGATATTGTTATCTATGTATGAGTCGTTATCTATATTAGTTTCAGACTATTCGCATGTGTTACTATCGCACTTGCTTCTATCTGATCAGGAGACATATATTGTTTTATGTATGCGAGAGACATATTACTATTAATCTGCATTGTTATTCGAGTTACATTTCCAAAGAGACTGCAACCGATAATTAAGATACAAGTACATCTCACATTAAAGGTAGGGCTGAACTTAGAAAATACAGCTTACATACTACATGAAGGCATCATCGTCATCCTCCGTCGATGCAACACTCTTGCCCTTCGACGATGCGGTACTCTTGCCCTTCGACGATGCGTCACTCTTGCCCTTCGATGGTGCGTCACTCTTGCCCTTCGACGATGCGGTACTCTTGCCCTTCGACGATGCGGTACTCTTGCCCTTCGATGATGCGGTACTCTTGGCCTTGGTGCTCGGCATGAAGATATCGTCTTCGTCTTCGCTGTCGGCAGTCCATAAATATGTATGCTTTGCTGCAGTCCTTATAAAATTTTCACTCTTCGTCTGCACTACCTTCTTCCACCTTCCATGCAACCTAAGAAGTTCTTTACGTACCTCCTCATAGGTCCTTTCAGGCCACCCAGACCTACGTAATGCGTGAGCCAACTTATTCTGTATGGCGTCACTACCGATGAGTTCGTCCCATGGAACTATCCTATTGTCCATCCTGAAATTGGTGGCTAGCCTAAGAAGACATTTGCTCATCTCAGGGTGAAAACTACGATCAAAAGGATAATCGGACATCTCGACTACACTAAAATGGACTGCTTATCCAACTCCGTGTGAAGGGGGTTTTATAGGTAGAGAGGAGAAAATGGCGGGAAAGAACGACTGCGGTATGAAGGGAAAGGTGGCGGGAACATATGGCGGGAAGGGGTTGGCGGGAAACGGGTGGCGGGAAGGGGTTGGCGGGAAACGGATGGCGGGAAGGGGTTGGTGGGAAACGGGTTGCGGGAACATATATCGGCACAGAGTTGGCGGGAAAATATTGAGGGAAAGGAGGGGGAATGGTTCTGCAGCAATTATAATGAATTTATTTGTCAAAGCATGGAGGGAAATAGTTGCGCAGAAATAATGGCGGGAAAGGGTTGACGAGAAAGGATGGCGGGAAAGGTAGGCCGGGAAAATATGGCGGGAAAGGGATGCCGGGAACATATGGAGGGAAAGAGTTGGTGCGAAAGCATGGAGGGAAATAGTTGCGCGGAAGCATAAATAATATTTTTACAATATTTATAAGATGGGCAATCATTGTACATCATTAATAAGTCAAATTTCACAAAAAAAAACATTTCGGCTTACTAGAGGCCGACAGGAACCCACTCGGCCATTTGGAGGCCGACAGCCACTAGTCGGCTTCGTGGAGGCCGACAGGCCACTGGTCGGCCTACTGGTGGCCGACAGGCCACTGGTCGTCCTACTGGAGGCCAACAGCCCCCCCTCGGCCCACAACAGGCCGACAGGCCCTCCATCGGCCCACCCCAGGCCGACAGGGTGCTATTTCTGATATTTTTGCATTCTGCCCAATAGTTTTCAAAAAGGCTATAAATTTAGTCATAGTTTTGAAAAATGCCCTTGCCGTCGCCATCGCCGCCGGTGAGGTCGATGAAGATGGGAGGCGGCCCAGCCCAGCCAAACGCGGCTTGATAGGCCGCCAGGGCTGCCTCCTCCGGCGTCTGCTGCGGCGGCGGCAATACGGCTGCATGCACTGCCGCTCGCCGTCCTCCTCCTCCTTCTAGCGGCGGTCCTCCTCCTCCTCGCGGCTGCATGCGCCGCTCGCCGTCGGCGTGCTCTTCCGCCAGCATGCGCTGCCTCTAATGCTCGAGGTACGCGGCCTCCTGCGCCGGCGTCGCGCCGAGCCAAATGGGGGGCGCTGACCAACTCCCTCACTTGGCCGGTCTAGACGTACCGCTCGGCCGGCTCTGGCGTAGGCGTGGGGGGGGGGGGGGTGAGCGGCGGCGGCGACGGCAGCACCACACAGTCGCTGGCCGCAGAGTAGGCGATGGCCTCTGCCAGCCTCGCCTGGTAGTCCGCCTCCTCCGCTTCCGCCTTCAGCCGCTCCTCCTCGATGGAGGTCTCCCAAGGCCGCCGACAGCGCCGCCTGGTAGGCAGCTTCGTCCTCCTGCTCCTCCGACTTGACGACTGGGGGAGGCGGGGGGTTGACGTGGCGGTGTTGCACGCCGAGCCGCCGTTGCTCCTCGTGCTCGAGGGCAAACCAGACCTCCCAATGGAAAGAGTCTGTCGCGTATTCCGGCATCCGTCGCTGCTCCGGCGTGAGCTGCGCCCGGCGCCTGCGCACCTCCTCGGTGTGCGCCCGCTGTGACTGCGGCACCGGGATCGGCTGCGGATCGAGATGCTAGTCGTGCGCCAGCGTCGCGTCGGGGTACGGTAGCGGCTGCCTGAACTCCCAGTGCCACCGCGCTTGGTGCACCGGGATATGCAGTCGCTGCCTCGCGGGGCGGGCAGGCGCCGGCGGCGGCAGAGAAGGAAGAGCGCGGGAGGAGGAAGCGCCGGGGGTCAACTTGCCCTTGTTCTTGCCGGAGCCGTTGAAGAAACCCATGGCTAGGGTTTGGTTGGCGCCGACGAGGAAGCACGTGGGGGCGGCTAGATGCGGACGGCAGTGGAAGTGGATGAGGCCACCCCGCACGCGTGGATTAAAAAAAGACGGCCTCCAACGCTTCCACTGACTGACGCGTGGGCCCGGTGTCGGTGGCCGCTATTAATATGACCGCGTTCGGTAGTTGGCCGGCCGTTATTAATATGACCGTGTTCGGTCGTTGGCCGGCCGCTATATGGGACAGTGGCGGACACCGAGGGGACGCGCGGCGCGTCCGCTTCGTGTCCACGCAGACGCATTTCAGACCCAAATTTAAGCCAGGATGGGTCGGCGCGGACATGAAGCGGACGCGTTTTGGGTTTGAGTCCACGTATTGGGCCGGCGTTTTCGTCCGCGGCGACCCAAACAAACATGAGCGAACGAAATGGGTCGCCCAGTTGGAGTTGCTCTTAATACATCTATGTCATCCGTTGACTATATTTCTTATTGTATTACTGACACCCACATTGTCAATTTAGTCGCGTCTACGATTTACGAAAGTAGCCGCCACTGAATTATTTTGCAGACTGATGCAGCAGTAGCTAAATCCAAAATTCTGCATTCGGCAGTTCACACTTTACAGGTTTTAGGAACCACAAAGCATCTAATAAGTCTCTGGCTGCGAATGTGACAAAGCAGCGAGACGTTCCACCGTACTTTAATCCTACCAATAATCATTACCAGAATCCATTTAAAAGCAACAAAGGGAGATCAAGTAGTACTAGCGTAGTACTGTCATAGTACTGTAAGAGTTGTTGGATCTTGAAGGGAACATCTTAACAGCAGGAAACTTTGTATGCCTCTTTTCTGCATACAGCTAAAGCTAACTCTACAAATATACTCCCTCCGTTCCTAAATATTTGTCTTTTTAGAGATTTCAAATGGACTACCACATACTGATGTATATAGACATATTTTAGAGTGTAGATTCACTCATTTTGCTCTGTATGTAGTCACTTGTTAAAATCTCTAGAAAGACAAATATTTAGGAACGGAGGGAGTATATGAACTGAAATCTACACAAGTTATCCTTGAAAAAACAAACCACTGCAAAGAGAGAAGACTTTCAAACAACTGTGTTCACTGTATTTGGTATGACTCGTCCACATCATCAGAAAACCTATGATATTAGAGAGAGAAAACAATACTGGCATATTTATTTATTTATTTAATATGCTTGTACCCTGTTATTCGTTTCATTAGGTTTCAATTTGGTTTTCCTTATAAATTGGATCAATCTCTTTCTTTTAAAATAAGGTGGGAGCCACTCCCCCCTAACAGTTTTTGTTATTTTTCACAACTGGATTGTTCGTATACATATACAAACGGAATCGATAACTCCGGAACGACCTGTATTTTTACATCTCGTCCCGGACGCGTCCAGAACCACTTGATCAAAACGCACATATCTTAAAGCTAGCCCCTGCCACGTCATCCAGAGTCGAGCGTTCGGAGAAGCGGTCGTCGCGACCGAACGCCACTCCCCACCCACAGCACGCAGCCCCACTCCCCTATCCATTCTCCCCACTCCCTTTCTCACATCCCGAATCCTCCTCGCCGGCGACCTGGAGACCCGAGTGAGGCGGAGGCCGACCGCGGGCAGGTCGCCACGATGCTCGCCGACGCGAAGCACCAACCGGTGTTTTACGGATCCGCGCCGCCCGGCTCGAGCTGCCGTCGTGGGCGGAGGCCGTGGGCCGCGGCGGCCGCCGAGCAGCCTCCATCTTCCCTTCCCGCCGTCGCCGAGCTGGCCGTCCTCGACGCCATCGGAGTCCGCCGTCGCCGAGCTAACCGTCCCCTCCGCCATCAGAGGCCTCCGCCCCGAGCTGCTCGACCCTCTCGATAAGGCTGCCATTGCGGGAAGAGCCCCTTTCGGCTCCGGTGATGATCCCCTTTGACGCCGTGCGAGAGGAGTCTCCTCGGCTCCGGCGGCGATCCAACAAGCGGCAGCCATGGCGGGGTTGCAGCT
The DNA here is from genome assembly GCA_011799875.1 of Thinopyrum elongatum. Classification (NCBI taxonomy): domain Eukaryota; kingdom Viridiplantae; phylum Streptophyta; class Magnoliopsida; order Poales; family Poaceae; genus Thinopyrum; species Thinopyrum elongatum. Next base: position 445,215,175 of record CM022298.1, on the reverse strand, counting down.
GCGCGCGGCGCTGCTCGCGACGGCCGGCGACATCGCGGCTTCCGTCCTAGAGCTCCATCTCCACCGTTTCGCCTTACACAAGCGCGACGCGGAGGTTCCGACTTGGCTTCCTGCATCGACATCTGACGGCCGTCCATGGCCCAGTGCCCTCCGTCGGGGGAGCTGTTGGTGCTCGCGTAGGCAGCGTGCTAGAGGATGAGGTGCTGCTCGGAGAAGATCTGGGGAGGTCAGCGGCTTCCTCTTCCATTTCCCCCAGGATCGAGCCAGCAGGAGCTGCTACTGCTGCTCGTGTGGTATGCTGCTATCCCCTTTTTTGTGATTGCTTCTGTTTTTTCCTCTAGATCATATGCAGTGTTTTTGCTATTTGGTGATTGGATTAAGTTGCTACGAGTACTGAGATCACACATCGTCTTGCCATTTTTTTAGAAATCTTTGTAATAGTTCACACATCATCACGGATTTTTTTAGAAATCTTTGTAATAGTGACACGGCAAATTTTAATTTAAGTTGCCGTGGCAAATTTATTGTAAAGAACATGGCAAAATTTTTGTTTTAAATATGATGGCAAATTTACATTTCCAGAACATGGCAAATTTAACTATGTAGCACGGTAAATATACTTGTATAGCAATGGCATTTGTAAATATATTTTCATGGCAAAAGTACTCCATTTTTGCCATGGCAAAAATTAATCCATTTCTTGCCATGGCAATTTTCGCTCCATTTTTGCCATGACAAAAATATGTTTATTTTCACATGGCAAATTTTAGGTTAGGTTGCCATGGCAATTTTTTAGTTTAATTCGCCATGGCAAATTTATTATAAAGAGCACGGCAATTTTAATTCAAATATTATGGCAAATTTAAATTTATAGAACATGGTAAATTTTACTATGTAGCATCTTAAATATACTTGTGTAACCATGGCATTTTTTAATTTATTTCCATGGCAAAAGTACTACTTTTTTGCCATGGCAAAAATTAAACCATTTTTGCCATGGCAAATTTTACTCCATTTTATACCATGGCAAACTTCTTCAATTAACATGTTCAAAAACATGTAAACTTGCCATGGCAAAGTTATAATTGTTGAAAAGCGTGGCAAACTTTTCCATGGCAACATACGATGTTCAAAAACATGGCAACCTTTTGTAGATGTTCAAAAATATGACAAATTTGCCATGGCATTTTAAAATGTTCAAAAACATGGCAAAGTTGCCATGGCAAACTTTAATATGTGCAAAAACATGGTAACTTCTTTTAATTAAGTTTGTTCAAAAACATGAGAAACTTCTTTTAATTAACATGTTCACAAATATGCAAACTTGCCATGGCAACTAAAGATGTTCAAAATAACGTGGCAATGTTTTGTAGATGTTTAAAAACATGGCAAATTTGGCATGGCAACTAAAATCAGTATTGTTTATAGATGTGTCTTTTCCCATGGCAACTAAATGCATTTTTTGCTATGGTTCGTTGTGTCTTTCTGCCATGTCCATCCGGAGAATGTTTTGTCATGGACATTACAAATTAGTTTGAAAACACGGCAAGTTTGTTCTTTCAAATTTGTTTTTGCCATGGGGATTACATGTAGAATATCATTACAACTTAAGATGTTTTCTCCATTTTTTCCCGAAAATTTTCTATGTGTCTAGAGAGAGCTTTTTTCACCATATCACTTCATGGCAACTTTTGCGTGTTTTTGTAAACTTCGTAGTGATGGCAGTTTTTCGTACTGCACAGATGCAAATTGCCATGATTTCTTCCTTTTTTTGCCATTTTTTTAAAACATAAACTTGAACGTGGCAAAAAAAATCATAGAACGGCAAAAGGCCATGGCAATTATGACGTGCAAAAGAACGTTGTTTATTAATCACAGAAAAACTGGGCCTTTTTTTACTAGTCGTAACTTAATATGGGCTTTATTTTTCGTTTTCCTTTCACAGGAAAAAGGCCGGGCCCCGTTGGTGGGGGCGTTCTCCTCCGGAACGAGTTGTACTCGTTCGATTGATCCCGCTTCCGCCCCGAACGAAACATTCGATCTGGCGCGCTCACAGACCGAACGGTCGCGCGTTATCGGTGTCCTATACAAAATGTCCTACCAAAAACCTCCCTTTCTTTTTTTGAGGAACCTCATCGTGAGGGCAGGGGGTTCTTGCAGTTCATTAAGAAGAATAGAGATAGTCCGGTTTACAAGGAATGCCGAACCCAGAAACCTAACAGTTTCTTGTTAATTGGAGAAAACCTATAATATGTCCTACCAAAAACCTCTCATTCCTTTTTTGAAGAACCTCATCGTGAGGGCAGGGGGTTCCCGCAGCTCATCTATAATACCTAAATAGTTCATCCCCATTATAATATTTCTCTTAACATGCAGGCTATCTACATCACCAGCACTGCCACATCAGCGTTTAATTAGAGGCTTATGTATGGGACCCACCACAGTGAAAACAGCCACATTAGCTTCAGTTACGGATGGTAGGACCGACTAGAGAGGCTGCCCCGTACGTCTCTTTCGTTCTAAGAAAACATAATGTGACTAGCGCCTCACCAATTCCCCACGGCAGCGGATTCCACTCCCTATTCATCTTCTCCAATCTCCATCAAATCCCACTATACAATTACTCCGTCGATTCAGTTGCTCTTACCATCTGGTATATATTTTCGGGCCGCATGCGATTTGGCAAGGTATGCGATGGCGGTCATCCCTCCTTGCGATGAGATCCGTAGGCGGTCTTCCCCGCGCTACCTCCGGCTTCCCCGGCGTAGGAACCCCCGCCCTGGAAGAAGAGCACCTCGTGGCCGATGCCACTACACCGACATCGACCCTGGTCACTCCCGGCGATTACCTTGCCATCGCGTGTCGGGTGCCTCGACAGAAGGCCGGGAAGGCTCCCCATGGAGTGGCCAACCCTGCTCGGTGCCGCACATCCGCGGCTCAACTTCCCCACCCCGCATTAGGCGTTCGTAGGTCTTCTGGATTTTCGTATTGTTTGCATTGTTTATTGATTTGTAATGTGAGATTAACACTATATCATAGTGATGCCTGTGTTCGTACTGTTTGAATCCCCACTGATGCATGTTTATTGTTTTGTTCTTCTGGATTAATTTCGAATTGTGCTATCCAATTTCCTGCATCAGTACAAGAAGCATAGATGTTTATGATACTAGGAGGGTTGGAGCTCTGACATGCACTATACCATAACAGGAAAAAAGATTAGATCAGATTGTCAAGCAGTTCAAGCAATTCTTGAGGACTGCAGATTGTATCTCTAGCTCTATGTTTTAAAGTTTACTTCCAGATCTTCAAGCATATGTTGTCTCACCAACATGTCTCGGCTTTACCAGGAGTGTTTCTTCATCTTTATTTCAGTTTCTTTTAAGAATCAAGACTACCAAGGACAATCAAAGTTAGTACTCCCTCCGTCCCAAAATAACTGTCTTGAGCTTAGTACAACTTTGTACTAGAGCTAGTACAAAGTTGAGACACTTATTTTGGGATGGAGGGAGTATATAAATAATAATGTTTCAACTCATGTACGCCTAAAGTGTTGCCTGCATGTTGTCATGAAAATAGTGGCTACATGGATCATCAGATTAAGGTAAATACATCATGCTTATTATAATTTCTAATTGTCGCTTTGTGCCGAGTAGGAAATACAGAAGTGCATTAGTAAGAAATTTGTAAAAAAAAAGCCTACATACAGCTATTTGTGGTCATTATTAGAAGGGCAAAGGGAGCTTCCTAACTCTGATGGTCAGAAACATAGTCTAAGTATCAGGGGCAATAACCACGCTGCAAGGCTCCAAAAAGGTATTTGTGTCCCTTACCATGTCCATGATGCAGCTCCGATGACAAAGTAAAGTTCTGTCACTTCTCACACGTATTCCTCTCCTTTTCGTTTGCGTGCCTGTGATCATATACTCAGGTTTTTCTTTCTATTTTGTTAATCATTCATGCCCAATGCTTTTTCATTCCTTCCCCTCCCCTCACTATTGTTCATCAGGATTGTCCCAACTACCTGCCTCTTGGTTTCGGTTCAACATTCTGACCGCAGGCATTCCTTCTACTGCAGAGATTAACACTATACTTTGTATGATACTCCCTCCGTAAACTAATATAAGAGCGTTTAGATCATTAGTTTACAGAGGGAGTATAAGATAACACTGTCAAGAATTTTATGTTAAATATAGTCTCTTTGTGATTATCTCTATTCTACAGTCTGGATGTTCTAGCAATAACATGGTTTGCTTCTTTATTCTTGCATGTATACAACACTTTCTAGCCATTCTTTTATATTTTATCCAAATAAATATAATCTCACACGAGACTGACGGCCGACGACCTTCTCTGCTCTTGAATCGGTATGAATGACTGAAGATTTTAATTTCCAAATACATAGTGCATTTATCAGCCCTTTGGTTATATTGTCATAGAATAGTCACAAGCTTGAAAGAAGACATAAGTGGATATCTTAGATATGAATGGCATAAAAGTTAGTCGTATGTAGTGTGTTTCTGACAAATTAAGTGTACGTGCCAATTTTTTCAATTGTGATCGTAAGTATACATGTTATAAATCATATAGAAACGATCCAGCCTTCAATACTGTTTAAACTATAATAAGTTATCGATCCATCCAAGTGAGAAGGCAAACTGACTCCTGATGAAAAGGGAAGTGAGACCTTACGTGACACTGAATGATTGTGTAATACTAAAGTGGAGGCATATAATTACTTCGTTATTATCTCTATACTACGATCCGGATTTTCTGGCAATAACATGGTTTATTCGTTTGTGCAGAACCAAACATGTACACATTGCAGTCTAGGCATTCTTTTATATTATTCCCATATATCAATATGAGTTCACACAACACTGATGGCCGACAACCTTCTCTGCCCTTGGATTAGGATCCCACATATGACTGACGGGTGAAGATTTTTTTTCTCTACTCTTGCATCGAGCTATTTTTTATCATTGTAGAACTTCAGTCAGGAAGACACTTATATTTTGTTTTCATTCAGAATATGGTTTGTCAATTCTAGCTTATAAGCCTTTCATATGGAATTCCATGGGAGAACGGCATTTTGGTAAAAATTCAAAATTCATATTTTTTTGTTTCAAATTTTTTTGAAAAAAATTGTACAAGTATACAAGGATGTGATGTGTATGTGTGTAAAATTTCAGGATGAAATACCTTGAGATGCGATCTCTGCAAAAAGAACAAATTCATGGACTTTTGGGATGAATAGTATCGTGTGTTAAAAGGCCATAGATTTATCTTTTTTGCACGGCCCTCATTTCAACTTATTTCATCTTGAAAATTTACACACATGTGTGTCATGCCTTCATATATGTCTGTATTTTTTTTCAGAATTTTTTGAAATGTAAAAATATGAAAATTTTGGAATTTTGAATTTTTCAAAAACCGGCCTCCATGGAGGCCGAGCTCCAAAAGCAATTTTTGATTCCATGGATCCTATATTTCTATTCAGAATCCATTGCCAGCCTTTAATTCTATTGACAGTACTGCTACCTTCCAATACAATGTCTTCAGGGAATAACAGCGTGAACAAAACTAAGTGCAACCTTCTATACAAAACTGCAGAGATGTGAGATGATCCCTCAATCCATCCTTACTGGTTACTATGCTAAGCTAACTATTCACTTTGGTTTTGCTGAAAGGAGTTGGCACATCCATGCATGGATACAAAACCACCATGTATTATATTATGCTACTTATATGTAATGGGTATTTTAGACAATACAATAATAATCAAGTATTGTAAATCATAGTATTATTTTCAGTTTTGATTGTCATTTTATTGCCAATGTTCATATTCCTACAAAATAAAAAAAAATCTTACCTAAATATACTACAACCAATTCCCGCAGCAACGCGCGGGGCATCATCTAGTTAAGAAGAATAGAGATAGTCCAATTTACAAGGAAGGCCAAATCCCAAAACCTAACATTTCCTTTTTAACCAAGGAAAACCGAGTGAAACCCCAAAAAAACAGGGGAAAAACGTACTAGAGCTTGGTAATAGGTAGTAGGAGGAGCTTGAAAATAATAACTTCGGAATGCTGAACAGAATGCCAACCTTCGGAATTGCTTTGTGCATAACCTTTTTTTGAATAATAATAACTCTACTTTTATTTTGTTTTTACCAATAAAGGGAAATTACCTTGCATTTGCATGTAAGTTGGTCTCTTTTTTTTTTCTTTTGTGAAACACTTGATCGTGATCACCTAGAATTTCAACAGAATGGGTTTGCCGGTTCGCGAAAGAACTGAATTCGGCAAGAACTAGAACCAAGAACCCGGGAGCTGCTGGAAGTTGTTGTGTGTGTGTTTGACGAATAATCAATCAGTCGTTCTTGGACCTTGATCGTTGCAGGCGCACTCCAAGTAGTTTCCGACGAAGACCCGTACGCACGTCGCGTGAGTGCGTGCGTTCTCATGTCCGCCTCCGGGTGGCTCCCTTGCCGGGACGGTGGTCTCGGCGGCGGGTTTCGCTCGGAGGAGGGACGAACGGGTCGTGCTTCCCCCCGTACGTCTCCGCGGACGGCGGTCCGGCGTCGTCGGCGTCCAATCGTTGTGACTCTGACAAACCCCGTGTAGCGTCGTGGCCTTTTCTGTTTTAGGTAGCCGCTGAAGCGTCTTCCACCGGACCGGGAAATGGTTGGCGCGTGGCACGGAGGACATCGGAAGCAGGAAGTTTGGAGTGCGGTGGTGAGTGACACGAGCAGGAGGTTGCCCGGGACGGGGGCGCGGACGGTAGTCGGTAGACCTTGACCCTGTGCGACCGAGCCAGAGGCGCCCAGGCCCAACGAGGTGCCTTGGCGTGGGGCGCCAGGCTGGAACTTGGGTTGGACCGGGCTAGAGCGGCGCCGGAGCTCAATCTCTCACAGCTGACCTGAGTTAAGGCTTGTTTGGTTGGTGCCTGACCTCAGGCTGCAGGTGGGACGACCTGCGGGCGTCCCGCATATTGCCGCATCTTCCCACATAATTATGTGGGGCTAAACGGGCTTCCCACATACTCCACACACATGCTCCGGTACTCCACACACCACAGACTCGCGGATAGGCTTCAAAGTTATGCGGGACTTGCGGGCTTACCCACGTAGCCCACATATCCCTTACACGCCAACACTGGATACCGACGCGGCCGTGGGGGATTGCCGGGGCGAGCAGCAGCCGGAGCGCCGCCTCCAGATCTCTTCTCCCAGCCACCGGCTGCCGCCTCCGAGTCTGCCACCTCCGATGGAGGAGAGCTTCGCCGTCGCCGCCTCTAGCAGCGCCTCCACGCCTCCAAGCGACCTCCCCCTCCGCCACGACCGACGCCGGCTCCCCGGGATTCATGCCACCCGCGCTGATGTAGGAGAGATTCGCCGGCGCTGCAGCCTCTCTCGGATCCGTACAAGCTGCGCCGACTAAGGAGTGCTTCGCCGGTGCCGCTGCGGTGACGAAGCAGCCGGAACAAGCGGTCGGCGTCTTGGACATAGACATGCGCAATGAAACTTCAAGATCCAAGACCAGCCGGAAGACCAAGGTAAAATCCTAATTTTCTTGCTTCCCCTCATCTGATTTCCCGGAGAGCTTAAGCTGCTTGGGCTTTTGCTTCTGCTTTTTTTGCAGCTTTTCACTTTGGTCAAAAAGCCACAAAAATTTCTAAATAATGCTTTTGAAGCTTTTATGGCTTTTAGAGCTAAATATTGTCATATTGATTCATCAAAAGCTATAAAAGCCTCAAAAGCATCTATTTAGGAGCTTTTATGGTTTAGCCAAAGTGAAAAAGCAGCAAAAACCGAAGCAAAAGCCCAAACAAACAGGGCCTTAACCAACTCATCTAGTAAAATGTGGAATCGTTTGGTTGTTGAAGTGGTAAATAATTTCTCTTTGTATGTTGGCAAATTGGTATACGGCAGAGTGCCGTTGGCTTGTAATCTTCCTTTCTCCTTTCCCCTTCTGTAAGACAAACAGAGGAACTAGTTCGAATTCGAAATGCCACCATAGTTGCTTCTCCGATCCTTAGCTTCTCCTTAACAGATATTCACTCTTGTATTATGTTCCAATATTTTTTAGTGTATGAGCATTGAAACTATATATTTCAATCTTAGTCTGTGTAGTGCTCAAATTCGGTACTGCTAGTGTGTCATCTGTGGATTATTTTGGCATGTTCAACGGCGGCTGATAAAAATTCCAAACGGCGACTGCTCCAATTCTGTATCGTTTATAGCCTGGACACGTTCTGTAGTGCAACTAGCTTGCAATTGCTGTTTTTGTTGTCGTGGAGTATGTGGGCATGTGGCAGCCCACATAATCCCACTTAAGTTAAGTGGGCAGCCCCTTTAGTCCCACTTAAGTTAAGTGGGCAGATGTGGCAGGATGTGGGACGCCCGCAGGTCGTCCCACTTACAGGCTGAATTACAGGCTATAGCACTACATAGTTTGAGGAGGACAGAGCATTCCAGTACACAGATTAGGCTACATCCTAGATGGACTTTTCTCATTTCTTCAAGATGTTCTAAACATCAATCTGGCGCCCAGCATGGTCATCAAGGAAGACTGAAGTTCAGCTTACTTGCTTCTTCAACTCAGCTGAATAAAAGCTAACAAAAGAGAGAACAGTAATAAGCACTCAGAACTTGCAATTTAGAAGTATAACACAGAGAAAAAAGAGACTTTTTTGCACAATTACAGAACACAAGAATGCAACAGCTAGTACTATACAGAGAAAGAAGTTGTAACTGCTGCTATTGGTTTACAAATAAAGTGAACTCAACACACACTAGTATATGTCAAGATTAGTAGAGGGTACTAGCATCAGATCTGATTCAGATGTATAGTAGAATCAGATTAGTAGAGGATACTAGTATATGTTAACATTTGAGATGCCCCTTCAAAAAAAAAAAAACATTTGAGAAGCCAGTGACGTTCAGTAGACACCAGCACTGCAACGAATTTCAGAAAGTTCAGTAGACAGACAAAAATATCAGTCCACTAACCTTCAAACTATACTAGATTGTCACATTTTTTTGGTTGGGATAAATTCAAAGAATTTCGCATGACAGGGGAGTAACCGTAACCTAACATTAGATAGAACAAACAGAAAATTTTGGTTGGGATAAATTGCAAGAATTTTTTTAACAGCACCATGTATGAAGCAGAGAAACCTTTCACTGGTATTTGAGGATTACAAACAACAGCAATCTTCTTGAACAGCACGCAAGTCCAGATCTCAAGGGGATAATCAGATAACTACCTTGGCATGTTCTTCTTGAACAACATCAATCTTCTTCTTCTTGCAACCAGACCTTGGGAGTTCATGTCGAGGTCGCTTCTTGCGAGCTTCGCCGGTGACGGCCATAGTGGAGGTAGACGGCGGCGCCGCTGGGGCGGGCATGGAGGAGATGAATAGCTGCTCTGGTCCGGCAGTGGAGGAGTTGGAATGCGGCGCTGGTGCAGCCATGGGGGAGGTGGACTGCGGCACTGGTGCAGCCATGGAGGAGGTGGGCGGTGGCGCTGGTGCGGCTACGATGGAGGTGGAAGGCGGCGCTGCGGCGTCCATGGAGATGATGGATGTCGGCGCTGCGGCGTCCATGGGGTAGTGGACGGCGGCGCTAGACCGGCCATGGGGAAGGTGGACGCAGCGCCGCGGCGGCGGCGTACCCTATCATCGTGCGAAGAGGGGAACGACCGAATGATAGAGGCGAGGGTGTCCCGATCTTTCGATGAGATGATAACTATCGATTTGGTGGAGACGACTTTGACGATCCGACTACAAACGTGCAATGACATTGCGCCTTAGCAATCGCTAAACCAACTTCAAGAGGTTATTGACCACGTCGGAGCACGATCAACCTGACCACGAAGGTCTTTTCCTGCAAGCAATCGGAGAACAAGCAAGAATATGATTAAGCAATTTGAATATTGCGAATATGAATGAAGTATTTGAAAGATCGAGGATGTCGCCTAGAGGAGGGGGGGGGTGAATAGGCGCTTTAAAATAATTACGGTTAAGGCTTGAACAAAAGCGGAATAAATCTAGCGGTTAATTTGACAAGCACAAAACCTACAACAACTAGGCTCACCTATGTGCACCAACAACTTATGCTAAGCAAGATAGACAACTAAGTGATAGCAAGATATATGACAAGAAACAATATGGCTATCACAAAGTAAAGTACATAAGTAAAGGGCTCGGGTAAGAGATAACCGAGGCACGAGGAGACGACGATGTATCCCGAAGTTCACACCCTTGCGGATGCTAATCTCCGTTTGGAGCGGTGTGGAGGCACAATGCTCCCTAAGAAGCCACTAGGGCCACCGTAATCTCCTCACGCCCTCGCACAATGCAAGATGCCGTGATTCCACTAAGGGACCCTTGAGGGCGGTCACCGAACCCGTACAAATGGCAACCCTTGGGGGCGGTCACCGAACCCGTCAAATTGCTCGGGGCGATCTTCACAACCTAATTGGAGACCCCGACGCTTGTCCGGAGCTTTACACCACAATGATTGAGCTCCGAACACCACCAACCGTCTAGGGCGCCCAAGCACCCAAGATGAACAAGCTCAAGGGTACCAAGCACCCAAGAGTAATAAGCTACTCAACTTCACTTCCACGTATCACCGTGGAGAACTCAAACCGATGCACCAAATGCAATGGCAAGGGCACACGGAGTGCCCAAGTCCTTCTCTCCCAAATCCCACCAAAGCAACTAATGCTAGGGAGGAAAATGAGAGGAAGAACGAAAGAAGAACACGAAGAACTCCAAGATCTAGATCCAAGGGGTTCCTCTCACTTAGAGGAGAAAGTGATTGGTGGAAACGTGGATCTAGATCTCCTCTCTCTTTTCCCTCAAGAACTAGCAAGAATCATTGGAGGGATTGAGAGTTAAGCAAGCTCAAGAGAGTCAACAATGGAGGAGAGAGAAGTGCTCAAGAACTTGCTCAAAGGATCAACTCAAGGGGGAAGAAGACCCCCTTTAAAAGGAGGGGGAAAAACCAACCGTTACCCACTTACTCAGCCCGCGACATGCGGTACTACCGCACCAGACATGCGGTACTACCGCAAGGCATTGCGGTACTACCGCCAGCCTGTGCGGTACTACCGCACCCACGACAGAGGCCAGACGAAGCCCTGTTGCGTTGACGCAACGAGCGGTACTACCGCGCGCCCTTGCGGTACTACCGCAAGGCAGGGTTCGACTAGGCTGGGAAGGCACGGACGAATAAAATTACATCCGTGGCTACTTCCGCTGAGTTTTGATCTGTGCAAAAATCCGACACGGTACTACCGCATCCAGGGAACGGTACTACCGCGTAGGGCGTGGATGTAAAAAATTACTTCCGCGCATGCCAGTGTTCTGGGCCAGAGGCAGCGGTACTACCGCTCACCAGGAGCGGTACTACCGCTGGCCCCTGCGGTACTACCGCTCCCTTGAGCAGTACTACCGCAGGCCACAGAGGCTATAGCACTTGGAGGCCTTCATTTTGTAAAGACACGGATAAACGGAAGGATACAATAAAACCAGAACTGCCATAACTTTTGCAAATGAGCTCCGAATTGAGCAAACTCAAGCTTGTTGGATAGAGGACGACGAGAGCTATCCAAACAGCGACTGGTTATAGAAAGAAGAGGCAGGGGAGGTATGCTAGCTTATAGAGGAGTGAAACCTCCAACAGAGAAGAACCGGCATAACCTCCAACATCGAAAACATCATAGAAGAAGCATGTGAACTCTGTTTTCGATGAACACGAGCTTGTCATGAAAATGACAAAAAGCTCCAAATCTCACAAGGAGAAGAACCAAACAAGAACCAATAAAGATGATGCAAGGATGCAATGGTTTGAGCTCTCTACGAACGATACGATCAAGCTACTCATCGAGAGCCCCCCTTGATAGTACGGCAATCGATCCTATAACCCGGTCTCCCAACTACCACCATGAGACCGGTAAAAGAGAAAACCTATCAAGGGCAAACCTTTGCCTTGCACAAAGTCCACTTGAGCTAGAGGATGACGATCTTGACTTCCTCAAGTTGGACCACCTTTCTTGATTCCGTTGGCTCGGTGAAGACTAGTTGATTGCTCCCCCATACTCCGCTATGGGTGAGCCACTCTTTGGCTCATCTTCACAAGTCCATTGCCACTGCAATGGACGGCAAGCTTCAAGCATGTGTTCTTTTCGTGATGATCCACTTGAACTTGCACACCGCAACCTACCCCACAAAGAACTCTCACGAAGACCATGGGTTAGTACACAAAGCGTAATTGACAATGCTTACCATACCATGGGATCGCTTGATCCCTCTCGGTACATCTTCTACACTTTGTGTGTTGATCAACTTGATTCACTCTTGACTTAGTCTTGATCAACCTTGAACCTTTTCAACTCTCTTCAATTGGATGATGCCTTGAAGGTAAGCATGAACGATCACACAATCTTCTTCTTCAAGACATGCTTGCAATAAGCTCAACTCTCACATGACCAATCTTTGGATAATTCCTTAATAGCACCTTGGTCAACACAAACTCTCCTTGAAACCAACAAATGGACTCCAAGAAAAGCCTATGGACAAATCCTTCAAATATAACTCAAGGCAACCATTAGTCCATAGAGATTGTCATCAATTACTAAAACCAAACATGGGGGCACCGCATATACTTTCAGTATTGATAAAAGTGGGGATCCGAAAGCGGTCTTGGTCTGGTCGTTGGACACAAACGAAGTACACGAAGTTGCAATGGCTAACTTTTAACTAAACAAATCCCAAGGAAAAAGCTACTAGATGGATCTACTTATATAGGAGCAAGGGGTGGAGGCCAAGGAGGTGGGAGGACGTCCCAAGGCAGCCTAAAACTAACCCTAGGTCGTACAAGGCTCATGGACCCAAGTGGAGGTGATGCAACACCTTTGGACTTGCAGTTTGACTCGGATTCTGCTGCAGCGTCAGATTGTTTCGTCGATATCTCAATGCTCCAGACTAATTTGAAGGTGAGTCCAATTGGGTTGGAAAGAGCACGAAATCTACTTTCAAACAAAAAAAAATCACCCAATTCGGAGTCCGTATGAAAGAGTTGTTGGCGTTTTGAGTCAGGTATGTCTGTGCAGTCCGAATCTGAATTCAGAACGTGAGAGACTTGGACTCTATCTTCTCTTGGCCCAAAAATGACATGAGAGGACTTTTTGAACAGCACCTAAACTTCTCTTTTTCCCTTATCTTCATGTGTGGATTGTACAAATGTCCCATACACCTGCAATTAGACATGGCACAAAAGTCTGTGAAGTATTTTTTGTCCTGGATGACATAAATAAATTATTGCATAGTTTGTATTAGAAATCACCTCATAAATATGCATCTTTGGAATATTTTTTGTCGTATCTAAGGTAGTCATGGCCTCATCACCGAACGAGGAAGATACGAAGGAAGAATTAAGTTTTTTTTTTAGGGGTAGAAAGGAAGGAAGAATTAAGGTTTTTTTTTAGGGTAGGAAGAATTAAGTGGGTTATGTGGAAGACGTGGGTCAGCTCACTTAGCCCCCTTTCTAAATCGCAGGTTACGCGGGCGTCCACAAATACAGATTAAGTGGGCTTTTATGTGGGCGCCGTGGACGGCCCGTGTCCACCTGCAGCCTGAGCCTGACCACTTTTTAAGCAGCCTGACCTGAGCTCACCCGGCAGCTACTCCGTTTGTGTTCGCTTTGGTTACGCAGGAGAGGCGACACAGCGGATCATCTTATGTTCTCTCTGGAAAGAATACGTCCAACGCACGCCGTGGCGATAGCGTCACAGACCAGATGAATGATTAATGAAAGCTCCATGATTTACAGTAACTGTACAGATAAATCAACTCACAGGAGGAAGACGTGAATACAACACTAATCTCAATGCTTCTTCTGGGAACCAAGTTCTTCGACGACCTCCGGCCCTCAACCAATGACCTCGCGCGCACCATCAAGGAAGAGGCACGGCTTTGGGCACGCGCCGGAGCTAAAGGACTTGAAATAGTTATCCCTGTAACCTGAACCTGTACTGTCGACGCTGAGCAACCTCCATCATGCTCATCTTGCGCTCTTTGGGACGCCAGCTAAGCTTGTGTACGCCCCAAAGACTTGCACCCTCTACCTTCTCTTCCCCTATCAGTCATATGATACGCACCATTGCGTATTCAGAAAAAAAAGGAACCAAGTTCTTCAAATTGTCAATAGACCCTGAAACACAACTCTATCTGGAGTCTGGACTATATTAGCTGAAACGGATTTCCAGCACGACGGAATTACATTTGGCAGCAGAGACATTGCGGGAGGAGACAATTTACAGGTTTGAGTTACACGACCGTGTTCCAGGCAGGGGCTTGTCTACTCCAGTGCAGTTATGACTCCAAGAAGCATTGTCTTCAGTCATCACTTTCGTCGCTATCATACTGGCAGAGGGACCGGAGAACATTGGTCTTCCCTTCTGAAGCTTCATTTTTTTCCTCGGCAGCCGGTGCTTTGCCGTTATCTTGGACAGCTGTGGACTCAGTCTTCTGTTTCTTCTGAGGATTTGCAGTTGCAGCAGCGGGCTTTGGTTTTACTATGAATTTGGGCATCTTAGATGCAAAGCTCTTGTTTCCTGTAGGGCAATGTTCGACTGTGAGGAACCCGTTTGTTTTCAATATGGGACGCTATTTGACCACATAACAAGAAAATAACACAGGTAACACTAGAGGCAAATAACGACATGAACATCATAATACAGTATTAAAACAGCGAATTCTCAAATATGGGGTTCTGCATGTGCAGTCATAGAACTTAACAACATTAAAGACAGTGGAAAATTATGAACGCATATGAGGGCCTACCTTCTTTATTGGCACTCTCAGATACATTAGCTTTGGTCAAGACATCTGTTGGATTTAATACTGATTCAGAAGATCCATTGATCTACAGAAAAAAATGAACTGTCAGCTGCCCAAACAAACAAGTTCAAGGGACGTCGAACTGAAAACAACTACAAGAAAATATTCATGGTAACAAAAAAAGCAAGCAATAAACTCCTCATATAAAAACTGCAGAACATCTTCAATAGAAATTGCTACAATGAGAGCTACTCCATACACATAAACACCATTAGATTTATGGTAATGTTTGATATATCATCTATGCTACATATTGTTTAATGACCATCATTTTACTCTTACCAGTGAATTAATATCTTCCTCCATTAAGCTCCAACAATTGAACATATAAATGGCGCTAGAGTACCCGCCATCCTGGGGCCTTCGCGCGCGCGCTGCGTTTGACCACCCGATCGATCTGCTGCAGTGCTTTTTTGGCTGCTGGCGTCTGGTCAACCGTCCATTTTTTTTTACCCACGCGTTGATGGCTACACTGAATGACTGCTGGGTCCGCTCTGGCGTGGGGGCAGTGTGCAGTGGCCGTCTTGCGGACTCGTCCGCGTCGCCGATGGGCGTCTTTTGCGATTCGTGGACAGCTGAAAGCCGGGTGAAACCTAGCTTCCACACGCACGCACGCATCCGACCCTCCTCCTCCTTGACCCCTCCTGGCCGCCGCCTCCTCCTCATCACCCCCCCCCTCTCTCTCTCTCTCTCTCCCCCTACCCTGCCGCCACCGTCGACCCCCACAGCTGCTTCGCCTTACTCCTCTTCGCCATCCACGCGGCCATCGGCGTGCGCACGCGCGGGCGCCAAAGCTCGTTGGCCGGCTGCGTGGCGCTCCTGTGTGGTTCGGGCTGGATGGCTGCTCCTCCGCCTCACCCCTCCAGCCCCCCCATCGCCTCCCTCCCTTGCTGCACTCGTCTCATCTCTTTTTGCAGGGGGCTCGTCCTTCCATGCCGCTCAGCCGCCGACCAAGATTTGGAGGGAGAATAGGAGACCCCGGCGAAAACGAGCGTGCTAGCGGTGGCTCCAGGGATGCGGGGTGATTGCGCTCAGTCCATGCTCCTGTTCTGCCGTTGGGTGAGATTCTTCACCCTTCTTGTCAAGGAGATGTTCATGTCTAGCTAGGTTCCTGCAAAGGGGATTTTTTTTTGTTTCTTTTAGTCTAGGTGTCTTTTTAAGTTTGTTGGGTACCTCGGCCGAGTTTCTGCAAAGGGGATTTTTGTTTGTTCTTGCTCGGGGGATGCTCTCGGATCTAGCTAGATTCCTAGAATTTTTTTGTTGCCTTTCTTAGTTTGTTTGGTACCTCGCTCTTTCCTCGTCGGGAAGGGGATGGATTTGTCATGGAGCTCGATGCAAAGGCAGTGCATGCCATAGGTGAGACCTAGCTAGATTCCTAGAAGTTTTTTTGTTGCCTTTCTTAGTTTGTTTGGTACCTTGCTCTTTCCTTGTTGGGAAGGGGATGGATTTGTCATTGAGCTCGATGCAGAGGCAGTGCATGCCATACGTGAGAAAGAACCAGTCATTGGCACTCATAGGTTCATCCTGTACATAATTTCTTCGTACTTATCTACTCCATTGATCGCAGGCGTTCATTCAGTGTTGTGCACCAATTTTGATTGCTTTTTAAATCCAAGCAGATTTATTGATTAGCAAAGTCTTCTATTAGCAAAGCTGTTTCTCTACATCAAGTTTCAATTTTTTTTGTTTTTCAGTACCCATTTTATTCCATGCTTTAGTTAGCTGAGAGATAATACAATAAATAATCTTCTATCAGGTGGTTGAGCTTCTTTTTCCAAGCCAGTCAGCTGACTGAGCCAAAAACAACAATAAGGAGACGGATCTTTATCAGGTGATTTGAGCTTATACAGATTCTATTTTCTTTCAGGCCTTGTGTGGGAACAAAGAATTACATATGCCATCTTTAACTAGGTGATTTGTCATTTTGCACATTAAGCCCACAGCCGTTTCGCTTTTTCTGCATGTGTTCAGAAATGAGGCAACCTTACCTGTACATATTCACAGATATTTCCTTTATCACCCCCCAGCAGACATGAGTTCTTGTGTTTTTAGAGCAGCATGGAATCAGGATCTGGTGCTGGCCATTCCTATTATGGCTCATAGTCATAGATGTATTTTTCCTTTTCTATTGGTGTTTCGCTCAGTATTATCTCCATCCCACTATATTGTATGTGTTATGAATGTGCTGATGTATATGAACAAGAAGATTGTCCCCAGGATTATTGTTTGTACCACCATTTTTATCATGGATTTAAAACGCCTGATGCATACCCTTTTTTTTACGGTATCTTTAATGTAGTTTATTAGTTGCGTGTTGGCGTGGGTTGTGTGTGTCCACCACGAGCGGCGCCTCGGCCGTCTGCCCCGTTCGGTAATGTGGTCGCTGAGCAGGGCGCCGCGCACCGTACTGCCGGAAGGGCTCTACCCGGAAGAGTACGAGGAGGTGCCGTTCGTTGGCGAGCAGATGAGGTACGATGGTTGCGGCGACGAAGGGGTCGTCTCCCCGGCGGCGAGCTGGACGCGCGGCTGTGTTCAAGGCGACGGGCACGGTGACACGCGGCGCACCCTCCCCTCCTCCTCTTTCCTGCTTCCAGGTGAGCACCTCCACCCTCCTGGGAAGGTGAGCATTCTTGCATTTCTTGCTTCTTCTTCATCCTCTCTGTCCACTGCTTTAATCTGGTTTTGATTGGTGCACTGTGTCTCTGAGATATATGGATTTTGATTGAGGCAGTCATCACAGATAAAATGCTAACATCCTCCGAATTCCTGAATGTTATGTTAAACTGCCCTTCTCTTTCTGGAATTGGCATAACCTGATTGTTTGAATGTCCCTTGAAGCAAATACCATAACATGAGTTTGAAGGTTTCAACTTGCTGGATTGCATACCTGATTCCTGCTTCCAGGTGAGCATCTCCACCATCCTGGGAAGGTGAGCATTCTTTCATTTCTTGCTTCTTCTTCGTCCTCACTGTCCACTGCCTTAATCTGGTTTTGATTGGTGCACTGTGTCTTTGAGATATATGGATTTTGGTTGAGGCAGTCATCACAAATAAAATGCTAACATCCTCTGAATTCCTGAATGTATTGTTAAACTGCCCTTCAACTTGCTGGATTGCATACCTGATTTGTTTGATGTCCTTCAAGCAAATACCATAACATGAGCTTGAAGGTTTCAAGGATGCAAGGATACAGAGGGAGCACGCCTCCACGCCGTCGCCGTCGTCCACGGTCCGCCCCACCACCGCAATGTCCGCACTCTCTCTCTCTCTCTCTCTCTCTCCCTCCCTCCCTCCCCCCTCCCTCCCCCCCGGGGTATGATTGCTGCTGCTTATGTATTGTATGTGTTAAATTTAGATGGGTTTATGCTTAAATTTTACATTTGTCTTTACTGCACTCTTGGTATTTTGTTGGGTGGACTGCCGTTCTGAATTGGTGTCTTTTTGTCATGTCTGCAGGGTCATCGGATTGGATGGCCTTGGTGGCTTGTCAGGATTGTTGCGGGAGCACCAGAATCTGGGGCAGTTCTGGCAGGTGTCACTGATCCTCGGCAACCTATTGAGTCAAGGTGAGAGGCTCAATTCACTTCTTGGCTTGCTCTCTCTTTTGGCTCCGTGATTGCTCGCTGGCTCTGTTTTGGTTCCATGATAACCAGTGTCATATGAAGTTTACCACCTGCTTTCCTTTTCCTTTTCCTTTTCTATGCACAGATTATTTGTTTTCTTGAGCTATAGTTTTTGATGGTCAGTACTTAGTCCATGTTGTGGTAGGAAAATTTCTCCCATGTTTCTTGCTATACATATCAATTAAGAAATATTTGGCAAAAATGTTCTCTTTAGTATTTATTTCGAGCAGTAATATAAATGCGATCAGCATGCTTTACAATTATATAAATGAACATTTCTTTTGTGCTTATGTGTTCAGATCTTCTGAATTTCAGATTACGAACCATCAGCGTAATGTAATTGTCTTATTTTATCTTTTCCCTAACTGCAGGAATAAATGAAAACAATCACGTACATGATGGGATCTAGCCATTATTAGACCAGGCATGCAACTTCCTTACATATCTATACTGTTTGCTCGCATTATAGTTTTATCATAGGTATGCATTTCACAATTCGAGTCGATTATTTGTTGCATTTCACTTTTCCTTCTCCCGCAGCCCCCGCCATCTCCTCGTGCCCTAGCGCCGTGGCCACCTCGCGAAGGTCCGGGGAGCCTTGAGAAATCTTTTCATTTAGTTATATCTTGATATTCTGAGATAAGTGAGATCATACTCGTTCCAATTCTGGGTTGTAGTCTCCCTTTTTTATTATTGGCTGATGAGAAGAATATAATGGCATCTGACACTGCACTTTTCTGAATCATGCATATGAAAGGAATCTCTTAAATACTAATACCCAGATTTCTCTTTACCCCTTCTGTAATTTTATGTGTCTTACTTTATGCAGATAGCTTGTCTTCAACTCTGCATAGCCTTGGAATTGCACATACTGACCTCCGGATGGAGAATGTTCATGTAAGACCAGTAGACAAACATGTCAAAGTAAGCATCATTCCCTTTCATTCTTATTTACAGAAATGGCCCTTTTTAAATTATTGGTTGATGAAAAAAAGTATTATGTCATCCTACGATGTACTTTTGCGAATCATTCCAGATTTTGTTACATAAAAGAGCAATACACTCTTGGAATTGTTGTCATAATTTCCGTGAATTTGACCGTTCAAATTTATGTTTCAATCGCCGATTAATTCACAGTGCTTGGATTATATTAGTTCAATTTTGTCATTATTTAATTACTTTCAGAAGCATTTCCTATGATTATGATTTTTTAGAAATTAGTGGAAGCTGTATACAGAATTCACAAGCCTAATTCCATTGTTTCCAGCTTTTACTTGGTATATTTTTGCTTACTGTGTACCTAATCCAAGTTTTAGAAAATTCTCTCATCGACGTCCATCTTCATCAAATAAGTTAACGTGCCCTTGTTCCCCGCTTCATTGTGACATAACAGCCAAAGCTTCACATGACTACCTTTGCCGTTTGGTTGCCCAAAGTATCTACTAAACAAGAAAAGTTAGGTGCACTTCGCATGCTATCATTATCTACTTCAGTGATGATGACAGCAAATACACGGCCCAGGTTTTTTTAGAGCTATTGTTTATACTGATCTTTAAGCCCTTTCTTAAACATAACCATCTAGCCCTTGCAGGTCGCCACAAAAAATGCAAATCAACCAAGCATAGCCGTTCCTCCCCTGTGGCTGCTCCGAATTGCTGACGGTCAAACCAGATGCATCCTCCCATTCAAATAGTTTATTTGAAAGGCACTGCCTGTCGATCTGGAGGCACCAAAAAATCCCTGTGTGCTTAACTAATGCTGTCATTTTCAGTACTAGGGTGCTAGCTTAAATTAACATGGGCAATTTACATGATGGGTAAAAATGCTAGGTCGGTATAGGCATAATTTGTGACTAAGTGCCTTAAGAACTTCTTTTCCTTATCATAAAACAATATAATGTTTAGAGACGGTTTTAGATATGGTCCAAATATATCAATAAAAGTAGCGAATATTAATCTGATGGATACATTTGCTGAGCGCTTGAGGATCTTGCAGCTGCTACCCATGTGTATAGTAGAACTGAATTTGATGTATAAGATCGTAAATTGGGATGTATTTCATTTGCTTACGAGGTGCCTATTGGACTGTTGATTGCTATTGTTTTGCCATGGATAAAATTGCCTGTTTGAATGTATTCAAAATGGGTGAAGGCCGAGTGCACCTGTGCTGGCCATTTATCGGTGCTATTCTTACATATTTGTCCCCGCTATCAATTCCTGCCCATTGCTTACTCATGTATTTCAAAAAACAGTTTTAAATCTCTTGACCTCCAACATGCAACTCTGCAATCTACCAATTTACATTCCTATACCTTGGTCATAGACTTGAGCCTTAACTACTGATGTATTTGTGGTCTCTACTGTAGTTTACATTCCCAAACTGCATTTTTAAACTGTACCATAGAGAAAATTCCACAGGTCTGACAACTTTACCGTTTGCTTACAGGAAAGATCTACCAACCAGGAAAAGAAACGTGCATCTTCACATGCTGGTGTTATCTACATCAGTGACGACGACGGTAAATCCACAACCACAAAAACAAAGTAATGCGTTACTGTCTCTGCCGTTCTTTAATTCATCCTCCTGACCATAACTATTCAGCACCTGCACATCGTCGGAAGAAAATCAAGCTAGCTCATGGGGAATACATTGTCCGTGGTAAGCGACTGCTTACCTACATACATATGAAAGATTTCAATATTAGTAGGTGATAAGGAAGCAACTCCACAATTAGTCAATACACATGTACCATTCTACACTTAATATACATGCTTGAGATATCGTCCTACTCCTTATTTTGGTTTGCTGTTGAGTACATTTAGTTATAATTAAAACTGCAATGGCTTCGTTTTACGATCTAAGGGACATTTAAAATAGTGATTGTGTGAGAAGATTATGTGATTTGCCCATGAATATTCTTCATTCAGCCCAGAGAAAACACGGATGGTTTCGGTTTCATCCTATTGTTCAGTTCTATTCCTACCGATCGCTATCAAATCTAGAAATTTATGGCATTTTTTCTTATGTTGTACCGTGGCAAGTAATATGCAAATAACATAGACATGTTGTGGTTATGAGCAGCCACTTCTTTTTTGTGCTGCAGGTGTCCTTTGTTTAACGACACCATGTACGATTCTTTTGGACAAAAAAGCTTTACATCGATTGTATCACTCTACTTCATCTATACTTAAGCTGAGGCTGAGTCTTATAAAAGCTGCTTGAGAATTGTGCAGATAGCCAGATACTACCTGTAAGTAAGTACAAGCAGGGCGGCCCCTGCGCCATCGCCTTCGCCGACGACCACTGCCCCATCTGGAGCGCCTTCTCCCTCCTTAGTAAGGTACATACGAATCTCTCACGTGCTCTTGACCAATACACTTGTTCCATGAACGAACCATCGACTTAGGGCATCCAAAATTACTGCTTTCCTGTTTAAAAATTAGTCTATATCATCCTTATTTTATTATAAAGTCATGAAATTTAGTTATCTATTTATTAACGTAATATCTGTTACAATCAATTGGTCTGCTTACTAATCTTCTCATGTTGTTTCAAGTAATATGTATAGGGTAATTCTGTTAAAGAGCTTCTCAGGTACAAATTAATTAAGATTGCAGTCTATTCATCAGCCATTTGATTATACATATTACATTCTGAATCATCGAATCAGTTTGTGTATATTCTAAAACTTCAAAGTCAGTGAATTGTTGTTATATTCTGAAGCTTCAAAGGAGTTATTTGTTCTGGGATACTGAACTTAAATTTTTTTCATTGTGAATGTCATGTGTTTTACGAAATTAGCAACTTTGTTCCTGATAGGTTTTCTTGCTTATGTTTGTTTCCGTCGAAATTGGCTTGGCCCTTAGAGTGTGATGATCCACAATGCAACTTCTTCAGCTGTGTGCTTGGTGTGAGCTGACAATACTTTACTTTCCCATTCGAACACACAGGTTCTGTAGCAAGCTATCCAAAATTAATACCTCAAGTAAAACATGGAGTGTTTGTGTTCGTGTGGCATCTTCATCAGTTGGCACCATCATGAAGTGGGGTAATCTGCCATATGGATATGGTTCTTCCTGATGGAGAGCTATGAACCTCCATTAAGCAACAATGCGAATAACAGCTCCTTTTCCATTCTATAAAGATTACTCTTGCACTGTTTTCTTACTGTCTTGCTATTTCTCTGTTTTTGTGTTTTAGGTTCCCAAATTTCCCAGATGCCTAGATCGTTAATGCAGCTACCATTTATTTTGAAATTCTGATGATATGCTTGATCGACAAGCATCACAGGTTCGGCATTGGTGCAATTATGTTTTTCGAAGATTGCGATCATATTGCTGGTTTATTGTCAAATGTATTAGGATTTCTTGCAGACACATGGTCCTGCTAGGCAAGCTTAGCCGAAACAAGCATGCTTGCCGCAATGATTGTTCTTCAGATGGTTATGTTAAGAGATTTGTTTTACTTAGTTATTGCAGTAGTCCCATGTCTTTTATTTATTTATAGGAAAACCTATCATGACCCAGGTTACCGAAAGTGAATGATGTTTTTTATTCCTATATGTGCATGGATACCGATTCACTGACTGATAGGCGTCCAAAATAACTTTACAAATGGTCTGGTGTCTTTGGAGCTTCCTCCATCCCCTCTGTTCTACACATACACTTCATCTCCGAGCTCCTCTACTCAGTCCCCTTGGTCTGGCTGCACGAAGCATTTACCAGTCATCGGCATCTTCGTGGGAACATTGCCCAAGATGATACAGGGTATTTATTTTAGGCATTGGCTCTTCATATTCTGTATTTTACATGGTCCTCGCACTCCTCTTCAACCGGGAATTATGGACAACAACATATGAAAATAATTATTTTGATAAAAAAATAGTATTAGTTCAAAGTATATCTATTACACTGTCACATACACATGGTTTGAAGACTCGGCTGGCCGATGCTTTTTGTGCCATGGGCGCAACCGGTCATCTAGGATTTATAAATATGGAGTAATTTCCCGCCTGCATTGCGATAATTAATCCATGTCTGCATTATAGTAAGCTCAAAACCTGATTAAGTGTGTCAGAAATGAGTATGGAGTAATTTATAAATAAGAAGGCTTTCTTACTTTAGTTGGGCTTAATGTTGCAGTAATATCCCTGTTTTGTTTCCCTGCAAGAACTCTATCTATATGTAATAATGGTATAATTTTCAGCATCTCATAATGTACATCTTAAGTTGTCCTCAATCACTGATACTATATTAATTCTTGTTGCAGCTTTCTGAAATAAGTTTTGTCATATCACCGAATGTTAAAAAATAGAGAGAGTTTAAGTACAACCATAGAACTGCCAAGTAGCACAATCCTTTCAAAGGAAAAATTCTGACTCACTGTTTTGATTCAGCAGGATTAATTTTCAGATAATATAGGAGAGTGGATGGTTCTATTCTTCGGTTTGGAATGGCTTACATAAGGAGAACGCCCTGCCGTAAATTTTGCATACTGATCCGGAGTTATCAATCCTTTTAGGTGATTTCCATCGTGATCTTGGTTGAGTGCATTTGCAATGTGAGCATGAGGTTACAATTGTAAAAACAAATGGGAATATAGAGCTATTAACAGGAATATATATATTGGAACATAAAACAACATTTATTTGGTCTATCGTTTGCTTGTGTTGATCGAATTTATTGATTAAATTATATTTCCTTCACCTTGTGATTATGCTGTTAATATAGTTATTTGCAAGAATATATTATGTGATCTGCCATTTCGCTTGTGTTGATATAATATATTGATTTTTTTTGTAATGCTCTAATTTCTGCCAGGCTGCTGCGTTTACATTGAAAATTCATTGTACAATTATTACTTGTCTGAATTCTTACTTATCACAAAAACTTTTTAGCTCAGGTTGACTAGGAGATGATGCAAGTGAATGCACTCACCAATTTACGATTGTATGTTCTGATCTAATTTCATTGGTGTTTGAAACTACATATGATGCCATATAGGCATGCTACTAAAGTTTAGGCATTGATGTTGATCTTATTTATCTAGACCAAAATGAGAAATATTTGTTTTTCATTTTAATTTCATGTGTAGGTGATCAATAAAATTGAATGCAGTGATAGAAGGCCAAGTTTAATAGTACCAACAAGTTTTATTCCTATGATGAATGCGAGAAGAGGTTTGATTCTGAGCTCTTGTCCTGTACACACATGCTCACATGCTTTTTCTTTTGGTCTTATTTGTTTAATATTTTGATCAGGAACCGTCTACGTTTACTTACACAGTTCTTGGAGCTCACTAAAACACAGTTCTTGGAGCACTTAGTGAGCGAGGGTAGCCAAGTTGTGCATGTCCACAATGCTCTTGGGAAAATTATCATTGACAGCAACAACAATCCTGAGCATTTCCTTACTACCAACCCGTTCTATGACTACCGTGTGGTGGGTAAATCAAACATATAAAAGCTGCTGGAGTACCCGCCATTCCAGGGGCATTCGCGGCGCCGATGCGATCTGGCCGCAGGATCTGCCTCGCTGGCCCGATTTTACAGCGCTGTCAAAAATCCCGCGGTTCGTTTGTTTCGACATTGCGCTCTCGTTCTCCAGTCGATGACAGGTGGGACTGCTTGCCCGCGGACCCAGCTTGCAGCGTGCGTCCCGTATGCATGTGGCGTTTGTCTTCGGTGAAAAACAATTAACCGTGGCTGTCGTGGGCGTCGTGGGGTGGGTCGACCCTGGTGAAACCCTATCTCCACTCTCCTCGAGCCCCACGTCCTTCCTTCCCTGTCCTCCACTCCCCATGCTTCCCCACGCAGCCGCCGCCTACCCCTCCCCGGCCGCTCTCTCCATCATGCCTGAGCCGCTCTGCCCGGAGCCCTTCCCGCCCCCGTCCCTGCCCCGTGCCGGAGTTCAGCGGTAGGGGAGGAGTGGTTCAACGACTGCGAAGGTGAGAGATCGAGGAGGGAGCGATCCATTGCAAGGGAGAGGGGAGACGAGGGTGGGGCGGAGGTCGACGCGGATCTGAGGCAAAGCGGGAGAGGTGACGCCGGCCAGCCGTTGCCTCACCACCGGCTCGTGTGGCAGCCCTGGACAGCGGCAAGAAGGAACTATCTCTCTTCCTCTTTCTTGCTTAATCGTGCCTCTTATCTTTTGCTGCACGATTACTTATTCTGGATCGGGCTCAAGATTAATGGTGGGTGTGGAGGAACAGGGGAGAGTGGGGAGGGCAGATGTGAGAAAGGAGCGCTCAGGTGATGATGGAATGGAGGCGGCCATCACTGCCTACCGCTGCTTTCCGGTCGTCGTGCCCCGTCCCCAATCATGGCTGCACATCTTCAGTTTCACCATCTTTCTCCTCTATTTTTTTGCCCCTTGATTTCCTGGTTCTATGATAATCTGATTTTGATTTCTTGATTTGTGTTTTTTTCTAAATAAGATGTGTGCAGATCGGATGAAGAAGACAAGAGGAAGACTGCAGAACAAGGTGAGCTCTCTCTCTCTCTCATATCTGCCTAGATTGTTGGTGTATGTGTAGGTAAAACACCAAACCTTTGTAGGTGTATGTGTGCGTACTTAATTTTTTTAGCTGTTTTATTGCGTTCTTTGTTCATAGAACTAAAAAACTGCTCGAGAAAAAATAGGTGTTCAGCCATGGCTTTCTTCTCTTTAAAAGAGTACACCATACTTCGTTATCATGCTTTCAGATTTCAGGATGCTTCGTTATCATGCTTTGCTCTTCAAAATCAAAGGAGGAATCAATGGGTTCGGACAATAATGATGATGTTTGATTTTTTCCTTGGTGTAGATTGCTAATATGAATAATTATAATTATGACTGTTGCACTGCACGGTATCAAGTAATGTTGCTGCATGGTGATGATTCGTTCATGCTCCTCTTTAAACTAAAAGTATATATATAGTTGCAGTTTTGGATGTTTAACAGTTGCATTTGTTGCTTTCCTAGATTTTGTTAGATGTATCCGACCATCAAGAATCAGTATTGGCAACAAAGGTAAGAGGCACGAGTAAGAACATCTCCTCTACTGTACCTATTTGGTGGCTTACAGTGGTTTCTTCTCTGAATTTGTTTTGCAAGTCAGTAACAGAGGTTGGCGCGTGATTGCGCATGACATGCGGCAGTGATGACGATGTTCCCCACATAGAGCTTGGGCAGTTGTTGCCTGTCTTAATTCAGTACTGATTAGTATTTCTATTTCCTTCTTGCCTTCAACTCTTTATCTACCTGTGTGACTAAATTTGTTTTGTGTGAGAAGCAGCACTAGGTTGCAGCACAATGTCAGCTGATTGCAACGTCCTCTGTTTTTATCTAAGTTTTGATCTGGAAACTTTTAGGTCCCTTTGTTCCTTGATGCACACACACACACATATGATTGGGATCACAAGAAATACTTGAGGTTTAGGTTTCATAAAAATAAGAGCCTCTTTCGCCTTTCAATATACATCTATTCTGATTTGCGCATGAGGAAGTTCACAAGTTTGACTCCATTTTTTTGGTAGTAATCATTTGGCTCGCACATTTTTTCTGAACAGAAACTGGTCATAGTCACAACTATCAGAGGCAGCAAAATTTGGTAGGGATGCAGCTTAGGTTTTTCCTGATTATGCTTAACTTTGGTTCCAATTTTGTGAATTGCGTTTCGTGAGTTACTTTACTGAATGTGTTATTGGACAGGGTAATCTGGTGTTGTGTCTTAGCCATGTTGGCCGAAATAAGCACCTATGGACCTACCTTTTGCTTATAAGATTTCAATATGTTGTGATCATTTTTGGTTCAAAACTGGAGTTCCTATTGCTTGTGCCGGCCTACTGGACGAGTTTAAGATTTTGTTATGGCAGGATGCTTACAAAGAAGTAAAATACATGGCAGCAGTGGCTATGATGGCTCAAACGGAAGCCAGGCTACTCGCCGGCAACTCGCAAGTTAGAGATGCCGGGGCAACTTGCTGGTAATTTTGCTTTTTTGGCTAGATTAAACTCACTCTCATTACTGTTTAAGCAAGAAATTCCGCTGTCATAAAAACTTATTCTAGGAATTTTTTTTGTCTGTGCAACTCAGATTGATTTTCTTATTCATTCAATCTACAATTTAATTTGGCAGAACCAACAAGCTCAAGGTCAAGTACGAGATGAGGTATGCGCTCATCAGGATCACTCTGTCCCAGTTTTCTCTTTCGGTTTCTTGATTATGGTTTTCTTGCTGCAGATGATTGGCTGTTTTTTGCTTTCCCGTTTTGGCAAGTAAGTTGCATTGGTCGAGTAAATAGCACCCTATGGACCATAAATGTAATAGTTTTGTGTGATGTAACCTAACGCATCAATCAATTTCCTTTGTGCATGTACACTGCTTTGTAATAGGGAAAATAAATTAGGAGGCACTGCTCATGAGTTTTAGAGGAAGACAAACTAACATAATCAATCGGTTTTGTGATATAACCAGCCAAGTTGTTCTCCTTGATATTCTTTGTATTGTATTAATAAATCATGTTTCTAGCAGAGTTCTCAATTTTTTTTGCCATTCTATTACTTCCTCCGTAAAGAAATATTAGAGTTGTAGTGGCTGGAGATTCATTTTGGAGTTTGATCTCCTGTCCTGTTATTTAGGTTTGGGGATGTTCTTGTTTCTGTGCCACTGCCTCTAATTTAACTCTCTAAGAGCTCCCAAGCAAAAGGAGGAGCAACTACCCACTTCTCGCTTCCTAATCAAGTATGTCCTGGTTCCCTTATGCTTGTCTTGGTGGTTTGCTTCCTGCCTACTACTTTGGGACAGATATATGCATGTTGGTCTGTTTCGATGTTTGTAGCGTGTGCCCAGTTTTCTTAGCTTCTTGCTAATTCTTGGTTCCAGGATACAGTAGACTAGGTGATCATTGTTTATATATGCCCAAACCAATGTCTGCTGCTTTAATATATGTACTTCAGATTCTAACAGAGAACCTCTTGCTGTTTACATATGCAAATAGTAATTCTTGTTACTCACACATATGAGATATAGTTGTGGGAGTCCTGACCTGAAGATGGCTACCCATGACGCACTTACAATCTCGGCTTGGTGATGAAGATGAGAACCCATACTGCACTTACAATCACATACCCTTTTCGGCTATCCCAATGCCAAGCACCAACTCACTTTCTTGGTTCGTCATCATATGATGGCCTTTTCCATACCCTATTTACTTGCAAGCTCTATTTATTCATATCGCATCAGCTTTTCTCTGTTCTCTGCAGATGTGATTGGCCGAGTTACTGCAGTAACAGGCATAGTCGTTGTCCATTCTCAGCATCAGGCCCAGCCTTCAGACACCAGGACTATAGTTCTCCAGGATCAATCGTACGTCTTCTCCTTCTTTCTTCTACATTTCTCTTAACCTGCTGCCTTTAGCTTTACTGACTTGTTGTTACTGGATTATAGAGGCAATGAGATAAAGCTTGTTCTCTGGATGCTCGAGCACGCGAATTTGATGGCAGAGGAAGTCCGCGTTGCAAGCGAGACGGGAGCTTTCATTGCCATCTTTGTAGGAACACCGCCAAAAACTTACCGTGGTAATACCCCGATCCACGCCTCACTTATATCATTGCTTGCTTCGCCTTCTTATCCTGCTTCACATGCTTGTGTTTCTCGATATGTGTTAAAGG
Organism: Thinopyrum elongatum; assembly: GCA_011799875.1. Lineage (NCBI taxonomy): Eukaryota > Viridiplantae > Streptophyta > Magnoliopsida > Poales > Poaceae > Thinopyrum > Thinopyrum elongatum. The sequence goes on along the minus strand of CM022298.1, from coordinate 445,185,989 downwards.
GCTAAGTGGCAGCTCTGCATGCCAGTGGTACATTGATGAGGACTTGCCAGAGCTCAATTCGTTCTGTGCCAGGTATTTTCTCTATCTATGCCTTTCCAGTTGTTTGCTATTTCCATTCATATCTGGTTCTTCTTGCATCTGACCCTTCTTTCCTCCACCGTTGCTGAAGGGCTTCTTCCCATCACTGCAAACATCCCAGGGGAACAAGCTATAGTTGCAACCCCAGTTCGTGTGCCACCTGTTGAGATGAGTGTTAAGGAGGTGCTTGCTCTTGACCCGTTTGATAATCTGGTACTCCTTTTGTTTGTTGGTCCCTGTCTCTTAATCCTATTCTTCTGATTTGCTTTTCACACCTTTTGTTTCTTTGGATGAATGTAGAAGGGGCAGTTCATGTGCACTGTTGTTATTACAAGGTTGGTTTATGATAACCGCTGGTGGTTTCTTTCATGCCATAATTGTCATAAAATCGCTTATTGTTGTTCATTTGTCTTCTACTTTTACAACTCAAAGCCTTGCCTCTTACTTCATACATTAGGAAAAGAAATCTTCTTGATTGATGCATATCATTTGGCAAAACTTTCTTTCGATTAACTACTACACGCACCTTCTTAACTATCTGTTAAAACAAACCTATGCTTTGAGGGTTTAGTGAGTTTTATGTTTGCTGTTTATTAGGATTCTGAGTTATCTGCTGCTGCGTGTGCAAACAATATTGTTCTTCATATTCCATTTATAACTCTAGGTTGTTTGCACTGACAATTGAAGAATTTACATGATTAATATATTTCCTGATGAATGCATCGTAGGGCTGGCACTGCTCCGAAAAGTGCAGCTTCTGCAAAGAAAACAAGGCAGTAACTCTTTCATGCCCTAGGTTGGGTGTGTACCCGCGGTATGTCCATTACTGCCTCAATTTAATTCTTAGTACAATGACAACACATCAAATCTCGCAACAAACTGATTATAGTCTCATCTTCTTCGTCGAGGTATTTTGTGTGTTCTGCTTGCTTCCCAAGCTTGGTTTGCTGGTAGGTGGCTGTGTTGTTGAAGGAAGTTTCTTCGCCGTCTTGCATCACAGAAGATGTCTGCTCATCAGGTCCGAAGGTCATCACCTTGGCACGCTTTTGGGCATGCACCAAATGTACTTTGTGCATGTTTGTAAGACAAGGCTTCGGCACTCGGAAAACTATGTCAAGCCACTGTCGAGACAATCCTCTTATTTAAGTTTGTGGGCAACTTAGCTTTTATGCATTGTAAATATCACTGTTGGCCCTTTCTACCTTCTCTGCCTCCCTATGACAATTTCCAATCATTGTAAATACCGTTGGGCCATGCTACTTAATCTAGCTCTTGTCGTTGTTATGATGCCGAGTGTTTGTACTTTGTAGCTATGCCTATGCAAATAGAGTATGTTAGATTTTCTCTTTGTTGGTCTCATCTCCTTTTTAAATGGCTGGTTAGGGCACTGTTAATTGGCATCTTCAATGGATCATGCAGATACAAGTTATGTTCTTTTTGTCCTTCTTTCAATTTCAATTGGAATTCCAAGTCCAAAATTGACAGTTCGCTTCAGTGTTTGATACAGATCAGATAGACTGATTTCCACCTTCCACTTATTTGACTGTTTAGCGCTGAGGGAACAAATTAATTCCACATGATGCCTTGGCTCTTGGTCTCTAAGTATTCTTACTCGCATGGTTTGAAAGCTTGATTCGCTCTCGCCCTTTGCGCCATTGGCGCAACGGGTCATCTAGCATGAAAAAAGGGCAAGCATATGCTTTCACCTTCAAATGCACTTCCAAGGGACTGCGTCTGATCGTCTACTCAATATAAGCAAACTGCAAAAGCCCCTTGTTATATAACTTAATATTAGTATAAATGCCTACCAAGACTTCTGTGTTTATCATCCTTTTGGATCTTATATGTAATCCCCTAAGACCATCCTGTGCATTTAGCTATCGGTTATTTGCTGCTTAGACTGCTGTGTGGTATGCTTTTGAAACAACCATGATTAAAAATATATATGCTTTCGTCTTCAACTGCACGTCCAAAGGCCTCTGCATGATTGTCTATCCAATCTAAACAGATCACAAGAATCCTTTGCTACATGACTTAGTGCATCATTTTTTATCTTATGTAAAACAAACCATGACAATCCTGTGCGTATGACTATCGCTTGCTTGCTGCATATAGTATCATGAGCTATGCTTTTCGAACAAAAGTATATTAATGCACATTCTTCCAATACTTGGCTTACACTCAGCCTTTGCGCCATTGGCGCAACGGGTCATCTAGTTGCTATAATTAATGCAAACTGAAAGCATCCTAGAGAAACTACAACAAATACTTCACACAAGACAATTATTTTGGTATGTCAAGTTTAGTTATTAGCTAGCTTATACATATTGAAAAAATCTCTACTATAACGCAGAGTTTCGTCTCCCGTCCCGCCCAAAGAACAGCCATAGTCTAGATGGGGAATAAAATCCACACATGCACGATGCCGGAAAATAAGAGCCCACGCACGCCAGCCTCCGATCTAAAAAAACACGCCCACACGCACCGACCCACATCCTTGCAGGTGACAGCATCCTTGCTCCCTTCCCAACTCATGAGCACAGTCCATCTCCAACAGCCGCAGCACACGCTTCATTGCCACCTCCCCTGTTCTCATGCCTGGCAGGCGAAGTCCAAGGACGGGTAACGATGTCTCCCCTAATCTCTGACGTGCGCCCCCTTCCCTCTGTCCAACACCACTACCTTCAACCACGTCCACTCGTCGCTTCAACCTGGACTCCGCGGACTACATCTTCAACTGATGCCACAGACTGTTTCTCCAACTAGCGCCGTCAGGCGCCTCGGCTGCGGCGGCCAGGCCCTCCAATGACGCTTTCCCCTCTGACCAACTCCACTACTGCGATAACACAAGTAGTGGGATAACACACACTGATGTTTGAGATTATTTATTTGCTCTATGTAGGAAATAACAAAAGTGGAAAGCAACTTTGCCTATTTTTACATATAACTTCCAAATTAAGCTCGTCTTTACTAATGGTTTTTTGTTATATTTTTAATATGATAAACTACTTCAGCTGGAAGGAAGAAACTACATTTGCCACTGAGGACTTTGTCGTGAGAAACTGAGAAGGCAGAAGCTTACATGTAACAGGGAGTAGTGCTCTAATTCACATGTTACATGAATGGACACTACTATACAACTTCGGATAAATGTAAAACAATAGAGTGGAAATATGCATGTCGATTGCGGTATGTTTTAACTACTTCATTGTCCTTCCGACAAAAAGAGATTACTTAGCTTTCAAAATGTGCTATTGTCGATGTGATCAAACATGTCCTATTTTCCCCCTAAAAAAACATGTCCTGTTTTACATTCCATCTGGTTGTTGGTTCTTGAAAACCTATCTGGTCATTGCTTTCTGTGCAATTGAATTATAGATGTTCAATATAAGATATTCTTTAAAACTGATAACTGGAGCAAAAATAATCCTAGTACCTTTGTTGAAGGAATTTGATAAGTTCACAGAACACATGTACATATGCTGTTGTGTATTTTCTATTTATTTGTTCTCACGCTACTTCAGATGAGATTAAGGTTATGACAATGTGCATTTATTTTTCTGTGGCACATATATATGTTACTAGATGTATTGGTTTAATAAAAAAGGATGGGATTTGGGTCACACATGCACACATAGCTCTCCTTGAAACTCATTGAAAAGAACAAATGGATCTCTAATAATTTGAGTACTACTATGTTCATATAAAATAAATAAATTCATATGCCGTCGCGGCACACGGGCACCTTACTAGTCTATATAGCAAAGCTGCACATTTCCAGTTTACATATCAAGAAGAGGAATGTCGGAATGCTTCAAATGAAGCAAGGATAAATGGCATATTTTGAAGTTGTAACTGATGGCTACTTTGTCAGGTAACTAGTTTGGGAATATGGAATTAAATTCAAGCTAATTTTCTACAGTGATCTACAGTGATCTTTCTACAATTGATACTTTAGAGCATAGAACCTACAATATGAAATAGAAACAGAAAAAGAAAAGGAAGGATACACTTCATAGACAAAATCTTCATCATCATCATCATGACACTTGGCTTTCCTGGTATACACTTCATAGAAACAGTGAGACAAATACCTTTGACATGACACTTGGCTTTCCTGGTATACCAAAATCTTCATCATCGTCATCATCGTCTTCGATCCGTTTAACATAATCTTTCGAGTTCTGCAATAACCAGCAGTATGAGAGGGTTAGAAAAAAAATTCAAATACAAGTTGCACATGCAGGTACATATGAAAATTGACATAGAGGATTACTCGAAAAGTGATTGATTTGATGAGTTCTTTGTCTTCTTCATCTAGTTCTGCTACCGTTTTTTCCTCCTGTAACCACACAGAAAATGACCGATATTAGAGACAAAAGATCTTAGGTAAGAAAATGATACCAGGACTACCATGCCATAAGCTAATCTACATAATACCCAAAATATGACACGCTACATGTGAACATTTTATCAAATAAACAGAAAACAAAATCTGTGAGATCTTGCCTTCTGATGAGCGGAATGCTTCAAAATTTCAAGCATCTGGTCAACGGAGACTCCAGCATGTCTAGACTGTAAACAGCAGAAGAAAACAGTGTCAGTACTTTGCATATACAAGTACAGAAGAATGGCAAGGTGCCGAGATCGTACCTTCATAGACCGCATTTCTTCTAAAGCAGCAAGTATGTCCATGTCCTGCTTTGAATCCATTGCTCTGTTCTCCAGTGCTCTCATTGCATCGCCCATCTCCTCTGCTTCTCGTTTTCTCCTCTCTTTGTCAACGACCTGAACAACAGAAAATACATCACCATGATTAAATTGAAACTCAAGCTGGTCGAAACATAGAAGCTGTACTTAGAATTTGCCATATATCACTCACCTCATCCTCTTTACGCCAAGGTTCAAAATTGCGACTAGCCCCAGATTCCACCGTGTAGTCTGAATTCTGAGGGTCTGTTTTGAAGGTCATCTCAGCTGAGCACCTAGTACACTTGAAGTAAAACCTAAATATTTGTATGCCCAAGTATGTCTGGGCATAGAAGAAAAATAATCACATTAGCATGGATTTGCATTGTATCGATATCAGTAACCAAAATACGCATCGTCAACATGGATACAAAATTCAAGAATTCCAAGCAATGGAAGGTTATGCTTCCCCATATAGTGATAAACACTGGATGCAAATGGTGGTTGTAAATTGGACTCAACACTCTCAGAATAACAGTTAAACTGCATTATGGCTAGAAGATAGTGCAGGGTGCTTTGAGATTAAATGTGAGTTAGAGCATCTCCAGCAGATCACTAGAAAACTCCCCCTATAAGTGGTTATAGGGGCTCTACCAATAGATTATTGGTATTCGCATGTGTGCTGCCGTTGCAGATCACCAATAAACTCATCCCCAATTTACTCCCGGCGTGTGGGGCCAACATGCCAGTGAGCTAAAAAAATCTTTCTCTCTCTCTCTTCTTCACGAATTCTCTCATGCCATGAGGCGGGGAGGTGTGCCGGCAGTCGTGGGGGCGGCCACAGAGGCGAGGAGGCGCGCCGGCCGCCGGGGCGGTGACGGTGGCGGTGAGGTGTGCACCGGCGGCAGGGGCGGGGACGGCGCGGTGGGATTTAATGGTGGCTCGGTGATGTGGCATTTATAGGGTGGGTTGCATCTCCCCCTCTATATAGGGCGAGTTGGGGTGGTTTTTTTTTTTTTGTTGATCACCAAGAAGTTTTCAGGGAAAGGGGATCTGCACCCAACTCACCGAGTTTTTTGGGCAAAGGGGATCTGCTGGAGATGCTCTTATTAACTTAGTATGCCCCACTTTTGATATACTCCCTCCATTCCTAAATATAGTGCGCGCTTTGTTCAACTCTAATATCAATGTGTGTGCTGGCACTTGTACTCTGGACAAATATAACCCTCCACCAACTCTGTCTCAGGCCCATGTGCACGTCGCCTCAGCCACTCTGCTAGCGCCCGCCCCACCCACACCGCTCAGCCATTTTCCTCTCCCCATCTCATTTCTCTCTAGTTCTTCACCCAGCAATGGCAGAGTTGATTTCGAGAGCCAAATCAACTGGGAAGATGTCCAAGAAGATTACGCCGGTCTTGCCGGAGAGCTAGACTACGATCTGGAGCTGATCGTTTCGGATGAAGTGAAGGCGCCCTCTCTCTCCTTGCTGCAGTTCATTTTTTTTTTGGAGTTCTCGTCTCGGATGTGTATGCTGAAGCTGAGCCCCCGCGCATACTGGAACTCGGAGAAGGAAATCAAAGCGCCGGCCACCGCGAGCATGTACTTGAAGTTGGAGAAGGAAGCGGCAGCATGTCGTTGCGGCTCGGTCTTGTCGGCGGCCTGGCCTCACATCTTGGTGTTGCTAGTCGTGGACACGGAGAAGGCCATGGTCGCGGAGACGCCGGCCACGGTCATGGAGACGCCGGCCGCGGAGACGGCGGCCGTGGACGCAGAGACGCCGGCCACGGTCATGGGCACGCCGGCTGCGGAGACTCCGGCCACGGTCATGGAGACGGCGGCCGTGGACGCAGAGACGCCGGCCACGGTCATGGACACGCCGGGTGCGGTCATGGCCGGCGGGAATGCGGACGGGCGGGGATCGTTGGGGAGGTCAGGAGGTGGGAGGCCGGAGCGGATCGAGGTGAGCAGGGAGGTGGGGAAAAGCGGCGACGGGAAAGAGATAAGGGGGAGAGAGACGATGGAGCTATGCGGTGGGGTGGGGCTTTGGCTGTTCGGTGGGAGGGCATTTTTTGTCCAAAGTCGCTCGTCGCGAGAGATACGCACTACATTGCCGAATTTCTGTGGAAAGCTTATGCGCACTACATTTAGGAACGGAGGGAGTACTTCATATAAGCATGAACTTTCTGTTGCATGCCAATGAAGATTGTGAAAAATCAAAGCAGACAATATGATTTGAATAGCTTCTTTGACTAGCCAATACAACTCGGATCACTGAGTTATAGCTTTTCGGTTTTGCGCAGACCGGAACAAGCATCAATGGGCAAACACCACACCACGACAAAACTGACACTATTGCTTAGTAATCGGAGCATGAATCGACTCAAATTGTGCAATTAGAGCCCCCTGGGGCGCTAGGGCTAAATAACCAAGCCTAGGTATCACGACAATCGGCGTACCTCGCCGATGCAGTTCTCCTTGCGCGAGTTGAACTTGGTGCCCTTGTAGATGTAGGTCCCGCAAGTACCACAGCGGATGCTCATGGGAAGCATCAGGCGCACAGTGATCTGCTTGTTCTTGGGCTGCTTCCGCCGCGGGATCTTCGCCGGGTCGAAGTCCGGCGGGTAGTACTTGTTCAGCACCTTCCGCTCACCCATCGCTCCTCCGCCGGCAAGCTCGCCGGAGCACTAGGTTGGAGGCGGCGGAGAGAGGGGCTGGTGGGTCGTTTCGAGGGCGGCGCCTGAGGGTCGCAACTCGCAAAGGTAGTGGTCGGAATTTGGGTTGCGCCGGCAGGTTTTTCCTTTTTAGAAAGTAGTACGGATCTTTTGGTCCCTCAAGTTCACCGATGATAGTATACGTTTGGTCCCCATGAATATTTAGAAGACATTTGGTCTCTCAAGTCTTAAATCCGAATAAATTTCGTTTAAAACCAGGCTTAAGCGAAAAATCATCCACGTGATAGTGGTTTTCTCTCTTCACTTGCCACGTGGAAGCAATTCAGTCAAACATTGACCCCCACCCCCGACAGCCTTCTTCTTCACCTCGTGCCTCCACCCCCGCCGTCCCACCTCCACACAGGTAACCACTAGCAGCGTTGCCCCCCTCCTCCACCAGTCGCGCCACTCCGTACCCGCACCCCCGCTGCCCCACCACCGACGGAGCTCCAGTGGCTCGGTCATCTCCCCATCTTCCCACCGATGAGATCAACTATCTAGAGGCCGGATCCGCAACACCAACAACCGAAGGTAGGAAGGCCGCACCCCTCTCTCCCTCGACCTCCCACACGCTGTGGCATCCTCCAGTGCGACCCCCCTTCCCCGTTGACGGCGAGCTCGACCATAGGATGAGGGCAAACGCAAGCCGCAGTGCCCCTCCGTGTGTGTCGCGCCTACCTCCCACCACAGAATTCGGCTACTGTGCCACCTCCCTTCCATTGCTCCCTTCTCGTGGTCTCCGGCACAGCAGGCTCCAGCGAGCTGCCACTGATACGTCTTCAACGTATCTATAATTTTTTATTATTCCATGTTATTATATTATCAATCTTGGATGTTTTATATGCTATTTTATATTATTTTTGGGGACTAACCTATTAACCTAGTACCTAGTGCCAGTTGTTGTTTTTTTTATTGTTTTTGGTTTTCCAGCAAATCAATAAAAATACAGAGTCCAAACGCTACAAAACTTTTTGACGATTTTTTTCTAGACAAGAGAGGCCCTAAAAGCTTCGGAAGGAGACCAGAAGGCAAATGAGGAGACAACAAGGCAATAGGGCGCGCCCTGGGGGTGTCCTATTACCTTGTGGGCCCCTTGTGGCTCCGTCTGACCTAATTCCACCTCTATAAATTCTCTCAAACTGGGAAACCAACAGAGAGCCACCCAAAACACTTTTTTTCGCCGATGCAAGTTTCTGTTCTTTCGCGATCCCATCTAGAGGCCTTTTCCGGTACTCTACCGGAGGGAGAATCCATCACGGAGGGCTTCTACATCATCCTTGTTGTCCTCCGATGATGCGTGAGTAGTTCACGACAGACCTATGGGTCCATAGCTAGTAGCTAGATGGCTTATTATCTGTCTTTGATCTTCAATACAATGTTCTCCTCGATGTTCTTGGAGTTCTATCCAATTTAATCTTCTTTTGTGGTGTGTCTGCTGGGATCAGATGAATTGTGGGTTTCTGATCTTAATATTTATGAGAAGTAATGAAGTCTTTTCTGAACTTTATTATGCATGATTGTTATAGATTTGCATTTCTCTCTGATCTATCCGTTTGGTTTGGCCAACTAGATTGATTTATCTTCAGTGGGAGAGGTGCTTTGTAATGGATTCAATCTTGCGGTGCTCTATATCCCAGTGACCAAGTAGGGGACAAGATACGTATTTGTATTGTTGTCGTTAAGGGTAAAGCGACGGGGTTTATTCATATTGATTGGGTTTAATTTGTCTACATCATGTCATCTTGCTTAAGGCGTTACTCTGTTTTATACTTAATACCATAGATGCATGCTGGATAGTGGTCGATTGTGGAGTAATAGTAGTACATGCACGCATGAGTCGGTCTACTTGTCTCGGACGTGATGCCTATATACATGATCATTGCCTTGAATATCGGCATAGCTATGCACTTTTCTATCAATTGCCCAACAGTAATTTGTTCACCCACCGTATGCTATGTGCTCGAGAGAGAAGCCTCTAGTGAAAACTATGCCCCCGAGTCTACTTTTATCATATATAAAAACACAAAAATACTTTGTTGCAATTTTATTTCTTTTATTTTGTTTTGCAATTTACTTTACTATCTACCACTACGAGATTTAATCCTTGCAAGTAACTGCCAAGGGGATTGCCAACCCTCTTGTTTGCGTTGGGTGCAAGTATTTACTTTTGTGTGTGCAGGTGCTGTTCACGAGGCTTTGTGTGATTCTCCTACTAGATTGATAACCTTGGTTCTTAACTGAGGGAAATACTTATCTCTACTGTACTGCATCTACTCTCCTCTTCAGGGAAATCCCAACGCTGCTCACAAGTAGCAGGAAGAATTTCTGGCCCCGTTGCCGGGGAGACATCATCAAAACCTATCAAGTACCTTCACACAAACTATCATCTACTTGCTCTTATTTTTATTTGCCTTTGCCTCTCATTTTTATCTCCCCCACTTCTAATTTTTTTTTTACAAAAACACAAAAAAAATGTTTGATTGCTTGCTTTAAGTTGCTATCATGCATGTCTAAGTTTGAGAAAGTTATTGCTGAAAGCGCTGGTGAAGATAGTGCTAGTGAATGTCTTGAGGAGAAACTTAAGAATTTTGATATTAATCATGATCCTCCGGAAAATGAAGCTCCCACAAATTTGAAAACCGAAACATATCATGTGGGTAGCAGGAATATTATTGGGAAGAACATTATTCAAGAGTTATTTAACTGCATGGGAGTCCTACCAATAATTAAAGGATCTATTCTTGATAAAACACATTGCTATGTGGATGCTTTTTCTATGCTTGTGGTTAAGTCAGAAAGATTTTTTTGCATATTCATCCGACCTTACAAAAGATATTCTATGAACTTCCCAATATCCATGATCCTAAAATGAAAATGATTGCTACTATTATCCTTATGCGTGAACTTGAGTACATAATTCAAGAAGCTAGGGATATCTTTGCTTTTTATAGGATAAGTTTTGAGCACCCTCCAATACAAGAAATTCTCGATGATAAAGACACTATACATAGTTTGGAATCTAAGGATTATTTTGCTTATAGTGAGAATCTTAGGAGGAGAGTCCCTTATGTTGAAAATATTAAAACTTTGTACCACCATTATTGTGATAAATTGGAATGGATTACAAAAGGGGTTGATGAAGTATTTAGTAATGAGTGGTTTGAGGAGACGGCTAGGGAACCTATTGATGATGAAATACATGTTTTATATGGAGATGTTTATGGTGATGATTCGAAATTTGGAATAATGAATGTTAAAGTTACCGAACAAAGTCCTTTCAATTGTTTATGTTCCACTACTAGGAAAGAGGAACATGAGAATAGAGAACTAGTAATGAAAGTTTTGGAAGATTTGATTAAAAAAGACTTGGGAATGAAGGATGACAATACTTGAAACTATGCATTACGCCTAGCTAAGGGCGTAAAACAATAACGCTTGTTGGGAGGCACACTACAAAAAAAAGACACATTCGTGACATTATGGCTCGAACGAAAATTTTTTATGTCATGGTTATGACACTTCTATGACGATAATTGTGACAAAAACACGTATCATCATAGATGTGGTGGGCTCCTACTTCTATGATAAAAAAGCATGACAGAAAATGGGCTTTTCATCCTAGGCGGGTCGGGGACACACCTGCATGATATTCTTTGGGCCGTCCATGACATAAAAATCGTGGTAGAAGTGAGGGCGGGGAAATTTTCGCGAAGTTCCCGGTTACGGTGGGTGGTCGGGGCCGAGCGATGCAGTGTGGTTTCCGCGTTTCTCTCTCGTACGCGTGTGTGATGCGAGCCGTGTTGCTATAACTGAACCCGAGCGAGAGGCGTTGGCTTACTGAACCCGAGCGATCGCACTGCTACGTACTGAAGCCGCTCGATCGATCCCTTCACTGCTAATTGAACCCGACCGACTCCTTCGCTGCTAACTGAACCCGGTCGATCGTTGTTGCTGTTTACTGAAGCCGATCGAACCCCCGTGTGAGACGTAGCTAGCCAGTTGGGTTGCCTCTGGATGAACAGTGCCCGTTGCTGCCGTGCGCGCGATACATAGAACGAGTCGAGACGTGGTGAACAGTTCCCGGTGGGGGTTGGATGAACAGGACCCTGGCCGTGTGTAGGCGGTTGCCGCTAAATGAACAGGACCCCGTGGTAGTACGTGGTTACAGTTGGATGAACAAGACCCCATGGATGCTCTATGAACAGTAGCCAGTGGAGCCTGAAGGACGACGGTGGATGAACAATACCCCGTGGAGGCTGGAGCGAGAGGCAGCAGACGGGGGATGAATAGTAGCCCATGGAGTCCCATTTTGCGGTACGCCACACCCCTCCCGATGAACAGGACCCCATTTCGACCGTAGGCACTCGAACAGAAATCCGTTTCCTCCGTTTTGTGGTACACCATACCCCTCCCGATCAACAGGACTCCGTTTCGACCGTAGACGCTCGAACAGAAGTCCGTTTTCTTCATTTTGCGGTACGACATACCCCTCCCGATGAACAAGATCCCGTTTCGACCGTAGGCGGTCGAACAGAAGACCGTTTCCTTCGTTTTGTGGTACGCCAGTCCCCGTTTCGGCTGTTCCATCCAAGCCGGTTGGCTACCGATGAACATGACGCATTCCGTTGCCTCCCGATGAACACGATGATGTTTCTCCGTTCCGACCCAAACGGTTGGCTGTCGATGAACAGGACGCCATTGCTGTCGTCCGTTGCTTCTCCATGTACGCGAGCCCAGGCCGTACGTATGCGCGAGTACGCGTTTAAGACCCCGCCTGTATGTACGTACGTGGCCGTATTTTTTGGCATGTGGCTGTACGTACGTGTACACGGTTTAGACGGGATTGCCTGAACTGCTACGTCGAGGGCTCTACTATAACACGTGCTGCTACTTACTCGGCCATGGTTCATCGTTGCAGAGAGACTGATCGACCAGTATGTACGTACACGTTCGCGATCAGATAGACAATGCTACGTACTGATACGTCTCCAACGTAGCTATAATTTTTTTATTGTTCCATGCTGTTATATTATCATTCTTGGATGTTTTACAATCATTTTATAGCAACTTTATATCATTTTTTGGGAATAACCTATTGATATAGTGCCCAGTGCCAGTTGCTGTTTTTTGCTTGTTTTTTACTTCGCAGGAAATCAATACCAAACGGAGTCCAAACGCATCAAAACTTTTTGGTGATTTTTTCTAGACCAGAAGACACAAGTTGGGCCAAGAAAGTATTTGAGGGGGGCTCCGAGGGGAGCACAACCCACTAGGGCGCGCCTGGGGGCCCAGGCGCGCCCAGGTGGGTTGTGCCCACCTCGGCCACCTCCCGCACCGCCTCTTTGCTCTATAAATACCCCAATATTCCAGAAACCCTAGGGGAGTCGACGAAAATCAATTCCAGCCGCCGCAAGTTCCAGAAACCACAGATCCAATCTAGACACCATCACGGAGGGGTTCATCATCCTCATTGGTGCCTCTCCGATGATGCGTGAGTAGTTCATTGTAGACCTACGGGTCCGTAGGCAGTAGCTAGATGGCTTCCTCTCTCTCTTTTGATTTTCAATACAATGGTCTCTTGGAGATCTATTCGATGTAACTCTTTTTTGCGGTATGTTTGTTGGGATCCGATGAACTTTGAGTTTATGACCAGATCTATGTTTTTATCCATGAAAGTTATTTGAGTCTTTTGATCTCTTATATGCATAATTGCTTATAGCCTCATATTTCTTCTTCGAATCTTTGGTTTAGTTAGGCCAACTACATCGATTTTTCTTGCCATGGTAAGAGGTGCTTTGTGATAGGTTCGATCTTACGGTGCTTGATCCCAGTGACAGAAGGGGAACCAACACGTATGTATCGTTGCTATTAAGGATAACAAGATGGGGTCTATTTCTACATAAATAGATCTTGTCTACATCATGTCATCGTTCTTATTGCATTACTCCGTTTCTCCATGAACTTAATACACTAGATGCATGCTGGATAGCGGTCGATGTGTGGAGTAATAGTAGTAGATGCAGGCAGGAGTCGGTCTACTAATCTTGGACGTGATGTCTATATAATTATCATTGCCTGGATATCGTCATAATTATTTGAAGTTCTATCAATTGCCCAACAGTAATTTGTTTACCCACCGTATGCTATTTTTCTCGAGAGAAGCCACTAATGAAATCTACGGCCCCCGGGTCTATTTTCTCATCATATATTTTCAGATTCATTTTGCTATTTGCCTTTTTATTTATTTGCCACTTTTATTTTCAGATCTATATTTCCAAAAACCCAAAAATATTTTGCTTCACTTTATTTTATTCATGATCTATTTATCCAACCTACTACAATTTATCTCACGTCCGTTTGCCAATTTCTGGCGCCGTTACCCGAAAGGGATTGACAACCCCTTTAACACGTAGGGTTGCAAGTATTTGTTCTTTGTGTGCAGGTGCTGTTTACGTAGTGTTGCTTGGTTCTCCTACTGGTTCGATAACCTTGGTCTCATCACTGAGGGAAATACCTACCATTGTTACGCTGCATCATCCCTTCCTCTTTGGGGAAATACCGACGTAGTTCAAGCCAACATCAAAAGGAATTTCTGGCGTCATTGCCAGGGAGGATCAAGTCAAGATAGTCTCCCGACAACTCGCCAGTTTCTGGCGCCGTTGCCGGGGAGACATCATCAACATCTACCAGGTTCCTAATCACAAATCTCATCTCCTTGCAATTTACATTATTTGCCATTTGCCTCTCCCCCACTTCACAAAAAATTGCCATTTTATTCGTCCTCTTTTTCGTTCGCCATTTTCTCGTCAGATCTGTTTATGAGTGTGATCTTGCTTGTCCATCTTAACACTATGTCTAGCACGACCCCTCCTCTATCTCCAGATTTTGAAGTTCTATACTTCAAGCAGAGACAAGGAGAAAATTTGAAAGATGCTTGGTATAGACTAATGGAATCTTACGTATTAGCAATCTTAAAGGAGATGCAAGGGTTTTGCTTCGGAACTTTTATATAGGATTAGCCTTGCATCATAGACAACTTTTGGATTTTGCTGCTAAAGGAAATTTTATTGAACTTGATGCTAATACTGCTTATGAAATCTTAGAGGGAATTTTGGGAATTCCATCAACCAAAAAGGGGATTAGCTTTACTCAAGAAGGAGTTCAAATTTTAGACAAGTTGAGTGATTTGCATAAACATATGGTCGAGTTGCAAAAATATAATGAACCCCTCAAACATATTAGTGGAAATCTCAATCGCATGAATACTTTGATTACCCTTTGCAATAAGTGGTTGGATATTTTAGATCTCAAGATGGTTTCCTTTCCTGAGAATTTAGGGAAGCGCTGAGAGCCTCCCGGGTTTGAGAAATCCCTTACAAAAGTTGCTAAAATTACGAATGACAACACTTAGATCTATGCATTATGTCTAGCTAGGGGCATAAAACGATAGCGCTTGTTGGGAGGCAACCCAATGAATAAAATTTATTTTTGTCTTTTTCTTTCTGTTCTTGAGTGTTTGCACAATTATGCTACTGTTATGATTGTGTTTTTTGTATTTTAATTAGTGTTTGTGCCAAGTAAAGCCTTTGGGATAGCTTTGGTGATAGTTGATTTGATTTTGTTGGAAAACAGAAACTTTTGTATCCAATAATTTTTTTTAAAATTCACAGAAGCGACGAAAAATTCTGAAGTTTTTACACAAGATTGATATACAAATTGCCTCTGTTGTCCTAATATTTAAGAATTTTTGGGGTTACAAAAGTATGAGAACAATTCGCATCTTTACAGACTATTTTGTTTTTGACAGATTCTGTTTTCTTTGCATTGTGTGCTTATTTTGATGAATCTATGGTTTTTATCGCCCGGGGGGGGGGGGGGGGGGTATGAGTCATGGTAAAGTTAGAATACAGTAGATATAATGCAAAAACAAAATTTGAATGGGTTTTCTACAGCACTTAAAGTAAAGATTGGTTTTCTTATACTAACGGATCTCACGAAGGTTTTGTTAAGTTTTGTGTGATTGAAGTTTTCAAGTTTTGGGTGAGATTACGATGGATGAAGAAATAAGGAGTAAGAAGAGCCTAAGCTTGGGGATGCCTCGTGGCACCCCAAGACATTATCCAAAGAGAAGCAAGCAACTAAGCTTGGGGATGTCCGAGTGGCATCTCCTCTTTCTTCTTACGACCATCGGTATTTTACTTGAAGCTATATTTTTATTCGTCACATATCATGAGTTTTGCTTGGAGCGTCTTGTATGATATGAGTCTTTGCTTGTTTTGCTTTTTATTTTAAGTCATGAATCCTTGCTGGACACACCTATTTGAGGGAGCCAAAATTATGCTATGACTTGTTAGAATTGCTCTCTATGCTTCACTTAAATCTTTATGAGCTATGGAATTGCTCTAGTGCTTCACTTATATCTTTTTGAGCACGGTATGCTTTAGTATTTTTGAAGAAATGCTCTCATGCTTCACTTAGATTTATTTGAGAGTTAGTAATTTTTTTTAAAAATTCTCTCTTGCTTCACTTAAATTATTTTGAGAGAAGAAAATTTTTATGCTCATATTCTTCACTTAGATTTGTTTGAGCTATCAAAAGCAACACATTAAACTAGTCCCAAAGTGATAGATATTCAAGAGGGATATAATAAAAACTTTCATGAAGATCATTGGACAAAATAAACTTGATTCCTTGTAATAGTTTTGCGATATGTTGATATAATATGTGAGTCATGTTGATGAGTAATTATGCTTTAGTAAGAATATTGGTGTTAAGGTTTGTGATTCCCTATGCAAGCATGAAAGTCAATAGTTATGCAATGAAATTACATCCTACTTATGGTGCATTATTCGGTGTTAGTTATGCTTAATGCTCGCTTATGAGATTTTTCGTTTCTTGGTTGGATGCTTCTCAATCTTTTGCTAGCCTTCATTTGCACTAGGTATGATCACTACTTGTGCATCCAAAATCCTTAAACCAGTTTTGCCATATGAGTCCACTATACCTACCTATATGCGGTATTTCCGTGCCGTTCTAAGCAAATTTGCATGTGCCATCTCTAATTTCAAAATAAATTTCTCTTTTGTGTGCTCGTACCGCTCATGAAACGGTAGGGGGTGGCTGATATATTTTCATGCTAGATGTGTTATTCTCAAGATGAGTGTTTATTCACTTGTCATTACACGAGAGTACGACAAAGGTATTAGGGATGCCCGGTCCCGAAATGAAAAATGAATTTACTTTATGTTGTCAAATAATAAATTCCTTGGAAAGTGTTGGTATGAAGGGCACCCGTGGATACGGCTAGCCATGGAAAGTGAAAGTATGGTGGAAAAAGGAATAAACTTTATTATCTGTTTGGGAACCGCCTATGATATATCTAGCATGGAAAGTATTGGGAACTACTCGATCATTTTCGTTGACAGGAAAAGCATGCCACCCAAAATGTTTTATCTCTACTTTTTTCGCTATGAGCTCTGGCACCTCTACAAATCCCTACTTCCCTCTGCGAAGGGCCTTTCTTTTACTTTATGCAATTTTTATTTTATTTTGAGTCTCCATCTTCTCTTATAAAGCACCAACTAAGGGGCACTATGATTCTACTTGAGCATTGGGTGTAGCTAATATGCGAGTGTGTTTCATGAATGGATCAATGATTGAGTAATGGGCTAGGGATAACTTGCTTTAGTGTTGATATTTTGAAAGACATGGTTGCTTGTTGATATGCTTGAGTATTGAAATTTTCATGTCAAAACTAGACTATTGCTTTGAATCATATAAAAGTCCAAATGTCCATGCTACAAAGAAAAAATATGTGATGAACATGTTAGGCAGCATTCCACATCAAAAATTCAGTTTTTATCATTTACCTACTCGAGGACGAGCAGGAATTAAGCTTGGGGATGCTGATATGTCTCCAACGTATCTATAATTTTTTATTGTTCCATGCTGTTATATTATCATTCTTGGATGTTTTACAATCATTTTATAGCAACTTTATATAATTTTTTGGGACTAACCTATTGACATAGTGCCCAGTGCCAGTTGTTGTTTTTTTGCTTGTTTTTTACTTCGCAGGAAATCAATACCAAACGGAGTCCAAACGGAGCGAAACTTTTTGGTGATTTTTTCTGGACCAGAAGACACAAGTTGGGCCAAGAAAGTACCTAAGGGGGGATCCGAGGGGAGCACAACCCACCAGGGCGCGCCTGGGGGCCCAGGCGCGCCCAGGTGGGTTGTGCCCACCTCGGCCACCTCCCGCACCGCCTTTTTGCTCTATAAATACCCCAATATTCCAGAAACCCTAGGGGAGTCGACGAAAATCAATTCCAGCCACCGCAAGTTCCAAAAACCACAGATCCAATCTAGACACCATCACGGAGGGGTTCATCATCCTCATTGGTGCCTCTCCGATGATGCGTGAGTAGTTCATTGTAGACCTACGGGTCCGTAGGCAATAGCTAGATGGCTTCCTCTCTCTCTCTCTCTTTTGATTTTCAATACAATGGTCTCTTGGAGATCTATTTGATGTAACTCTTTTTTGCGGTGTGTTTGTTGGGATCCGATGAACTTTGAGTTTATGATCAGATCTATGTTTTTATCCATGAAAGTTATTTGAGTCTTTTGATCTCTTATATGCATGATTGCTTATAGCCTCGTATTTCTTCTTCGAATCTTTGGTTTAGTTAGGCCAACTACATCGATTTTTCTTGCCATGGGAAGAGGTCTTTGTGATGGGTTTGATCTTACGGTGCTTGATCCCAGTGACAGAAGGGGAACCGACACGTATGTATTGTTGCTATTAAGGATAACAAGATGGGGTATATTTCTACATAAATAGATATTGTCTACATCATGTCATCGTTCTTATTGCATTACTCCGTTTCTCCATGAACTTAATACACTAGATGCATGCTGGATAGCGGTCGATGTGTGGAGTAATAGTAGTAGATGCAGGCAGGAGTCGGTCTACTAATCTTGGACGTGATGCCTATATAATGATCATTGCCTGGATATTTTCATAATTATTTGAAGTTCTATCAATTGCCCAACAGTAATTTGTTTACCCACCGTATGCTATTTTTCTCGAGAGAAGACACTAGTGAAATCTACGGCCCCCGGGTCTATTTTCTCATCATATATTTTCAGATCCATTTTGCTATTTGCCTTTTTATTTATTTGCCACTTTTATTTTCAGATCTATATTTCCAAAAACCCAAAAATATTTTGCTTCACTTTATTTTATTCGTGATCTATTTATCCAACATACTACAATTTATCTCATGTCCGTTTGCCAATTTCTGGTGCCGTTACCCGAAAGGGATTGACAACCCCTTTAACACGTCGGGTTGCATGTACGCTTCGACCGGGTGGGTCCCAGCTGTCAGGGAGGATAAGGACGCTCTTCCTTGCGTGCGAAGATATAGCTGCTGGGTCCCAGCTGTCAGGGGGAATCACTTTTATTTTGCGAGTAATAAGGAGGCACTTCCTTGTGTTCAAAGATGTAGCTGCTGGGTCCAGCTGTCAGCCTCACTGCCTAAAGTCCTCTTCTGATGGCTGTCGTTCGTTGACCTTGTTGACCACGCCGCGCCGAGAGCATCAAGCCGGTGGACGACGGCGAGGCCTAGGAAGGGAACGATGCGAAGCCATGGAAGACGAGGCAGGTGGATGCCCACGCGGAGGGGAGTACGAGGATTCACTGGTTCAACTGTGGTGTGAGGCTACCGTTGCCGGAGAATAACAAGGGGTGTGGGTGAGTAGAGGGAAGGCCTGGCCAGTGGTAGTATGGTCGGGCGGTGAGGTCTGTGTGGCAGCACAGCCGGCCATGGGAGGCTAGAGCAGGCGGTATGGCGGGCGCTGGTTTGGGCCGTTGGAGAAGAAGACCAGAGGTTGAAGACGTAGCATGGCCGTTGGATTAACATCCAACGGTCACTGCAGTTAGAATCGTTTATTGACTAAGTTGACAAAGCCCTATGTACGCGTCAACTTAGTAGGCCCACAAGTCAGCCTCCAAATCTGGTGGGTCCCAGCTAGCAGGGAAAATCATTTTTTTTGCACGTAATAAGGTGGCACTTCCTTGAGTGCGAAGATATAGCTGGTGGGTCCCAGCTGTCAGGGAGAGGAAACTTTCTTTTCGCGTAATAAGGAGGCACTTCCTTTCGTGCGAAGATGTAGCTGGTGGGTCAAACCTGTCAGGGGGAGAAATCATTTGTTTTCGCATAATAAGGAGGCACTTGCTTGCGTGTTGTAACACCCCTGTGTAATAGCCACTGTGATCAGCTGCTAATATTGCCAAGTCATATTATTTGCAGTGCCTAGTCATAGTGGTTAACCAAAATAATTCAAACTCCAATCTGAAAATTTACTCAAATTCAAAAGTGCAAAATAAATTTGCTCAAACACCTTTGGAAAAATGTTCACTAATTAGCAAATATTCCAGAAGCATTCATAAAAATAACACCAGTAGCACTTGGACTAATTAAATGACTCAAACAATTTGAAACAGCACCAAAACGGCAATATTAAATCCATTTAAAATCATTTCAAATTCATATGGAATCCAATTCTGTCCAAGCAAGTTTTTGGTGAAGGGTAATATTGCATTGCAATATTTGAGACAAGTCCCAAATTTTACAAAAATGCATAAAAGCCCTAACTAAATCAAAACAGAAAAGAAAAAAAGAAACAGAAAAGTAAAAGCGAGGCACTGTGCACTGGGCCTTAGTGCACAGTGCCCCGACTAGCGCCGCAGGCCAGGCCCAACCCACCTGGGTCGTCCTCCTCCTCCCCGTGTCAGCACGCGCGCGCATCAGCGCCGGCGATGGGCAGCTGTCGCCCATCCCCCGGCGCCGCTGCCGCTGCGAGGAGGATAAGAGCATCCCCAGCGGTTCCCCGACGAACCCTAGCTCACTTCCCACTCCCGCTCGTCCTCCTCCCCTTTTCCCCCTTCGCTAGATCAGCCGCTGCCGAGCGCGTTCGCCGCCGCAACTCCGTCGTCCCCGCGGCCACCGGCGGCCCCGTGCCGCTAAACGCGCCGAGGAGCTCCGCCGTCGACTTCCACAACCTCTGGTGCCTCTGGATGGCGCCGGGGAGCGCCACGACGAGCAGATCAAGCCGCCCCTCTTCTTCCTGAACACCGGCGATCCCCGTCGACCTCGAGCCCCTGCTGCTACTAAGCTAACAGAGGCTTTACATAGCCGCTAGGTGAGCTCCGCCCCTTCCCCTGCTTCCTTCTCCGCGTGCTAAGATGCCTCCGGCAAGCTACCGACGTTGCCATGCTCTGGCCGCCGCCGCCGCAGCCATTAGCGCGCTCCCGAGCCCCTATGGCTCGAGCCAGTGGCTCTGGTGAGCTCCTGGAGTGCTACTGCTACTGCTTAGATGATCAACTCGAGCCCTTGCGCTGTTTTTCGCCGGATCCGCGAGGTCCCGAACTCCAACGCCGCTGTCACTCGTCGCTGGCGCAGTTCCGTCCACCTCCGAGCCCATCCGACCACACCACTAGACGCGGCGCTCATCCAGCTTTCGAACGCGGCAAACCGCACGTGAAACGGAGCCCCACAGCGCGATCCCGACGAACTCCGGCGAGGCGCCGCCGTCGTTCTGGTCACCAGAGCAACTCCGGCGCCGGCTGCTGAGGTGGCACGATGGGGCCCCACCTCCCAGTCACTGACGCTGGGCCCCTGCTGGCCCAGTTGACCCAGTTGACTGGTCAACTGCGCTGACGGGGCGGCCCAGCCACTGACATGTGGGCCCCGCGATTAATTAACCTAATTAAAAGTTTTAATAAATAAAAACAAAATAGTTATACTAATATCTCACTGACGGATGGGGCCCACTCCCTAATTAACCCTGTTAATTAAGTTAACACACTGTTAGCCTAAACAGAGGCTGACATGTGGGTCCCACTGGACCCACATGTCAGGTTTGACCAGGTCAGCGTCACTGTTGACCTGCTGATGTCAGCAACACATCATGCTGACGTCATAATTCAATTCTGTTAATAAAAATAATTCCAGAAAATCATTTAAACTTCGAAAATTAATAACTTTTAAACCGTAGCTCAGATCGAAAAATTTAAAACATGAAAGTTGCTCAGAACGACGAGACGAGTCTGATCGTGCCGTCTGTTTCCTTGTCGGAACCCCCTACGTAGGAGAACTCGTAACTCCGAGCTCGATTCCGGCAGATGAATAGTGCACACACCCCGGTTATTAAATCCCAGATTAATTCTAAAAATAACTAAAATGACTTAGATGCATATTTAGGCAACCCTGCACTGCATCATAGCATCGCACGCACTGTGTTGCATCTGTTTGCATTATATTTACTTGTTTCTTCCCCCTCTTCTCTTTCGGTAGACCCCGACGTTGCCGTAGCTCCTAAGGCAGACGCCGCTCCGGAGTACGACTACGTCCCCGACGACCCTGCCCTTGCCGTCGAGCAGACAGGCAAGCACCCCCATTTTGAGCATTCCGATATCGCCCACTCTCTTCTCTCTTATGCTTGCATTAGAAGTTACTACTGCTACTGTTGTCCTATATCTGCTGCATAGCCTGCTTTACTGTAGCCTACTTTTGATACCTGCCTGTTCTCCTAAACTGTTTAGTATAGAATGGGTAGAGCCTTATCAGAGACCCACTTGTCCCGACTGCCCCGCTGGACTCTCAGAAGACCCGAGCAACGGGATCGAAGATTAGAACCTGGCACCGCACGTCACTTCCCCTAAGATGCTCGACTCTGCTGGGTCCCTATCGAGTGCCGAGGGTGATACCTCGTCAACACTTCTGATGATAACCTTGTAGGTTAGTTATTCAGTCGTGGTAGGTGAGGGTGATTCCTCCTACACCACCCCCGATAACGACGTCGTCGTGCAACTTCTCAAGTGTGGACCTCGAGGGTGATTCCTCATTCGTTCACCTTGATGATAGCATCGAGCGGGAATTCCAACGAGGGTGATTCCTCAGGGTTCCCCCTTGGTGTCAGACACACGGAGACTTGGTTACTATGACTGAACACTGAGCCATGATAACATGTTACTAAAGACGGGTCGGCCCTGAGGAGTACCCGCGCGAGCATGAATACGAAGTGATGTGGAGTCAGGTTGACCTGAGAGGTGCCCGCGAGATAACTACGAGGCGTGGCCGGGCATTCCTAGCCCTTGCCGCAAGTCCTCGAGACGGGGCAACGGGGTCACATCGATCGTGAGTCTCTGCTCGTTTCCGCGCGCTCCTAAACCACTAAACGGTTTGGATATTTGATCCGAGGGGCCTCTGGCCTGATAGCACTAACCATCACGTGGGCATAGTATGGGCGTTCTGCGTCGTATACTTCAGCCAAAGCTTAATAGACGTCAGCGACTGAGTGGCGCGCGCTAGATTGGACTGGTTACGCAACCGCGCTTGTATTAAGGGGTTGCTAGGTCTGCTTCCGGCCGCCCACGCAACACGCAGGAGTTCCCGGGGCAAAGGCCCAAGACCCCTGGGGGCATAGGTTAGACCAGCGTGCAGACCTCTCTGTTAAGTATTTGGTCGGGTTGCGGCGTGTTGCTTAGCCGAGGCCGGGCATGACCCAGAAAAGTGTGTCCGGCCGGAGTTAAGCGAGCGTGGTGGGTAAGTTTGTGCACCCCTGCAGGGAAGAAACTTCTATCGATAGCCTGTCCTACGGTAACGGACACTCGGAGTTGTATCCCGATCGGTACAACTAGAACATGACCTGAGATGAGAACTGGATAGTACGGCTCTGGGATTGCTTTCTCGCAGGGAGTCGAGGAAGAATCTCTGGCCGAGGTTGATGACATTACTGCTATAATTTACATTATGTTATTCTGCTCTCTTCTAATGCTGCGAGACCGTTGAAGATGCTGAAGATGCTAGTCTTCGATAGGACTAGGCTTTCCCCCTCTATTCTGGCATTTCTGCAGCCCAGTCCACATATACAGCCCCCTTTGAAAATGTTGCATATGTAGTGTAGATCCTTGCTTGCTGAGTACTTCGGATGAGTACTCACGTTTGCTTTATTTTCCTTTTTCCCCCTTTATCCATTTGTTGCATCCAGACGACGGAGCCCCGGAGCCAGATGTCCCCGTCGACGACCACTACTACTACCAGCCCGGAGAGTACTACTACTACGAGGAGCCGTCTGACGACCAGGAGTAGGATCGGAGGGTCCAGGGCAGGAGGCCCACGCCTTTTTGATCGTAGTTTTTATTTTGCCTCGCCTCTGTGAAGGCTTATCTCTCTGTTCTGTAATATATCTGTACCCAGATATCTGACGCTTCCGCTGACACTTGTATGCCATCGAGCTATGTATTCGAGCCCTCGAGGCCCTGGCTTGTAATATTAAGCTTGTATGAATTTATTTATGTTTTAGAGTTGTGTTGTGATATCTTCAAGTGAGTCCTTAGGCTTGATTGTGTGCATTTGCGTGTATGGTTAGTGCACGATTAAGCCGGGGTCGTCACACGTGTGGCCATGGACCATGTGGGTCCCTACTGTCAGCCACTCCATGTCCATCCCTCTTCGATGCCTGTCATTTGTTGACAAAGTTGACCACGCCGCGCCGAGAGAACCAACGCGATGGACGATGGCGAGGCCTAGGAAGGGAATGACCCAGAGCCAGTGAAGACACATTTCTGGATGCCCATGCGGAGGGGAGTACGAGGGTTCACTGGTTTGGCTATGGTGCGAGGCTGCCGACGCCGGAGAATAACAGGAGGTGTTGCTGAGTAGAGGAGTGGCCTGGACGACAATAGGAGTAGGGTGGGCCGGTGAGGCCTGCGCGGCAGCACAGCCAGACACGGGAGGCGGTAGCAGGCGGTACGCCGGCGGTGGTTTGGGCGGCTGAAGCAAGAATATCCAAGATTGAAGAAGCACGACAGCCGTTGGTTGGACATCCAACGACCGCTGCTGCTAGAATCGTGTGTTGACTATAAGTTGCCAAAGCCTTGCGTACGCATCAACTTAGTAGGCCCACAAGTGAGCATCACATCTGTGGCAGAGAACATATAGCTCATTTACGATTTTTAATAATTTATAGCCCATTTTTAATTCTAATGGAATTTACTACATCCCATTTACTGTTCGTTAATATTACAACCCATTTTCTAGCCAGGACAGCGATTAATAATTTCAACCAACCACTCAAAAAAATCAACCAAATTTCTCACATTTTGATGGGATCAAAAATATTTTTTATCCCAAAATTTTGATTCAGATTAAATCTAAGTTCAAAATAAATTTATATTAGGTATAAATCCAACAAAATTTTGCGCGCACAACAAGTAATGAAATTAAAATTTTCAAAATCCAAAAATGATAATTTTGAAATCAATTACCTGTTCGGTGCGTCTTTTTATATTTAAAGCCTTTTTTATAATTACAGCCCATTTTTATTTCTTAACCCCATTTTCTTGGCAAGCCTAATGCATCCCTCCTAGGAAATATTTGCAGCCCAACAGGGCTGAGAATAACAAGTTGACCTGGGTTGGGTATTTCTCAAAATAAGTATAGCTGGGCTAGCCATTTTCACCTTGAAAAAATAATATCTGGGTTGAATATTTGGTCGACATAAAATAATAGTCTGGGCTAGATGGGCCACAGCCCGCCCAGTTGATACCCTGTTCCTCTAAACAACAACAAAAACATCGCTCAATTTTTTTTTGCTCACACCTCAAAAAACAAATACTGCTCGAGTTGCTCGCTCCCGGCGGTCGGCCGCTCCTTGTGCAATTCTCTCATTTATTGACTATATAGGCTGACAATGTTGTGGGACCGTGATGTCAGGAAACCAGGAGGAAGCAATTTTTTTATAGTTGTAATAAGGAGGCACTTGCGTACGTACGGCTATGGCCCTGGTGGGTCCGTACTGTCATCCTCTCCATGCAAAGTCATCTCTTGATTCCTCATCTTTGTTAACCATGTTGACAACGCGAGACGGCGGCGCCACAGCGAGCGCAACAACTCGAAGGACGACGGAGAGGGCCACGCGGGCCCTACGGATGGTCTGATACAGCGCCCGCTGCTCATTCAGGAAGCCAGGATCATCGGGCCACATGTCCACGATGGCATTGTCGTTCGCTTGTTCGCCAGCGATTCATCCCTCCGTGAGCCGGTGCTCGTTGAGGAGACGGAGGTTGTAGCACTGGTCCTCATGCGCTTGCCGGAAATGTTGATTCTGGTGGCGCTGGTAGCTCTTCCGCCATTAGGGCGTCAAAGTGCGGCCGCACCTACTCTACGGTGAACACGACATGAACCGGCTTGGGCGGTGGCGCCGACTCCTAGTCGGAAGCCTCGTCCATCGTTTGGTTGTCGTTGCTGAGCTCGGCGAGCTCGCTGGCAAGCCAGCATGTCCGGCTGCTGGACCGGACCGCTGCCAAGCACGAGTCCGACCGCCCTGGCCCACCCAGACCCCTTCCCTCGCCCGCGCGCACTTCCCACCTGAAACGGTCAGTGCCGCTTGCGCCGCTTCCCGGTGCAGGTGACTGCTCCGTGTTCAAATGACACAACTGTCGTCCGTCCGTCTGCCGCCCACATTAATGATACGCAGTTGCCGAGGCGGCTACTCCGGCGCCACCCGTCCGTCCCTCTGCCGCCCACCATTGCTATATAAACTGCTGCGTCGGCCATAGTCGCAGTCATCCGCATCTATTCCCTTTCTCCTCTCCACACCACTCCCACCATGGCTTCCTCGTGCTCCAGCGCTCTCCGAGATAGGCGGACGATGGACCATAAGAAGGAGATGGTAGCCATTGCTGCCGGCTGGCTGGTCGGCAGGCAGCCGGAGGACGATGACGTCCCAATGGAGAATGTGGTTGTCGACGAGCCGGCGCCAACCCCTCCTCCACGCCATCCTTGCTGGTGCATTGCACCATGACCATCAGCCCAATACATGGACATGGTGAGGTAGAAGCGTGAGGAGCAGTTCCGGGAGGCGCAGGCCGACGTCGCCTACATCCACCATGTCCTCCAGGAGCACTTGCGGGTGGAGGAGCAGATCGCCGTAGAGCGGGCGGAGCTGGAGGCGCTGCTCGAGTCGTACTGCCCCGCCCGCGAGAGCCGCCTCGTGCGCTGGAGGTACCGCATGCAGGTGGCGGAGGTTGCATCCGCCTACAAAGAGGGCGATGAAGCGGGCGAGTCACTGTTTGGCAAGACCGACGACGAGGCGGATGACTATGCCAGCTCCGCCAAGGCGGAGGACTTCGCCGGCTACGGCAAGGCCCGGCTCCGCCGAGGCCATGCCCCACCGACAATGAGGCAGAGGACATCGCCAGCTCCACCGAGGCCCTGCCCTGCCAGCAACGAGGGGGAGGATTTCCCACGCTCCGCCGAGGCGCCGCCCTGCCGGCAACGAGGCAGAGGACATCGCCGGCTCCGTCGAGGCCCCGCCCCGCCAGCAACGAGGCCACGCCACATAGAAAACGAGGAAGAGTAGAAGACGGTAGGTCGCCGCCGCTCGGGTCCAAGTAAGACCACCGCTCCTACCCTCCGGTTGAAGCCAAGCTTGGCGGGTTGAACATCGATGACCGATTAGTTGCTTAGCGGCGACATAGAGTAGAACAGCTTCACTTCCTGTGGCTCTGGAGGCAGAGTTGGAGAGCGGCGAGGTGAAGCTGGAGAAGAAGGTTCAGTTCTTGGAGCTCAACCGGACACGGGGAATGGGCGCTGGAGATCATAGATTAGGTTAATTAATTATACCTCTAGAGCACCGCTTTTTAGTTGAAGAATGTCTGAAATGTAATGAAATCCGTCATGTTTATATGAAATCTGGCCGTGTATGAATGAATTTAATCCGATTAGTTTGAATTCTTGTATTAGTGGCATTAGATGAACCACGCGGCCGGCTTCCGGAAGACAGCGCACTCCTAGAAGGCGGCTATGGGGGCAGGCCGGCTTCCAGCAGCCGGCCTCTCCTCCTCCTCGGAGTCTGCACTCACCCACTACGACGAGACGGGGCATGGCTACAGTGCCACCTGCTCCCTCGAATCCCGGAGGGGCGTGGCTACAGTGCGCGCTAACCAAGCGGTCACCTACCCGCCTGGCGCGGGACTGTAGCTATACGACGCATGACGCGGCTCTCGTCAGCAAGGACGAAGCTACAACAAAAGGCAATCAGCATGGCCCGCAGGCGGTGGGCCCTACTTGTCGGCCGGATTCTCGGCAGCCGGCGGGGCCCTCCCAGAGGCGGGCCCCAGTAGCCGGCGGAGAACCCGGTGACCTTAGACACTGACGTCCGGGTCCTACACCCGGTCGTATTACCATTGTACCCCTAGGGGGTCGGCCTATAAGACC
Source organism: Thinopyrum elongatum (assembly GCA_011799875.1). NCBI lineage: Eukaryota > Viridiplantae > Streptophyta > Magnoliopsida > Poales > Poaceae > Thinopyrum > Thinopyrum elongatum. The sequence goes on along the minus strand of CM022298.1, from coordinate 445,158,226 downwards.
CCCCCGGGCTCACCCATGCAAAGGGTTCAGCCTTCATTCCACACACCCACGCCATAGCTAGGAGAAGAGGGAAAGCTCTACCCTTCTTCCTCTAGCAATACAGCTCCAGGAGCAACTCTGTATACTATCGATCATAGTCATCACAGCAGGATTAGGGGTGTTATCTCTCCGGAGAGCCCCGAACCTGGGTACGTCTCATGTGTTCTCGAGCTCGTGCTCACTCTCGCTTTCGTAACCCGACGACGTCCTCATGGCTCCACCCACGATAAGCCACCCCCTGGCATCTGACGTGAGATTACCATGACAGTTGGCGCCCACCGTGGGGCCATCCGCGGCGTCGGCCGGAGTTGTGTTCCAGACGGGAACCACCTTTCCCTTCGGCGAGCGCATTGCGTCTGGCCTGATCAGCTAGCCCGATGCGTTCGTTTGCGCTTGCATCGGCGCATCACCCGATGCGGGAGCCGTCTGCCCCGCGGACTGCCTCGTTGACCCCTTCGGGAAGCTCAGCTTTTCCGATGCGGTCTTCCCCGACGCGGGAGCCATCTGCCCCGTGAGCTGCCTCACTGACTTCTTCGGGAAGCTCAGCCTCTCCGATGCGGTCGCCACCGACGCGTATCCCGGCGACATGGTGATCATCGACGACTCGCTCCCTCATATCGCTAGCGATGCCTCTGCCGGCGCGCTCAATGCAGGCATCTTCGTGGAGGTGATGGTCACCGGCAACAGCCAAGACACTGGCGGGGCCGCCAGGGACCCATTGCGTGCAGCAATGCAGGACCTGGCTACTCCCGTCGACGCCAACGCCGATGGGGCGGCGCTAGAAGAAATCCACGTCAAGCTCCTCGACAGCGCCACCAAGATGGCGGCCATGAAGCGCCGTCCTGAGGCTAACCAGCGTGAGATCGACCGCATAGCGAGCGGCAAGCCAGCTGCGGGCGAGCCCAGCCGAGCTGGCGCCATCCGGCAACGCGGCGTGGCCATCGCCAGCATGCTGGGAGTCGAACGTCCGATTTACGACACCCCAGTGTAGAACCTACGCGCCGCGCAGGCCGCGGTAGAAGAACTAGAGACCCTAGAGGCCGACGAGCGGCGCAGTCAGATGGACCACCTCCAGGAGCTCCTCAACGCTGCGAATGCGCAGCAAGATGTGTGCAACCGCGTGGTTGGACCTCCCGGAAGGAAACCTTCCACCCCACCGCGAGAATGGAGCGACCTCCCGGTCCCCTAGTGGCGGCGGTCGCGGCCAGCGGAACCCGGAGCCGGCGGCTAGCCGCAGCCGGCGCTCTCACGAGACGGTTGTGAATAGCTGGCAAGTTCCTCCGAGAGCGGAGGGCCGGCGCCAGCAGGATGAACGTCCGCCTCCCCCCCCCGCAGGGAGAGGCTGGCTTCTCCGTCGTCGGATGACCACCCGACTTTGGGAGGCCGGCCAGGTCCCCGTGAAGCAGTCGGCGAGAATGACGCTCGTCGCCGGATCGAGCAGCTGGCTCAGTCCTTGGCAATGGAGGATGAGGATATAGTCGGCCTGGCCTGCTTCGGCCCCCACATCCGCGACGAGCCCTTCCCCAAAGGGTTCTCGCTTCCTCGCGACACTCCCAAGTACAACGGCACCGTGAAGCCGGAAGATTGGTTGACCGACTATGCTACATCAGTCAGCATAGTGAACGACAACAAGTGCGTTGCCGTGAGGTATGTTCCGCTCATGTTGCAGGGCACGGCTCGGACATGGCTGAACAGCCTCAAGGCCAATAGCATCAACAGTTGGCTGGACTTCAGCGAAGTCTTCGTGCGCAACTTCAACAGCACCTACAAGCGGCCCCCAAGCCTCGCCAACTCTCCATGTGCGTTCAGGGCCCGACTGAGTCCACTCGCGACTACCTGATGCGCTGGGCCGAGTTGCGCAACTCCTGCAAGGGGGTGCACGAGGTGCAGGCCATCGAGTACTTCACCTCCGGGTGCAGAGAAGGCACCCTACTCAAGCACAAGCTTCTGTGCGACGAGCCAGCTACCTTGGACGAACTCCTGGTTGTGGTGGACAAGTACGCCACGGCTGACTCTTCCATGAAGTCGGAGATCCAGATCGACGCGTTCGGGAAGGTGATCCCACCGGCTTCTCTGGCGCCGGCAGGTGACTCCAACCGACGTCAGCAGCCGAACGACAACAAGCGCAAGGCCCAGCAGCCGGCTTCTAACAGCCGGCAGGTGGCGACCGTCGAGGACCAACAGCTGGCAGATCAACCCGGCCCCAAGCGTCCACGGGGCGGCAAGGGTGCCTGACTGCCGGCCTTCTCCTTTGAGCAGACCCTCGACGCTCCATGCAAGTTCCACAGCGGCGCGAAGCCGTCCAACCATACAACCCGGTAGTGCAGCTGGCTCACACGAATCACTAAGGGTGAGGGCTTGCCACCTCCTCCAGCCGGCCCGGCAGCTCCGGCTCCTCAGCAGCCGGCCCGCCCCGTCGGCATGCTCCAAGATGAATTCCCCAACGAGAACGCCACTTACGTCGTCTTCACAAGTGAAGCCGGCGACAAGCACAGTCGGCGTAAGCAGCATCACGAGGTGAATGTTGTTATTCCTGAAGCCCCCCAATTCATACACTGGTCCGAGAGGCCCATCACCTGGAGCCGAGATGACCATCCGGCAGTGATGCCTTCGCCGGGTGCTTATGCCATGGTGCTGGACTCCACCTTCTCAACCGAGAGGCGGGCATGCCGCTTCTCCCGAGTCCTGATAGACGGTGGCAGCAGCATCAACATCCTCTATCGCGACACCATGGAAAAGCTGGGCATCAAGGAGAAGCAGCTCCAGCCCAGCCGGACCGTGTTCCATGGCATCGTCCCTGGGCTTTCCTGCTCTCCAATAGGCAAGATCAAGATCGACGTTCTGTTCGGCCACAAGACCCACTTCCGCCATGAGCCTACCTGGTTCGAGGTGGTCGACTTGGACAGCCCCTACCACGCGCTCTTGGGCCAGCCAGCGATGGCCAAATTCATGGCGGTTCCGCACTATGCGTACCTAAAAATGAAGATGCCGGGTCCCAAGGGCATCATCACCATTACCGGCGACTACAAGAAGTCGCTCGTGTGTGCCGCAGCCAGCTCCCGGCTGGCCGAGTCCCTCGTCATTGCCGAAGAGAAGCGCCTCCTTGATTGGGCTATGGCCATGGCCAGCAAGCAGCCGGCCATGCCGACTGACCCCAAGGAGGCTGAAGGCGAGGGCTCCTTCCAACCGGCTAAGGAAACCAAGAAGATCATCTTGGACCTGGCGCACCCGGAGTAGTACGCTGTCGTGGGGTCCAACCTCGACAGCAAATAGGAAAGCGAGCTCGTCGAATTCCTTCGTGAGAATCGGGATATCTTTGCGTGGTCCCCCAAGGACATGCCGGGTGTTCCGAAGGAGTTCGCCGAGCACAAGCTGCATGTACGGCCGGATGCTAAGCCGGTCAAGCAACCCCTCCATCGCCTATCAGAAGAGAAGAGAAGGATCGTTGGTGAAGAAATCGCCCGGCTTCTGGCAGCCGGCTTCATCATGGAAGTGTTCTATCCGGACTGGCTTGCCAACCCAGTCCTCGTTTTGAAGAAAAACAACAAGTGGCGCATGTGTATCGACTACATGAGCCTGAACAAGGCCTGCCCCAAGGATCCGTTTGCCTTGCCCCGGATTGATCAAGTGATCGACTCCATGGTTGGCTGCGAGCTACTGTCCTTTTTGGACGCCTACTCCGGCTACCACCAGATCAAGCTGGACCCGGCCGATCGACTGAAGACCGCCTTCATCACCCCTTTCGGCGCGTTCTGCTACATCACCATGACGTTCAGCTTGAGGAACACCGGCGCCACTTTCCAACGCTGCATGCAGAAGTGCCTCCTGCTACAACTCGGCAGGAATGCCCATGTCTACGTGGATGACATAGTGGTGAAGACGGAGAAGCGCGACACCCTTTTGGAGGATCTCAAGGAGACCTTTGCCAACCTGCGCCGCTTCCAAATCAAGCTCAACCCAGAGAAATGTGTTTTCGGGGTGCCAGCCGGCCAGCTCCTGGGCTTCCTTGTTTCTGAGTGCGGGATAGAGTGCAACCCCGTGAAGATCAAGGCCGTCGAGCGGATGAAGAAACCGACCAAGCTGCGGGATGTCCAGAAGTTCACTGGGTGCGTGGCATCTCTCAGCCGGTTCGTCAGCCGGCTCGGCGAGAAGGCCCTCCCTCTGTACCAACTGATGAAGAAGACCAAGTGCTTCGAGTGGACTGACCAGGCGGACGAGGTGTTCCTCCAGCTCAAGCGGATGTTGTCCACGCCGCCTATTCTGGCCACCCCAACTGCCAAAGAACCACTGCTCCTCTACATCACCGCCACCAACCGGGTCGTCAGCACGGTGATTACTGTCGAATGCCCAGAAGCCGGTAGGGCGCAACCGGTCCAGAGGCCGGTCTATTACTTGAGCGAGGTGTTGTCCGCCTCCAAGCAGAACTACCCCCACTACCAGAAGATGTGCTACGGCGTGTACTTTGCCGCCAAGAAGCTGAAGCAGTACTTCCAGGAGCACTCCATCACGGTCATCTGCACCGCCCCTCTTGCCGAGATCATGGGCAACCGAGATGGCTCGGGCCGGGTGGCCAAGTGGGCCATCAAGCTAGCTCCCCACACCATCCACTACCAGCCCCGTACCGCCATCAAGTCCCAAGCGCTGGCCGACTTCCTTGTCGACTGGGCCGAGACCCAGTACCTGCCGCCAGCGCCGGATTCCACGCATTGGCGGATGCAATTCGACGGCTCGAAGATGCACACCGGTTTGGGAGCCGGCATCGTCCTCACCTCTCCCAAAGGCGACAAGCTGAAGTACGCACTGCAGATCCACTTCGCCGCCTCCAACAACGTAGCCGAGTACGAGGCACTCGTCCACGGGCTCCGGCTGGCCAAGGAGATCGGCATCCGCCGCATCCTGTGCTACGGCAACTCAGTCCTTGTGGTCCAACAATCCTCTGGCGACTGGGACGCCAAGGACGCCAACATGGCCAGCTACCACTTCCTCGTCCAGCAGATCAGCGGGCACTTTGATGGGTGCGAGTTCATCCATGTGCCACGGGCCGACAACGAAGCAGCCGACGCCCTGGCATGGATTGGCTCCACCCAGCAGGCCATTCTAGCCGGCGTCTCCCTCGACTGCTTGCGCAAGCCATCTATCCAACCTTCGCCGGAATCAGAATCCATCTTCGTGCCGGCTAACCCTGGAGCAGCCAGATCCGGCTCGGGGACTTCAGCAGCCGGCCCGGGGACTTCTGCAAGCGGCCCGGGGGCTGCAACACCTAAACCCGGCCCGGGGACTCTAGCACCCGGCCTGAGGACTGCTGTAGCCGGCCCGGGGACTTCCACAATGCAACAAGGAGTGACCGGCTCCAACCCGCCGCCTTCCAACCCGGCCACCCTAACGCCGGTTGCTGTCATGACGGTGGTGGAAGCCCCGTCTTGGGCGCAGCCCATCCTCAACTTTCTGGTGAGCAGCGAGCTCCCAGCCGACGAAGTATCGGCCCGGCAGGTGCAACGCTGGGTGGGTCCATACACGATCATCAACAAAGAGCTCGTCAAGCGCAGCGTGATCGGTGTCTTCCAGCGCTTCGTCGAGCCGGAGAAGGGCATCGCCATCCTTAGGGACATCCATCAGGGTGAATGTGGCCACCATGCCGCTTCCAGAGCCCTCGTTGCCAAAGCTTTTCGCTATGGTTTCTTCTGGCCGACTGCTCTAGATGACGCCAAGGAGTTGGTCCGGAAGTGCAAGGGGTGCCAGCGTTTCAGCACCAAGCAGCACCAGCCGGTCTCAGCCCTCAAGACATTCCCATCACCTGGCCATTTGCCGTATGGGGATTGGACATGGTGGGCCCATTCAAGACTGCACGCGGCGGCATGACCCATCTGCTGGTTGCCGTGGACAAGTTCACTAAGTGGATCAAAGTGAAGCCGATCAAGAAGCTGAACGGCCCCACAGCCGTTACATTCGTCGCAGATATCACCGTTTGATACGGCATCCTGCACAGCATCATCACCGACAACGGCACGAACTTCGCCAAAGGCGCCTTGGCTCGTTTCTGCGCGGCACAAGGTATCCGACTAGACCTCACGCCGGTTGCTCACCCGCAGTCGAACGGCCAGGTGGAGCGGGCAAACGGCCTCATACTATCCGGCATCAAGCCACGGTTAGTCGAGCCGCTGGAGCGCTCGGCCGGCTGCTGGCTCGAGGAGCTGCCGGCCGTCCTTTGGAGTCTCCGGACCATGCCAAACCGATCAACCGGCTTCACACCTTTCTTCCGCGTGTACGGGGACGAGGCCATCATCCCAACGGATATCGAGTTCGACTCGCCTCGTGTCACCCTATACACGGAGGCGGAAGCAAAGAAGGCACGCGAAGACGGCGTCGATCTGCTCAAAGAGGCCTGGCTGCTAGCACTCAGCTGGTCCGCCATCTACCAGAAGAGCCTGCGCCGCTACCACAACAAAAAGATCAAGCCGCTTGCCTTCCGCGAGGGCGACCTTGTGCTCCGACTGATCTAGCGATCAGCCGGCCAGCACAAGCTCTCTGCTCCTTGGGAGGGCCCCTTCATCATCAGCAAGGCCCTGGGCAACGCTTCCTACTACCTAATCGACGCACAGAAGCCCAGCGCACGCAAGAGAGACACAGCCGGCCAAGAGTCGGAGCGCCCATGGAACGCGAATCTTCTCCGCCCATTTTACAGTTGATGGAGTGTATGTACCACACTATCTTTTGTACCAAGTAAAGACAACAGGTACCTCGAGGCGCACTCGGGGGCTACCTTTTTATCTCTATGATAAGCTTCTCCTATGCATGAGTATTTATTCTCTCGCCCTGCCCGGGTCCGGTCAACCGGCCCGGGGGCTCGCCGACTCGGCCCAAGGCGGCATCGTCCGAAGTCGGTCCAGTAATGTGCCGACGCCAAATCCCTCTCTTCGCCCCAGCGACAGCTCGCAGCGCGACTGTCCAGCTGGCAAGAGCTAAAGGCCGAAAACACTGTCCACATGAAAAACGACTTAGGAAGAACGCGATTCGGGCCAAGCCGGCCTTCCGCCTCCCCCGTCCGGCTGCCCAGCAGCCGGCCGGTCGGCTTCTTGCTTGACTAGCATACGCTCTAAACGGCCGAAGTAATTTGCCTATTCTAAATGGCCAAGTCCCTGACCCGGCCACAGACCACAGCGTGGCTGTCCGGCTGGCAGGGCGGCAGCCAAAGGAACACGGCAAAGGAAAAAGCCAAAGAGAGCAAAGGCAAAATTGAGTTAGAACTCGGCATAGCACACAAACATGTGGGGAAAGTAAATCCATTTACATTCCAAAAGGCCCGCGGCCGACATTCATCAAAGTTTAAAGTACACCCCCAGTGGGTGGAACTGCGCATAACTAACTTTGTTCTTGAGCACAAGACAGAAAAACTACAAACAGATAAGGGCCGCCTAGGCCGGAGGTACTGTGGGCTGCTCGGACGAATCGGCGGTAGCTGTAGCGCCGGTTGGCGAGGCTTCAGGCTGGCTGGTTCCAGTCTGGTCAGCGGCGGCGGCCGACGTGGTCTCCCACTGCTCGCCGGCTGGGGCTGGATCGGGCCGGTTTCGGCTGGTCGCTCCGTCATCTGGCGCGACACCGTCGCCTTCCTCATCCGCGCCCTCCTCTGCGGCCTCGTCGCTGGAGGCAATCTCCTCTGCCGGGTTCTCCTCCTCGTCCGGGTCCAGCCCGAACCAGGACAGTGGCACCTCGGTGCCGTCTTCTGCCCGCTGCGGGACAAAGACGTCGCCGTTGGTGTACTCGGCGAGGGCCGACGCACGAATGGCGATCGCTTCACGCTCCAGCTCCAACTCCGGCGTCGCCTCCTGGCGGAAGGTGGCCAGCTGCACCATGCTCACACCCGGATACCACGCCTTCACGAACTCCAGCATCACCTTGGCACTGGCACGTGCCGCGGCACCCTTCCCAGCCAGTCGGTAGTCCGGCTGGGAGTCCAGGGGACCCGCACACCCGGCCAGAGCCCTTCCAAGACCTGCGACCCGGCACGCTGAAATCGGCGGAGCAGTTGGCGCACCGGCGCAAGGCACAGCTGAACGGCCCAGAACTGTTCGCCCAAGTTCCGGGGCCGGTCCAGTGCAATCTCCTCGCCCACTTGCCTTCGCTGGTCGCGCCGTGCCTCGATCGCTTGGCTGATGGCGCCGGTGTGGTCCGGGAAGTACTCTACTTAAAAGAAAGCAAAAGAATAAGAAGCCGGCTTCCTGCAATAGCCGGCAACCAACCAATCAAGAAAGAAAGAAGCTTCACTTTCGAGCAGGCCCTCAATCACCTCATAGCCCTCCGACAGGTACTTCTCCTTGTCGGCCCAGCCCGAGCGGGACTCGAACTCGGCCTTGAGGTGCTCCTCCTCATCCTTCAGCCACTGGACCACCTCCGCGTGCCGGGTCGCCTGGTCGGCCAGCTCCTTCTCAAGCCGGTCGCGCTCCACGGCCGCCTGGGTGTGCTCTAGCTCCTTGGCCTGAAGCTGGTCCTCGAGCTCCCGCACGCGGCCCTGTAGCTGGGAAGCAGCATCTGCGAAGACAAAGAAGAATCGTCAGAAACAAGAAGCTGCCGGAAAGATCCGGCCTGACTGCTTAGCAGTCGGCCCGAATCTCGGGGGCTACACCCAGTGGGTGCGCTTGCGCCCCCCCCCCCCACTGAAAGCCGGCCTGCATACCTCGGCTCCTCCACAACTCGGCGGTCCGGTTGGTGAGCGTCTGGTTCTGCGAGTTGTAGGCAGCCGCCTGAAGATTGTGGTAGTCGTGCATCAAGAACGACATCTCAACATTCAGAAACATGCCTTAAAGTTCCAACCCGCCCGCTCAGCAACCAGCTTGGAACTCGGGGGCTACACCCAGTGGGTGCGCTGGCGCGCCACCACTGAAGATTGCAAAAGACAAAAAAGCAAATCAAAGGCGTACCCGAACGAACGTCTGCATCTCCACCATTTCACTCCTCGCCTTTCGGAGGGTGGCGCCGTGGGCGGCGAACTTGTCCAGAACGTCCTGCACCGCGAGGTTCAGGGCGGCCGTGCCGGCCGCTGATGTCCAGCCCGACGGGGCGGAACTCGTGGCTTCGGCATCGGCCCCCTGCGAGCTCACGGCCCCGGTTTCCGCCGGCCTCGGCTCGGAGGCCGCTCGCGCCTGGCGCAGGCGCAAGGGGGTGCGCGCCATCATGGCCTGGCTCATGTCCACCCCGGCGCTGGCCAGCGGCATCTCTGGCCCTTCGGGTTGGCCGCCACCCCGCTCGCCGGCACCCGGCACGCGCCGGGTCGTCTCTGCCTCCGCGGCTGCCGAGTTGGCAACCGTCCGCCCCGGCGCCGCCTGGTCAGCTCCGGCTGCTCCAGTCGGCACCTGGGCCTCCACCACCGGTGGCTCCGGCTGCTCAAGATTGGCGGCCTCCGGGATCCCGCCACCAGCCGGGTCCTCTGCGGCCTTCGTGTCAGCCTCCGCTTGCGCCTTGGTCGCCGCCTCCGCTTGCGCCAACGCAGCGGCCTCGGCCTCCGCCTGCGCTGATGCGGCGCCCTAGGCATCGGTCTCCGCCCGTGTCGCGGCCTGCTCCCGCTCCTCCCGCGCCTCCCGCGCATTCCTTTCCGTCGCCTCCCGGAGGATGGCGGCCGGGTCCACATGCTGGGCCTCCTCGGAGCCGCCTGTTGATCCGACCAGCGAGGCGGTTGGAGCCCGAGATATGGAGATGGCGGCCCTGCACAGAAAAACAATCAGAGATGAGAAATTCGCAAAAGGGAATAAATGATTAAGACAGTGCAACGAACGCACTTACCCGGGCACCATGGGGCGATCCTTCGGGGCCCTCCGGGTTGGCCTCTTGGTGGCGGCCGCCTTCGCGGCCTCTTGCCGCCTGGTCGCGGCCGTCTGCTTGGCCTTCTTGGGTGGCTTGTTGCCGAACAACCCCTCAGTGCGACGCTTAGCCGTGCCAGGTGCGTCAGCCGGCGCTCCGCTGGACGGCCGTGCTGTCGAAGAGCCGGCGCCCGTCCTCTCGGCGCCTTCGGGGCAGCGTTGCCCTTCGCCGTCTCCATCATCATCTGGCTAGGACCGGACGTCGCCGTCTCCTCCTGCGCCGCCTCCTGCGGGTCCGCCTCCTCCAGCGCCACCTCCCCTGGTAGCATCATCCTCAACTCCATCTTCTAACGCGGCCGCCCCCAGCTTGGGGTCGCCCACGTCGCTCTTCTCGCGGTCCGGCATCCATTGATGGCCTGGAGCTGGCGCGTTGGACACCACCTGGCCAGGAAAGCGCTGCCCCGCGTCCGGATGTTCAGGTCGGATAAAAAGCACAGCGTGAGCAAAGAATGGAGACCAGATACTGACCGGTGGTGGCGGGTTGGCGCGACTGTACGACAGCTTGCCGAATTGCCAGTCGGCCTCACTGAGCTTGCTGTCGGAGAAGTAGTTGACATGGCGGACCACCTCGACCATCGGTAGCTCCTTGGTCGACATCCGGCATGGATCCCGGCAGCCGCTCATGTCGCAGATCTGGTGCGGCTGGGCCTGGAGCGGAGAAACCCGGCGGTAGACGAAGGCGGCCAGCAGGTCCACCGGCTTGAGGCCCTCCGCGTCTGTCATTTCCTGAAGCCGGACCAAGATGCTTATGATGGAGGCCGGCACCGGCTTCGGTTGCTGCCCCCAGTTGTCACGCGGCTCACCAGGCGGGCTGGCTGCGAAGGCCGGCGGGTTGATGTAATCTCGAGTCGGGTGGAGGTTGCGGACATAGAAGTGCGACTTCTACCACAGCTTCGCTGACTCCAGCAAAGCGATGAATGGGAATCGGGTCCCAGAGCTGCTGCGCTGCACGGCGACGCAGGATCCGCACTGGGCCGGTTCACCCTTTGCTCGGGCCCCCAGCTTCAGGTAAAAGAACTTGCCCCACAGCTCGAGGGTGGGCAGGATGCCTAGGTAGCCTTCGCAGAAGGTCACGAAGGCGGAGAGGAGAACAACGGTGTTGGGAGTAAGATGATGTGGTTGGAGGCGGTAGAACTCGAGGAAGGTGCGGAGGAAACCACTCGCGGGAAAGACGAACCCGCTGAGGAAGTGGCTTCGGAACACCACAAACTCACCGGCTCTCGGCACCGGCGAGATCTCCCTCGTGTCGGGGATGCGCGTCCCCACGACCGCCTCGACCGGAATCCTCCGCGTCACGCGGAGGAACTCGATGTGGACGTTGAATCCTCCGCGTCACGCGGAGGAACTTGATGCGGCTCGGCGAGGCTGGACGGTGGCAAGGTCGCGGCGGCGCTCCGGTGGCGTGTGGCGCAGCGGCGCGGCAGCGACAAGGGGGCGAAGGAGCAGAGGAGAAAGAGAGAGTGGGAGGGAGCGCGCGTGCGTTTGGCTGCCCCCTCCCCTCCATTTATATGGTGACGGCGGGGTCGAGGCAACTCTTCGGGGGGCGTGGGATTAACTGCTCCCACATCCCATGTGCCCCCGCAATATTCGCGCCTTTACGGCACGCATTCAATTTGCCTCGGAAGGGCAGCGGATTGCCTCGGTTGCTGCAGATCCGCACGCGCGTCGATGCTTTGTAGTGGCGGGCCCGGGCCTGTGGCGGCGTCCCATCGCGCGTGTGGGCTGGCAGGTCGGCCCGTCCTGCAGGCGACGCGTGGCATGCAAGCAACAAGCGGCTGGCGCGCCACCCGGTGGCATACCCCCGACGCCTGCAACGGCGATTCAAATTCATCAGTCGGCCGGTTTTCGCCTCGGCCGGCTCCTGGCACGCGGCTTCTTCAAGCCGGACAAACAGAGACACAGGATCTCCCGGAGGGGGAAACTGCAGAGGCACTCCGGCTTCAAGCCGTGGTGCCTCACCAGCTTCGGGGACTACTGTCGGGGGGATGTACCCCGGGTAGCCTCATTCGCACCCAATAACGTTTCAAGACATCGGGGCTGGCAAAGCCCCTCAAGCCGCTGGGCTAGCTGGGACCACGAGGCTGGCTTCCAAAAGACGGCACACTCCTAGAAAGCGGCTATGGGGGTGGGCCGGCTTCCTGCAGCCGGCCTCTCCTCGTCCTCGGAGTCTGCACTCACCCACTACGACGAGACGGGGCGTGGCTACAGTGCCGCCTGCTCCCTCGAATCTCGGAGGGGCGTGGATACAGTGCGCGCTGACCGAGCGGTACCTACCCGCCTGGCGCGGGATTGTAGCCATACGATGCATGACGCGGCTCTCGTCGGCAAGGACGAACTACAGCAAAAGGCAATCCGCATGGCCCGCAGGCGGCAGGCCCTACTTGTCGGTCGGATTCTCGGCAGCCGGCGGGGCCCCCCAGAGGCGGGCCCCAGTAGCCGGTGGAGAACCCGGCGACCTTAAACACTGACGTCCGGGTCCTACACCCGGCCGTATTACCATTGTACCCCTGGGGTGTCGGCCTATAATACCCCCCCGGCTCACCCATGCAAAGGGTTCAGCCTTCATTCCACACACCCACGCCATAGCTTGGAGAAGAGGGAAAGCTCTACCCTTCTTCCTCCTCTAGCAATACAGCTCCAGGAGCAACTCTGTATACTATCGATCATAGTCATCACAGCAGGATTAGGGGTGTTATCTCTCCGGAGAGCCCCGAACCTGGGTACGTCTCGTGTGTTCTCGAGCTCATGCTCACTCTCGCTTCCGGAACCCGACGACGTCCTCATGGCTCCACCCACGATAAGCCACCCCCTGGCATCTGACGTGAGATTACCACAACATTCTATAAGTAGAAACTTGTGCATATGAAAACCTTGTCACTTTCGAAACTTAGGTGCTCCCATCCTTTGACTCGAACGTTGCTTCGGTCAGGATGGTCGCAGTGGCCTTTGACGGAGAAGGCTTGGCGGGGGCTGGTCCCTCTTTGTGATTTGTGCCTGGCAGGCTTAGCTCAGTGGCAAGAAACCGAGGGTACCGGCAGGATAGCCTGCCGGGGAAACTTGTTTACTTGAAAGTATTGAGGCATTTCACCTCTGCATGAGTTTGATACATGCACAAGTGCGCGGCAAAGCTTATCTTTTTCATTAATATGCTGATGAAGAAGTACAGATCTTACAGAACACCAACGTGGATAAAGAAGATTACATAATTTAGATTAAAGTTTGGTGAGTGCCTACATATTTTAGATTGAAAAAAGATAAGTGCCCCATTATCCCTTTCTTGTCTCTCTCCTCCTAGGCACTGCGGTGGAAGAGGAAGAGGGTAAAAGGAGTGCCTGGGCAGAAGCCCAGCCTGACCCCGTCGGGCCCCACAAAAGGGAGCCCAACAAGGCCAGGAAGGCGCGGACGAAGGTGAGATGGTGAAGAGGATGACGGAAAGGTCCCCCTGACCATCGCCACCAGGGCCAGCAGGACACGGCAGGGCGAACGAAGCTGCAGCCCGCGAGGAAGCCTGCCAGGGTCCAGCTGGAAGGCTGTTGGAGGAGCCAGGAGCACCATTCCCACCTCTGCACCCAACTTCCCGGCAAATCACCTTGCCGGGAACGGGGTGCAGGTGCAGATGGTGATGCCGCCGCCTGACGGTGACGGTGCGGCTGACGTTCAGCCAGAGTCGGAGCTGTCATCCTCCCCATCGACGTCGTCGTCATCGCCATCACTGTCCTCCTCGTCGCTGTCGCTCGAGGAGGAGCTTTCATCGTCGGTCGAGCTCTTCGCGCAGCACCCTAAGCGAGCACCCGAGCACCCGAAGACCTTGATGGAGAGCAGCTCGGCATCCATTAATTTAAAATGGAGAACATGCCCCTTCGACAAGCTATGGGCACGGGCGAAAGTCTTCCAGCCGCGTCGGAAGAGCATAACCTGAGGGGCAGGGAAGTCTACATCCACCCGCATGCTACCATTACAGCAGCCCCTCATGTGCAGCTTTAGTGCGTGCGGTTGCTCGAGATCCATCACCCTTGCGAATGGAGTAGGGAGATGGAGACGGCCGTGCGGAGGCTTGTACAATCTGATGATGAACTCCAGAGGTTGGTCTCCGACGTGGCCTTCCATCAGGGGAGGGGCGGCCGGCTGGGGCACAACCAGAGCGCCACCCCATCCTCCTCAGCCCCGAGTGCCACGACGACCACGGCCTCGCCCCCTCCCACCTCCTCTCGCGGCGGACTCTGCCCCCGCGTTTTCAGTAGGAGGCGGGAGGTGCTGACGAGCAGAAGTCCTTGTCGCCACCACCGGGGCACCACCGCGCCCTCGTCCTCTCACCATGGAGGACTAAAGATGCTCAAGGAATGGGGGAGTGAAGCGCATAAACAAACGCACCGCTCCTACCCCCTTTTATAGGGGAACAGGGCAGGAGGCTGACTCCTCACCATGGAAGCAGCCACCCCGCTCCTCCAATCCGGCTCCCCCGCACCATCAACGGCTCGGGGAACCAAAGCCGACCCTCTGCGACAATCCACGGCGCCTGGTTTTTTGCCATGATGCTCATTCCCGTGCCCTCCGCGTCCGCCACCAACCCTGCGTAATGCATGCGGTACACGTGGCGGAAGTACTAGAGGTGGGGAAGCTAGTGGAATGGCGGTTACCACCCCGTGATCATGGGACGTGGGCAACCCACGGATCGTGGCTCGGATTTCCTCCGTAACGTCTTGCACGACGCGCGGGAAAACAGAAATCTGATCCAAGCTCAGATTAATGAAGAAGCAAAGAAGACCTCAAGGGACAAACCGCCACAAGCCTCCTCGCCCATGTACTTGACAGGGCCTACCCCGACAACGCTTGGCAGCGCGTTCAGGCCAGGCCCGGGGGCTCCTGTCGGTGCAACAAACCCCAGGTATGTTGCCTGGACTGTACACAGGCTTGGAGGCAAGCTCGCAAAGTCCAAGTCCAGACCAAGCAAGGAGAGATCAACTCTTTGAGAGATCAAAGGGCAGATCAAGAAGACCAAGACAAGCTAAATGAGCAAGACACTACTAAGGAGAAACCTCCCTTGCCGGGCAGGCGAGCCTAGCGAGGACGAGGTTACCCCGAAGACAGAACTCAAGACTACCCCGGCAGGCTTGCCGGGGACACCAAGGGCGGCCTACCGCGCCAAGGCTCCACCTCATAGTGACGCAAGTCATTAATCGATGCGGTGTCAAGCCCCCAAGTGACTAAGTGGCTGTTATTTGACACATGGCAGCCATTTCCAGAGGAAACCACCTCCAAATGATACCCGTCCAGAGACGTGTCAAGCAGGCAGACGAGAAGGTGGCCGAATGGCCCGGCAAGGCTTGCCGGGTAAGCCACGATGTGACACTATGCGGCGCATTTAATGCGCTCTGCTCTATCCGCAAAGTTAGGTATGATAGCACTATTTGCTATCTAATCAACACACAATGACTGATTTGCCATTGTGGTGACCCCTTGATCTATAAAAGAAGGGCCATGGCAACCATAAAAAGGGATTCAGATTCGGACCCCTGTACACTCAGACGTGCGTAGCTGCTCTCGCCCCGAGGCAACCCTGCCGAGCTAGAGCGCTACGTTTCCACCACGGTCCTCACATCAATCCACCAAAGCAGGAGTAGGGTTTTACGCCTCGCGGCGGCCCGAACCTGGGTAAAAACTGTCTGTGTGATCTCTGCCATGCTGTGCTATGCTCTCCGCTCTTTGTGCAATGTGCCCTTCCCCCGCCGAACCACAAAGGGGCCGATGGCCCCATAGGTGGCCGTGGTTTCCCACGACAGCCATACTTGAAGTTTGGGAGAAGGGTTATATGCCTTGCTGCAACAGTACCGTCAAATTCAGGTAAAACAAACAGTACCGTGCAATCTACACGTGTGGTGTTTTTCTTGGAAAATTATTATGAGAGGATTCAACGATGTGTGAAATGATGTGTTGTTTGTGCGTCCAACTTACTATTGGAAAGGTGTGGCTTCGAGATTTGACGGCTCATTAGTAGTATTCCTTGTGGTTGTGCACTCATAATTTGGTGCATGACATGTGGACCAGGATGCTGGATGTCCCACATGTCGAGGGAAGGAAGTTATGTGCTCCTAGAATGGTTTATCGCAATGCTATCGACCTATCAGCATTTGTTTATATATATTGTGCTAGTGAATATAATTTCTCAGCAAGATAAAGTTATACTAGTACAATACGAAGCTTTCAGCTTTTCTTTCATGTGTCTTGCCTTGAAGGTTTTCTTGTTACAACATTCCATCAAATACAAAGGAAACTAACATGCATGCTAATGCATATCAGTGATTCACATATCAGACCCAATATTTACTTCACAACTTAAGACAAAGTTGTGAGAAAGTGTACAAATAAAGAAAAAAATTGATCGATCAGGTCCCTAGGCATGCTTTCATTTCCTGGCCACAGTGGACATGTTGGTAGCCACTTTCATGCAGCTCGTTGATGCCCGCCAAGACATGTAGCAGTTGGATGCATGCGCCATCCCATCATTTTGTGCAGTTCCACTAAAATGGAGTTGAGCATCCTTGTTGACAAGGATATTGAATAAGTGTGAATGCAATAATAGTGGCATTGTTAATGAAACATGGAAAGTACGCCGGCCGAGCTAAAGTATGTTTTAGGCAAAGACCTAGGGAAGATCCACATGCAGGATTTTCCACATGCAACGACGTGGGAAGATGGGTGGTGGAGCAAGGCCGGTTCCAGAGGAAGCTGTACCTAAGGGTCGTCGGGATGTAACCAGGAGGGCGGCAACGGGCGGGATCTGCCCATACTACAGCAGCGAGCAAGGGGCAAAGGTCCTACCATGTCGGAGCTTGCTTAGAGAGAACGGCAGGTACCACAGATCGGGACGCACCGGCGACCGGAGCAACATTGCACATCATCCGTTTCCGCCGACGGACTAGATCCGACCTAATCAGGGACCAACGATGAGAGAGAGAGAGAGTGGCCACCGCCATCTTGTGTGAGAGAGTGTGAAGAGACTAACCCCAGTAAGCACCATTGCGACTTCTTCCTATATTATATAGTATAGTATATATAGTGGAGCGATTTCCTTTTTCTCTCTCACTAACAATCGGTTTATATTCTGTACATGCACCATTGAGGAATAAAACCTTTTTTAAATAATGCGTCAAGTCGCACTTTGTTTGTCCACGCGTGGTACACGATCCTCCATCAAGTGGACAACCACTACACGTGTCAAATTACCACGTGGGCTGCCTTTTCGTACAGAAATGAGCTCCACCGTGTACCTCTTCTCTTCTCTTCGTGCATGTACGTGCGTCGTGCGTGCACCTCTTCTCTTCATGCATGTACCCCACCTACGTGGGTGTGTGTGAGATAGATACAAACCTAGAGAGAGATGGTGTGTGTGCGTGAGTGTTTTTTGGGGGGATTTCGTTAGTGTATTTGTGTGCGTTAGAGAGAGATAGGGAATATGTGTCGATGATATCTCAAAAAAAATGTGACATGTGCAATGTGTTTGAAATAGAGGCCTTGCTATATCATATATAGAGGGGGTGATCCACGAGAAGAGAGGGAGGGATCATCGGTGTGAGATGTCAATAGAATCGAAGAGAGGATCAAGTGTGTGGGTGCGAGATTGATGAAGAGAGCCAACGAAATTATGTGTGCGCATGTCAAAGATATAGGGCAACTGACCTATTGGAACGTCAGAGGGGAGAGGGCAAGTTTGTGTGTGGCAGGGAGACATGACTAGAGTGCTCGATCTATCGGGTGTGTGTGTGTGTGGAGGGGGGGGGGGAGGCAGAGACCTGTCTAGAGAGGTAGATTGACTGTGTATGTGTGGAGAAGGAGAGACCTAGCTATGCCTTTGAGGGAGATCGATCGACATCCATACATAAGTGTAGGACGGGAAATAGGTTGGGAGAGAGAGAGACATAGCTAGATTGCCGGAGGGGTGGTGGTGGGGTTGCTTCTCAGAGATGGTGGGAGAGGCCTACTAGACAAACGGAGGGTACAACTGCAATATCAAGAAGAAAGGGGATGTGTTTCTATGTGTGTGCGTGCGTGTGCGGGATAGACGTGTTGGGATGCATGCATGGATGATGAAGGGGGAACCATATGTGTTTGGTAAGCAGACCTAACTAGATCGGTAGATCAATTGTTGTGTGTCGGAGAAAGGGAGGCACATAACTAATGAGGTAGATCGACCGACGCATGGGGAAAAAGAGTTATAGACGAACTAGCTAGCTATATGTATAGAGGGAGATCTATCATGTACATCCATTTGTTAGAGGCAAATAGTGCCCAGAGACACAGATAGAGAGAGAGGGGGATGGAGCTAGGAGGTGGTGCGAGAGGCCTACTACACAGGGGGAGGAGTGTGCGATTGTGAGATCGATGAAAAGAGGGGCGAGAGTTTACACGTGTGTGGGACCGTATGAGAGACATGGGGCATGGACGGGGAGAGGAGGAGATGGAAATAAAGTGTGTGTGTATGTGGTAGCAGACCTGGCTAGAGAGATTTATCGATCGGTGTGTGTCGAAAAGAAGGAGTTGTGGAGACCGTGGGAGAACGACCTAAAGAAAATAAACAAATATGCGTGATGGAGAGAATGCCGAGGGAGGGGGAGGGCGAGGAGGGCGTGTGCATGAACGAGAGAAAGTTAGTGCTAGCTACAAAGATAAGAGGATTGTGTGGGTGTAAAAGACTAACTGAGATCATAATTCGTTATAAAAGTGGATTCATATATTTGAATAAGAGATAATGGTGTTTTAAACCTATGCATGCATGAATATAGTGGTGATACACGTGGTGGTGGTTTTGGACATGTTATACTATAATGTGATAATGCGTGGCGTTTGCAACTCACAGCTAAATATCGAACAATCTAAACCATAATATATATTGAACAATCTCACATTTTATTTGAATTTGTGATAATGTGTGGCGTTTGCAGCTTACAGGTAAATACTTGTAGGCATTGGGGCGAGGCACCATACATTATGTGATAAACACATTATACATATGAGACATGGTTAGATTATGAAGATCTAGCTAAAGCTTGAAATGTACTATGATTTGAAATCAGCATAAAGTGGATTCAAAAATTCGAATTCGAGTTCATATAGTACACATAGTTCATACCTAACTCCACAGTAATAACGTGGTGTGTTCTAAAGATAATATACATATGATGGTTTAACTTGACAACAATCATGTTTGTAGATTTTCTTCAAAAAGAGAAACAAAATCAAATTTAGTTCATATTGAAGCGGTAGTATATACATTTGGAATGCACTAAAATGTTCATTTGAGTAGCAGGTTACATGCATTATACACCTAGCGAAATATTTTCATTGAACATAACATGGATTCAAAGTTCTGAATGGCATTTGTAGTAACTCATAGAGTAAAACGGGACTAGACTCTCTTGTGTAGTGTGAATTGATTTTTTTCGTTGAGGGAAGTGCGAATTGATTTGGTACAGTAATTTTAGACTTGTCCCGAAATTTCAACCCGCGCCTTGTTATCCCAAAATTTTAAGATATCTCTTTGTCTCATTGTACTCCGAAAGCTCCCTCCTCAAGCCGCGCCTTGCTATCCCAAAATTAGAACGCGCGCGAAAACTCCCACCTCCTGCGAAATCTCGGCACACGAAATTCCTGTTATACCCCTGAACCAAAAGAACTGCCTAGTTCAAATCGATGGGGGTACTTTCATAACTTACCCCACATTCTGGACAAGCATATACGTAAGCCATGGTTTCCCCTTCCCATCCCCTCCACTCCCATTCGTACACTGAGGCCGCCAAAACCCGCGAAGCCCCACACCCTCCTCCGTCTGCCACCCGACCGCCGCCCAGCCGGAGCTCTTCCCCGATGACATCATCCACCGCAATAGCTCGACGTCCCTCATCCACCGCACCGGATGAGGATCCATCGTTGATCTCATCATCCCGCCGGTTCAGTCACCCCGTCCTCCACCTCCAAGGAGCTGCCCCGATGTTCGCCTTGCCTACCGTGCCACCTTCATTCCCACAGTGCCGTCTTCACCTGCACCACCGGAAGAGCAGCACCATCACCATTCCTCGGATGAAGCTGAGGCCTAATCGGCGCCACCAAAGAGGTTCTACACTAATCACTGCATTTTTTTCTTGATTCGATCTCACGGTGCTACCGGCGCTTGATGTCGCTTGAACTGCGTTGGTATTTCCCCAAAGAGGAAGAGATGATGTACTACAGCTACGGTAGGTATTTCCCTCAGTTGTGAAACCAAGGTATCAATCCAGTAGGAGAACCAAGCAACACTATGTAAATGGTACCTGCACACAAAGAACAAATACTTGCAACCCGACGCTGATGAGGGGTTGTCAATCCCTCTACGGGTAACAGTGCCAGAAATTGTCAAGTTGACGGGATAAAATTTGTGTAGATTGGATAAATAGAACTCGATAAAACATGAAATAAAATAAGTAACAAAAAAGTGCAGCAAGGTATTTTTGGGTTTTTGAAATAATAGATCTCAAAATAAAAGCGAATAAAAATAGATCTCAAAGCAAATATGATAAAGAATAGACCCGGGGAAACAAATTACTATTGGGTAATTGATAGAAGATCGAATAATTATGACGATATCCAAGGCAATGATCAATATATAGGCATCACGTCCAAGATTAGTAGACCAACTCCTGCCTGCATCTACTACTATTACTCCACACATCGACCGCTATCCAACATGTATCTAGTGTATTAAGTTCATGGAGAAACGGAGTAATGCAATAAGAACGATGACATGATGTAGACGGGATCTATTCATGTAGGAATAGCCCTCATCTTGTTATCCTTAATAGCAACGATACATGTGTGTCTTGCTTCCCCTTCTGTCACTGGGAAAGAACACCGCAAGATCGAACCCATCACAAAGCACCTCTTCCCATGGCAAGAAAAATCGATCTAGTTGGCCTAACTAAACCAAAGTTTTGAAGAAGAAATACGAGGCTATAAATAATCATGCATATAAGAGATCAAAAGAAGACTCAAATAATATTCATGGATATAGATCTGATCATAAACTCAAAGTTCATCGGATCCCAACAAACACACCGCAAAAAGAGTTACATCAAATAGATCTCCAAGAGACCACTGTATTGAGAATCAAAAGAGAAAGTGAGGAAGCCATCTAGCTACTGCCTACGGACCCTTAGGTCTATGGTGGACTACTCATGCATCATCGGAGAGGCACCAATGAGGATGATGAACCGCTCCGTGATGGTGTCTAGATTGGATCTCGTGGTTCTGGAACTTGCGGCGGCTGGAATTGTGTTTCGTCGACTCCCCTATGGTTTCTGGAATATTTGGGAATTTATAGGGCGAAGAGGTGGTGCGGGAGGTCCCCTTGGGGGGCACAACCCCCCTGGGCGCACCTGATGCGGCTTGAACTACGTCGGTATTTCCCCAAAGAGGAAGAGATGATGCAGCACAACAATGGTAGGTATTTCCCTCAGTGATGAGACCAAGGTTATCGAACCAGTAGGAGAACCAAGCAACACTATGTAAACGGTACCTGCACACAAAGAACAAATACTTGCAACCCGACGTGTTAAAGGGGTTGTCAATCCCTTTCGGGTAACGGTGCCAGAAATTGTCACGTGGACGGGAGACTAAATGTAATAGATTGGATAAAAAGATCTCGATAAAACGCAAATAAAATAAAGTGCAACAAGGTATTTTTGGGTTTTTGGAAATATAGATCTGAAAATAAAAGATGCAAATAAATAAAAAGGCAAATAGCAATATAGATCTGAAAGTATATGATGGGAAAATAGACCTGGGGGCCGTAGATTTCACTAGTGGCTTCTCTCGAGAAAATAGCATACGGTGGGTAAACAAATTACTGTTGGGCAATTGATAGAACTTCAAATAATTATGACGATATCCACGCAATGATCATTATATAGGCATCACGTCCAAGATTAGTAGACCGACTCCTGCCTGCATCTACTACTATTACTCCACACATCGACTGCTATCCAGCATGCATCTAGTGTATTAAGTTCATGGAGAAATGGAGTAATGCAATAAGAACGATGACATGATGTAGACAAGATCTATTCATGTAGGAATAGACCCCATCTTGTTATCCTTAATAGCAACGATACATACGTGTCATTTCCCCTTCTGTCACTGGGATTGAGCACCGTAAGATCGAACCCATCACAAAGCACCTCTTCCCATGGCAAGAAAAATCATTCTAGTCGGCCTAACTAAACCAAAGATTCGAAGAAGAAATACGAGGCTATAAGTAATCATGCATATAACAGATCAAAAGACTCAAATAACTTTCATGGATAAAAACATAGATCTGATCATAAACTCAAAGTTCATCGGATCCCAACAAACACACCGCAAAAAGAGTTACATCAAATAGATCTCCAAGAGACCATTGTATTGAGGATCAAAAGAGTGAGAGGAAGCCATCTAGATACTAACTACGGACCCGTAGGTCTACAATGAACTACTCACGCATCATCGGAGAGGCACCAATGAGGATGATGAACCCCTCCGTGATGGTGTCTAGATTGGATCTGTGGTTTCTGGAACTTGCGGCGGCTGGAATTGTGTTTCGTCGACTCCCCTAGGGTTTCTGGAATATTGGGGTATTTATAGAGAAAACAGGCAGTGCGGGAGGCCACCGAGGTGGGCACAACTCAACAGGGTGCGCCTGGGCCCCCAGGCACGCCTAGGTGGATTGTGCCCCCCTCGGGGCACCTCTCTGGTACTTCCTTGGCCCAACTTGTGTCTTCTGGTCCAGAAAAAATCACCAAAAAGTTTCACTGCATTTGGACTCCGTTTGGTATTGATTTTCTGTGAAATAAAAAACAAGCAAAAAACAGCAACTGGCACTGGGCACTATGTCAATAGGTTAGTCCCAAAAATGATACAAAGTTGCTATAAAATGATTGTAAAACATCCAAGATTGATAATATAACAGCATGGAACAATCAAAGATTATATATACGTTGGAGACGTATCAGCATCCCCAAGCTTAATTCCTGCTCGTCCTCGAGTAGGTAAATGATAAAAACAGAATTTTTGATGTGGAATGCTGCCTAACATGTTCATCACATATTCTTTTCTTTTGTAGCATGGACATTTGGACTTTTATATGATTCAAAGCAATAGTCTAGTTTTCACATGAAGATTTCAATACTCAAGCATATCAACAAGCAACCATGTCTTTCAAAATATCAACACTAAAGCAAGTTATCCCTACCCCATTATGCTCAATCATTGATCCATTCATGAAACACACTAGCATATTAGCTACACCCAATGCTCAAGTACGATCATAGTGCCCCTTAGTTGGTGCTTTATAAGAGAAGATGGAGACTCAAAAATAAAAATTGCATAAAGTAAATAGAAAGGCCCTACGCAGAGGGAAGTAGGGATTTGTAGAGTTGCCAGAGCTCAAAGCAAAAAAGATCGAGATAAAAACATTTTGGGTGGCATGCTTTTCCTGTCAACGAAAATGATCGAGTAGTTCCCAGTACTTTCCATGCTAGATATATCATAGGCGGTTCCCAAACAGAAAATAAAGTTTATTCCTTTTTCCACCATACTTTCACATTCCACGGCTAACCGAATCGACGGGTGCTGTCCATACCAACACTTTCCAAGGAATTTATTATTTGACAACACAAAGTAAATTCATTTTTTCATTTCGGGACTAGGCATCCCTAATACCTTTGCCGTACTCTTGTGCAATGACAAGTGAATAAACACTCATCTTGAGAATAACACATCTAGCATGGGAAAGTATCAGCCACCCCCTATCGTTTCATGAGCGGTACGAGCACACAAAAGAGAAATTTATTTTGAAAATTAGAGATGGCACATACAAATTTGCTTAGAACGGCAAAAGAATACCGCATATAGGTAGGTATAGTGGACTCATATGGCAAAACTGGGTTAAGGATTTTGGA
This sequence comes from Thinopyrum elongatum, assembly GCA_011799875.1. Lineage (NCBI taxonomy): Eukaryota > Viridiplantae > Streptophyta > Magnoliopsida > Poales > Poaceae > Thinopyrum > Thinopyrum elongatum. Next base: position 445,134,372 of record CM022298.1, on the reverse strand, counting down.
TGCACAAGTAGTGATCATACTTAGTGCAAATGAAGGCTAGCAAAAGATTGAGAAGCATCCAACCAAGAAACGAAAAATCTCATAAGCGAGCATTAGGCATAACTAACACCGAATAATGCACCACAAGTAGGGTATAATTTCATTGCATAACTATTGACTTTCATGCTTGCATAGGGAATCACAAACCTTAACATTAATATTCTTACTAAAGCATAATTACTCATCAACATGACTCACATATTATATCATCATATCGCAAAACTATTACAAGGAATCAAGTTTATTTTGTCCAATGATCTTCATGAAAGTTTTTATTATATCCCTCTTGAATATCTATCACTTTGGGACTAGTTTAATATGTTGTTTTTGATAGCTCAAACAAATCTAAGTGAAGAACATGAGCATAAAAATTTTCTTCTCTCAAATATAAGTGAAGCATGAGAGAATTTCTTCAAAATTACTACTCTCAAATTAATCTAAGTGAAGCATGAGAGAATTTCTTCAAAAATACTAAGGCACACTGTGCTAAAAAAGATATAAGTGAAGCACTAGAGCAATTCCATAGCTCATAAAGATTTAAGTGAAGCATAGAGAGCAATTCTAACAAATCATAGCATAATTTTGGCTCTCTCAAATAGGTGTGTCCAGCAAGGATACTTGACTAAAAATAAAAAGCAAAACAAGCAAAGACTCAAATCATACAAGACGCTCCAAGCAAAACTCATGATATGTGACGAATAAAAATATAGCTCCAAGTAAAATACCGACGGTCGTTAGAAGAAAGAGGGGATGCCACTCGGGCATCCCCAAGCTTAGTTGCTTGGTTATCTTTTAGATAATAGCTTGGGATGCCATGGGCATCCGCAAGCTTAGGCTCTTCTTACTCCTTATTCCTTCATCCATCATGATCTCACCCAAAACTTGAAAATTTCAATCACACAAAACTCAACAAAACCTTCGTGAGATCCATTAGTATCACAAAGCAAATCACTACTATAAGTACTGTTGCAAACCCATTCATATTTTATTTTTGCATTATATCTACTGTATTCCAACTTTACTATGGCTTATACCCTCCAATACAAACCATAGGTTCATCAAAATAAGCACACAACGCAAAGAAAACAGAATCTGTCAAAAACAGAACAATTTGTAGCAATCTGAACACTTAGAATAATATTCATGGATATAGATCTGATCATAAACTCAAAGTTCATCGGATCCCAACAAACACACCGCAAAAAGAGTTACATCAAATAGATCTCCAAGAGACCATTGTATTGAGAATTAAAAGAGAGAGTGAGGAAGCCATCTAGCTACTGCTTATGGACCCTTAGGTCTATGGTGGACTACTCACGCATCATCGGAGAGGCACCAAAGAGGATGATGAACCCCTCCGTGATGGTGTCTAGATTGGATCTCGTGGTTCTGGAACTTGCGGCAGCTGGAATTGTGTTTCGTCGATTCCCCTAGGGTTTCTGGAATATTTGGGAATTTATAGGGCGAAGAGGCGGTGCGGGAGGTCCCCTTGGGGGGCACAACCCCCCTGGGCGCACCTGATGCGGCTTGAACTACGTCGGTATTTCCCCAAAGAGGAAGGGATGATGCAGCACAACAACGGTAGGTATTTCCCTCAGTGATGAGACCAAGGTTGTCGAACCAGTAGGAGAACCAAGCAACACTATGTAAATGGTACCTGCACACAAAGAACAAATACTTGCAACCCGACGTGTTAAAGGGGTTGTCAATCGCTTTCGGGTAACTGTGCCAGAAATTGTCACATGGACGGGAGACTAAATGTAATAGATTGGATAAAAAGATCTCGATAAAACGCAAATAAAATAAAGTGCAACAAGGTATTTTTGGGTTTTTGGAAATATAGATCTGAAAATAAAAGATGCAAATAAATAAAAAGGCAAATAACAATATAGATCTGAAAGTATATGATGGGAAAATAGACCCGGGGGCCGTAGATTTCACTAGTGGTTTCTCTCGAGAAAATAGCATATGATGGGTAAACAAATTACTGCTGGGCAATTGATAAAACTTCAAATAGACGATATCCAGGCAATGATCTTTATATAGGCATCACGTCCAAGATTAGTAGACCGACTCCTACCTGCATCTACTACTATTACTCCACACATCGACCGCTATCCAGCATGCATCGAGTGTATGAAGTTCATGGAGAAACGGAGTAATGCAATAAGAACGTTGACATGATGTAGACAAGATCTATTCATGTAGGAATAGACCCCATCTTGTTATCCTTAATAGCAACGATACATACGTGTCATTTCCCCTTCTGTCACTGGGATTGAGCACCATAAGATCGAACCCATCACAAAGCACCTCTTCCCATGGCAAGAAAAATCGATCTAGTCGGCCTAACTAAACCAAAATTCGAAGAAGAAATACGAGGCTATAAGTAATCATGCATATAAGAGATCAAAAGACTCAAATAACTTTCATGGATAAAAACATAGATCTGATCATAAACTCAAAGTTCATCGGATCCCAACAAACACACCGCAAAAAGAGTTACATCAAATAGATCTCCAAGAGACCATTGTATTGAGAATCAAAAGAGAGAGAGGAAGCCATCTAGCTACTAACTACGGACCCGTAGGTCTACAATGAACTACTCACGCATCATCGGAGAGGCACCAATGAGAATGATGAACCCCTCCGTGATGGTGTCTAGATTGGATCTGTGGTTTCTGGAGCTTGCGGCGGCTGGAATTGTGTTTCGTCGACTCCCCTAGGGTTTCTGGAATATTGGGGTATTTATAGAGCAAAGAGGCGGTGCGGGAGGCCACCGAGGTGGGCACAACCCACCAGGGCGCGCCTGGGCCCCCAAGCGCGCCCAGGTGGGTTGTGCCCCCCTCGGGGCACCCCTCTGGTACTTCCTTGGCCCAACTTGTGTCTTCTGGTCCAGAAAAAATCACCAAAAAGTTTTGCTGCGTTTGGACTCCGTTTAGTATTGATTTTCTGTGAAGTAAAAAACAAGCAAAAAACAACAACTGGCACTGGGCACTATGTCAATATGTTACTCCCAAAAAATGATATAAAGTTGCTATAAAATGATTGTAAAACATCCAAGATTGATAATATAACAGCACGGAACAATAAAAAATTATAGATACGTTGGAGACGTATCAGCGCCCTGGTGGGTTGTGCCCACCACGGGCCTCCCCTTTGGTACTTTCTTGGCCCACTGGGTGTCTTCTGGTCCAGAAAAAATCTCCAAAAAGTTTCGCTGCATTTGGACTCCGTTTGGTACTGATATTCTGCAAAGTAAAAAAAAGCAAAAAACAACAACTGGCACCGGGCACTATGTCAATAGGTTAGTCCCAAAAAATGATATAAAGTTGCTATAAAATGATTGTAAAACATCCAAGAATGATAATATAACAACATGGAACAAGCAAAAATTGTAGATATGTTGGAGACGTATCAGCATGCCCAAGCTTAATTCCTACTCGTCCTCGAGTAGGTATGTCGGCGTGCGACACCTATGGGATCCTAAGGGACCCCTTTACGATTCGGTGGGAGGAGAGGTATGCGCAAAGAGCAGAACCAACGATCGACGCGGGGCGATTTTACCCAGGTTCGGGCCGCTGATCAGCGTAAAACCCTACTCCTGCCTTGTGTTATTATTAGTGTTCTTGGGCCCAGGTTCCAGGAGCGCTCACAGTGAACAGTACGTTCAAAGAGCAGCTACGCATGCAGAATGGGCCAGAAGATCGTCCTCTCCTGTAGCAGTTGCCTTGGGCCTCCTTTTATACCACAAAGGGGTCACCACAGTGGCAAAATGTACATACATTGAGGTGTAAAGTAGCTACAGGGTCATCATACCTAACCCCTGATAGATTAGGACGAACGCATTTAATGCACCGTGAGGTGTCCGTTTAGGTGTCCTCACTTTCTCGGGGATGGGAAAAGGGGCCATCCCATCAGCACCGCTTAAGCTCTCCTCCATTGGCGCATCGCCACACATCCAAAGAAGGACCCAGAATGTCGGGTTTGTTGCTGTGCCAAAGCGGCGGCACAGCGACAAAATCTTGTCGGGCGCCAAGCCTTGCCGGGAGCCGAGCCTTGCCGGGCGCTGCAGGCCACCCCGACAAGATCTTGCCGGGGAAGTTGGCCTTCGGATTCCAGCTCTTCTTATCTGCTGATCCTCATATCTTTAACTTGAGAATTTCCCTGATGGCCTAAGTCAACCTTGAACTGTTCCCCGACAAGCCTTGCCGCGAGTATGGCTACAACTGCCCGTGCACAAGTACGGGGTACTAATGGCCCAATACTTAGTACACCGACAGGAGCCCCCGGGCCTAGGCCATACACGAGTGCGAGGCGTTGTTGGGCTAGGCCCAAACAGTGCACGGGCACACATGGCAGGGGATTAACTGCTTGTAAATATCCTGTTTACTGTGCCCCCCACTACACGCGCCGAATGCGCGACGTGGGAAGCGTGCCTCAAAAGCTGCAACTGCAACACGCCCGCAGAGGCGCATTCACATTGGGGAGTAAAAGAGGCGGCCCCGCTCCTTCCCCATAAAAAGGAGAAGCCGCAGAGGCACAGGCCTATTTACCCCCCTTTTCTTCTCAATCTGGCCGTCGCCATTGCTTTCCTTCTCTCGAGCTCAGAGCAAAGCCTTCCTTCTTCCGCTCGTCGCCTCCACGCCCGCTCCATCACTGGCTTCCGCCCTTGCAGTCGCCTTGTCGCCCAAGACCAGCAAAGGCAAAGGCAAGGAGGCGAAAGCCGATGTCCCGGAGAGCGAACTGGTGAAGATGCGGAAGAAGTACGTCGTCTTCGCCCCGTCGCTCGATGCGAAAGCTTTGAAGAGGCGGTACCAGTGTATGTGGGCGAGGGAGACGCAGGCTCACCCCGCCACTCGCGTGATTCCAGGTTCTTGCTCCAAAAGTGGGTCAGACAGATACCCCTTTTTTGTCGCATATTTTTATTGCGGGCTCTATCCTCCCTTTTCTGACTTCTTCAACGACATCATGTACACATACGACTTCCATCTTCTTGACTTCATGCCAAACGCCGTAATGTGTATGTCTGTCTTCGCTCATCTTTGCGAAAATTTTGTCGGAGTAGTTCCCAACACCGCCCTCTTCCGCCATTATTTTATTCCTCGCATCCAAAAGGGGGAGGCCCTTTCTGGTTCTATCGCCTGGATTCCACAGGCCTGGAATAAGGAGATATACCCAGAGGGAGTTTACCGGGAGAAGTGGGACGAATGGCGGTCTGAGTGGTGCTGGATCAAGGAAGCAGATCCTCATCCGTTCTGTTTGCCTCGATAGCAGAAGGTGGTCAGAGGCAGCGATTGGAGCGGCCTTGCCATGGAGGACGAGAGGCTCACAATCGCCACCACCAGGATCCTTCGCGTGAAAGCCGCCGGGCTCACTATGGAGATGATCGGCTTCGATTTCCTCCGTCGCCGCATCGCCCCGCTACAGAACAGGGGAAGACCAGCTTGGGAGTACCGGAACGCAGCGGACATCATGAGGCTGCGCCCTAGATTGAACAACAATTTGACTACCATGCAACTTGGCGCCCTCCGCCAAAAGCTGTTCCAGCGCAACGACAAGCATCGGTTGCTGGCAAGGATTGTCCCTCTGTGCAACAACTCTGCTCTGGGATCAATCATCGCCTTCATGCCGATGTTCAACGCCCATGGTCTTGACGCGACATTAGTCGAGCCATCCGAGGAAGATGCACAAAAGTTATTTGATAACTTGACGAAGAGGGCCGTCCGAGAAGAAGCAGACTTGCTCCGAGCCACCACCGACGAAGAGGTGGCATACATCGCCACCAGGGCGGAGGAGGCAAATCTTGCCGCGGAGGCCGGCAGCGTCGGCTTCGCAGAATGGGAAACCAGCGATGCAGAGGTAGTAGTGGAGAAAGATCCTGCCGGGAAGGACAAAGCTGCCGGGGAACAGGGCAGCACTGCCGCTGAGAGCTCGTCCGACGAGGACACGGCTGAAGAAGAACCGCAAGAAAAGCTCCCAGCCCCGTAGAAGACAAAGCGTGTTCTTCGAAAGGCTGTGTCTGGCATCCCGGCAAGCCAACCTTCATCGAGCAGCGAGGCTCCCGGCAAGAAAGTGGCCGGCAAGACTGAGCCGCGGCAAGGGGTTCGACAGCAACCTGCGCGGCGCGCGAGACCCACACCAGCGGCAACTGCTGGGGCGACAGGGGTGTCTCGCACTACCACACCGAAAGCTGAGGAGACGGAAACGCGCCAACCCCCGGCGCCTGCCACAGCCAAGCGACCTAGGACCCCTCCTCCGCCTCCCCACTCAGACATCACAACGGAGGCCGAATTCGACATCTCCGGCTTTAGTCCGGAGCGAGAAGAGGAAGAGTGAGTACCTTGCCACAGCCTTTATCTTCCAATCTTGGATCAATCTTACTGACTTGCTTGTATTGTTTTTGCAGTGATGCAGAAACCTTGCTGGAGAGGATGACGAAGAGGACAAAGACTTCCACGGGCAACTAGCCCCCAGCAGGCTCCACGAGCGTGCCAGAAACTGTCATCGTCAGCCCGGAGCTCAGCCCTCAACGCAGTCCCCAGCACAGCCCCCAGCGTAAGTTCGTTGCTCTTTTTTCGTTGGCGGGCACTGAGGTTTCTATTCTTGCCGCTGATATCTCTGGGCTTGCAGGAGAAGAACGGCAACAAGCAGAGTTATTGGAAGACGCTCCCGTCGTGCCACCTCCATCAACCACGCCGCCCATAAGTGCATCCCCGGCAAGGGATCCTATCGACGAGCCCATCTTGATTGAGGAGGAGCCGGCAAGCATGGGCACCGGCAACCCTCCCCCGGCAACCGAGGTTGCCGGGAGGGGCGAGGCCACCTCTCAACAGCTCGACGCAGGTAACTGATTGCCTTAGTGCGCTTGCTATTCTTTCCTTTATCTCTTTTTCTTTGGTCCCTTCGAACTTTGATCTTGATCTTATTCTGTTTCCCTCCTTTGTCCTCCAGAGTTCCCTGTGATGGAACACATGGACGTCGACGTTGTCATTGAGGAGACCACCAGGGATGCCGCTGCCCAGGCTGACAGGATAGCCGCCAGCGAGGCCGCCAAGGGTGCCACTGTCGAGGCCGCCGAGACTATGCAGGAGGAACTCGCCAAAGAGCCTGCTAAAGAGTGTGGCAAGGAGACTGGTGACTGTACTAACGGCATTCCTGCCGCAGGAGCGCCAGGCACTGCGCCGGCCACGGAGCCCCCTGCCACTAGTGAGGCGGTTGTTGAGGATCAACCGTCAACATCTAAAGGCCCCTCATCCAGCAAATATCTCAAGGTTGGTGAGAACCTGTTCGTCAACTTGCCGGGGACGGCAAGCATTGGGGTACCAGCCGAAGGGGAAGTCTTCAACGAGGAAATCATTGCTGCTGCCGGGCTCGAGGTTGTTGATGACCCAGGCGCTAGTAGCGGCAAGTCTGAAGAGGATCAGCTCCTTCAGGCCATGGGCGAAAATTTCCGCAAGCTCCAGGCTCTCCACCGCGCCCAGAAAGAGAAAGCGGATTCCAGAATGGCAGTTGTCAAGGCGGCCGAAGCAGATTTCCAGAGGCGCGTCGAACAAATGCAAGTCTGGTACGCCGAGGCCCTCCAAGAGTTGACTGCTGGCCGAGAACAAGTGAGCCAGCAGTGGACAGAAATCCTCCTGAAACAATCTGACATGGAGAAGGCGCAGGATGAAGCTACGCAGAGAATTGCTGCTGAAGATGCTCTCCTGACGGGGCGTCGTGTTGCGCTTGATGCTCACGAGGAAGACCTCACCGCACGTGAGCAGGCGCTCGCCGCCAAGCTTCGCAGCAAAGATGAAGATATCGAGAAGCTTGTCACGCGGCGGACCCAGGAGCTGGAGCAGAAGCACAAAGAGGCGCTCAAAGCTCTAACTGCAGATCATGCCGGCAAGCTCAAGGAGGCCATCGATGCTGCCGAGGCTGCAGAGGCCGCCAAGAGTGAGCTGGGCGACAAAGTCAAGAAGCTGGAAGCGGATCTTGAAGAACACGGCAAGGAGCTCTCAACGCTTAAAGGCGATAGGGAAAAAACCCTCCACACCTTGGCGGAGATGCAAGTTGCTATGTCTAACAAGACCAAGCAGCTCTCCTCAGCAAATGAAGCCATTGCCGTTCTGGAGCTGAAGCTGATCACGTTGCAGAAGTCCCTCGAGGCCAGCAGGGCCCGCGAGAAGGCTCTACTCAAAGATCTCCAGGGATAGAGGAACCTGCTCAAGAGCGCTGCCGCCGCCCAAATCGATTACGAAAAGGGGGTGGAGATCTGGACTGGACGTCTCATCGACGCCGCGGAGAAGCTTACGGCAGAACTGTCAGCCATGGGCCTGTCGAACTTCAGGTATTCTTTCGAGGAAAGGATATCTTCGAGTGCCAGGTTGACGATGTTCTTCGAGAGCATCATTGATGCCCTGAAGTTGCTCCAGTCTAACCGGGTGACTCAATTGGCCAACAAGACCCGCCGGCTTTGCCGGGCCATCCTCCGCAAAGTGCTTATCAAGGTGGTGCACCACAATCCTGGCATCGACCCCTCCAATGCGCTTGGCCATCTGCCAAAGGATGCAAATCTCGAGGCGCTCGAAGAGCTCGTCGCGCCTATCCTTGAGAAGGTAGACTCCATCAAAAGGATCGAAGGCCAGCGCAGAGATTAACTGCTCCACCTTTTCTTGCTGTCGTCTTTCCATGTCAAAGACAATTAAGTCTCAAGTTAGAATTGCGGCAACTCATTAATGTAATATAACATGCTTATGTTTGGGTACATGCTTGCTATTTTCCTTGTCTGATTCCTTTGTGTATGGAGTTCACCCTATGCTTACTGAAAAACTTGCCGGCGCGCAACCTGCCGCGAGCGCTGGGTGCGGGACTTCAGCAGCCTGCTGGAGGCACAGCGGCCGGCAAGACTCCTTGGCGTTCTCAGTGCATCCACTTAAATCGTTGAGCGGACTCGAAACAAAATAAGGGCGTAACTGATTACAACAAGGGTTCCTTCACGTGCAGATTTTCCATACAAGAGTCGGAATCATCCAAGGAAATAACTTTGCAATAAAGGAAACTTGTTCTAAGTTTTTAGAACTTAGCTTTCTGTCACTGTCCTTCCTCCGGCAAGCGTCGATTCCGAACGTCGCCAACTGGTACTCATATCTCCCTTCCCTCCCCCCCGGCAAATGTGCACGTGAGGAATCCTTCTGTCTTTTAAGAAAAAGAAAGAAGAGAAAATAAAGATATGAAACCTTAGTGGTTCATTAGAACTTACCGGGAGTAGGTGTCATACAACATCTTAGACAAACATGCATATGTAAATATGAACATGGAAATCAATAAGGGAATGCACAACACTTAAATTTATTCACTTGTGCTCAGGGTCTGCGCCTGGCTTTGTACAAAGGATCATATGCCTCACCGGCAAGACTTGTACAAAAGGGTCGTTGCCGGGGGCCCCCGGCAACCGTGCCTTACGGGTAGAACTTGCGAAGATGTTCGATATTCCAGGAATTGCTCACTGGAACGCCATCTTCGGTCTCCAAGCGGACAGCGTCGGGCTGGTGACTCATACTACTCGATAAGGGCCTTCCCACTTTGGCATCAACTTGTTTGAATTCTTGGCGGATTGAATCCGCCGAAGAACAAGGTCGCCTTCCTCAAGGCTTCGGGCATGAACTTTGCGGCTATGGTAGCGACGCAAAGCTTGCTGGTAGCGTGCAACTCGCACAGCAGCCTGAAGACGATTCTCCTCGAGGAGCACAGCGTCATCTTGCCGCAGTTGCTCTTGCTCAAGCTCATCATAAGCGAGCACTCGAGGAGATCTATACATGAGTTCCGTGGGGAGAACTGCTTCCGCTCCGTAGACCAGAGCGAAGGGCGTCTGGCCGGTGGCTCGATTTGGTGTCGTTCTGATTGACCAAAGAACTGCCGACAACTCATCAATCCAGCGTCTTCCGCACTTTTTCAGCCTGTCAAAGGTTCTGGTCCTGAGACCGCGCAGCACTTCAGCATTGGCCCTCTCCGCTTGGCCGTTGCTTCTGGGGTGAGCAACAGAGGCAAAACAAATTTTGCCGCCAAGGTCTTGGACGTACTGCATGAAGGTGCGACTTGTGAATTGCATGCCGTTGTCGGTGATGATCCTGTTGGGCACACCGAAACGACAAACTATTCCTTTAAAGAACTTGACGGCCAATTGTGCTGTCACCTTCCTCACTGCTTCCACCTCCGGCCACTTTGTGAACTTGTCGATAGCGACGTACAAGTACTCAAAGCCCCCGGTAGCATGGGGGAAAGGGCCCAGTATGTCGAGCCCCCAGACCGAAAATGGCCAGGAGAGAGGGATTGTCTGAAGAGCTTGAGCTGGTTGATGCGATTTCTTCGAATGAAACTGACACGCTTCACACTTAGTTACTAGTGCAGTTGCATCCTGGAGAGCGGTGGGCCAAAAGAAACCTTGCCGGAATGCTTTCCCGGCAAGTGCTCTTGATCCTATGTGAGAACCACATATGCCTCCATGTATCTCTGCCAACAGCTCTAGTCCATCCTCCCGAGGAATGCACTTTAATTTCACACCATTTGGTCTCTTTCTGTACAGGACGTCATCGACGAACTTGTACATAACAGACCGACGGGCTACTCTTTCCGCTTCTTCCTGTTCCTCTGGGAGTTCTCCTGTTTGAAGGAAATGAACAATGTGCTGCGCCCATGCTGGAGCCTGAGGCTCGACAGCTAGGACTAAAGGCATCTTCTCCGTCGGGGGAACGTTTGTCTCGACAGCAAGGGCCTGAGCCCCTGCTGGAGCCTGTTGTTCCCCGGCAGGCATGTCGTTGATCCCGGCAACTTCCTTGCCGGTGGCTCCCGGGAGCTCTGCCGGGAAGTACTGACCAGAGTTCAACTTTCTTCTCTTTTCTTGCCGCACTGATGGCGCTACGGATGGTTGAGTCAATTGGAGCACAAAAGTTCCTGGTTCCACAGGCAACTTGAGGGCGGCACGCTTTGACAGGTCGTCAGCAACACTGTTGTCGGCACGAGGGATGTGCTCCATTTGCAGACCGTCAAAGTGCTCTTCCATTTTTCTCACTTCATCCACGTAGGCTTGCATCAATGGACTCTGATAATTCTTGTTAACTTGTCTGACAACAAGCTGTGAATCGCCTCTGATGACGAGCTTTTTGATACCAAGGTCTGCCGCGATCCTAAGACCGGCAAGCAAACCCTCGTATTCTGCTGTGTTGTTGGTCGAACTCTCCCGGGGAAAATGCATTTGGACTACGTACTTGAGGTGCTCTCCGGTGGGTGCGACAAGTAGCACGCCAGCACTGGCGCCTTGCAGCGAAAAAGCCCCGTCAAAGTACATAACCCATTGCCGGTCAATTTCCTTGCCGGGTTGAGTTGTTTCTTGAACCTCTTCGTCTGGCGTTGGGGTCCATTCCGCAACGAACTCCGCCAAGGCCCTGCTTTGAATTGTCGAAGTGCTTTCAAACTTGAGGCCAAAGCTCGACAACTCCAACGCCCACTCTACGATCCTGCCAGTTGGTTCTGGATTTCGCAAAATCCGTTGGAAAGGAAAGCGAGTGACGACGGTGATTTCATATGCTTGAAAATAATGGCGCAACTTCCTCGAGGCCATAAGAAGGCCGAAAAGCAACTTCTGCACACCAAAATATCTTGACCTAGCTCCTTGTAAAAGAGAGCTAACAAAATAAACTGGGCGCTGCACCACCTTTTTCTTCTGCAATGGTTCTTCTGACTGCACATATCTTGTCTTGCCGGGATCAATCCTTGCCGGGGAAGATCCTGCCGCGTCACCTGACGGTCCTGCCGCTGGTGTTGCTTCCTCATCAGCTTCTCTCTGCGCCACTAACGCAGCACTAACCACTTGATTTGTTGCTGCTAGATACAGCAGCAACGGCTCTTGTGGTTTAGGCGTGACTAGCGTCGGTGGAGAGGAAAGGTATTTCTTCAAATCTTGCAGCGCAGCCTCCGCCTCCGGAGTCCATTTCATTGGACCCGCCTTCTTCAAAATTTTGAAAAAGGGCAGGGCGCGCTCAGCAGATTTGGAAATAAACCTGCTTAGGGCAGCAACACAGCCGGCAAGACGACGCACATCCTTGACGCGTCTTGGCGCTTCAATCTGCTCAATAGCTTTGATCTTGTCGGGGTTCGCTTCGATTCCCCGGCAAGATACAAAGAATCCGAGGAGCTTGCCGGAAGGAACACCGAACACGCACTTCTCAGGATTGAGCTTTAAGTTGATCTTGCGCAGATTTGCAAATGTTTCTTCTAAATCTTGAATGAGCGTCGCTTTGTCTTTGGTTTTGACCACTATATCATCCATGTATGCCTCCATATTTCTATGGAGTTGAGGCTCAAAACCGATTTGGACCGCTCTCGCAAATGTAGAACCAACACTTTTCAACCCGAAAGGCATTCGTATAAAACAATACGTACCACATGGGGTGATAAATGCGGTCTTCTCTTCATCTTCTTTCGGCATGAAAATCTGATGATACCCTGAATAGGCATCAAGGAAGGACAGGAGATCACAACCAGCGGTGGAGTCCACAATCTGGTCGATGCGCGGCAAGGGAAAGGGATCTTTTGGACAGGCTTTATTGATATCTGTATAATCGATACAAAGCCTCCATTTCCCATTTGCTTTGCGCACCACAACCAGATTGGCCAACCAGGTTGGATGAAGCACTCCTCTAACCAATCCTGCCGCCTCCAGCTTTCTGATTTCCTCGGCAATGAATTCTTGCCGCTCCAAGGCTTGCTTCCTGACCCTCTGCTTGACAGGCCGCGCGTGAGGACAGACAGCAAGGTGGTGCTCAATTACCTCCCTGGGAACACCGGGGATGTCAGACGGTTGCCATGCAAACACGTCGACATTTGCCCGCAAGAAGGCAATGAGCGCGCTTTCCTATTTGTCATCTAGGATGGAACTTATGGTGAAAGTTCCTCCCGTTCCGTCCTCCCTAACGGGCACCTTCTTGGTCTCCGGTGGAGCAGCCTTGGATCTCTTGTTCTTGCCGGTGGAACTCTCTGGTGCATCCTCGACGAAAGCGCAGCACTCCGAGGAGGCGCGCTTACCGGAGTTCACGCCAAGATTCTCGCCGGTCTTCTTCTTCTTCCCCCCGGGAGTTCCAGCGGCAGGAGCAGATGCCTTTACGACAGGTGCTGCAACTGCTTCTCGGTAAAGTTGGTCGGCACAGATGAGCGCATCCTTCTTATTGGAATGGATAGTGATGACGCTCAACGGCCCGGGCATCTTCAAAACATTGTATGCGTAGTGTGATGCCGCCATAAACTTAGCCAGCGCTGGCCGACCAAGGATCCCATTGTATGACATGGGGATCTTGGCGACATCAAACACTACCTTCTCGGTGCTGTAGTTGAGCTCACTACCAAATGTCATCGACGGCGTAATCTTGCCCTTGGGCTGGGTTCTTCCCGGATTGACCCCTTGAAACGTACCCGTTTCTTCGAGGTCCTCATCAGGAATTTGGAGCTTCTTGAGCACATCCGGTGAGATTAGGTTTAGCCCGGCCCCACCGTCAACTAGCATTTTCATCACCTTGAGGTTGCGAATTGTTGGTGAGACCAACAATGGCAAGCACCCGACCGCAGTTGTGCGATCAGGGTGATCCTCGGCGTCGAAAATGATAGGCGTGTTGGACCACTTTAGGGGCCTACATGCATCTGGCGATGGCTCCGCTGCATTGACTTCCCGCACCCACTGTTTGAGTCAACGGTGGGAAGAATGCAGCGAGGCACCCCCATCGATACACATGGCCTCTGTAGCTTTCTGGAATTCTTGCTCACTGGACTCATCATCTTCTTCATCATCATCTTCTTCTTTGTCTCGGCCTCGAGCGGGCCTCTCCCTTTGTTGCTTGTCCTTGCCGCGGTGCCCCCCTCGGCCACCGCGCTTCTTGCCGGATTCGTCAGCACCATCTTGGGCCTTCTCCTTATCTCGCCTTTCATACTCGGCCCTCTATTTCTCGGCAAGCTGTTCAACTTGCTGGCAGTTTTGGAGATCGTGGCCCTTGGTGCGATGGATCTTGCAATACTGCTTGCCGGAGCTTTCCGACTTGTCGGCAGCCGCCAAGGCCTGACAGGAAGGGCACCCAGTAAGATCCTTGCCGGGGTCACCAACCTTGGCCTTCTTGGCGGCGCCGGGGTTGTCGGATTCCTCGACAGCAAGCACGGCCTTGCCTCCGTGTTTCCTGTTCCGCCGCCGGCCTTTCCTTGACGGGGTCGCGGCGTCTTCATCTTCGGATTCGCCCGCCGCGCCAACAGCCTCGCTTGGGAGTTTCCTCCCCTCTTCAGCTCGAGCGCATTTATCGGCCAAAGCGTAAAGCTCGGCAATACTCCTGACTTTGTTCATTGCCAGCTCTTCCCGCATTCTGCGGTTACGCACGTTCTGATGAAACGCGCTAATGACAGCAGCAGGGTGAACATCAGGAATATTGTACTGCACCAGGCTAAACCTCTGCATAAACTTGCGCAGGGATTCGCCCTCCTTCTGAGGGATGATATGCAAATCACTCTCTTGGCCAGGAGCTTGGTGGCCTCCAACAAAGGCGCCAACAAACTGATGGCACATATCTGACCAATAAGAAATAGAATTCTCCGGCAGATGCATCAACCACGACCTGACGTTGGGCTTGAGCACCAACGGGAAGTCGTTGGCAAGTATCTTGTCATCTCGGCCCCCGGCAGCCTGCACCGCAATGGTGTAGATGCTCAGGAACTCTGAGGGATGGGTCTTACCATCATATTTCTCCGGGACCTCTGGCTTGAAGGTTCGGGAATTGGGCCACTGGACTTGCCGCAGCTCAAGTAAATGCTGGAGTCCCTACCTCGTAAGGCAAGTCTCCTACGTCCCCTGGCGCGGGCTCGTTGACAGCCGGCCCTGCGCGCTTATCAGACTGATAGCACGCTTCCCGTCGCCGCTCGATGGTAGTTCGAGCATCCTCCTTGCCTCGTTCCTGGAGAACTTGACGCTGGTCGCGGCGCATCCGTGGATCGGATGACACCGTGGAAACTTCTTCACGGCGGTCGACCTGCTGGGTTGTCGGCCGCCGCTGGTGTCGCGGAGGGGAGTGCACCGTGGTTGCACCACCTCCGGTTTTCTCCACATCGGCTCGCACCGGATCGATGGGCCTTCGCTATGAGGGCCCTGCCTCTTGCGGCCCATCTTTGTTGGCGAAGCTGATAAGGCTCTGGATAGTAGCTCGCCACTCCTCCATCTTCTCCGGGGCAGGAGGGAAATCGAGCAGCAGCTGCGCACGTGCCAAGGCTTCTGCTGGCGTAGGCGGCGGCGACAGGTGCGAGGTACGTGAGGTGCTCTGACTCCTAGCCATGTTAGAAGGAGCACCATCATGGTCACGCGACCGCGCGCCACCTCCGTCGGCAGCTCGGTGTGCATGCTGGTCCCGCGCATCTTGGGATCGATGCGCAGAAATCTTTTCATGGGGACGCCCTAAACCACCAGCGCCATGACGTCGCTCGTCGTGCACGACCTGGGTAGGTCGTGACGCTTGCGCCGGCGCGGGAGCTCCAGCAGGCACCCTTCGATCTCTGGAATTCGTTGTGCCACCCGTAGGCAACACAGCTCCGTCTCTGGATCCAGCGGCGTGTGGGTTGCCGCTGCCACTGCGAACGATGCCGCTCGCCTGGCTCGGATCACCAGAATGCCGTGGAGGTTCTAGTCATCTTCCTTCTGCACCCACGCCATCGCCCGTACGCGAAGGCGCAGGCAAAACGGGCATGGATGGTTGCGCTGTCGCAGCGCTCTTCTTCTTGGGTGGCATGATGATGAAGATGATGAAGAAATTAAGGCGCCGACCACTAGATCAGGTTCACACAACCTTCAATCCCCCTACCTGGCGCGCCAAAGATGTCGGCGTGCGACACCTATGGGATCCTAAGGGACCCCTTTACGATTCGGCGGGGGGAGAGGTATGCGCAAAGAGCAGAACCAACGATCAACGCGGGGCGATTTTACCCAGGTTCGGGCCGCTGATCAGCGTAAAACCTTACTCCTGCCTTGTGTTATTATTAGTGTTCTTGAGCCCAGGTTCCAGGAGCGCTCACAGTGAACAGTACGTTCAAAGAGCAGCTACGCATGCAGAATGGGCCAGAAGATCGTCCTCTACTGTAGCAGTTGCCTTGGGCCTCCTTTTACACCACAAAGGGGTCACCACAGTGGCAAAATGTACATACATTGAGGTGTAAAGTAGCTACAGAGTCATCATACCTAACCCATGACGGATTACGATGAACGCATTTAATGCACCGTGAGGTGTCTGTTTAGGTGTCCTCACTTTCTCGGGGATGGGAAAAGGGGCCATCCCATCAGCACCGCTTAAGCTTTCCTCCATTGGCGCGTCACCACGCATCCAAAGAAGGACCAGAATGTCGGGTTTGTTGCTGTGCCAAAGTGGCGGCACAGCGACAAAATCTTGCCGGGCGCCAAGCCTTGCCGGGAGCCGAGCCTTGTCGGGAGCCGAGCCTTGCCGGGCGCTGCAGACCACCCCGGCAAGATCTTGCCGGGGAAGTTGGCCTTCAGATTCCAGCTCTTCTTATCTGCTGATCCTCATATCTTTAACTTGAGAATTTCCCTGATGGCCTAAGTCAACCTTGAACTGTTCCCCGACAAGCCTTGCCGCGAGTATGGCTACAACTACCCGTGCACAAGTACGGGGTACTAATGGCCCAATACTTAGTACACCGACAAGGTAAATGATAAAAACAGAATTTTTGATGTGGAATGCTGCCTAACATGTTCATCACATACTCTTTTCTTTTGTAGCATGGACATTTGAACTTTTACATGGTTCAAAGCAATAGTCTAGTTTTGACATGAAGATTTCAATACTCAAGCATGTCAACAAGCAACCATGTCTTTCAAAATATCAAAACTAAAGAAAGTTATCCCTAGCCCATCATGCTCAATCATTGATACATTCATGAAACACACTCGCATATTAGCTACATCCAATGCTCAAGTTTGATCATAGTGCTCCCTAGTTGGTGCTTTATAAGAGAAGATAGAGACTCAAATAAAAATAAAAATTGCATATAGTAAAAAGATAGGCCCTTCGCAGAGGGAAGTAGGGATTTGTAGAGGTGCCAGAGCTCAAAGCTTAAAATGAGAGATAAAATATTTTGAGAGGCATGCTTTTCCCATCAACGAAAACGATCGAGCAATTCCCAACACTTTCCATGCTAGATATATCATAGGCGGTTCCCAAACAGAAAATAAAGTTTATTCCTTTTTCCACCGTACTTTCACACTCCACGGCTAGCCGTATCCACAGGTACCGTCCATACCAACACTTTCCAAGGAATTTATTATTTGACAACATAAAGTAAATTTCTTTTTCATTTTGGGACTGGGCATCCCTATTACCGCCGTACTCTCGTGCAATGACAAGTGAATAAACACTCATCTTGAGAATAACACATTTCGCATGGAAAATATTGGCCACCCCCTGCCGCTTCATGAGCGGTACGAGCACACAAAAAGGAAATTCATTTTGAAAATTTAGAGATGGCACATACAAATTTTCTTAGAACGGCATGGAAATACTGCATAAAGGTAGGTATGGTGGACTCATATGGAAAAACTAGGTTTAAAGATTTTCGATGCACAAGTAGTATTTCTACTTATAGTACAAGTGGAGGCTAGCAAAAAGATTGAGAAGCAACCAACCATGAAACAAAAAATCACACAAGAGAGCATTAAGCATAACTAACACTGAATAATGCACCACAAGTAGGATGTAATTTCATTGCATAACTATTGACTTTCGTGCTTGCATAGGGAATCAGA
The DNA here is from genome assembly GCA_011799875.1 of Thinopyrum elongatum. Taxonomy (NCBI): domain Eukaryota; kingdom Viridiplantae; phylum Streptophyta; class Magnoliopsida; order Poales; family Poaceae; genus Thinopyrum; species Thinopyrum elongatum. The sequence goes on along the minus strand of CM022298.1, from coordinate 445,116,518 downwards.
AACCTTAACACCAATATTCTTACTAAAGCATAATTACTCACCAACATGACTCACATATCACTATCATCATATCTCAGAACTATTACAAGGAATCAAGTTTATTTTGTCCAATGATCTTCATGATTTTTTTATTATACCCCTCTTGAATATCTATCACTTTGGGACTAGTTTCATATATTGCAATTGCTTTTAAATAGCTCAAACAAATTTAAGTGAAGAACATGAGCATAAATTTTTTTGTCTCTCAAAATAATATAAGTGAAGCATTAGAGAATTTCTTCAAAAATTTACTAACTCTCAAATAAATCTAAGTGAAGCATGAGAGTATTTCTTCAAAAATATTAAAGCACACCATGCTCAAAAAGATATATGTGAAGTACTAGAGCAATTCCATAGCTCAAAAAAATTTAAGTGAAGCATAAAGAGCAATTCTAACAAATCATAGCATAATTTTGGCTCTCTCAAATAGGTGTCTCCAGCAAGGATACTTGTGACAAACTAAAAAGCAAAACAAGCAAAGACTCATATAATACAAGACGCTCCAAGCAAAACTCATGATATGTGACGAATAAAAATATAGCTCCAAGTAAAATACCGATGGTCGTTAGAAGAAAGAGGGGATGCCTTCCGGGGCATCCCCAAGCTTAGTTGCTTGGTTCGCCATGAATATTAACTTGGGGGTCCATGGGGCATCCCCAATCTTAGGCTCTTTTCACTCCTTATTCCTTCATCCATCGCGATCTCACCCAAAACTTGAAAACTTCAATCACACAAAACTTAACAAAACCTTCGTGAGATCCGTTAGTATAAGAAAACCAATCCTTACTTTAAGTACTGTTGCAAACCCATTCAAATTTTGTTATTGCATTATATCTACTGTATTCTAACTTTGCGATGGCTTATACCCCCCGATACAATCCATAGATTCATCAAAATAAGCACACAATGCAAAGAAAACAGAATCTATCAAAAACAGAATAGTCTGTAAAGAGGTGAATTGTTCTCATACTTATGTAACTCCAAAAATTCAAAAAATTAGGACAACAGAAGAAATTTGTATATCAATGTTGTGTAAAAAATTCATAATTTTTAGTTGCTTCTGTGAATTTAGAAAATTCTGTTACTGGACACAAAAGTTTCTGTTTTCCAACAAGATCAAATCAACTATCACCCAAAGCTATCCCAAAGGCTTTACTTGGCACAAACACTAATTGAAACATAAAAGACACAATCATAACAGAGGAATAATTGTGTAAACACTCAAGAACATAAAGAAAAAGGCAAAAAATAAATTTTATTCGTTGGGTTGCCTCCCAACAAGCGCTATAGTTTTATGCCCCTAGCTAGGCATAATGCATAGATTCAAGTATTGTCATCTTTAGTTTTTGATCCATAGGATGCCCTCATGATTGATTCATATGGTGGCTTAATTCTTGTTCTAGGGAAGTGTTCCATACCCTTTCTTAGTGGAAATTAAATTTAATATTGCCTTCTTTCATATCAATCACGACACCAATAGTACGTAAAAACGGTCTACCAAGTATAATTGTACAAGACAGATTGCAATCAATATCAAGAACAATAAAATCTATGGGCACATAATTTATATTTGCAAGAATAAGAACATCATTAATTCTTCCCAAAGGCTTTTTAATAGTAGAATCGGCCAAGTGCAAATTAATAGAACATTCTTCAATATCGGTAAGACCAAGCACATCACATAAAGATTTCGGAATTGTGGAAACACTAGCACACAAATCACATAAAGCAAAACACTCATAATTTTTAATCTTGACTTTAATGGTAGGTTCCCATTCATCATGTAATTTTCTAGGAATTGAAATCTCTAACTCCATTTTTTCTTCCAAAGCTTTCATCATGGCATCTACGATATGTTTAGTAAAAGCATTATTTTGTTCATAAGCACGGGGTGAATTTATCATGGATTGCAACAAAGAAATACATTCAATCAAAGAGAATTATCATAATTAAAGTCTTTGTAATCCAAAAGAGTGGGTACATCACTAGTTAAAGTTTTGACCTCTCCAAACCCACTGTTATCAAATTTTTCATCAAGATTTTCACCCTCCAAATTATCGGGACGCCCTCTAGCTAAAGTTGACTCTTCTTTAGTCCCTTTATCATCAATTTTAATTTTACTAAACAAGGAATCAATAGAAGAAACACCAATCACTTTAAGATCTTTATCATTTTTATGAAAGCAATCACTAGAAAACACTCTTTCTAAAAATTCTCTCTTAGCTCCAAGCATAGCGGTTCTTTTCTTACTTTCATCCATAGAAACATATAAAGCTTTAATTGATTCATCAACCTTGGGTGCAAAACTTTTCAACTTGAGATTTTCTACATCGTGAGAAATTCTATCAATGCTTCTAGACATATCATCAATCTTATTCAACTTTTCTTCTATCGTATTATTGAAAACTTTTTGAGCATTGATAAATTATTTAATATTATTATCAAGATCAGAGGGGTTCCTACTATTATTGTAAGAAGAATTACCATAATTATTAGAGGAATTTCCAGGAAAAGGCCTAGGATTAAAATTACCTCTATAAGCATTGTTATTAAAATTGTTTCGCGAGATAAAATTCACATCTACGGGATCCCTATTTTGCTAATCAAAGTAGACAAAGGCACATCATTAAGATCAATAGGAGCACTTTTATTAGCAACCAATTTCATAAGAGCATCGACTTTTTCACTCAAAGTACTAATTTCTTCAACCGAATTAACCTTTTTACTAGTAGGTGCTCTTTCAGTATGCCATTGTGAATAATTTTCCATAATATTATCAAGCAATTTAGTAGCTTCACCCAAAGTAATTTCCATAAAAGTGCCACCCGCAGCGGAATCTAAAAGATTTCTAGAAACAAAGTTCAATCCCGCATAAAAAATTTGTATGATCATCCAAAGATTTAAACCATGGGTAGGACAATTTCTTAGCATCAACTTCATTCTTTCCCAAGATTGTGCAACATGTTCATGCTCAAGTTGCTTAAAATTCATGATTTGAGTTCTAAGGGAAATAATTTTTGCGGGCTGAAAATACTTAGTATTAAAAGCACCTTTGCACTTATCCCAAGAATCTATACTATTGCGAGGCAAAGAAGAAAACCAAATTTTGGCACGATCCCTCAAGGAGAAAGGAAATAATTTCAACTTCTCAATATCATTGTCCACATCTTTTTTCTTTTGCATATCACACAATTCTACGAATGTGTTTAGATGGGATGCGACATCCTCATTAGTAGTACAGGAAAATTGATATTTCATAACAAGATTCAACAAAGCGGCATTAATATCACAAGATTCCGCACTAGTGGCGGGAGGAGCAATTGGAGTGCTAATAAAATCATTATTATTGGTATTGTAAAAAACACACAACTTGGTGTTTTCTTGAGTCATCGTGACTATGCAAACAAGATTGCAAACAAAAAGATAGATCTGACGAAAAAACCGGCAAACGAAAAAGAGGGCGAATAAAACGGCAATTTTTTGTGAAGTGGGGGAGATGAAAATGAGAGGCAAATGGCAAATAATGTAAATTGCAAGGAGATGAGATTTGTGATTAGGAACCTGATAGATGTTGATGATGTCTCCCCGGCAACGGTGCCAGAAATTCCTTTTGATGTCGCTTGAACTACGTCGGTATTTCCCCAAAGAGGAAGAGATGATGCAGTACAGCTACGGTAGGTATTTCCCTCAGTTGTGAAACCAAGGTATCAATCCAGTAGGAGAACCAAGCAACACTATGTAAACGGTACCTGCACACAAAGAACAAATACTTGCAACCCGGCGCGTAAGAGGGGTTGTCAATCCCTCCATGGTAAAAAGATAGATAAATTTATGGTAGATTGGATAAATAGCTCTCGATAAAATGTGAAATAAAATAGGTAATAAAAAGTGCAGCAAGGTATTTTTGGGTTTTTTAAATAATAGATCTCAAAATAAAAGCGAATAAAAATAGATCTCAAAGCAAATATGATAAAGAATAGACCCGGGGGCCGTAGATTTCACTAGTGGCTTCTCTCGAGAAAATAGCACACGGTGGGTAAACAAATTACTGTTGGGCAATTGATAGAAGATCGAATAATTATGATGACATCCAAGGCAATGATCAATATATAGGCATCACGTCCAAGATTAGTAGACCGACTCTTGCCTGCATCTACTACTATTACTCCACACATCGACCGCTATCCAGCTTGCATCTAGTGTATTAAGTTCATGGAGAAACGGAGTAATGCAATAAGAACGATGACATGATGTAGACGAGATCTATTCATGTAGGAATAGCCCCCATCTTGTTATCATTAATAGCAATGATACATGCGTGTCTTGCTGCCCCTTCTGTCACTGGGAAAGAACACCGCAAGATCGAACCCATCACAAAGCACCTCTTCCCATGGCAAGAAAAATCGATCTAGTTGGCCTAACTAAACCAAAGTTTCCAAGAAGAAATACAAGGCTATAAATAATCATGCATATAAGAGATCAAAAGAAGACTCAAATAATATTCATGGATATAGATCTGATCATAAACTCAAAGTTCATCGGATCCCAACAAACACACTGCAAAAAGAGTTACATCAAATAGATCTCCAAGAGACCATTGTATTGAGAATCAAAAGAGAGAGTGAGGAAGCCATCTAGCTACTTCCTACGGACCCTTAGGTCTATGGTGGACTACTCACGCATCATCGGAGAGGCACCAATGAGGATGATGAACCCCTCCGTGATGGTGTCTAGATTGGATCTCGTGGTTCTGGAACTTGCGGCAGCTGGAATTGTGTTTCGTCGACTCCCCTAGGGCTTCTGGAATATTTGGGAATTTATATGGCGAAGAGGCGGTGTGGGAGGTCTCCGTGGGGGGCACAACCCCCCTGGGCGCGTCTGGGCTCTTGGGCGCGCCCTGGTGGGTTGTGCCCACCACGGGCCTCCCCTCTGGTACTTTCTTGGCCCACTGGGTGTCTTCTGGTCCAGAAAAAATCTCCAAAAAGTTTCGCTGCATTTGGACTCCGTTTGGTACTGATATTCTACGAAGTAAAAAACAAGCAAAAAACAGCAACTAGCACTAGGCACTATGTCAATAGGTTAGTCCCAAAAAATGATATAAAGTTGGTATAAAATGATTTTAAACATCCAAGAATGATAATATAACATCATGGAACATACAAAAATTATAGATACGTTGGAGACGTATCAGCGCTCGTTCCCGAGCCGCCATGGCGCGGCTCCATCTACGGCGGCATCGCCGGCCACTTCTTCCATGGCGTCTCTCCGCTATGGCGTCGCTCCCTCGGCTGCAGAAGTTGCTGCTACTGCTGCTTCGGCTCTCGCTGGCCCTGTTGCTGCTGTTTTAGGTCTCGCTCGTGTTGCTGCTCTGCTCTTGCTCTCGGTCGTGTGCCTTGTCTGCTCTTGCTCTTGCTCGCGCTGCTACTCTTGCTCTTGCTCTTGCTTGCGCTGCTGCTCTACTCTTGCTCGCGCTGCTGCTGCATGAGTAGAAGCTCCGGCTCTCGCTCGAGCTCCTGCTGCTGCTACACGACCAGCTGCGCCGGCTCTCACACACTCTGCTGCTCCGGGTGCAGCTGCTGTTGCATGAACAACTGCTCTCTCATAATACGTTCCCTGCTGGAGCGGCTACCGACTTAGATCACTGCTACTCTGCCATTAGTTCTCAAGCGCCCAAAACTATTAGTGCACTGCTTTTCTGCTACTAGTGCGTTTAGTTTCGACAGTAAAATTCAGTTTCGACAGCAAAATTCATTTTTGAAAGTTAAATTCAGTTTCGACAGTTAAATTTAGTTTCGACAGTTAAGTTCATAGTTGACCGGCTAATGTATCTTACATCTAGCACTTTTTGGTGTTGTATTTTACATCATCTATTGGAGATGCTATTAGAATACCACTTTAGGTTAACGCTTTCTCTCTTCTCCTGCTTTAGCCTCGTCGTCGTACACCTCATCGGAGCTGCTCCAATGACGAAACCGTCCATCACAGTGAAGCAGTACCCTCGGCTCCATCTCCAGATGGCTAAGATCTTCTTCCCCGCCTCCGACAGCCACATCAGCCACAACATCCTCAGCGACCAACCCAATGATGCTGAGATCGACATGGCTTCACCAAATAGGTTGTACACTTGTCGCATTGCTTTTTTACTCTACATGTAATATATATTGTCCACTGAGCACATGTAGTAATGAGAAATATGAATAGTTATCCTATATGACAATCACTGAGGTAGTACTAGGCAAGTTACCTATCCCTGATGGACTCTCTCGAAAGCCATCATTATTTATTTCTGCGCGTTGGAGTTGTGCATGTGTAGATGGGCCTGGGAGTTGAGCTAGTAGGGCAGTGGCCTGGGTCCAAAGTAGTAGAAGTGGTACAAAACATTTTTGGAGTGTAGGCTTTTGCCTGTTCAAGCTTGCCTACTAGAATTGCCACTGGATGAAAGGAAAAGTGATGGAAAAACATAGGAATTGGAATGTTTCATATGGTCCTACTATAATGCATTTGGTTCAAAGGAATGGAGTAAGGGAAAATTGTAGGATTTTTACTTTAGTGTCTCTTTCCAAGAAAAACTGTAGGAATTTTAATATCCACTTGGCCCTCCTTTTCAGATTCATATTCATGAAGAACAAGACTAAGTGATAGTAGCATAATAGCATTATAACTATACATTTTCATGTGGTTTGACTTTAATTTGACCATGCTTCTTTGCATTCTTGTGATCTTCCAATTCCTGTTAACCAAACACCCAGATTGACAGAAATCATGTGTTTGTAAATACTCCATTTTGCACCTGCATTCACATCCTATTCATGTGTATTTCCTATCCCTGCGTTGTTAGAATCCTCAACTGAAATGAGCCCTTACAGAATTACTTCTGTTACAGATAGGTGTCAAAGAAAACCTTGTGTGGTTTGTCCCGCTCCTGCTACGCCATCGTCCACCCCAGCTGAGCTGCTCCAACGACATAACTGTCCACCACAGTAGAGATCCCACCTCCAGACTATCTTTCGCCGCCGCATATCTTCTTCCCTGCCACCGACAGCCACCACAACTGCATTACCATCATCAACTGAGCATATGACCTTGAGGACTACACGGGTCCGCAGGAGAGGTCGCACTCTTTCGTGTCAGCTTACGTTATTTGTCGCTTAATATTACCTGCTACTTTATTGTACTATTCACCTCTTAGACTCGGAGTCAAGTCCAAACTAATGGTCAAACATGAGTTTTTAACGAGTAGTATCTCTGTCTATTATCTGGTTAATCTTGGATGTCTACTATGTGTTTCATGTTGGGTGGGAAACAAACAGTAAAGGAGCATATTTTTTTAACCAAAGCTTTTATCTGCCTGCTATCATTAGTTTTGGGTCTATCCACTGGTTGCTACCATCACTCTGGATTTCTGCATGCACTCCTTGCATAATCTCACCATGTTTTATTCCTATGCATGTCAGTTATTGTACACAATGGTACTGAACATGTAGAGCAAAAGAGAAGAGCCTTGCATGGCAATGTAATGTCATGCATACGTCACTCCATGGTGGGTGCAATGGCAGCCCCCTCCCCCCATTCCAGATTGTAATCAAGAGGAAGATAATTGTTCAGAGGGGGATTCAGAGGGAGAAGACCACTCCTATTTACCACCTGAGGTCTTTGCTCTAACTTGGCATGCTGATGTTGGTCATATCGTGCATATAGCGCCTTGCATTTCTTACTTTATACATCACATATGTCATCTGCTTAGTTTAGACATGCTTTGTGTGAATGCCATCTGTTTAGTTTCTATATCATATATGTGAATTATGCAATGCCATCTTGTTTAGCCAGGCATCATATATGTGAATTTTGCAATGCCATCCTGTTTAGCCAGTCATCATATATGCAAAATATAGCATGCCACCCTATTTTTCATTATGTATTTCATTTGTCAACAATGTTAGTACATTCAACTGCTCTTCCTGTGCATCAGCCATTTGACACGGTGATGGAAAAATCTGGAGTGAAAACAAGGTCTTCAGAGTCGACAGTGCTATCTGCTAAAGCGCATATCTTGCTGGTTACAGATAGCTCCTTAGAGGAGGATTCAGAGACAGATGATAATCCCCAAGTGCAAGGAATCATCGTAGCAATTTCCAAAGATGGAAGTGATAAGTATGGAGTGTCGAACCCACAAGGAGCTAAAGGTAAGATCAATATTCTCTCAAGTCCTATCTGCCACCGATACAACTCTACGTACACCGAGCGTTTTCTTTCATCTAGAAACAAGAAATAAAACTATGTTGTGGGTATAAAGAGGATAGCTTTGCATGATATCAGAGAACTAAAATATAAAAACAGGTGCTGTTAACATAAAGTTAGAATATATTATAATATATTACAAATAGCGAGTGTGGAATAATGATGGAACGGTGTGCGGAATTGTCCTAGGCAATCGTTAACAAGATCATTAATCATTATTGCAATTTTATATGAGGGAGAGGCATAAGCTAACATACTTTCTCTACTTGGATCATATGCACTTATGATTGGAACTCTAGCAAGCATCCGCAACTACTAAAGATCATTAAGGTAAAACCCAACCATAGCATTAAAAGTATCAAGTCCCCTTTATCCCATACGCTACAACCCCCTTACTCGGGTTTAAGCTTCTGTCACTCTAGCAACCCACTATAAGCGAATCATGAACGTATTGCAACACCCTACAGCGGGAATCCTTCATGTGTGCGTGGCACGGAAGGCACCATAGGACAGCACCAAAATAAAACATACAACTCAAACCAATCTAGATCATCAATCAACCCAAAAGACAAAAGAAATCTACTCAAAACATCATAGGATGGCAACACATCATTGGATCATAATATGTGGCATAAAGCACCATGTTCAAGTTGGGGATTACAGCGGGGTGCGGGAGAGAGGACCGCTTAAAAGAGATGAGGACAGTGATGAAGACGGTGATGTTGATGAAGACGATCACCGCGGCGATGGTTCCCCAGGTGGCTCTCCGGCACCACCGAGATAGAGGGGGAGAGAGTCTCCCACTTGTGCTTCCTCCTCCATGGCCTCCCCCCTAGATGGGGAGAGGTTCTCCCTCTGGTCCTTGGCCTCCATGGTGATGATGGCCCCCTCCGGCTTCCTCCTCCATGGCCTCCAGTGATGATGCCCCCCTCCGGCTTCCTCCTCCTTGGCCTCCGATGATGATGGCCCCCTCCGGCAGGATGCCAGAGAGGGCCTAGATTGATTTTTCGTGGATACAGAGGCTTGCAGCAGCGGAACTTCTGATCTAAGGTTCTTTTCGGAGGTTTGGGGATTTATAAGAATTTTTGGCGTTGGTCTCACGTCAAGGGGGTGCCCGAGGGGCCCACAAGCCGTAGGGGCGCGCCCTACCCCCCAGGGTGCGCCCTGGCGGCTTGTGGCCACCTCATCCACTTCCTGGCCCAGCTCCGGTGCTTCGGGGGTCTCTTTTGGTCCATAAAAAATCATCGTAAATTTTCAGCCCATTCCGAGAATAAAAAATGACACCACGGTAGTTCTACTGAAAACAGCGTTAGTCCGGGTTAGTTCTAATCAAATCATACCAAAACCATATAAAATTGTTGTAAACTTGGCATGAATACTTCATAAATTATAGATACGTTGGATACGTATCAGCATCCCCAAGCTTAATTCCTGCTCGTCCTCGAGGTGGTAAATGATAAAAGAAATAATTTATGAAGTGTGAATGCTAGCATAGTGCATAAGCGTGATCAATGATAATTTTAATCACTTTTTCTAGCATCATTATATATCATAAACAGTAGCTCATCTCATAAAACATCTCATGATCAAGTAACAAGCTATTCACATGTTAAAGTATAGATCATAAAGTTTCTTGAAAACTAACAAACTATGTTCTCGGTCACCAAACAATTGCAATTCATCTTATTTTCAGGAAGGGTCTATGTAAGAGCTTTGATTTAGTAAATTCCACATACTCAACTATCATATAGTCTTCCATGATTGCTAACACTCAAAGCATATTTTTAGAACAAATAGCATCGATCGAACACAGAGAAAGATAGGGGCTTAATGTTTCGCCTCCCAACTTATTTACCATATAGATAATTGTCAACAATAATAATTCATGATCAAATATATTTGAATGGCCATATATGCTTGGATCTTTCCCCACCATATGATGCTTGCCAACTAAAGAATAATTGAGGTTGAAATAAGAAGGAATACTATTGAATCTTGCATAAAAGTAAATACATGAAAGTAAAAGATAGGCCCTTCGCAGAGGGAAGCAGAGGTTGTCATGCGCTTTTTAATTTTGGATGTGCAAACCCTTAATGCAAAGGAACGTCATGTTGTATTGCCCTTTGTGATAGCAACCTTTATTATGTAGTCCGTCGCTTTTATTTCTTTACCATCACAAGTTCGTACAATGCTTATTTTCCCTTACAATAAAAGATCATACATACTTAGGAGCAATTTTTATTGCTTTTTGCACCGATGACAACTTACTTGAAGGATCTTACTCAATCCATAGGTAGATATGGTGGACACTCATGGCAAGAATGGGGTTTAAGGGTTTTTTGGATGCACAAGTAGTATCTCTACTTAGTACAAAATTTTGGCTAGCAAAAGATCCTAAGCAAGCACCACATGTCGGAGGATCCATACCAATATAACTTCTATACAAATATATCCAAATGTAACTCATTACGTTGTCTTCCTTTTCCAACTTCAACTAATTTGCTCAAGTTTGGAAATAATTAATGGGGCTCACAATCATAGAATGTGTCCAAGATAGTATCTTTATATGTGAAATCTCTCTTCCTTCAGTATTCTTTCATGAATTGTTCAAGTGACCAATGCGGTGTTTGCTAACTTTCAATAAATTTTACCACCTATACTTCTTATATGTGAAGTCATTACTCCCCATGGGATAAGCATATGCAACATATGTAATTTTAGATTTATGATATTCAATTAATTCAACCATTTACTCATAGGATATAAGTGAAGCATGAGAGTAAATGACAAAACTACTCCCAAAAAGATATAAGTGAAGATCAATGAGTAGTCCAATAGTTAATTAGCCATGTGAGGACTCTCTCCCATTCAAGATTTCAGATCCAATGATTTTATTCAAACAGCTAGTAAAATGAAAATACGCTCCAAGCAAAACACATATCATGTGACGAATAAAAATATAGCTCCAAGTAAGGTATACCGATAGTTTTGAAGACGAAAGAGGGGATGCCTTTTGAGGCATTCCCAAGCTTAGGCGCTTGAATCTTCCTTGAATATTACCTTGGGGTGCCTTGGGCATCCCCAAGCTTAGGGTCTTTCCACTCCTTATTCTCCTCATATCGACACCTCACCCAAAACTTCAAAACTCAACAGAAAACTCATGAGCTCTGTTAGTATAATAAAACAAATCATTCACTTGGGTACTGTCAAGAAAAGATTCATAATTGTTTACACATAATGCCTACTGTACTCTATAATTTTCATGATTTATATTAAGCAATATAAGCCATAGAAACTAGAAAACAAACAAACTATGCATCGAAAACAGAATCTGTCAAAAACAGAACAGTCTGTAAAGATCTGAATTATGCGCATACTTCTATAACTCCAAAAATTCCTAAAAATTAGGAAAACGTAGACAATTTGTATATGAATCATCTGTAAAACATTCATAGTTTTTACACGTTCGAGGGAATTTTTAAAATTCTTCTACTGGACGCAAAAGTTTCTATTGTTGCACAGAATCAAATCAACTATCAACCACACTATCCCAAAGGCTTTACTTGGCACTTTATTGAAAGAAAAGCTATAAACCATGATTAATACAGTAGCATAACCATGAGAACACACAAAAACAGTAGGGGTAAATATTGGGTTGTCTCCCAGCAAGCGCTTTTCTTTAATGCCTTTTTAGCTAGGCATGATATTTTAATGATACTCTTACAAGCCCAATTTCAATGATAATTTTATTCATACTCTAAAAGATATAAGTGAAGTTCATGGATCATTCTACAATTAATATAGATTTACCAATATCCAAGCTCAAAATATATAAGTGAAGCACACGAAGCATTCTATAAAGCCATACTCAAAAGATTTAAGTGAAGCACAAAGAGCATTCTATAAAGTCATACTCAAAAGATTTAAGTGAAGCGCATGAAGCATTCTATAAATCGATGAAGAACTATCTCATACTAGCATGGTGCATAAAGGAAAATAAAGGAAAAATAAACACAAAATACACATATCATGTGAACAAAAAAAAACCGAGGTATACCGATAATTGTTGAAGAAGAAAGATGGGATGCCAACCGGGGCATCCCCAAGCTTAGATGGTTGAGTATCCTTGAAATATTTACTTGGGATGCCTTGGGCATCCCCAAGCTTGAAATCTTGCCTCTCCTTATTCTTCTCATATCGATAACTCCTCGATCTTCGAACACTTCATCCACACGAAACTTAACAAAAAACCTTGTGAGATCCGTTAGTATAATAAAGCAAATCACTACCTTTAGGTACTATTGTAAACTCATTCCAATTTCATATTAGCATTATATCTACTGTATTCCAACTTCACCATGGTTCATACCCCCCGATACTATCCATAGATTCATCAAAATAAGTGAACAACACATAGAAAACAGAATCTCTCAAAAACAGGACAGTCTGTAGCAATCTGGAAACTTCGTATACTTCTGCAACTCCAAAAATTCTGAAAAAATAGGACAAAATAAAATATTTGCATAGAATTACTGTGTAAGAATTTCAGAAACTTTTGACGTTCCAGTAAAAAAAATGTAAAATCACGCACTAAAGCCAAAGTTTCTGTTTTTGCACCGCACATAGCAAACAAGCAATCTAATCATCCTAAAGCCAAAATTTGGCACATTATTTTTATAATACAATGGATATATACAAGGGGATAATTATTTTTGAGAAGCTTCCATGAAAAATTCTACATTTTTTCCATGAGCATGAACACAAGTGTTCAAGGTCGACCCTCACTTCTCCAATGCATAACCTTCCAATCACTTCTCTTTTTGAAAAAGTTTTTAGGCATAAGAGGCAAGTAGAATTTTTTGTATTTTGAATTCTTTTAAAAAAATTGTTTGTTTCACCCACAACTAAATAAAACAAAAACCAAAGGGAAAACAAAATCTACTTAGTGAAGAAAGCAAACAAGCACACACGAGAATATCAACCCCACGCTATTGCTCCCCGGCAACGGCGCCAGAAAAGAGCTTGATAATCCCCAAGTGCAAGGAATCATCGTAGCAATTTCCAAAGACGAAAGTGATAAGTATGGAGTGTCGAACCCACAAGGAGCTAAAGGTAAGATCAATATTCTCTCAAGTCCTATCTGCCACCAATACAACTCTATGTGCACCGAGCGTTTGCTTTCATCTAGAAACGAGAAATAAAACTACGTTGTGGGTATAAAGAGGATAGCTTTGCATGATATCGGAGAGCTAAAATATAAAAATAGGTGCCATTAACATAAAGTTAGAATATATTATAATATATTACAAATAGCGAGTGTGGAATAATGATGGAACGGTGTGCGGAATTATCCTAGGCAATCGTTAACAAGATCGGTAATCATTATTGCAATTTTATATGAGGGAGAGGCATAAGCTAACATACTTTCTCTACTTGGATCATATGCACTTATGATTGGAACTCTAGCAATCATCCGCAACTACTAAAGATCATTAAGGTAAAACCCAACCATAGCATTAAAAGTATCAAGTCCCCTTTATCCCATACGCAACAACCCCCTTACTCGGGTTTAAGCTTCTGTCACTCTAGCAACCCACTATAAGCGAATCATGAACATATTGCAACACCCTACAGTGGGAATCCTTCACATGTGTGCAGCACGGAAGGCACCATAGGGCAGCACCAAAATAAAACATACAACTCAAACCAATCTAGATCATCAATCAACCCAAAAGACAAAAGAAATCTACTCAAAACATCATAGGATGGCAACACATCATTGGATCATAATATGTGGCATAAAGCACCATGTTCAAGTAGGGGATTACAGCGGGGTGCGGGAGAGTGGACCGCTTAAAAGAGATAAGGACGGTGATGAAGAAGGTGATGTTGATGAAGACGATCACCGCGGCGATGGTTCCTCCGGTGGCACTCTGGCGCCACCGAGAGAGAGGGGGAGAGAGTCTCCCCCTTGTTCTTCCTCCTCCATGGCCTCCCCCTAGATGGGGAGAGGTTCTCCCTCTGGTCCTTGGCCTCCATGGTGATGATGGCCCCCTCCGGCTTCCTCCTCCATGGCCTCCGGTGATGATGGCACCCTCCTGCTTCCTCCTCAATGGCCTCTGGTGATGATGGCCCCCTCTGGCAGGGTGTCGGAGAGGGCCTAGATTGATTTTTTGTGGCTACAGAGGCTTGTGGCGGTGGAACTTCCGATCTAGGGTTCTTTTCGGAGGTTTGGGGATTTATAAGAATTTTTGGCGTTGGTCTCATGTCAAGGGGGTGCCCGAGGGGCCCACAAGCCATAGGGGCGCGCCCTACCCCCAGGGCACGCCCTGGTGGCTTGTGACCACCTCGTCCACTTCCTGGCCCAGCTCTGGTGCTTCCGGGGTCTCTTTTGGTCCATAAAAATCACCGTAAATTTTTAGCCCATTCCGAGAACTTTTATTTCTGCACAAAAAACGACACCACGGTAGTTCTGCTGAATACAGCGTCAGTCCGGGTTAGTTCTAATCAAATCATACCAAAACCATATAAAATTGTTGTAAACATGGCATGAATACTTCATAAATTATAGATACGCTGGAGACGTATCAATAGATGACCAGTCCTATTTCCCCCCGAGGTCTATGCTCTAACTTGGCAGGGTTATATTGCTCATATCATGCATACGGTGTCTTGCATTGCTATGTCATTTGCTTAGTTTAGACATGCTTTTTGTGAATGCCACCTGTTTAGTGTCTAATTACCATATATGTGAATTCTGCAGTGCCATCTTGTTGCAAGGCATTATATATGTGATTTATGCAATACCTTGCTATTTAGCCAGGCATCATATATGTTAATTATATCGTGCCATCCTTTTTTGTATTACGTATTCCATTTGTCGACAATGTTTGTATATTCAACTACTCTTCCTGTGCATCAGCCATTTGAATTGGTGATGGAAAAATCTAGAGTGAAAACAAGGTCTTTAGAGCAGACAATGTTGCCTGCTGAAGCAGATATCTTGCTGGTTACAGATAGCTCCTCAGAGGAGGATTTAGAGATAGATAAACAGTCCTATTTCCCCCCTGAGGTGTATGCTCAAACTTGGTAGGATTATATTACTCATATCATGCATATGTTGTCTTGCATTTCTTAGTTTATACAACATATACACAATATTGAATGCCATCTGCTTAGTTTAGACATCATATATGTGATTGCAATCTGCTTACTTGCTTAGTATATAAATCATATATGTGAATTATATCATGCCATCATGTTTACATAGACAACATGTATGTGAATTATGGCATGCCAACCTATTTAATAAAGACATATGATAGTTATATCATCTCATCTTGTTTACATAGTCATCACATTTTGAATTATATCATTCTATCCGTGAATTATATCATGCCATCATGTTTCCATAGACAGCATGAATGTGAACTATGACATGCCAACCTATTTAATAAAGACATCATATAGTTATCATGTCATCTTGTTTACATAGTCATCATATTTTGAATTATGTCACTCTATCCTGTTTAGTTAGCCATCATATATGTGAAATTGTGTCATGCTATCCTGTTTAGTTAGCCATCATATATGTGAAATTGTGTCATGCCATCCTGTTTAGTTAGACAACATAAATGTGAATTATTTCATGCCCTCTTTTATTCCCCACTATCCATTGCACCCCTCTATCATACAATGCCTGTACATTCAATTACTTTTCTTGTTTATCAACCATTTGAATTAGAGGGGGTAATGGCAGTATCTAAGGGAGTAAAAACATGGTCTTCAGAAAAGACAGTGCTACCCGCCAATGCAG
Source organism: Thinopyrum elongatum (assembly GCA_011799875.1). Classification (NCBI taxonomy): domain Eukaryota; kingdom Viridiplantae; phylum Streptophyta; class Magnoliopsida; order Poales; family Poaceae; genus Thinopyrum; species Thinopyrum elongatum. The sequence goes on along the minus strand of CM022298.1, from coordinate 445,100,425 downwards.
GTAGAACCACGGTTGTACTTTCCCAAGAACCAGCCCCACCACACATAACCCAGACTCTCGCAGATTTTACCCCTACCCCGTTGGACAGAGAACTAGCTACACCCCATCTAACCCCAACCCCAGTAGGCAGTAATCCAGTTCCAGTTGACACAACACCATCTCCACCATAGAGCACCCAAATAGGAGCAGTTAGTGAGGAAACATCAGTGCCCGAAGCACAAGGACCACCACTCCAAACCCCAACTCAATGCTTAAAGTAGAAGATGAACTGTTCTCAGATTAGGTTCCATAGCTATGGTTCATGCTCCTTTGCTCTTGCATCACTGTATTTACTCATACCAGCTAATTTCAAATTTGAAGGATGCAATTCAAACTTCAATGGCGCAACATGTATGTTTTAAACCTGTTTCTTTAACTGGTTTGTTGTTGTAACTTGCCCTATGTTGATTTTAGTTTCAATTGTATAAACAGTTATGTTCTCATAGTCATGCACATTACAAGTGTTGTTAGTGCTGTGTAGTTTCCCACACTTATATTCTGTCTATGCTGCTTTGTCTTAAACAGATATGATTTTAACCGTGTCTCTACCTTGATTTGGCAACATAAACTAGAATGACATAGATATATGTTTGTTTCATGCTGTTATCCTGTCCACTTTACTACTGAACTGGTTTACCAAAATGAGTTTATATACAACATGCTAAATTTGTGATGTGTCTGCTTGTTTCTCTTTTAGAATGCCGAAAAAATATTGGAGAAGAATACCCCATTATGCAATGGTAAAGGAAGTAATGCAGATAAGGTTCAAGATAGTGATACATCCCTGTTAGTCTCCAAGAAAGCTGATAAAAACTATCTTGAAGACAGTGAGACAACCCCAAAGTCTTGTCTCTATATAGTGTTCGAGTTACTGGCGACTACTGCTGGCACAAGCTATTCGAACTCGCTGCTTGAATCAGTTCGGCTTCTTGAGTCTCAACTACAAGTTGAAAGACATCGATCAGATGTGCTGCGACAAGAAGCCGAAGGACTGAGGAAGTCCCTGCAGAATTCAGATGCATACTTTCTGGTGCAACAGCAAGAGTTGGAGGATTTAAGCACCAAACAAGAGAAAGTTTGCTAAGCTTCTTGCCAGCATGGTGGGTACCCATGATATTGTTTCTTGAGCTTTTCTGAAGAGGTTTTAGTTCTGGACTTGTTTTGCCGCGGTGTTTATTTACACTGGTGGCCAACTTTGATGCCCAGTGTATGTAATATGCTTCTTTGTTCCCTATATTTGCACTGGTGGCGAACTTTGATGCCCAGTGGATGTAACCTGTGTAATCGCCGTAATATCCTAGTGTTAGTTGCTTGCTTATTTATTTTCTTATAGTCTTGTTTATTTGTTTGCTTGTAGTATCTTTTTCCTCGGTTTCCTAGTGGCCGCAATGACAATGGTCCACATATGGGCCATTGTAACCATGGCCCTCCTACGGGCCATACTATCCATGGGCCTCCTACGGGCCGTACGACCCATGGGGCTCTTCCGGGCCGTAGGATCCATGAGCCTTTTACGGGGCCGTAGGAACCATGGGCCTCTTACAAGCCGTAGGATCCATGGGTCGTACTGATCATGGACCAAAGTTGGAACGTGATTTGGGCCATAAACAGGCCAGAATCGGAACCGTTTGTTTATGGGCTCAGGCCATAATGGGCCTATTAATAGGCCGTAAGACATCATAGGCTTAATTCTATTGACATGCATAACGGGTTGTTAATGGGCCGTAATACATGACGGGATGAATAAGGCCCAAAGGGTTAACGGGCCACAAACGGGCTGACTGTAACCATATGGGCCTAATTTGGCCCATTAGCGGAACATGCCAGTAACAGACCGTAAGTAATCGAGGGCTAGAAATGAGCCCGAGAATATATGGGCCTTAGAAGGCCGAAAGATAAAATGGGCTGGAAACGGCCCAACTGAATCATGGGCCGTTAATGGGTATAAAGCAATATACTATTTATTATGGGCCAGAGTCACCACGAGCCGTTAAAGGGCCCAAAGATACAAAAGGCCTCATATGGGCTGAAAGACATCATGGGCCATACATGGGCCAAAAGTGACAATGGGCTGGAATTTACTGGACTACCCACATGATGCTAATGGGCCAAATTTGAATAGGCCATAACGGGCCGTGAGTTAACGGGCCGTATATGGGCTATATGTGAAAATGCCGTTAACAGGCTTTCGGTGGGCCGGCTCGTTAACTTTTGACCAAGTCAAATGGACCGTCCTTTTTAACCTAAATGGGCCACTGTTGGGCCATGCCATGTGTTGATGTATCATAGGTGCCTCCTGTCCATTGGACGGTTGACATCTATCCCAACACGGAGCTGACACGTGGTTCCTCCGGCCAATGAAAAATTTACACGTGGAAAATTGCCATTGGTCGTGCCTGTTAACGGGTTATCGGATCCAAAACCGGACCCGATAGCTTAACGGCGACCCGTTATGATGGATGCCATGTGTCGGTTACCCTTGACGAAAGCACTTCCATGATGCGCCATTTATCGTCATGGAAGTGGACACTCTCGTGATGATAATTTGAGTATTGTCATGGAACACTTCTACGACAGCACATGTATGACTATCTTGATTCTGTCATGGATGTATATGCATGACAGAAAATGTGACCTACTCTCACAAACACGTATCATCACGAAAGTGTTTTTTTGTAGTGACAACCCAATAGTTATCTTTTTTTCTTGTTTTCTTTTCTGTTTTTGAGTGTTCACACAGTTATGTTACTGTTATGATTGTGTTTTATTTTAATTAGTGTTTGTGCCAAGTAAAGCCTTTGGGATGATTTGGTTGATAGTTGACTTGGTTCTGTGAAAAACAGAAACTTTTGCGTCTAGTGCCTGGATTTCCTTGACTTACGGAAACGTGATAAAATTCTGATTTTTTACACATTATTGATATACAAATTGCCCACTTTGTCCTAATTTTTTAGATTTTTTGGAGGTACATAATTATTGCGTTTGTTCACATCATTACAGACTGTTATGTTTTAGACAGATTCTGTTTTCGTTGCACATTTTGCTTGTTTTGATAATCTATGGATTATATTGAGGGTATGAGTGATGGAGAAGTTAGAATACAATAGTATTATGCAATAATAAAATATGAATAGGTTCATAATAGTACCTAAATTTCTGATTTGCTTGTTATACTAACGGATCTCACAGGGTTTCTCTTGAGTTTTGTGTCCTGAAGTTTTCAAGTTTTGGCTGAGATCACGATGGATGAAGAAATAAGGAGCGGCAAGACCCTAAGCTTGGGGATGCCCAAGGCTACTCAAGGTAATACTCAAGGATAACCGAGCATCTAAGCTTGGGGATGCCCCGGATGGCATCCCCTCTTTCGTCTACAATCCATCGGTATAGTACTTGGAGCTATATTTTTATTCATCACATGATATGAGTTTTTCTTGGAGCGTTGTGTATTATAGTAGTCTTTGCTTTGTTTGCTTTTTAGTTTGCCAAAATCATTGTTTTCTTCACACACCTTTTGAAAGGGACACACATTTATTCATGATTTGTTAGAATAATCTATGTGCTTCACTTATATCTTTTGAGCTAGGCAGTTGCTCTAGTGCTTCACTTATATCTTTTAGAGCACGATGGTGGTTATATTTTAAACAAATAGTTGCACTCTCATGCTTCACTTATATCTTTTTGGGAGTTTAATAAATAGTAATGGCAATGTGCACGTGTTGTGAAATTGGTCCTGATATGATAGGTATTCAAGAGGGATATAATAAAAACTTTCATGTAGATCACTGAATATGATAAGTTTGATTCCTTGCAATAGTTTTGCGATATTGAGATGGTAATATGCGGGAGGTGATGGGGAACGAAGCATGAAAATAAAAAAATTCATACGAAACACCCAAGATCTAATCTATGAGATGTATAGCAACGAGAGGGGAGTGGTGTCTACATACCCTTGTAGACCGGAAGCGTTAATGATCTAGAGATCATGGTTAGCGTAGTCGTACTCGTTTCGCGATCCAATCCGATCCAAGTACCGCACGTGCGGCACCTCTAGTTTAGCACACGCACGACTCGGCGGCATCCTCTCCTTCTTGATCCAACAAGCGAGGGAGAGGAGGTAGATGAGATCTGAACCAACATGACGGTGTCGTGGTGGTGGTGGCAGCGAAACTCCGGCAAGGCTTCACCAAGCGCTGATGGAACATGGAGGAGGAGTAACGGGAGGGACACGAGGCAAGCATGAGAGGGCCGGCTACCACCTACGCCTTCCCACTATATATAGGGGTGAGGGAGGGGCGTGGCAGCCCTAGCCCCCCTCCCAAGGCAGGGGCGGCGGCCAAGGGGGGAGGAGTGCCCTCCAAGCCAAGTGGAGGCCCTCCCCCTTAGGGTTTCCCCTTCCCCATGGGCATGGGCCTTGTAGGGGCTAGTGCCCCTGGCCCATTAAGGCCAAGGCACCCCCTGTTGGTGTCAAAACCGGTGGATCTTAGGTAGGGGGTCCCGAGCTCTGGATCTTGGATCAATGGGGAACATGGGACAAAGGAGATGATGTTTACCCATGTCCGGGCCCTCTCGAAGTGGTAAAACCCTATGTCCTGCTTGATTATATTGAAGTGTATATGTTGGTTACAGAGTCGATCTACCATGAGATCAGATGAACTAAACCCTAGGTGAGTTGGATGATGGTTCTTCTTCTAGCCTCTACGGACTAAACCCTCTAGTTTATATAGACACCAGGGGTACTAGGGTTACACATGGTTGGTTACAATGAAGGAATAAACATGCCGATTCTCTTATCTTGACTTGGAGGACACACCAAGGCTTTTGAAGGTTTTCTGTCCGGATATGCAGTCGCCTTATCGCTCAGCCTTATAGCAGTCGCAGAGCAGCCCACCTGTCCGGCCCATAGGAGATATACCATCAACCCAAGGACCCCTCAGTCCAGGACTCCCTCAATAGCCGCCGAACTAGTCTACGGAGCCGAGGTATGTGTGGGAATCATTGGCTTCATAGACCAGTTCCTTCCCTCACCGGAGTCCACACTAGGTAAGCAGTCCTCCTGAGCCAATCCTTCAAGGGCCACTTATCCAAGTTCGGCCACGAGTCATTCGGATTATGTCCAGATTCGAAATTGTAAACATTGCTTAGCCTCGAAGGCCAACCGCTCAAGTGTGAATAGTGCCCTCGCCTGACAACTTTTGGCGAAAGGTCACAGCCGGCCACAAACACTGAACCATTGTGAAAACTCGATTCGTGGTTCGAGGCAACTCCTCCATTGGCATGTCCCATCAATATGGAGATCGTGCCCCATTTTTTAAAGGGATATGATCAATGATTTCGGTTATCCCACTCACGCATAATGGCATGATTATATCGGGAAGCGGCGAGGTCTACGGTGCAGTACAGGGACTCTTGGTATTACGACATCTTATAAAAGGAAAGCCACCGCCTTTTTCTCTACACGCTTTCCCCTTCCTCTCTCGCCATTGCTTTCCCAATCTGCTGAGCTCCACCGCCCTGACCCATCCTCCCTCAAGAATCCCTCCTAGCCACCTCCTCAATCCAGCCATGGTTGGATCTGGTTCGAAGGGCAAGTGGGATGACTTCAGCATCACCAACGATGACATCGAGGATCTGAAGCGCGCCGGCTACCTCCTGGCTAACGTCACCCACCGGGCTCCGGAGGAGGGCCAAGTCGTCCCCATGCCCCAGCCAGGTGAGAGGGTGGTGTTCATCCCCCACTTGATCCGGGGGTTGGGCTTCCCACTCAACCCCTTTGTCAGGGGGTTGATGTTCTTCTACGGGCTAGATTTTCACGATCTCGCCTCGAACTCCTTTCTGCATATTTCGGCCTTCATCGTAATCTGTGAGGCCTTTCTGCGGGTCCAGCCACACTTCAGCTTGTGGCTAAAGGTCTTAAATGTCAAGCCATAGATAGTCGGAGGCCAGCAAGTGGACTGTGTGTGTGTGGGGGGGGGGGGGGCGATGATCAGCAAGCTTCCCCGGGTCTAGTGGTCGGATGGTACATTTATTAACACCTTCAAGATCTGGCAAAGATAATGGTTCTATATTACCGAACCACGCGGCGTGGGCTGGGCAGCAGCCCCTGAATTCAGATCCGGACCTCCCACGAGGCTAACCTCGTGGATCAAGAAGGTCCTCGACTAGGGGTCGCCCACGGAGGTGGAGTCGCCGCAGAAATGCGTCTCCAGTATGACAAAGGCGAATGCCAAGCTGACCAATGATATGTCTCCAACGTATCTATAATTTTTTATTGTTCCATGCTATATATTATCTATCTTGGATGTTTTATATGCATTAATATGCTATTTTATATCATCTTTTGGGACTAACCTATTAACCTAGTGCCCAGTGCTAGTTGCTGTTTTTTCCTTGTTTTTGTCTTTTACAGAAAATCAATACCAAACGGAGTCCAAATGGAACGAAACTTTTTGAGGATTTTTCTTGGACCAGAAGACAACCATGAAGCTTCGGGAAGAGGCCAGAAGACTCACGAGGGGGCCACAAGCCCTGGGGGCGCACCCAGGGGGCGCCCCTAGGCTTGTGCCCCCCCCCCCGTGGCTCTCCTAACCCTAATCTCTACTCTATAATTAAATACCCAAATATTCCCCTTACGTCAGAGGGCACACCAAAAATACTTTTCCGTCGCCGCAAGCTTCTGTTCTCGTGAGATCCCATCTTGGGGCCTTTTCCGGCACTCTGCGGGAGGGGGATTCGATCACGGAGGGCCTCTACACCAACCTTGCCGCCCTTCCAATGATGTGTGAGTAGTTTACCACAGACCTACGGGTCCATAGCTAGTAGCTAGATGGCTTCTTCTCTCTCTCTTTGATCTTCAATACAATGTTCTCCTCGATGTTCTTGGAGATCTATTCGATGTAATCTTGTTTTGCGGTGCGTTTGTTGAGATCCGATGAATTGTGGATTTATGATCAGATTATCTATGAATATTACTTGAGTCTTCTCTGAACTCTTTTATGCGTGATTAAGATAGCTTTGTATTTCTCTCCGATCTATTGATTTGGTTTGGCCAACTAGATTGGTTTTTCTTGCAGTGGGAGAGGTGCATTGTGATGGGTACAATCTTGGGGTGTCCTCATCCAGTGACAGTAGGGGTAGCAAGGCACATATATGTATTGTTGCCATTAAGGATAAAAAGATGTGGTTTTACCATATTGATTGGATCTATTCCTCTACATCATGTCATCTTGCTTAAGGCATTACTCTGTTCTTGTCAACTTAATACACTAGATGCATGCTGGATAGCGGTCGATGTGTGGAGTAATAGTAGCACTGTTCAAGATATCTTTCGATATTCCGATAAATCGGCCGATTTATCGCTTACCATTGTCTGACCGATAAGATAAATGGGCCGGTAAATCAGCCGATATGGCGATAAATTAGCCGATATGCCAATAAATTAACCGATTTACCCCTTATCATGGGTCGACCGATAAGTTCCTGATAAGCGATATCCCCAACATTGAATAGTAGTAGATGCAGGCAGGAGTCGGTCTACTTGTCACGGACGTGATGCCTATATTCATGATCATTACCTTAGATATCGTCATAACTTTGCACTTTTCTATCAGTTGCTTAACAGTAATTTGTTCACCCACCGTATGTGTTCCTTTCGAGAGAGAAGCCTCTAGTGAAAACTATGACCCCTGGGTCTATTTCTCATCATATATTTTTAGCTATATAAAACCAAAAACCAAAAAATACCTTGCTGCAATTTATTTATATTTACTTTATTTTTCCTTTTACTTATCTTTTATATCTATCTCTATTAGATCTCACTCTTGCTAGTGACCGTGAAGGCATTGACAACCCCTTTTTCGCATTGTGCGCAAGTGTTTGTTAGTTTGTGCATGTGCATCTATTGGGGACTTGCATGTACCTCCTTCTGGATTGATAACTTGGTTCTTAACTGAGGGAAATACTTATCTCTACTTTGCTGCATCACCCTTTCCTCTTCAAGGGAAAAATCAACGCAAGCTCAAGAAGTAGCAGGAAGAATTTCTGGCGCCGTTGCCGGGGAGGTTCTACATCATGCCTACCAAGTACCTATCATAAACTCTCATCTCTTGCATTACATTATTTTCCATTTACCTCTTGTTTTCCTCTCCCCCACTTCTAAAACATTTTCAGAAAAACACAAAAATATTTGCCTTTTTATTTGCCCTTTTTGTTTGCCTTTATGTCTTACTTGGTTTGTTTTACTCTCAACGCAAATCTTTATGAAGTTTTGCTTGAAATTCATGAATCTGAAAATTGTGATGAAATTTATGAAGTGATTTACGATAGCTCCTTGAATGAAAAGCATGATTGTGATGGTATTATTATAAATTCTATTAATTTCAATTGTGCTAATAATATGCAAAACCCCAAGCTTGGGGATGCTAGTTTTGATATGTCCACTACTTATTGCAATGATCATGCTTGGGGTGATAATGCTTCTTATGATCTTGAAAATTTGTTTAAGCCTCATGATGAATATGATATTGATAATAATGTTTGCAATAATATTGAAAGTGGGTTTGGAAGAGTGTCAACTTTAGGAAATAATGATCCCACTACTTTGGAGATTTATCAATCTTATGCATTTTTTGATAAAAGTGGGCTTGGAGAGGTCATGACTTTATTTGATGATAATCCCACTATTTTGGAAGAGTGTCAACTTTGCATGCATGTGGATCATGTAGAGAATATGTTATGTGATAGCTATATTGTTGAATTTGAATATGATCCCACATGTAATTATTATTAGAGAGGGAAATATGGTTGTAGAAATTTTCATGTTACTAAATTACCTCTCGTTATGTTGAGATTGCTATTGTTTCTTTCTTCTTCCTTGCATATGCTAGTTTTTGCTTGTCTTCATAAATATTTTCCCTATAAAATGCCTATGCATAAGAAGTTTGTTAGACTTAAACTTGTTTTTCACATGCTATTGATGCTCTCTTTGTGCTTCAATTTTTTGTCTTTCATGTGAGCATCATTAAATTTATTATGCCTAGCTAGGGGCATAAAACAATAGCGCTTGTTGGGAGGCAACCCAATTTTATTTTGTATTTTGTATTTTTTGCTTCTTTTCTTGAATAAATACACAATATTATTTCTGTAGTAATTTTGCTTTAGTTTTTTAATTAGTGTTTGAGCCAAGTAAGACCTTTGGGATGCTTCGGTATATCGTTGATTTGATTTTGCTGAAAAACAGAAACTTTTGTGTCCAGTAACAGAATTGTTAAAATTTACTGTAGCGTGGAAAACTCTTAATTTTTTACAAAAGATTGATATATGAATTTTATATGTTGTACTAAATTTTCAGAATTTTTTGAGTTACAGAAGTATGACTAATATTCGTTTCTTTACAGACTGTTCTGTTTTTGACAGATTCTGTTTTCGATGTGTTGTTTGCTTATTTTGATGAATCTATGGGTAGTATCGGGGGGTTATTAACCATGGAGAAGTTAGGATACAGTAGATATAACACCAATATAAAGTTGTAATGAGTTCACAACAGTACCTAAAAGTGGAGATTTGTTTTATCATACTAACAGATCTTATGAGTTTTCTGTTGAGTTTTGTGTTGTGAAGTTTTCAAGTTTTGTGTAAAGTTTTGATGGACTATGGAATAAGTAGTGGCAAGAGCCTAAGCTTGGGGATTACCAAGACACTTCAAGGCAATATTAAAGGACAACCAAGCATGTAAGCTTGGGGATGCCCCGGATGGCATCCCCTCTTTTGTCTTCAATCCATCGGTAAATTTACTTGAGGCTATATTTTTATTCACCAGATGATATGTGTTTTGCTTGGAGCGTCTTGTATTATATGAGTCTTTGATTTTTAGTTTGCCACAATCATAATTTCTGTACACACCTTTTGAGAGGGACACACATTAATCATGAATTTATTAGAATACTCTATGTGCTTCACTTATATCTTTTGAGCTAGGTAGTTCCTCTAGTACTTCACTTATATCTTTTTAGAGCACGACGGTGGTTTTTTTTTGTAGAAATTGATGAAATCTCATGCTTCACTTATATTATTTTTAGAGTCTTAAAAATAGTATGTCAATTTGCTTAGGTTATGAATTTGGTCCTAATATGATGGGTATCCAAGAGTGATATAATAAAAACTTTCATAAAGAGCATTGAATATATGAGAAGTTTGATTCCTTGCATTTGTTTTGAGATATAAAGATGGTGATATTAGAGTCTCGCTAGAGAGTAATTGTGGATTAGTAGAAATACTTGTGTTAAGGTTTGTGATTCCCGAAGCATGCACGTATGTTCTATCATTATGTGATGAAGTTGGAGCATGAATTATTTTTTATTGTCTTCCTTATGAGTGGCGGTCGTGGACGAGCTATGGTCTTTTCCTACCAATATATCCCCCTAGGAGCATGCGTATTAGTACTTTGGTTCGCTGGCTAATAATTTTTTGCAATAAGTATGTGAGTTCTTTATGACTAATGTTGAGTCCATGGATTATACGCACTCTCACCCTTCCACCATTGCTAGCCTCTGTAGTACCGCGCAACTTTTGCCGGTGCATTAAACCCACCATATAACCTTCCTCAAAACATCCACCATACCTACCTATTCTGTCATTTCCATAGCCATTGCGAGATATATTGCCATACAACTTCCACCGTTCCGTTTATGATGACACATACCATCATTGTCATATTGTTTTGCGTGATCACATAGTTGACATAGTATTTGTGGCTTGGCCACCATTCATATTTTTTATAAATGTCATGCTAGATCATTGCACATCCCGGTACACCACCGGAGGCATTCATATAGAGTCATATCTTTGTTCTAGTATCGAGTTGTAATTCTTGAGTTGTAAGTAAATAAAAGTGTGATGATCATCATTATTAGAGCATTGTCCCATGTGAGGAAAGAATGATGGAGGCTATGATTCCCCACAAGTCGGGATGAGGCTCCGGATGAAAATAAAAAAGAAAGAGAAAATAAAAAAAGAGGCCAAAGAGCCCAAAAGAAAAAAAGAAAAAAAGGAAAAAATGAGAGAAAAAGAGAGAAGGGAAAATGTTACTATCCTTTTGCCACACTTGTGCTTAAAAAATAGCGCCATGTTCTTCATGATAGGGAGTCTCCTATTTTATCACTTTCATATACTAGTGGGAATTTTTTATTATAGAACTTGGCTTGTATATTCCAATGATGGGCTTCCTCAAATTGCCCTAGGTCTTCGTGAGCAAGCAAGTTGGATGCACACCCACTTAGTTTTCTTTTGAGTTTTCATACACTTATAGCTCTAGTGCATCCCTTGCATGGCAATCCATACTCACTTGCATCAATATCAATTGATGGGCATTTCTATAGCCCATTAATTTGCCTAGTTGATGTGAGACTTTCTTCTTTTTGTCTTCTCCTCACAACCTCCACCATACTCTATTCCAGCTATAGTGCTATATCCATGGCTCACGCCCATGTATTGCATGAAAGTTAAAAAGGCTTGAGAACATTAAAAGTATGAAACAATTGCTTGGCTTGTCACCGGGGTTGTGCATGATAAATACTTTATGTGATGAAGATAGAGCATGACAAGATTATATGATTTTGTAGGGATAACTTTCTTTAGCCATGATATTTTGAGAAGACATGATTGCTTTATTAGTATGCTTGAAGTGTTATTGTTTCTATGTTAATATTAAACTTTTTTTTGAATCTTATGGATCTGAACATTCATGCCGCAATAAGAAAAATTACATTGATAAATAGTTAGGTAGCATTCCACATCAAAAATTCCATTTTTTATCATTTACCTACTCGAGGACGAGCAGGAATTAAGCTTGGGGATCCTTGATACGTCTTCAACGTATCTATAATTTTTTATTATTCCATGCTATTATATTATCTATCTTGGATGTTTTATATGCATTAATATGCTATTTTATATCATTTTTTGGGACTAACCTATTAACCTAGTGCCCAGTGCCGGTTGCTGTTTTTTCCTTGTTTTTGTCTTTTACAGAAAATCAATACCAAACGGAACGAAACTTTTTGAGGATTTTTCTTAGACCAAAAGACAACCATGAAGCTTCGGGAAGAGGCCAGAAGACCCACGAGGGGGCCACAAGCCCTAGGGGCACGCCCCGGGGGGGGGGGGGGGGTGGGGGGGGCGCCCCTAGGCTTATGGGCCCCCCGTGGCTCTCCTAACCCTAATCTCTACTCTATAAATACCCAAATAATCCCCTTACGTCAGAGGGCACACCAAAAATACTTTTCTGCCGCCGCAAGTTTCTGTTCTTGTGAGATCCCATCTTGGGGCCTTTTTCGGCAGTTTGCCAGAGGGGGGTTCGAGCACGGAGGGCCTACCAACCTTGCTGCCCTTCCAATGATGTGTGAGTAGTTTACCACAGACCTACGGGTCCATAGCTAGTAGCTAGATGGCTTCTTCTCTCTCTTTGATCCTCAATACAATGTTCTCCTCGATGTTCTTGGAGATCTATTCGATGTAATCTTCTTTTGCGTTGCGTTTGTTGAGATCCGATGAATTGTGGATTTATGATCAGATTATCTATGAATATTATTTGAGTCTTCTCTGAACTCTTTTATGCATGATTAAGATAGCTTTGTATTTCTCTCCAATCTATCGATTTGGTTTGGCCAACTAGATTGGTTTTTCTTGCAATGGGAGAGGTGCTTTGTGATGGGTTCAATCTTGGGGTGTCCTCACCCAGTGACAGTAGGGGTAGCGAGGCACGTATTTGTATTGTTGCCATTAAGGATAAAAAGATGGGTTTTTACCATATTGATTGTATCTATCCCTCTACATCATGTCATCTTGCTTAAGGCATTACTCCGTTCTTGTAAACTTAATACACTAGATGCATGCTGGATAGCGGTCGATGTGTGGAGTAATAGTAGTAGATGCAGGCAGGAGTCGGTCTACTTGTCACGGATGTGATGCCTATATTCATGATCATTGCCTTAGATATTGTCATAACTTTGCGCTTTTCTATCAATTGTTCAACAGTAATTTGTTCACCCACCCTATGTGTTCCTTTCAAGAGAGAAGCCTCTAGTGAAAACTATGGCCCGTGGGTCTATTTCTCATCATATATTTTCAGATCTATAAAACCAAAAACCCAAAAATTCCTTGCTGCAATTTATTTATATTTACTTTATTTTGCCTTTTACTTATCTTTTATATCTATCTCTATTAGATCTCACTCTTGCTAGTGACCGTGAAGGGATTGACAACCCCTTTTTTGCGTTGTGTGCAAGTGTTTGTTAGTTTGTGCAGGTGCATCTATTGGGCACTTGCTTGTACCTCCTACTAGATTGATACCTTGGTTCTTAACTGAGGGAAATACTTATCTCTACTTTGCTACATCACCCTTTCCTCTTCAAGGAAAAAATCTATGCAAGCTCAAGAAGTAGCAACCAGCATGGTCAAGGTGATGCTCTGCCGTTGCCTCCTACCTTGCTAATAGCGGGCCGCCCCAATGTGGTCCTACAAGCCTGAGGACCCAGCCATCATGCTTCACTTCTATGGCACCACCCACAACAAGCTGTGGAAGGTGCTATTCAAGCCCTAGAAGGAGTGGCCGGCCAAGAAAGAAGACATTGGCCTTGACGCCGCACACCCTCCTTAGGCGGTAATGAGGCTTTATTCTTTATGTTCGGGTTCTTGCCTTTTAACAAGGAATCTGACTCTCTCTTCCCCACATTTGCAGAGCTAGCTAAATAAAGTCGTGCGAATCAACAGCCTGGCCCCGCTGCCCAAAGACCCCAGGTCAGCCTTGCTGGAGGAAATGCTAGCCGTGGCGCCGTATAAGGCGCCGAAGAAGAAAGAGAAGAAGAAGATTGAGATTAGGGAGGACCGAGAAGGCCTCCGCCCCAGGGGGCGTCCAGACACCAAGTCCAGGGAAACCCAAGCCGCCTCTGCTCACGAGGGGGAGCAGGAAGAGGACGGGGAGAAGAGACTCCTCTTGAACAAGGAAAAGGGCAGCGTCAGATGACGCTGAGGAGGAACAACCTCCTCATGCCCCAAAGAAGCCGTGCAGGGCCAAGGTAGTCCTGTCCGATGACAGCTCGGACTCTGCCGAGGAGTCCGAAGCTTCTAAAGAGGTTCCTCCAAGGAACCCCAGGGTCAAGCCCCCTGCCCAAAGGTATGAATCCGAAGACTGTCCGAGCGCAAACCTTAAGTTTTATTACTAATTATATGCATGTTTTTCATATTGCAGCCGCCGTGTGACCTCACTATCGATCAAGTCTCAGAGGGGGACTCCCCGCCAGACGAGCTGGCGGAGAGCAGGACCGCAGTACGCTCCACGCCTCCTCCGGCCATCGAGGAGACCGAAGAGGTGTTATCCTGAAAGACCCCTCCCGGCCTGGACACGGAGGGCGGCAGTGACGACATCATGGCCGAGGTTAACATCTCGGTCACGGAAGACCAGGAGGGGGGATTCCTCCTGGTGAACAAAGAGGGAGAGCTCAGTCAAACCGAGCCCTCCCCGAAGACGGTTCCGAAGCCCCCGAGGCCCCTGAAGTTGTCCATCCCGTACTCAAGTCACTACAAAAAAATACACTTCCTTGATGATGCGTGTTTGTCACAGTGGGTCATGTTTTCTGTCATGCATGTACATCAATGATGATTTTATGATAGAATCAAGATAGATATACCTATGCTGTCGTAGAAGTGTTCCATGACAATACTGAAATTATCATCACGGAAGTGTCCACTTCCATGATGATAAATCGCGCGTCATGGAAGTGCTTTCATCAAGGGTAACTGACATGTGGCATCCACCGTAACGGGTCGCCGTTAAGCTATCGGGTTCCGGTTTGGATCCGAGAACCCGTTAACAGCCAGGACCAATGGGGATTTTCCATCTGTAAAATTCTCATTCGCCGAAGGATCCACGTGTCGGCTCAGCGTTGGGACAGATGTCATCCACTTATTGTACGGGAGGCATCTATGATACATCGACACGTGGCAAGGCCCAACAGTGGCCCATTTAGGTGAAAGAGGCCGGCCCAGTCAAAATTAGCAGGCCGGCCCATATAGGCCTACTTCTATCTGGTCCATTTAGGCCCATGGCCCATACGGGATGTGCCAATACGGGCCGTCAACGGCCCATTAACTATTTGACCCCATTGCAGCCCATCATCAGTTCGAGCCCGTTAACAACCCGCTATATATTTGGGCTCAATATCGGCCCGACGTAGTTTCGGCCTGTTAACAGCCCATCCAAGGGATGGGCTAATTTGCAGGATGTACGTCTTTCGGCCTTTTAGCAACCCATTTAAGTGTTGGGCCAATTCCAGCTAGGTGTGTCTTTCAGCCTGTTAACGGTCCATAAAGGAGTTGGGCCATACGCAATCCAACCTAAGTTTTGGCCTCCTAACGGCCCATGCTCAGCCCTGTTTCGCTTTCGGCCTACTAAAGGCCCACAACACAATTGGGTCATATACAGTTTGACCTAACTTTCGGCCTCTTAGCGGCCCATGCTCTTCATGGTCCAATACCAGCCTGCTATCTCTTTCGGCCTGCTAAAGGTCCACAATACAGTTGGGCCATATTCAGCTCGACCTTAGTATCGGCCTGTGAACGGCCCATGAAATCGAATTGGCCCACTTGTTGCCCGCTTCAATTTCGGCCTGTTACTGACCCGAGAGGGCTTTCGGCCTTGTTATGGCGCATCAACTTATTGGGCCCGCTAAAGTTCGAACTTGTTTGGAGGACGAATTATAATTTGAGCCCATTACGAGCATTTATGAACAGGACAAAAACAGATACATCAAAGCCCGAAGAGAATTTTGGCCCATGCGAGCCCATTAGGGGGCCCATTAAGGCAGTGCGCCGCTATCTTTCACAAAGGGCCCACGACGATTCGTGCTAGCTATTAATTTCATAGCTTTTTTGGCTTCCTAGCGACCAGTTAGCTAGAATGCGAGGCGCGCTATGCAAATGTACGGCATAATGGAAAAGACGTAGCACATCCAACATATATTACAGAAAATTGCATCCACTAGGCAATCAAAGATTGATGCCAGTGCAAATAAATGAACAGAACTTAACGATCTACAACCTCACAATGTACAACCTCAGCGCGGATGACGCCCATAAGCATGTGAGCAAGTTCTTCCTGCTTTGCTACACTATCTCTGAAATCATTGATCAGTTGTTGTTGCGCAAGAATGTGTACCTCTGATTCCTCCATGATTTCCATCATTGCTTCAGTGAGCAATTGGTTCACAAACATACATTTTTTCCATTGGATTCGAGACAGAGGAAACTAAACAGATTCAGATGGCGATTTTGGCAGGCTTGTATTATTGATAGTGGAGAGTGTCTCGACCACTGCATCATAACATAAATTAGGAGGGGAACCGAACAGATTAATCAAGAGTTATTGCCATATTACCTGCCCTAGATTTATTGGAAGGAAACAATGGGGTTGCCATGCTGTTTTCAGAGTTTGTCTTCTTATCTTCAGCAGCCCGCGCCAAATTAACACACTAGCATTGCTATCATTGGCCAGGTCACATAATAGGAAAGCAACATTGACACAATGAACATTTGGGCAACCAGACCACACCAAGCTACACCAAATTAACACAATATGGCACAGCTATCATCAGCCAGGTAAGATAATAGGAAAGCAACATTGACACAATGAATGATTGGGCAACCAGACCATAGCACTACAATTTAGTAATGTGCATGATATGAGATAGTACACTCATGCAGCTCAGTATGCAAAACTACCAGGCAGTTTTCCTTACAAAAATGAACATTGTCGCCTTTAATTATACAATTTGCTACAAGTAAATTTAGATCAGATAAAGGTTGGATTCACGTCGATTAACAAAATACATGCTGATGTAAAAATATAGTGATATACAACAGGTATTTACATCAGCATTGGAGCATAGAGAATTCCCGCAAGATACTTTCCTCGAACACGATCCCAGTATAGAAAGTCTTCTATCCATTAAGCTTGTTTTCTAAAAGAGAGATGGGTAAGAAACATGTAGAAAACATGATCTAAATGCTATAAAATTTCATGATGCGAGGATACGCACACGCTTCTTAGAATGGAGTTGACATATTTTTGCTGGCCTGGAGCAGACTAGTTCTCTGGCCACTGGAATCTGCTGATTATCAGGAGGAGTTGGGTTTCTCTGTGCTGGAGCAGTATCTACGAACACTGGAGTTGGTTTACTATCTCCTGGCGTTTGGATCTTTTGCAAAGACCTTGTTTGTAGCCCTTCAGATTCTAACATAGCCGTCTTCCCCTTGCATGCCTTATATAGAAGAATGGTGCTTCAATTATAAAACATACTACGGCAGAGAGATGGAATAGGTACTGAATAATAGAAAGGCATGACATATTGACATGTATTTCCTCCATTCAAAAATAAATGAATGTGTCTAGGTGTATTTCAGTTCTAGATACATCCATTTTTATCCATTTCTGCGACATGTAATCCGGATGGAGGGAGTATGATGTAAGAGCTAGTGATACGACTGGACAACAGAGTTAAAAAACACTAGTTAAATGTAAAACTGTATGATAGCTACATAGGTACAGAAAAAAATGAAGGCAACATATGCGTGTATGATTGGGAAACTAAGATAGCATTGCAACAGACCAGTAGAACATCACTTCAATGTAAAAAAAATATGGTATGGTAGACGGATGGAGTACATACTGATGAATAACAATGCATAAGATATTAAAAGCATGATGTCCAGACTAAGCAGATGGCATTGCGACGGAGTAGAATGACAATACTTGAATTTGAAAACATGTTATCATGAATGGAATAGGTACTAAAAAACAGGAAGGCATGACATATTTACATGCATGATCAGCAGGCTAAGCACATGGCATTGCAATAGAGTAGATGCACTCCAGGACATTATATGCATGATGTACCCATATCACGGGCCAAGTTAGAGCAAGGACCTTGTGGGGTGAATAGGATTCATCATCTTTCTGCAAGTCTTCTGAAGAACTACCTTAACTGTTCCATCATATTGGGTATCATTGACGTCAAGTTTGTTGGCCGTTACATTGCTCCGCGAGGTTCTTGTGGATATATCAGTGTGTGCAATTATATCTGACATGCATGGAAGACAACTAGTAGTTAGATTATCTAATGAGTACCTGTAGGAGATGACATAAATAGTAGGACTGGACTTAACTAGCATCAACAGGTCTCAAAAACTAAAGGGAGAACACAGATGAAAGCTACAGAATATGTATTGTTTGTACTCAAGATTAACTAGACGGCACACAAAAGTATTAAAGAACAACAACATAGGTAATACTAGAAGTGGTATAATGACCAGCCTGTGGGATAACATTGGCTAATGGATGATAAGTATGGAACAACATTAACACCTGAACGAGTCTCTTATCTGAACTATGGAACAACATTAACTCCTGAACAAGACTCTTAAGACATCAGCATGAATATACAGTGACATGTGATAATCTATTCTCCATGCTTAGATGAATAACGAAGCCATAAATGTTGCACACAAGTAAGATGAGGGTACAACCTATTTGGCCGCCATCCATAGGAGTGAGCATCATCTGCTGACTTGTCGATGGCCCTGCGGTTGTTGTGGCTGTCCATGTTGGGCACGCACATTCGAGGCAAGGAACTGTTGAGTGGGGACTATAGCTCCCTTCTGGTGTATGCTTCCCTTGTTGGAGTAGCTGTGGTGAGAAGGAAGACGATGTGGCTGAAGATGCAGAAAACACATAATGTTATGAACGACACATATATCAGATCTGAAGAAATACCCTAAGAGATCAACAATAAGGTACGAGACTGGTGACACGTCTGATGACTGAAAACTAAATTGGGGTCACACATTTTTTTTTATTTTTTTGGTACTGTTCTATCTATGCCGGATGGCTGGATGGCCGTCTTGTGCCTCTCGGCTGACACTGTTCAAAATCTTCCCCGAAGAGCCAGCGACCACCGGCAGAGCAGCCTGCCTCCGGCGTCCCTGGTCGCGAGAGATCCGACCAAAACCCCGCCCCCACCGCACCGCACTGCCGTGGTTGCGCCGCCCCAGGCCAAACCAGAAAGACTCGCCATCATCCAGATCTGACGGCGGTAGTACCTTCAGCCCACGCAACTCTACGATATCCACCTAAGCGCTGCTTCCGCGACGAACTTGCGCCCCCGCACCCCTATGATAGACACCGAGGCACTGCTGCCCCAGCCAACCGGCAGCCTAGGAGCTCCGCCGCCTCGAGGGGTGCTGCTTCCCATTGGGAATCGACTGGCTCAGAATAAAAATTCAAGCAACTGACGCCTAAATAAAGTGATTTAAGATGAGTGTACGACCTATCTTGCGGCCCGGTGAAGTAGGCAGCTCCAGCTGCCGAGTCGGTGAGGCCGGCGCGGTTGCGGTGGCTCCCGGCAGCAAGAAAGCAGATATGTCATGATGGTCGATGGCTACGGGGTAGCTACGCCAGGGCCCTTGACGCATCCAAAGTTGGAGCTGCTTCGGTGCCGTGCAGAACAGCGCGGGTGAATCGGCTACGGGACGGTTCAAGCGGTCGTCGTCGAGGCAGCTCCGACAGCATGGAGTAAGAGGCACCTGGCCCAGTGCATGAAGGCAAACGGACAGCGGCTCCGGCATTGGGGAGGAGGGTGGCGGTGAATTTGTTGTGGTGGGGTGCGCCATGGAGGAGGGGCTGAGGTTTCATGGCTAGGGAGAAGGTGATTTGGCACCCACGCTGTATGAATGGGGAATCGGGAGGGGGAACCATGTCTTACGGACACATTTGTCTGAAATGTGGGGGAAGTTACAGTTCTACCCTTGCCTTTTGGCTTCTAGGCTTGGGTCTGTGTCTTGAGGGTCGGGGATAGTAGGGTAACTTTGCTTCTCCCAAATAGTGGGCACCAGCGATTTCGGGCGAGGAGGGCGTGTTTTGAAATAGTGGGCGCCAACGATTTCGGGCGAGGAGGGCGTGCTTTGAAATAGTGGGCGCGAGCGATTTCGGCCGATAAGAGCGTGTTTTGCCGCCCATGGTTTATGAATTATTAGGCGCCTGCCATTTCGGCCGAGGAGGGGGCACGCTTGGATGAAGTTACAAACCTACCCTCGATGTACAACGGGCCAATTGATGCGTGTCGCACATAGGCCGGTAATTTTGCGTCTCCCATTTATTTGCTCGGGCGAATTCCAGCGAGCAGAGTGTGTTTAGCAGTTCGTTCAAATTTTGGGAGGACGAGCATCCACGTCTACCTTACCAAGTCAATTCGAATCAAATTTATTAGCTTGCCACTTCTTTTTTAGATGGTGAGATGATGCTCGGGACTAATGTGCTTTTACATGCTCGTTACCAATGATTTACTATTTCACAAAAAGTTGACCCATTCAAAAACGGGAATCAAACCCAAAATGAAATATCTTGATTCAATGAAATAGTTCATTCACCCAGTCAAAATTGTGGACTAAATCCAAAATTGAACACCTCAATTGAGTAGCATGTTGTATTATAGTACTCCATGAACATGCTAAAAGTCAAATTAATGAACTTGTTTGATACGCATATCTCCATTCATGTGAGGATTGCAAACACGATGTTCTCCAATTCGAATATTTGAATGCAAATATATATCGAAACATGGTTTATATCAGTCTTCGATGCATAAACGCGACCTCCCCCTCTCCCGGACTCTTGTTCTCTCTCTAGCCGACAATCTTCATTTCTATCGCACGCATACAAACACAAACCTTGTCGGTCCCTCTCCCCCCCCTCTCTCTCTATATATATATATATCTGTATCTCTCTCTCTCTCTGTCGGTCTTTCTAGTTTGCATGCTGATACGTCTCCAACGTATCTATAATTTATGAAGTATTCATGCTGCTATATTATCATTCTTGGATGTTTTACAATCATTTTATAGTAACTTTATATCATTTTTTGGGACTAACTTATTGACATAGTGCCCAGTGCGAGTTGTTGTTTTTTGCTTGTTTTTTACAACGTCGAAAATCGATACCAAACGGAGTCCGAACGCAGCAAAACTTTTTGTGGATTTTTTATGGACTAGAAGACATCCAATGGGCCAAAGCAGCACCTGGGGGGTGCCCCGAGGGGGGCACAACCCACCGGGGCGCGCCTGGGACCCTAGATCAGACGTTCCGCCGCCGCAAGCCTTTGTAGCCACAAAAAACCAATCTAGACCCTGTTCTGGCACCCTGTCGGAGGGATAAATCATCACCGGTGGCCATCTTCATCATCCCGGTGGCCACCATGATGAGGAGGGAGTAGTCCACCCTCGGGGCTGAGGGTTTGTACCAGTAGCTATGTGTTTAATCTCTCTCTCTCTCTCGTGTTCTTGAGATGTCACGATCTTGATTTATCGCGGGCTTTGTTAATATAGTTGGATCATATGGTGTTTTCCCCTCTCTATCTTGTTGTGATGAATTGAGTTTTCCCTTTGAGATTTCGTTTTATTAGATTGAATTCTTTTATGGATTTGAGATCACTTGATATATGTCTTGCATATCACTACACGAAACAGTTAGTTTGCTGTCTGTGGGCCTCTTTGCCGTCTGCATTTCATCGGGGTAGACGGCAAAGAGCAATTTTGCCGTCATAAGCAGACGACAAAGTAAAGCTGACGGCAAAACTTCACTTTGCCGTCTGTGGAGAGAAAAGCAGACGGCAAAGCTAGATGACGGATGACGGCAAATTTAGCTAGACGGCAAACTGCTACTTCGCCGTCTGTGTTTTCTGTGGATGATGGCAAAGGAGGGACACGTGTCCAGGTTAACGTCCGGTAACGGTGCCTTGGCTTTGCCGTCATAATTTCCGCAAAGCAGACGGCAAATTACTTGCTTTGCCGTCTTGGGTATTGGCATCCTGACGGCAACGTAAAGAAAAAATAAAAAAAATTCCCACCCGGCACCCCCCCTGCTCGACCGCACATGGCACTCCACTTAAAAAAAAAGCACTCCCCCGGCCTCCCCGCACCGCCCGCACCTTCTCACCCTGCCGCGCGCTAGAGCTAGGTCCCCGCCACCGCCGCCGGTCCCCGCCGCCGCCGCGCCGCCGCCTCCGGTCCCCGCCTCCACCGCGCTTCCGCCGCCGGTCCCCGCCTCCACCGAGCCGCCGCAGCAGGTCCCCGCCTCCACTACGCCGCCGTCGGGCTCCGCCTCCACCGCGCCCCCACCCCTCCTCCTCCAATGGCGAGACCGCCACCGGGGCCTCCTGCCCTGCCCTAGCGCCACGGCTGCCGTGGGCAGCTCCGCCGCCGCTGCTCGTCATCGAAGCCGTGCACCACCTCCCCCCTCTGCCCCACCCCACGGTGAGCATCCTCTTCTCTGTTTGTATTTTTTTAGATGGATATAGATGGAGGGATAGATGGATGTATGGATGATTTGCTGATGGATGGTTTGTTCTATGTATTGATAGATGGATGGATGCTGTGTAGATGTATGTATGAGTAGATGGATGAATGCTATATATATGTCTGGGTTGATGTATGGTAGAGCTCCGTCCGCACATTTGGTGTGTTCTGATCCGCTCTTTGGGACGGTCCGGCAGCCCCCGTCCATGTTCGTGGGGAACTTTCCGTTCTTCGACGGTGAGGAGGTTGTGGCCTCCTTCGAAGACGGAGTTGGATGGGTGTGTCTTGCCGAGGTCCTTAGTGTCTGGTGACGGCATGTCATGTAGGTGCATCTTCAATCCCTCTGCAATGCCGGCATTGCTTCCGTCCTTGTTTAGTCGCGTTGGAGGACCTCGACTTCTTCAGTTATGTGTTCAATGTAGATCCTTCCTGTGCGAAGTGTTCGAGGCTTTGTAAGTTGCTTTCCAGCGCCTCTGTATCTTGCCGTTTTCTGTTCTTGCTCACTGTTGTAAGTTGCGGTTGTATCCTGGCCGGTTGATGGCTTTGTTAATTCAAAGTCGGACTAGGCTAGCGCCCTACTCGGGCTCGGCTAGCGCCCTACTCGGGCTCGGCTGCGTCTTTTCTCTAAAAATGTGTGGATTTTCATTAAAACAAATTATTTTCTTTCTTGCTTATTTTCTTTAGGTTAGATGTTGTTGAACTGCGAGATGATGTTGATGATGTTTTTATTAGATTGTTGTGCGAGTGCTTATGTTCGTTGTGCCGGTGCTTTTCATGTGCAGGGATCTTCTCTTCACCTCCAGGAGCACTGTCGGTCCCGTTGCCGTTGTCATCGTCATTCGACTACCGCCTCTACGGTCTAAGGGTGAGCTCGACTATCATCTCCTCCCTGACCCTCCCCTATTTGCTCTGTTCCGGTCGTTGTGCCGATGCCACTAGATTTTATTTTCATGCGAAGTCACGTAACCTAGGCGTCTCCCGTTCGAAAGGGTGGCATCTATAAATATGCATGTATTTGCATATTTATAACCATCGTCCTTTCGAATTGTCCACGTTATCCATGGATAGCCCGAGTACGTGTAGATTGGGTTTCGTTTCCCGTGCTCTACTTCGGTCCGAGGCAAAATTTCGTCAGCACCGCCCCGTTGTTCTCCGGGTACACATTCTCTCGGCTTGTTGCCGAGACGTGTATCTGGAGAACAGCGGGGAGGTGCTGTCGAAATTTTGCCTCGGGCCGGAGTAGAGCACGGGAAACGAACCCAATCTACACGTACTCGGGTGGGATTAGGACCCATCTTTACCTATTAGAGATAGGATTCAATCCATGACTGCCCGTTTCCCTTCTGTATGGTAAAAAATAAAACTGTAGCGTAAATAATATGACAAAAGTAATTAGTTGTGTATCTAGTCTTAATTGCATTATACATAACTTGACGAATATGAATTTGGTGCCCCTACTGTCAGTGCAAGTACCAGTATGGATGATCGTGCAAGTTCCAGTATGGATGATCGTGAGTGGATGTACACTGGCCACCCTAGTCAGGCTGGCATGACCACTGAATGGTTGACTAAGTCCAATGATTTCGTAGAGGCAGCATTTGCTAGAGGCCAAAGAAAAAGTTGGTGCCCCTGCTTAAAGTGCGGCAATGGCAAAGAACAGTCGAAGAAGACGATGGGTGTACACCTCCAGAAGCATGGGTTTAAGCGTGGGTATACCAAGTGGACCCTTCATGGCGAGCCTGAACGTAGCAGAGAGGAGGTGGTGCGTCGGCGAACCGACGATAATGGCACCGGGATCGTTGACATGGTAGCTGACTTCAACGATGCGCTTGAAGAGGGATCAGAGGAAGAACCGGAGGAGTCTGCAAGGGACTTCTTAGAAATGTTGAATTCCTCACAACAACCTCTTCATGAGCACATAGACCAATGTTAGTTGGATGCCATCGCACAAGCAATGTCTATAAAGACCCAGTTCAACATGAGCAGAGATTGCTTTAACGCGATGGTGACGTCTTGGGGTCGCTCTCTCCCTGAAGGTCACAAACTGGCTAAAAGCTGGTATGAAGCGAAGAAAATCCTCCGTGCACTTAAGATGCCCTATGAGCAGATACTTGCTTGTCCAAACGGATGTGTCTTATTTACGAAAGAATATGCAGACGACAAGTACTGTGCCAAGTGCAAAGCCTCTAGGTACATTGAGAGAGACCTCGGTGATGGTGCGAAGAAGCAGAGCAAAGTCCCCGCAAATGTTCTTCGGTATTTTCCAATCTTGCCAAGAATTCAACGACTTTACTTGAACAAAGATACGGCCAAATAGATGACATGGCACAAATATGGGATACGGGGCGACAAGGATGATCATGGGAGACCGATGATGATACATCCGTCTTGTGCCCAAGCATGGAAGAGTTTTGATCGAATACATCATGAGAAAGCAAAAGAGGCAAAGAATGTACGAGTTGCCATCGGACTCGATGGGTTCAATCTGTTTGGTATGGTGTCAAAGACATATAGTTGTTGGCCCGTGTTTGTTGTTCCCCTCAACCTCCCCCCTGGCGTCATAATGCAACGCAAGCACATGTTCCTGTCGTTGATAATTCCAGGGCCCAAGTATCCGGGGAAGAATATAAGTGTGTACATGCAGCCACTGATAGACGAGTTGAAAGAAGCTTGGGTGAATGGGATACGGACATACGATGCTGCTAGCAAAAAAAACTTCACAATGCATGTTTGGTACCAGTACTCATTTCATGACCTACCGGCGTATTCACTTTTCATGGGGTGGTCTGTGCATGGGAGGTTCCCGTGCCCAAGGTGCAAGGCAAGCATGCAGTGCCGTTGGCTGCAGCATGGTGGCAAGTATTCTTGCTTCGATTTCCACAGACAACATTTGCTTCCTGACCATCCATTCAGACAGGACAAGAAGAACTTCATGAAAGGTGAAGTCGTCGAACACTCGGCAGCACCTGAGATGACAGGTGAACAAATTGGTGATCAACTAAATGCTCTCCAGCTTGATCCCAAACGTCCAGGGTATTTCTTGGGATATAACGAAGAACACGCATGGACTCATAAGCCATGCTTATGGGATCTCCCCTACTTTCACCAGCTCGAGCTTCCACATAACATTGATGTAATGCACACTGAAAAAAATATCGCCGAGGCCATTTTTGGCACATTGTTCAACATTGCTGAGAAGACGAAGGATAATACCAAGGCTAGACTTGATGTGATGAAGCTATGTGATAGACCCGAACAAAACTTGCGGCAACCCGAGGGCAAGAAAAATTGGAGGACGCCCAAGGCCAGGTTTGTTCTTACAAGGGAACAAAAGAAGGAGATACTCATGTGGTTCAAAACTTTGTTGTTCCCGGATGGGTATGCTGCGAACCTTATGAGGGCGGTGAATCTTGATAAATTGAAGCTTGGCGGGATGAAGAGTCATGATTGGCACATATGGCTTGAGCGGTTAATGCCGGTGATGATTCGAGGCTATATCCCTGAGGACGATTGGGAAGTATTAGCAGAGCTTAGCTATTTCTTCCGTGTTCTTTGTGCTAAAGAAGTATCTCCTACTGTGATAGATGAGATGGAAAAACAGGCCCCCGAGTAGCTCTGCAAGCTAGAGAAGATCTTTCCACCGGGCTTCTTTAATCCAATGGAACATATGATTTTACACCTCCCTTCCGAAGCAAGAATGGGTGGCCCTGTGCAGAACCGTTGGTGCTATGGACTTGAGAGAATGCAAAAGACTCTTCGAGCTAAATGTAGAAATAAATGTAGAATTGAAGCCTCCATAGCCGGGGCATTCTTGGCGGAGGAGATTACAAACTTCGCGACATCACGATATGCGACCAATATTCCAAGCTTGCATAATACAAAGTCTCGATACAATACTGGCAACCCCAACCATGAATCCAAGCTCAGCCTCTTCAAAGGGCAACTCGGACCTGTGGGTGCTTCTGGTTCAAAGAATTTGGATCCGAAAGAGTGGAGATCGCTTACGTTGTATATCCTCACCAACCTAAAAGAAGTGCGGCCGTACATTGAGTAAGTGATTGGTACATTATGTAACATTTACTCACATGTTTCTCTCTAACTCCACTCATTTATCATTGGGCAGTGAAGTCGTTGCCCAATTCTCGAATGGAGGGGTCGAACGCGATTCACTCGAAGAGTATGAGCTTCTTGCTGGCGAAGGAGACAGCAATTACGGTTTCATTTCTTGGTTCAGAGAAAAGGTAAGGTATACTTCTTGGAAGACTTGAAGTAGGTATTACGTGCGACTAATACACCAATCCTTCCCACTTAAACTTGTAGGGTGCGTCAATATTGGACAAAGAGTTGAAACAAGTTGCTAATGGGTTAGACTATAAGGTCGGTACATTCGATAAATACGACATCAACGGGTATCGCTTTCGCACACATGGGAACGAGGAGCGTCGGGACGTTCTAAAATCAAGAAACATGGGAGTGTCTGCTATTTGCAATGGAGTTGAGTATTATGTGAACGATGTCCTTGGGATCCTCATTAAGGCGCATTACCCTGGCATGGTTACTTTGCCTGGGGAGGGCAAAGTTCCGGAGCCAGCACGAACTTGGGACCACTTCAAAGCCTGTAATGATACTGGTGTAGCCAACGGCATCGAGTTTCACAACAAAGCCGAGCGGGTCTTTGCCGAACTTTGGGTAATCATTAAGTTTCTTCACACACTGCATATATATAATCCATAGCTAGTCAATTGCCTAATCTCGATTGATCTCGCGTGTATTTGCAGGATTTCTTTAGATGCGAGGATGGAAAGTTGGAGGAGGCACGAGCGATCGTCAATGGACATTGCCCCAAGCTTGTGCACAATCTGATATACGAGGCACGCCCTTTAGCTGTCCGCACTTATATGGCACTTCAAGGCTATAAGAGTCTTGATAAGAAAGCCGGTAGGAGAAAACATCTTGTCAAGGACGAGTACATGCTGGTAAAGCATTTTCATGCTTGTTATTCCTTAACCATCTGTCACTCAATTTCTTTTTGATGTATATGAGACGCAATTGATTAATTAGGTTACTCCGAGATGGTGCGCCGATAAGGGGGAGTGCTGGGAGCGGATCGTGGACTATTGGTGTTCCAAAGAGTATAAGGCGATAAACAAAGATTACAGAAAACGGAGAGCCGCAATGCAGGATCCACCACACCATCAAGGCAACTTGAACCTTATGGAGTTCGGGGAACGTTGGGTATGCCTTCCTTCCCATCGATTTGTTCTTCATAAGCTTGCTGCAAACAAAATAATAAAATGGACTTGCTAATAGAGTTAGAAAATTGGACTTGCTAATAGGTTGTTTGGCTCCACTGGAAAATAAACTCATTGTTATTACCCTTTTCTATCTATTTTTACCTATCTGGCTGGCATACTGACAATCTGATCTGATCTATGCCTCGCCCCCAAATATATATAGTATCAGCCTACTACTTGAATTTCTACGCATAAACAAACACATATGTGCTACAAATCCGCGTCCCCAGCTATATTGCCTATATTATAGGAACTAAAAGTTTAGTACTGCTACAGCATACAACTCTTAATATATTACAAACTATGCATACATGTTGCCAATCCTTGTGATGAAATCTTAATCATGTTGCTTTGGTTGCAGGCGTCTCACAATAAAGCTCCGTTGCCCAACCTTTTCGTCTCGTATGCTTTGGCCCATAAGGGAACGTTCAGATCAGCCACGCCTTATAATGAGAGTGACACATCTTCCGCGTATACCAGCAAGACCGCATACGATCGGATGGACAAATTTAAAGGGAAGGCAAAAGAGTTGAAAGGGCCTGAGTATGATGTGACATCGGAGCCCCTTGACCACATGTTGGTTATGATCTCTGGAGGTGGTAGAAAAAATGGCAAGGAAGCGATTGCAGGAGGCATGTTTCCTAGGTCCTCTCGTCGCTCTCTCCCTGAGTACAAAGCTCGGTTAGGTATCTCAAATACTACTACATGTAAACGCTCGACTCCAGTTATGGTTGAGATGGAGGTATATTCTATACAAGTCCTTCTATATATGCTTTTTTAATTCTTACTTAGTGTTGGATTTGAATATGCGATTGCAATGCCATATTTTGTAGGCCCGCCTGGCGGAGGAGAGGCGGCAAATGGCGGAGGAGAGGCGACTGCTGGATGAGAGGTTGGAGGCGAGGTTGCTGGAGGAGAGGCGACTGGCTGATGAGAGGACGGAGAAGGCATTGTTGGCACAAACTAGTCAATGCTTTGCAATGTTTGCGGTTAGTTCCTTAACAGCCAAGCATGTACATGTAGTCCTTTACTATCCGTAGTTAACCTTCACTCCTCAAACATAATTTGCAGGCTTATTGTACCCAGAATGGTATGCCGCAGATGCCTGCCTTTTCTCCGCCTCCGCCCCCAACGGTCAGTTAATTGAAACACTTGCACGCACCATTATTGCATTTCTTAGTCCGAGTGTCGTGCTAACCATGTAATGCTTCATGCAGCATCAATCAGGCCATGGATCAAGCAATGATCGATCTTCACATGCACCGGGCCCAAACGGCAATAACCTTGGTGGTTCTCCGATTCTTTGAGATCGAGCATGGTTAGTCCCTACATATCTCATTGACTCATTCACATATGTCTCAAATTTGTCAAAGTAGAGACATGTAGCTATATGCATTCTTAAAGCTACTTATTAATTTTCATGATTTAGAGACCACTTTGAAGATATTCATGATTTAGAGACCACTTGAAGATATTCATGATTTAGAGACAAGTAGCTATTTATTTTCATGATTTAGAGACCATTTGAACATCTCCATGATTTATAAACTTTTAAGTAGAGATCGTTTAAACCATTTGAAGATCAAACTTATAAGTAGAGACAAGTAGAGACCATTTGAAACCATGATCCATTTGAATCATTTCAACCATGATCTTAATTAGCTATGTGCATTCTTGAAAATATTTATTCTCATGATTTAGAGACCACTTGAAGCTAATCATTTTTATGATTTAGAGAGCACTCGAAGATATTCATGATTTAGAGTGTTAAATTGAACCAATCTTATAAGTAGAGACAAGTAGCTATTCATTTAATGTTTAAAAGACCATTCTTGAAGATCTTCATGATTTACATTGTGAAATTAACATGGGGTAGAAGCTATTTATTTTGGAAACTCACTAGGAATTCAGGATGTAAATGGACAGCTCGCTGGGCATTGTGGGACTTGCCGGTTCTGACCACCACTTCTTATGTGGGACTATGTCATAGTCCAATTAATTTTTTGTGGCGTATGTTGTGTCAAAATACTTTCTTTTGTCTATTTGGCATATTAATGATTTCGAGCATGTTATTTTGTTGTTTACCAAAATGTGACAGACACCATTTCATCTTGTAGGTTGCCATGCGGATGCTCTTTGTACTACGATGTGGACATGACATTTGTTGTAGTGCGAAATCTTACGTACTGATGCCATCTTTGTTCTTTGTGTATTATTATTTGCTATGGACCTTTGTTATGGAACTATGCTATGGATATGGATCTTTGTTCATTTTGTGATATATATTGTGATAAAGATCTTTGTTCATTGTGATATGGATATTTATTCATCGTGATATTGTGATATGGATCTTTATTCATCGTGATATTGTGATATGGATCTTTGTGATATATACTATGATTTGGTATGGATCAGGGGAATTTTGTTCGTTGTGATATATACTGTGATGTCACATATATATATTATGTACTGAAATGTTGATTTTTTGATTTTTTTTTAAAAAAAGATGAGCGTTTGCCGTCTTGGCCTAGACGGCAAACCAGCCACGTGTCAGCAGCCTGTGCTGTCTGGCCGTTGGTCTGGCGGGGCCTGGCAGGGGTTTGCCGTCTGGAAGCACAGGAGGTAACGGCAAAGCATACAGTTTGCCGTCTGGTCTGAATTACACATGACGGCAAAGAATACAGTTTGCCGTCTAGTCTGAACCATGCAAGACGGCAAAGCATAAAGTTTGCCGTCTGGTCTGAACCACGCAAGACGGCAAAGCATAAAGTTTGTCGTCTGGTCTGTACCACGCAAGACGACAAAGCATACAGTTTGCCATTTGGTCTGTACCACGCAAGACAGCAAAGCTTGCTTGGTTTGCCGTCTGCTGAGCTATGTATCTGACGGCAAAGCAACTGACGCCGTCGGTTTTAGGTCATTTTTTTTGCCGTCTGGTTGGATTCGCTGACGGCAAAGACAAATTATTGACGGCAACTTCTTTGCCGTCACCCCGACGAAGAGCAGACGGCAAAGCAGTCCTTTGCCGATTTAGGCGTTGCCGTCTGACTTTGCCGTCTACTGACTGACGGCAAACTCTTTGCCGTCTGTATTTCCCTCTTTGCCGTCTGTACGTCCCTGACGGCAAACTAGCAGTTTCCTGTAGTGTATGAATACCCGTGGTGACAATGGGGTATTATATTGACTCACTTGATATATGTTTTGGCATTCAGCTCACGGATTCCCGAGGTGACATTGGGGTAATCTATGCATAGGGGTTGATGCATGTTTTCGTCCTTGTTTCTCCGGTAGAAATCTTGGGGCACTCTTTGAGTTTCTTTGTGTTGGATTGAGTATTATGAATCTGAATTTGCTTTGGTGTTATTTTAGTACGAACTCTTGATAGATCGATCGGAAAGAATAGCTACTTGTTATTTTAGTACGAACTCTTGATAGATCGATCGGAAAGAATAACTTGGTGTTATTTTAGTACGAACTCTTGGATAGATCGATCGGAAAGAATAGCTACAAACAATTTCTTCTTATGTTCTCCGCTAGATAAGAACTTTGGAGTGATTCTTCATCGCACGTTGAGGGATGGTTATGTGATCCAATTAGATTTGCATTGTTGAGAGATTGCACTAGCGAAAGTACGGACCCTAGGCCTCATTTTCAAGCATTGCAATACCGTTTGTGCTCCGTTTTATCAATTGCTACCTTGCTGTTTTTATTGTTCCTACTACAAAAACCAATATCTACTATCATTACTACGCTTGTATCACCATCTCTTCGCCGAACTAGTGCACCTATAAAAATTACCATTGTATTTGGTGTGTTGGGGACATAAGATACTTTTTATTATTTGGTTGCAGGGTTGTTTGAGAGAGACCATCTTTATCCTACGCCTCCCATAGATTGATAAACCTTAGGTCATCCACTTGAGGGAAATTTGCTACTGTCCTACAAAACTCTGCGCTTGGAGGCCTAACACGAGTCTACAAGAACAAGTTGTGTAGTAGACATCAAGCTCTTTTCTGGCGCCGTTGCCGGGGAGGTGAGTGCTTGAAGGTATATCTTTAGATCTTGCAATTGAATCTTTTAATTTCTTGTTTTATCACTAGTTTGGTTCGTAAAAGAAAACTACAAAAAGAATGGAATTGAGGTGGCCTCATATTATTCATCTTTATAATGTCTTTCGTGAAAATGATGGAAAGGAAAATTGTGCTCAATTGATAGAAGAAGAATTCAATAAAATGTTTGGCATGAATGATGAGCATGATTGTAATGTTGTTAGTATGAATTCTTTAAATATCCATGATGCTAATGATATGCAAAGCCATAAGCTTGGGGATGCTATGTTTGATGAAGATGATATTTTTACTCCCCCAAGTTTTGATGAGAAAATTTATTATGATGATTGCATGCCTCCTATTTATGATGATTATATTGATGAAAGTGGATTTGGAGAGGTCATGACTTTATTTAATGACGAATCCACTATTTTGGAAGAGGTTGCAATTGATTATGACAACAAAGTTCCTATATATGATGATTATGGTGATGACATGTATGCTATAAAGAATAATGATAACCATGAAACTTGTCATCATGATTTTAATTTTCAATCTCATGATAGTTATTTTGTTGAGTTTGCTCCCAGTACTATTGATGACAATAAATTTGCTTATGTGGAGAGTAACAAAATTTCTATGCTTGTGGATCATGAAAAGAATACTTTATGTGATAGTTATATTGTTGAATTCATTCATGATGCTACTGAAAATTATTATGAGAGAGGAACATATGCTTGTAGGCTTCTCACTAATATCAAGTTTCCTCTCTTTATGTTGAAAGTTTTGAAGTTGCGTTTGTTTTGCCTTCCTATGCTAGTTGATTCTTGTTCCCATAAGTTGTTTGCTCACAAAATCCCTATGTATAGGAAGTGGGTTAGACTTAAATGTGCTAGTCATATGCTTCATGATGCTCTATTTGTGTTTCAATTCTTATCTTTTATGTGAGCATCATTGAAATCATCATGCCTAGCTAAAAAGGCATTAAAGAAAAGCGCTTGTTGGGAGACAACCCAACATTTACCCCTACTGTTTTTATGTGTTCACATGATTATTCTACTGTAGTAATCATGTTTTATTGCTTTTTTTCAATAAAGTGCCAAGTAAAGCCTTTGGGATAGTGTGGATTTTAGTTGACTTGAATCTGTGCAAAATCAGAAACTTTTGTGCTCAGTCCAGGAATTTTTAAAATTTACTGGAACGTTCTTTTGATCTGAATTTTTTACAGGTGATAGATATACAAATTCTCTACGTTTTCCTAAGTTTTCAGAATTTTTGGAGTAGCAGAAGTATGGTTGGAGTACAGATTACTATAGACTATTCTGTTTTTGACAGATTCTGTTTTCTATGCATAGTTTGCTTTTTTCTAGTTTCTATGGCTTATATTGCTCAATATAAATTGTGGAAATGATATGATACAGTAGGAATTTTTTGGAAACAATTATGAATCTTGTATTTGACAGTACCAAAGTGAAATGGTTTGCTCTTTATCATACTAACCTATCTCACGAAGTTCCGTTAAGTCTTGTGTGATTGAAGTTTTCAAGTTTTGGGTGAGATGTCGATATGAGGAGAATAAGGAGTGACAAGACCCTAAGCTTGGGGATGCCCAAGGCACGCCAAGGGAATATTCAAGAATATCCAAGCAACTAAACTTGGGGATGCCCCGGAAGGCATCCCCTCTTTCGTCTCCAACATTATCGGTAACCTCACTTGGAGCTACATTTTTTCGTCACATGATATGTATTTTGCTTGGAGCATCATTTTCTTGTTAGGATTTGCTTGCTTTTATTTGGAATAATGTTTTGCATCTTTCTTTTCAATAAATATGTCAAGGATAGCATTTACCATGCTCATTTTGCAAGTATATGAGTTGCTGTTTCAAAACAGAAAGTTTATTGATGTTGCAAAAATTCCTGAGAAAAGTAAGAATGTGATAAAATGTTGAAACTTTTTTCACAGTAAGCTCTGATAAATTTTCTACAGTGTGGTAAATTTTCATAATTTTTGGAGTTAAAGAAGTATTGATACTCTTGCATTGTTTACAGACTGTACTGTTTTGGCAGATTGCTGTTATGTTTGCATTGTTTGCATATGTTTGCTTGTTTAATGGTTCTATTTGAGGATAGGAGTATTAAATATGCAGAGGCATTTAGTATGCAATGTTGAATAATAATTTTTGTGATATGCTACAGTAGAGAATGATAAGGTTTTTGCATTGGTTTATACTAACTTATCACACGAGTTCTTGTTGAGTTTTGTGTGTATGAAGTTTTTAAGATTTAGGGAAACCGTGATATAAAAGGAATTAAGGAGACGCAAAAGCTCAAGCTTGGGGATGCCCAAGGCATCCCAAGATAATATTTCAAGAAGTCTCAAGCATCTAAGCTTGGGGATGCCCCGGTAGGCATCCCACCTTTCTTCATCAACAATTATCGGTTAGTATTGGTTGAGCCTAAGTTTTTGCTTCTTCACTTGAGTTGTCTTATTCTTGGAATGTCATTTTGTTTTGTTTTACTTGCTGTTTTAATAAAATACTTAGATCTAAAAGTTTTTAAATAAGAGAGAGTCCTCAATTAGCTACCCCTTTACTTAACTACTTGCTTGATCTTCACTTATATCTTTTTGGAATAGTTTGTCATTTACTCTCGTGCTTCACTTATATCCTATGAGTAAATTGTTGAATGAATTGAATATCATGAAGTTGAAATTATATGTTCATATCATGCCTAGTGGTAGCTTCACATTGGGTTTAGAAAGTGAAATCTTTTGAAGCTTGACAATCACAATATTGGTCATACAAGCAATTCATGAATGATTACTATAAGGAAGAGAACTTTCACATGCAAATACACTATCTTGGAAATCTTTTGTGATTGTGAGCCCCCATCAAAATATTATATGCCAAAATTGTTGATGTTGGACAAGGAAGACAACGTAATGATTTATGTTTGTTCATATTCACTTAGAAGTTATATTGTCATAGATCCTTCAACATGTGGTGCTTGCCCCCCATCTTTGCTAGCCAAAAATTCTGCACCAAGTAGAGATACTACTTGTGCATACAAAAACCCTTAAACCCAAATCTTATTTTCAAGAGTCCACCATACCTACCTAAGGATTGAGTAAGATCCTTCAAGTAAGTTGTCATCAGTGCAATAAGGCAATAAAAATTGCTTCTAAAAGTGTTAGATCATTTAGTGTAAGAGAAAATTGAGCGTTGTACGAACTTGTGATGGCAAAGAATAAAAGTGACAGACTGCATAATAAAGGTTGCTATCATAAGGGGCAATATAACGTGATGTTCTTTTGCACTAAGGGATTGAGCATACAAACAAAAAGCGCATGGCAACCTCTGCTTCCCTCTGCGAAGGGCCTACCTTTTACTTTTATGTATTTACTTTCATGCAAGAGTCAATGGATTTCTCTCTATTCCTTTTTATTTTTCTCTTTTGGCAAGCATCATGTGGTGAGGAAATATCTAGGCACTTATATCCAGTTGGATATGGGTAGCATGAGTTATTATTGTTGACATCACCCTTGAGGTGAATACGTTGGGAGGCAAAATTATAAGCCCCTATCTTTCTATGTGTCCGGTTGAAACGTTTTGCTCATGTGTATGCGGTGAGTGTTAGAAATCATACAAGACTATATGATGGTTGAGTATGTGGAGCTCTTACTTAGACTCTGTTGAATAAATTGAATTGCAATTGTTTGGTGACTAAGAATATAGGTTGTTGAGTTTCAAGAGAATTCATTGTTTGAACCTTAACATGTGAATTGGTTGCTACTTTAACATGATGAGTTTTATGAGAAAGAGTCGCTGTTATGATGCTAGGAAAAGTGATTGAAATTACTATTGATCAAACTTATTGTTGGGGATACAACTACTGGGTATGAACCGCCCAGGAGGGGCCGGGTCATACCACTGGCGACTCAATATGTGGAGATGGCGGGTCATAGTAAGCCTATTGACGGCCCAAGACTCGGGGGCGACTTGAGGCCCAGGAGGATGAACTGCCATATGTATAACATATTGTAAGGCAAGCTTAGTTTGTCACCGAGCCGGACACGTTGTGTATGAGCCGGCCGGGACTCTGTAAGCCGACCGGGCGTCAACCTGTGTATATAAAGGGATGACCCGACGGCGGCTTAAGGGAGAAAAAAAGCAACAAGTCGAGAACTAGGTCAAGCGTATTCGCTCCCTGGTAATCGAAACCCAAGCAATACAACCTAAAGCAGGAGTAGGCTTTTACCTCGTTGAGAGGGGCCGAACCTGGGTAAACTCTGTGTCCCTTGTCCCGTTTAACCTCTTCAAGCTAACCTCGTCGCAATGGCTCCACACCTAAGTCCTCACGCTAGGACATCCGCCGTGACAATTCCACGACAGTTGGCGCCCACCATGGGGCCGGCGCACGGTGGTTTCGAGTTCTTGAAGGGCAGCTTCGCAGGGTTCAAGGGATACACTGTGGGACGGATGACCAAGAGTCATCGCGGCAAGCTCTACATCGATGATGCAGGCTGGAGCCCTGAGGCCGGCTCAATTGAGTACGGGTACCGGGTCCCTTTGGCGGAATCCACGTTTTCATAGGCAAGATCGGCGAACCGGGCCCTAAACCGGACACCTGCACCGACGTCATCGAGACGGCTCAGCGTGCGCGACCCGCCCGGGTTCAACCCGCCGTGAAGCATGCCTTTGTTGGATTTATCCATGGGGCGGAATTGGAGGAAGGATCTGTATCTGGTGGTGAGACGGCCATCTACTCTGATGGTGAGTCATCAACCGACGAGACCAACTCGATCTATCAACTGCAAGACGGTCGGCTTGGGGGCTGTTCCGATGGTGACAGTATTCCGGACCCCTATGAGCCGCCGAACAGGGTCGCGATTTTCATGGCCGGTACACAGCCGGCTCTTGGTGCTAGCAGTTCTGCGCGCCCACCGGCTCAAGTTCTCACAGAATTGTTGGAAGCTTTGGCGACTTTAATGGGGGTGGAGGTAACCCCGGATACTCAGGAGCAGCATAAGGTGGATGTGGCGAAGGTGCGAGATGAGATCGCCCAAGCCAAGGAGGAACTGGCAGCTGAAAACGCTAGGATGGCCGCGGAGCGGGCTGCTTTGGATGCCCAAGCACAACGGATTCAGGCAGACTCCTTCCGGCTCACATTGGATCAGAACGCTTCAAACGAGGTCATGAGGAGGAGGCACCAGAGTCGACTACCCCCGGTTTACGAGGCAAGGAACCTCTTTAACACGCCTAGAGCAGGAACCAGTGACCTGCCGGCAGTGAACCGGGGGGTCGAAGTACCTGTGACCGGAACGCTGGTTCAGCCACGCGCGATGGACCCGCCTCGTTTGAATAATACCCTGCCTCAGCATGTTCCGACACCTCCGGGTCATTATTCTAATCCGTTGGATAATATGATTGCTGCGGCAATGCGATTGGCGGCCTTGCTAGTTGAAAGCGAGTCACCAGCTGCGATAGAGACACGGAGGGTTAGAGAGCTTCTTCAGACAGCGTTGGATCAACAGGCGGCTTATTCGTATAGTCGCGAAAGGATTCACTCAACCCCTCGGCCAAGCCGGAGTTATAGCCGACGTATTGAATCGCCAGCAGTTTCAAGCAGTGAACAGCGCCGTAACCAGCCTCATGGGCATAACCTGGCGCACGGTGGTGGTGATGCTCAAA
This sequence comes from Thinopyrum elongatum, assembly GCA_011799875.1. NCBI lineage: Eukaryota > Viridiplantae > Streptophyta > Magnoliopsida > Poales > Poaceae > Thinopyrum > Thinopyrum elongatum. The sequence continues at coordinate 445,062,959 of CM022298.1, read as the reverse complement.
CCTTGGTGGATCAAGGCAGAGCGCGGCGGGAGGCTGAGCTGGCGGCTCAACAATAGTCGCTAGTTTATCCATCTGCATTAGTGGAGGCAGGAGTGACTTCCAGAACTTTGGGTGTGCCGTGTTTAGTGCCAGCTCTACGCAATGAGCGTTTGCCTAAGGATTTCAAGGGCCCTCGTAAGGTTCCTAATTATACAGTGAATCAGCCCACTGAGGCTTGGATCGAGAGCTATGAGATGGCCATGGAGATGCTAGATGTTAGTGATGCTTCATGTGCCAAGTATTTCACCATGATGTTGGATGGGCCGGCTCGTACTTGGTTGAAGGGGCTCCCTGCTAATTCCATTAGATCATGGGCAGAGTTGAAAGCTCGTTTCATACAAAATTTTAAAGACACATGCAAGCAACCTATGTCAATCCTGGATTTGGATTCTTGTGTCCAAGGTGAAGGCGAGTCAACAACACATTGGGTGCGCCGGATCTCAGCTATTATACACTCGTCGGACAGTATCAACGCCGGCTCAGTAGTCCTGATGTTGGAGAAGAATTGCCGTTTCCTTCCCCTTAAGCAGAAGCTGGGGAGGCTTAAACGCCACTGCAATGACATGGGGGAGCTCATGGCGGCTCTCGTCAAGTATGTCGACTCTGATAATACCAAGGACCCCGAGTCTGATGATGAGAAGCCGGGGAAGGGAAAAAGAAGCAGCAATGCGAAAGGGCAGCAGCATAACTCAGCAGGTCAAGGCGGCAATGGTAAGCGCAAGGCTGATGGCAACTTAGAATTTGTGGCTAACACCAATACGTAGAATAATAATCAGCATCGCAAGGGAAAACCGGCCCGGTTTGGGGGGCCAAAATTTAACCTTGAGGCAATGATGAATCAGCCTTGTCCAAAGCATAGTACGCACGAGAAGCCTGCCACTCATCTGTGGAAGGATTGCTTCATCATGAAGGAATATAGGAATTCCAATTTTTTCCAGAACAATCACGGCCCGAATGGCGGTTCAGGACCCGGCTCTCATGGGCCTGGCTTTGGTGGTGGCGGTTCAAACTCTGGCTTCCAGGGCCAAGGTAATCAAGGTGGCTTTAATCAGCAATCTAGTCAAGGGAATTAGCAGCAGCAGTCTGGTTATCAGAGTAACCCGAAGCAGTTGAATAGTGGACAGTACCATGTTTTTACCACGATTTTATGTAAACGGGATCAGAAGCTCCATAAAAGAGCAGTAAACTCGGTTGAGTCGGCGGTACCTCGTTATTTAAGGTGGTCTGAGCAGACCATCGTATGGAGTCATGAGGATCACCCTCCCCGGGTTGATAATCCAGGTCAGTTGGCATTGGTGGTGGCTCCCCAGGTAGGAGGATATAAACTTACAAAAGTACTCATGGATGGGGGCAGTAGTATCAATATCCTTTATTATGATACTTTTCGTCGCATGAATTTGTCTGACAAAGATCTTCAGGCGTCTTCTACTGTTTTTCATGGGGTGGTGCCTGGTAAGTCGGCATATCTGGTGGGTAAGATAACCCTGGAGGTAGCCCTTGGAGATGACCATGATTTCAGAGTTGAAAATTTAACCTTTGAGGTGGTCAAGATAAAAAGCCCGTATCACGCCTTGTTCGGGTGGCCGGCTTACGCCAAGTTCATGGCACGGCCTTGTTATGTTTATTTACAGCTCAAAATGCCGAGTCATAAGGGCACCATCACGGTGCACGGTGATAGGAAGATTGCTCTGGATTGTGAAGAGGGTGATGCTGCGTATGCTGAGTCGGCCTGTGCCACCGAGGAGTTGAAGTTTTATAAGGATAATGTTGACCCGGCGGATATGACACCTTTGAAGAAGCCAACTACAGAGAATGACCCCCTGTTGAAATTTAAGTTGGCAGATGACACTAAGTTGGTCGATTTTGTTCCTGGTGACTCATCCAAACAGTTCAGTATAAGTGCCAACATGGATCCGAAATAGGAAAGCGCGCTCATCGAGTTCATCCGTGAGAACCGGGACATCTTTGCATGGAAACCTTCTGACATGCCAGGTGTACCGAGGGAACTCGCTGAGCACACTCTTAATGTTGATCCAAGATTTAAACCGGTCAAGCAGTTTCTTCGTCGTTTCAATGAAGAGAGGCGCAAGGCAATTGGTGAAGAAGTGGCCCGTCTCTTAGCCGCTGGATTCATCATTGAGGTTTTTCATCCTGAGTGGTTAGCTAACCCGGTGCTGGTGCTTAAGAAAAATGGCACTTGGCGTATGTGTGTGGATTATACAGACCTTAATAAGGCCTGTCCGGCTGACCCTTTTGCTCTCCCTCGTATTGATCAAATTATTGATGCTACGGTGGGTTGTGAGCGTTTGAGCTTTTTGGATGCTTACTCTGGGTATCATCAGATTAAAATGGCAGTTAAGGACCAGGAGAAGACAACTTTCATCACTCCCTTTGGAGCCTTCTGCTATGTGTCTATGCCCTTTGGGCTCAAGAGTGCCCAGGCGACTTACCAACGGTTCGTTCAGAATTGTCTCCATGACCAGATCGGACGCAATGTTCACACTTATGTGGATGATATCGTTGTGAAATCCAGGAAGAGAGAGACTTTGATAGATGATTTGAAAGAAACCTTCGACAATCTCCGGGTCTATAAAATGATGCTTAACCCGGCCAAATGCATCTTTGGCGTGCCAGCAGGCAAACTATTGGGTTTCCTGGTTTCTGAGAGAGGCATTGAAGCTAACCCGGAGAAAATCAAGGCTATCACTTCCTTGGCTAAACCGGCATGTATCAATGACGTCCAGCGGTTGGCAGGTCGGATTGCAGCTTTAAGCCGGTTTATCAGCCGGCTGCGAGAAAAGGCTATCCCTTTGTATCAAATGATGAAGAAGACAGATAACTTTGTCTGGAGTGATGCTGCCAATGAGGCGTTTGAGTCGCTTAAGAAACAACTGGCTAAGCCGCTGGTTCTTGCAGCTCCTATTGAGAAGGAGCCCTTGCTTTTATATGTGGCTGCAAACAATAGAGCTGTCAGTGTGGCAATTGTGGTTGAAAGTAAAGAGTCAGGCAAGGAGTATCCGACTCAAAGGCCGGTTTATTATGTCAGTGAGGTGCTCATTGAATCCAAACAGAGATACCCACATTGGCAGAAATTGGTTTACGTCATGTTCATGGCTAGTCGCAAGTTGAAGCAATATTTCCTCGGTCATCCCATCACTGTGGTTAGTTCTGCTCCCTTGGGGGATATTATTCAAAACAGAGAAGCCACAGGCAGGATCGCTAAGTGGGCTATTGAGCTTGGACCCCATGGCTTGAAGTATATGCCTCAGACGGCTATAAAAGCTCAAGCACTTGTGGATTTCATCAATGATTGGACAGAGCTGCAGATGCCTGAGGATAAGTCGGACAATACATATTGGACCATTCATTTTGATGGGTCCAGGCAGTTGGAAGGCTCGGGGGCTGGAGTTATATTGACTTCCCCGCGAGGTGATAAATTCTGTTATGTTTTAAGGTTGATGTTCCCTTGTACTAACAATGCAGCTGAGTATGAAGCCTTACTCCATGGTCTTCGAATGGCTAAAGAGATGAATTTAAGCCGAGTGAGGTGTTTTGGCGACTCAGACTTGGTGGCTCAGCAGGTGTCAGGAACTTGGGATTCAAAGGATCCACTCATGGCGGCTTATCGCTGAGAGGTTGATACTATTGCTGGTCATTTCAAAGGTTATCAAGTGGAGCATATTGATCGTAGGAAAAATGAAGCTACTGATGCTTTAAGCCGGCTGGGGTCTCAGCGCAAGCCGATACCCCCTAATGTTTTCCTTGATGTTTTGCATAATCCATCAGTTAAATTGCCTACGGAGGAAGATCTTGCAGTCCCTGACCCGGAAGCACAGTTGGTGGCAGTTCTCCATGTTATTCCTGATTGGACTATTCCATATTTGGCTTATATGACCCGGGGTGAGTTACCTGAGGATGAAACCTTGGCCAGGCAAATAACCCGGAGGTCTAAGTCAATGACTATTGTCAATGGGGAGTTGCATAGATGCAGTGTTACAGGGGTGTTTCAACGATGCGTTTCGCCTGAGGAGGGCCGTGAAATTTTAAGGGAGATTCATGAAGGAGATTGCGGTCATTATGCCGGCTCTAAATCTCTGGTTGCTAAAGCTTTTCGTCACGGGTTTTATTGGCTGACGGCTCACGCTGATGCAGAAGATCTGGTCAGTAAATGTGATGGCTGTCAGAAATTTTCAAGACGAGCTCATGTACCGGCTCAAGAATTAAGGAAGATTCCAATTACTTGGCCGTTTGCAGTCTGGGGGTTGGATATGATTGGGCCTTTTAAAAGGTCCAAGGACAAAAAGACTCATCTCCTGGTAGCTGTTGACAAGTTTACAAAGTGGGTTGAAGCTGAGCCGGTCAGCAAATGTGATGCAGCAACGGCGGTTCAATTCGTCAAGAAGGTGGTCTTTCGTTTTGGATACCCTCATAGTATCATTACTGATAATGGTACTAATCTGTCTAAGGGTGCAATGAAAGAGTTCTGTCAACAAGAGCATATCCGGCTTGATGTGTCATCAGTGGCTCACCCTCAGTCTAACGGTCAAGCTAAAAGAGCCAACAAGAAATCTTGAGAGGTATCAGACCCCGGCTTATGGTCCCCTTGCAGAGGACGCCGGGCTGTTGGGCAGAGGAATTACCCTTAGTGTTATGGAGCATCAATACCACCCCCAACAGATCTACGGGTTACACGCCTTTCTTCATGGTTTATGGAGCAGAGGCGGTTCTCCCTAGTGACATCCGTCACGACTCGCCCCGTGTGGCGGCTTATGTTGAAGCTGATAATGAAAAAGCACGTCAGGATGCTATTGACCTGTTGGATGAGGAGCGTGACCTGGCGGTGGCTCGTTCGGCGATTTACCAGCAAGGTCTGCGTCGTTATCATAGCCACCGGGTTAAAACCAGGACCTTTCAAGAAGGCGATTTGGTGCTCCGGCTTATCCAGGATCAAACTGATATGCACAAGCTATCCCCACCTTGGGAAGGACCCTTTGTGGTCAGCAAAAATCTGAACAACGGGTCATACTACCCTATCGATGTTCGAGACCACAAGGACTCACACACGTCGGAGGAGGAAACCCGCCGGCCGTGGAATATTGCTCATCTTCGGCCTTATTACACCTGAGCCACCGGCTCTTATGATGTACATACCTTGTCAATGTATATATTATGATGAATATAATAAAGCTGGCATCCCTGAATTCAGGGCCTCTGTTGTTTCATTTCTAAAGAATATGAGTCTATTATTACTTCATCTAATCACTTGGGGGCTTCCTGCTCATTGAGCATAGCTATGACTACCCAGCTGATTTGGCTTATACACCTGGAATGAAATATTACATGGGGGCTCTGTTAATGGACAGAGCTTAGTTGACCCTTGTAATAGGCTTGGACGCCAGGTGTATTCACCAAAACATCCGGGTTATCCTGCCTTTGTAAGTCTGCCACTCCACCCAGGTAATCCTGGAATGACTCGCCGTACTCTTGACAGTCAATCTTATAGACCCTGAACTTGTAAAGGTTAAAACAGCGATTGGTCATGTGAGGCTCGGCTTACAAGGTTTGAATGAAGGTTTAACTCATCAGCTGTGCGGCCCTTGAATAGCACTTGATTTTGAGGCTTGGCGGCCTATGAAAGCCTTGGGTTTTAAATTATATTTGATTTTGAACACTTTTTGAGGTTCATCTCTTGTGACATGTTAATACATGATTGAAAAACCAATGAGGGCTATGTTGCCTTATGGTTTATATATGAACTTATCCGGAGTTTATTAACCCGGCCTGGCTTTGGACTTTAAGTCGCCAGTGTATAATAATTATTTGCTTGAGTGTTGTGCTCTAAGCTTTGGGATGTTAACCCTGGCTGCGATGGCGTAATAAGCTGGCAGTATGAATAAAATTGTACAGAACATTGTGTTCTGTCTGGGTTGTTACCATTGCTGACATGATAAGCCGGCAATGTGTCTAAACATCACAGGAACAAATGATTACACCGCCTTGCATCATTGATGGTACTAAAGAAGCATAAGTGGCGGATCTTTAAATGATGGATCAGCAGTGTTATGCGAATAAAACATGCACGATGGCGTGACAGAGCGGAATTGTTTAAACTAGCCTATTACAAGGCATATGAAGGCCCAAAAGAACAAGTGTTTTTCATATGTAGCGTCAAAACGCTATGACTAGCACCGACTCATGAATTCATATGGTTATTCTTGGCGGGTTGAGGCTTCCGGGTCATCCTACACCGGTTCTTCTTCCTCCTCTGTCATCTGGAAGTTAGGCGATGACCAATCGATCCCAGTCAAAGCATTGAAAACAGCTTCATCATCTATAAGGGTTGACGGGTCAATATCAGGAGCGAAGGTGTGCTTACGCATTGGCGGGATAAGGTCCACGACCTCATACACCGGCGCCTTCACCTTGGTATTTTCAGCATCATAAACCAGGTGATATTTGGAAAGATCAGTCTCTTGGGCCAATTTGCTTGAAAAGAGACGCAACTCCCTTACTATTTTTGTGAAGTCCTCAGCACTGAAGGGAGACCCATCTTCTTTTAAACTCGGGCAGCCGGTGGCCAGTTCTGCCGGATCAAGCTCTGATTGCCATGCCCTTGCCCGGCTTAAGACCGTAATGGCACCAGCTCTGGCGGCTGAACATTTCAATTGTTCAACTCTTTGTGGCAGCACAGATAGCTTCTCCAACGTTTCCTTGATGAGGGAAGGCGGTTGCTTCTTATGGGAGGAGGCAGCAATAGCTCTTTGAGCGCCAGTGTATAATTGCTCTATAAGGGTGTAGGCAGCTTTCAGCTTCATGCGCATGTCTGAGCCAAAGTGGGAGATTCTGGAGCCTGCATTACCAAAGAGATTGATAAACCGGCTGAGTAATTGTTCAAGGCATGGATGATGAAAGATTGAAATATATTATCGCTTACCAAAGATGGCGGCTGTCATGCTATTGATTTGATGTTTTAAGCCGGATAACTCATCAGTAACCGGCTTAAGGGCGGCCTCAGCATCTTCTGCTCTTTTTTGTAGAGCTGCCTTCTTGGTTTCCCAGCTATTTTTCTCAGCACTGAAGTCCTTTTTTTAGTTTTTCAATATTTCCCAAAGCAGTCTTCAGTGCTGATTTGGCCTTGGAAGTCTCAGATTGCTGGGTCTGAATATTTTGCCTCAGATCACTGACTTGAGATTCCTTCATGTCCAATTCAGCATGTCACATAAAAAGGCAGGCATGACATTCTAATGATCATCCTATTGTAAGTCCCAAGCATAATACAAGTATTTTACTTGGTACTTGGGGGCTAATGCACATTGCTCTTTTCTTCAAGATAGTTATATGATGACTCGGCTACACTATTATAACTATAGCCGACTCATGGGGGCTACATACTTGGATTTTATTCACAATTATGGTGGTAAGTTCTGGCTTATTGATGCTGAATAAGCCGGCCCTTGGGGAATACATATGCGAACTTGAGAACTACAATTTGAAGTCCCGGTTTTAGCTGTGCAGCTTAAGCCGGCCCTTGAGGGCTACTTGTTTTGACTCTGCAACTCTAAAGCGCTATGACAGTAATGAAAGATTAAAGAGGCTATCTGAAGTCTACAGTATATTCAATTCTATCATACCCAATAGACTTGGCGGCTGGCAGAGATATATGGACAAGATGATAGTGGTTACCTCAAAACGTTCCTTCATAAGGTTGACTAGGCTGGCTTCAAAATCACGGCTGGTGTGAAGGCGGTTTAGATAGCCTGAATAAATCTCCTGAGCATTGAACTGGGCATAGCCTTCCAAGTCCACTTTCCACTTGCCCTTATCAACAGCAGAAATTTTTTCTTTGGCGCTGTGCTTGGATAAGACGGTGGGATTACCTGGTGCTGCATAAGCCGTCCCAGTGATTATGACTTCTTCAGTCTCTTGAGCCGGCTGCGCGGGGCTGGGCAGTTTAGCAATTTCTGGATCAACATTCATGGTGTCCATAGTGACAAGGTGCTCTTCTGGTGGTGGGTTATCAATAGTGGCCTCAGCGGTTGGATAAGAGGTTTCTGGCAATTGTTTTTCCGGCTCAGAAGGGTTGGAGTCTTCAGCCGGTTTGTTCAATTTCGCCTTCTTGCTGGGCTTGGCCATACCACTGAAAAATAAAATACAAAGATGTCAGCATATTGATTAAGCATGAAGTTTCGACTGATTGAATGCACCCTTACCCAGGCACGGTCTTGAAGGCCGGGATTTGAGTTCCCGTTGAGTCGACGGAGGAGGAGTGAGATGTTCCCTGATAGTTTGAATCAGACGGATTAAGAGGTTGACGGAAGAAACCTGCCTTGGGGTAAGCTAAGTCGGAAATATGTGAGACCTCGGGACGACGCTTGCGAGGAGCCGGCGTGTTTGGTAAGCCGGAAGAAAGAATCCCACCACCACTGTTCCGGGTTGTGCGACGAGCTTCATGCTGCTGCTTCTTCAAAATAAAGTTGGGATCCAAGTAAGCTAAATGGTGAGAAAAGCTTACTTTCCGGCTTGCTTGTTGAGTTTTCTGTGTTGGCAGAGGTTCTGAGCGGGAGGGAACGATAATTACCTCGTCATCATCTGCACGGCTGGCTTCTGCATCATCCTGATAATGGTCATTGTTAATAAGATGTACAAAAAAGGAGCCAAGAGAATCAAGTTCTACCTCCGACTCTTCATCAAGAGCAAACGGGTCAACTACTTCTGATTTTTTCTTGGCAGTTTTCTTAGCCAAGTTCTTGGTCCTGGTCTTCTTGACCGGCTTATCTTGAAGCTTCTTTTTCTAGAAGGGGGAGTCAGCCTACAGAAATTCAAGTAAGAATGAAAAGGCAGATTGACAGATAATGAGTTAATGAAAACTGTTCACAAATACTCACAGCTGGCGGCTTGTTGAGGGTGCAAAAGGGGTTCAGCCCCGTCTTGCTGCAAGTAGCCAAGCTTTTGTTCAGCAGTGTCTTGACCATCTTGTTGAGGCTCTCGTCGTCCAATTGCACTCGGCTGTGGCGTTGTGGGTCTTTAACGTCACAGGTATACTTGCACATTAAGCCGGTCCGGCGGCTTAAAGGTAATATTCTCCATGCGACCCAGCATCGAACTAGGTCAACTCCAGTTAAGCCATTGGCCATTAAGGCTCTAATTTTTCCAAAAATGGGCATATATTTGGCTCGTTCTGCTGTGCTGATCCGGTCAAGGAGGGGGTGCCTGTTGCTAAGCCGGTTCTGACGATAACCCGACAAGGGATTTTCACCTTCGGGAGATGTATCTTGGCAGTAAAACCAAGTCTGGTTCCAGTCCTTGGGATGACTGGGAAGTGCAGCGGCTGGGAAAGTAGCTTCTTTGCGCCTCTGGATTGAAATGCTGCCCAGTTCTAGGCTGGGTCCATCTGTGAACTCAGTCTGGCGGTTCAAGTAATAGAATTCCCTGAACAGCTCTACAGTGGGTTCCTGTTGAAGATATACTTCGCAGAAAACTTGGAAGTTGCAGATGTTTGAAACAGAGTTGGGCCCAATATCTTGCAGATGAAGTTGAAAGAAGTGTAGAACATCACGAAAGAATTTTGAGCCGGGTGGAGTAAACCCCCGGAGCATGTGATCCGTGAAAACTACAACTTCAGCTTCTTTTGGTTCAGGAGTGGTCTCGATTCCCGGGACTCTCCAATGGATCACACTCTTTTTAGCCAGGATGCCTTCGTTCACAAATTCATTAAGGATCTCTTCCGTGACAGTGGAAGCAACCCAGTTGCATGAGGTGACAGTTTTGGTCATTTTGAGGATGAAGGCCTAAAAAGAAAATATTGCTGGTTTAAGATTATGCTGTTAAGCCGGCTAAATGATCGGAAAGTAAGTGCTATAAAGGTTGATTAAGCCGGAAGATAATACACATGTTGGTGGCTTAAAAGGGGACTAATGGTACATGGCGGGTTATGGTTTGTCAGTTAAGCAGCCCAAACAGTTGCCATATTTTAGATTTACGAGGATTTGCTAAGTGATGGACAAACAGATTCCACAGACTGGAGCTATAATTTTGGATCTATGGCAGTTCAGAAAATGCAGCAAATTATAAACCTAAGGTGGCGGCAGCAGAAGAGTTCGTATACTCCGATGAGATCTTCTATGAAAAGAAAGTATCCGGATATCAAAAACAAGTGCTAGACTGCTACTGCACAGGCTTCGTGCTATGTTCAGATCAAAAACTACTCGAACTAAAGGGGAAAACGAAGAACAACGAAGAACACCGATGAACAAGAAAACCCTAATGCAGATCTGAAGTAAAAGGAGATGAGCACTTACCGGCGATGATGGACAGCGGTGGTGCACCGGAGTTCTCTGGTCTAAACAGGTTGAGGCAGCAGCCAAAGTTGTTGCGGCGGATGGAGGTCGCGGCGGCGGAGCTCGGTCTACAGAGGAGTTGTGAGAGGAAGACGAAGGCGAGAAGGCAAGGGGGGAGAATGAAAATGACCCCTGTCCCTATTTATAAGGCAATGTATAGATGGCATTCACGGGAATCGAGGAGGCCAAAATCATCATATGGCTATATGGACGCCTCGATTTTTGGGATGATCATTAATATAAGGATCAGTTAAAGATATTCTAAGCTTCGTGCGAAATTAATGCGAAATGACGTCATGGCGGTTTAAGGAGGTTCTGTGAGCTGACGTCATGGCGGGTTGTAGCAAATTTATTAGAAGGACGATGCAAGATTCTGGCAAATCGGGTAGTGAAGATTGATGTGAACAAGTTCAAATCAACCTGGGGCCTAATGTTGGGGATACAACTACTGGGTATGAACCGCCCAGGAAGGGCCGGGTCATACCACTGGCGACTCAATACGTGGAGATGGCGGGTCATAGTAAGCCTATTGACGGCCCAAGAACCGGGGGCAACTTGAGGCCCAGGAGGATGAACCGCCATATGTATAACATATTGTAAGGCAAGCTTAGTTAGTCACCGAGCCGGACACGTTGTGTATGAGCTGGCCGGGACTCTGTAAGACGACCAGGCGTCAACCTGTGTACATAAAGGGACGACCCGGCGGCGGCTTAAGGGAGAAAAAAGCAACAAGTCGAGAACTAGGTCAAGCGTATTCGCTCCCTGGTAATCGAAACCCAAGCAATACAACCTAAAGCAGGAGTAGGCTTTTACCTCGTTGAGAGGGGCCGAACCTGGGTAAACTCTGTGTCCCTTGTCCCGTTTAACCTCTTCAAGCTAACCTCATCGCGATGGCTCCACACCTAAGTCCTCACGCTAGGACATCCGTCGTGACAATTCCACGACACTTATGCACTTTGCTAGCATTCACACTTCATAAATTATTTCTTTTATCATTTACCCACTCGAGGACGAGTAGGAATTAAGCTTGGGGATGCTGATACGTCTCCAACATATCTATAATTTATGAAGTATTCATGCTACTATATTATCATTCTTGGATGTTTTACAATCATTTTATAGCAACTTTATATCATTTTTTGGGACTAACTTATTGACATAGTGCCCAGTGCCAGTTGCTATTTTTTGCTTGTTTTTTACATCGCAGAAAATCAATACCAAACGGAGTCCAAACGCAGCGAAACTTTTTGTGGATTTTTTATGGACCAAAAGACATCCAGCGGGCCAGAGCAACACCTGGGGGGTGCCCCGAGGGGGGCACAACCCACCAGGGCGCGCCTGGGCCCCCAGGCGCGCCCCGGTGGGTTGTGCCCACCTCGGTGGCCTCTCGCACCGCCTCTTCGCCCTATAAATTGTCAAATATTCCAAAAACACTCGTGGAGACCCTAGATCAGAAGTTCCGCCGCCGCAAGCCTCTGTAGCCACAAAAAACCAATCTAGACCCTGTTCCGGCACCCTGCCGGAGGGGGAAATCATCACCGGTGGCCATCTTCATCATCCCGGCGGCCACCATGATGAGGAGGGAGTAGTCCACCCTCGGGGCTGAGGGTTTGTACCAGTAGCTATGTGTTTAATCTCTCTCTCGTGTTCTTGAGATGTCACGATCTTGATGTATCACGGGCTTTGTTAATATAGTTGGATCATATGGTGTTTTCCCCTCTCTATCTTGTTGTGATGAATTGAGTTTTCCCTTTGAGATTTCGTTTTATCGGATTGAATACTTTTATGGATTTGAGATCACTTGATATATGTCTTGCATATGAATACCCATGGTGACAATGGGGTATTATATTGATTCACTTGATATATGTTTTGGCATTCAGCTCGCGGATTCCCGAGGTGACATTGGGTTAATCTATGCATAGGGGTTGATGCACATTTTCGTCCTTGTTTCACCGGTAGAAATCTTGGGGCACTCTTTGAGGTTCTTTGTGTTGGATTGAGTATTATTAATCTGAATTTGCTTTGGTGTTATTTTAGTATGAACTCTTGATAGATCGATCGGAAAGAATAGCTACGTGTTATTTTAGTACGAACTCTTGATAGATCGATCGGAAAGAATAACTTGGTGTTATTTTAGTACGAACTCTTGGATAGATCGATCGGAAAGAATAGCTGCAAACAATTTCTTCTTATGTTCTCCACTAGATAAGAACTTTGGAGCGATTCTTCATCGCACGTTGAGGGATGGTTATGTGATCCAATTAGATTTGCATTGTTGAGAGATTGCACTAGCGAAAGTACGGACCCTAGGCCTCATTTTCAAGCATTGCAATACCGTTTGTGCTCCAATTTATCAATTGCTACCTTGCTGTTTTTTATTGTTCCTACTACAAAAACCAATATCTACTATCATTACTACGCTTGTATCACCATCTCTTCGCCGAACTAGTGCACCTATACAAATTACCATTGTATTTGGTGTGTTGGGGACACAAGAGACTTTTTATTATTTGGTTGCAGGGTTGTTTGAGAGAGACCATCTTCATCCTACGCCTCCCACGGATTGATAAACCTTAGGTCATCCACTTGAGGGAAATTTGCTACTGTCCTACAAAACTCTGCGCTTGGAGGCCCAACACGAGTCTACAAGAACAAGTTGTGTAGTAGACATTGCACACTCCATGTATAGGTCTCTCTGGCACAGAATGTATGATTCTCTAGTCCAAGCTAAATATCTGGGGTGCACTCATGTTACGCACACAAATTCCCTAGCTCGTTGTCCGTAACTCTCTCACACACCACTCCGCCGGCTCGGGGCTCTTCCCTCTCTCTCTCTCTCTCTCTCTCTCTCTCTCTCTTGAACTCTCCATCTCCCTACGTTACACATACACATGCATATGTCACTCGCACTAGATAGACCCATCTAAAACTCTCTCTCTCTCTCCCTCATTCTCTCTCCATCTGACACGCACACACACACACACAATCTCACGCTTAGCAAAGTATGATTGTCTCTCACTCATTGTAGGCACACGCAGTCCCCCCATGTCTCTACTCCTATAAAAGACTCAGTTGGTGATGATGGTGTGTCTGCCATCCACCGTTTGTGACCATTAGATCTGCATCTAACGGCTATGAGGTAAGTTGTGGCATTTTTGCAACAATAGCCCACTTCTCTGCTCCAATTTGCAGAAAACCCTTATTATCTTGAAATCAACCACACCCCTACCTCACCTCATCAAAACAGTCTGAGAAATATATTTTGAGTGAAACGTAATATATTTTTAGTGGTATATGTATATCAAAACAAGAGTGTTTTCTTTCAAGTTTTTGAACAAGTACTATTCTACTTTGGATCCGTTGCAACGCACGGGCACATTGCTAGTATATGACTATTTCTCAATCTCCATCACAAACATACGCATTGCCTCTTTCCCTCACTTGGTCTATCTCAATTTCTCTCGGGGCATCTATCTATCGCACACACACCTCGTCCCTTGATCTCCCACCCATATAGTCCCCTCATGATCTCGAGGGGATCTCTCTATCACGAACACACCCTCTCTTCCTCCCCATGCATCCATCTTCTCCATACGTCCCTCTCGACCTCTGTCCCTTGTTGGCCACACCTCTATTGGACATGTGCTATAGGGGGGTCTCTCTCCGTTGCTAACAACCACGCACTAGCTATCTCCGTGTATCTCCTCGCCTCGCTTTTCTATCTCGGAGATGCATGCATGATATGTTTGCATAAGACACGCACCCACTCTCTCTCTATTTTATCGTTTGTTGTCTCTTTCTCTTTCGCACACACACACACACCCTTTTTGCACACTCACTCTTTCTCCTTCACACGCACTTGATCTCTCTCGTCTTAGGTACTCTCTTCGGTCCATAGCATATAGATTTGTTAAAAAGTCAAACTTCACAAAGTTTGACCAGGTACGTGGAGAAAAACATTTACATCTAGAACGGCAAACATATATCATTAGATTCACCACAAGATGTAGTTTCATGTGATGTATCTTTGGTATTGTAGATAAAAATAATATTCCGTGTAAGCCTGGTCAAAGTTTCCAAAGTTTGACTTATAGAAAATTTATATGCACTGCACTATCGAATGGATCGATGGAGTATCTCTTTCCCTCTCAGCTATCTGACGCACCACTTAGCCGTATCGGGGCTCCTCTATCTCTCTCAAACTTTATATCTCTCCCTAGTCCACACATACACATATCTAGCTCGCTCGCACCACATAGACCCATCTAACAATCTCCGCCCTTGTTCTCTCTCTATGTGACACGCACCCCCCTAAGTACCATAATCTCTCACTCCATCATAGGCAGACGCACTCCCCCCTAAGTATGACTATCTCTCACTATCCATCAGGAACACACGTATTGTCTCCTTCCATTCCTACGTCTATCTCGATATCTCTTGGAGTATCTTCTATCGTGCACACACCTTGTCAGTCGATCTCCCACCCATGTAGTCCCATCACGATCTTTAGGGGATCTCTCTATCACAAACACATGCTCTCTCCTCCCCATGTCTACATTTTCTCCATACATCTCTCTCAACCTCCCTCCCTTGTTTACCAGACCTCTCTCCCTTGTTGGCCAGACCTCTCTTGGCCACGTGCTAGGGGTCTTTCTCTCTCGGTTACAAACAACCACAAACTATCTCCTCACCTCGCTTCTGCTATCGAAGATGCATGTGTGATATGTTTTCATAAGACACACACACTTTTTCTCTACTTTATCGTGTCTTGTCCATGTCTCTTTCACAAACGCACACACACTTTCTTCACTCACTCTTTCAATCTCACACACACACTCTGTCTCTAGTTAGGTACTCTCTCACGTCCATAACATATGGATGTTTTGAAAAGTCAAACCTCAGAAAAGTTTGACCAGGTATATGTGGAGAAAAACATTTACATATGGAACGATCAATAGATTCATCACAACATGTACTTAGTTCATATTATCATTTATCTTTTGTATTGTAGATATAAGTAATTTCTTTATAAACTTGGTCAAAGTGTCAAAAGTTTGACTTACATTTTTTTACAGGCACTACATTATTGAACGGAGGGAGTAGCTCTTTCTCTCTCTACTATCTCCCTTTTTTTCTTTGGCATGGCTCTCTGTACTCTCACTCGATCTCTCTTTACTGAGGGATTATACGATCACTGTGTCAGCGTATAGCTCCATATATTTTTTAGTTGACCGGGCAACCAGTCCACATGCTGCCTTGTCAGCTTGTGTTCTCTATCTTGGTGTGCTGGCCCATGTGGCAGTGGGTGAAAATAAATAAACTAGAGGCCCATCTGACACGCGATGAAGTAAACAAAGTTGAAACCACTCGCGGTAGCACCCCGCACACTAGTAAATTGAGGGCACACTTCTTCGCGTGAAGGACGCACTCGCGCACACCACAACACTGCGTGGCAGCATGCAAACAAGGACGCACTCGTGCAGACCCAGCACACAATACACACCAGCACACGTGTACACCGGCGTCGCCGCCGGCTGAGATGGACAGCGAGGCAGCCAACAAGCGGAGGCGTCTCGAGCCAAAACCGCATCCGGCGAGCCTGGACTTCATCAACAGCCTCCCCGATGACATGCTGCTTGTATTCATCGCCCTCCTCCCCACCAAATCTGTCGTGCGGACCACCCTGCTCTCCCGGCGGTGGCGCCCCCTCTGGCGCCGCGTCCCCCTCAACCTCACCGTCGACAACTGCCTCTGCGACGGGGATTGCAATTGCATGGCCACAGTCTCCAAGATCCTTGCATCGCACCCTGGGCCAGCCAGACGCCTTGACATCCGCATGTTCAGTACCAACTGCAAGATCCAAGCCAAGTTCGACGAGCGGTTTGTATCCCCTACCCTAGATTAGCTCGAGGAGCTCAGCTTTGAAGCTAGACGATGTCGCTGTCTGCCGCCGTCCGTGGTCCGCCTCACGCCAACGCTGCGCCGCACCAGCTTCAACTCCTGCTACTTTCCCTCGATTAATGCCGCGCCCGCCCTTCTTCTCCCTCAACTCAAGCATCTCGACCTCTTCGACATTGGCATCTCTAAGAAGGCTATGGAGCACCTGCTCCACGGCTGTACTGTGCTCGAGTACCTTCGTCTTCGGCAGATCCACGGGTTCATTAGCCTCCACATCACCTCGATGAATCTCTGATGGATTTATGTGTCTTGCTAGCCCCGCAACAAGACATCAATTGGGAAGAGATCACTTGAGCTATTCCACGTTATGGTCATTGAGAATGCGCCTTTCTTTAAGAGATTGCTTGTATCTGATCTAGTAGGTCCAACAAAAATCAGGGTCATTGACGCGCCAAAATTGACATCGTTGGTGTACTCGTCTGCCAAATTCTTCGAACTCTTTATTGGACCCATAATCGTTGAGGTACAACCCTCATCTTCTTCTCCGTCTTCTTTAAATTCACATTTTTAAATTTCTTCTTGATGTATTTACGAGTGTCATCCAGAAAATGATTCCCACAAGCTTGACCCAGTCTATGCGCACAGTGAAGATCTTGGCAATAAAATCTATTGGCCCCAATCTGGATCACGTTGTTGGATTCCTTAGATGCTTTCCATGCACAGAGAAGCTACTCACCAAGGTGAAACTTCTTTCCTATTAGTAAACGGTAATCACAAGGTAGCTCAATTTTTTCGTAATTTTCCCAAACTACGATGACAAGTGTAGTGTTCAAAACTGCATCTACGCACTGCCCCGAAAAAAATGTTTTTAGTATTTTTTCTCACGTGATCACCTGCATCATTTTTTGTTGTACTAGTAGCCTAGGCTACTCATAGTGCCAAGTAACTTAGACTAGTAACTCTATGGTTAGCCTAAGAGCAAGTACTACCTCCGTCCTGGTTTACTCTTCGTATTTTGTAGTAGTATCAACATTTGACCATAGATTTAACTGACAAAATGTTAATGCATGTCACTAAAAATTATATCGTTGGAATCGTATTTGAACATAATTTCAAATGGTACAATTTTTGGTGGCATGCATTGGCATTTTCTTAGGTAAATCTATGGTCAAATTTTTACACTAAATATGAGGTAGTACAAAAGTGGGCTATAACGGCCCTCCACTCTGCAGGCCAAAACACGTGCCAAATTCACTTCTGATGCATTTGGCATCGATGCCCTCCATTGCTCACCTGCTGCCCCAATCTGGATCACCTACTTTGCTCCAGTGCCAAATTAACTCACGCAATGAAAAAACACTTGCGTGCGAGAGGGAGAGGACTGGGGCAATAAAAAACACTTGTTTGGGAGAGGGAGAGGTTGGTGTAGTTGGTTTGATTGATTTGTTTATACAGCGGTGCCAACTCTCTCACATTGCTAGAGCGGTGCCGAAATCTTTTGATTTGACATCGATGCATATTATGTGGTATACTTTTGAGAAATATGGCATCGGCCACATAGTGGAAGACAACAAATGCCCAAGCTCTTCACGTGCTCCTAGGTAAATGAGAGGAAAGAGAAAGAGAGAGAGAGTGAAAAAAATATCACTGGCCTTATAGCCAACCCTATCGTATGAGCGAATGATATTGGTACCTCTTGATGATGACACGACAATCTTATACAGCCAGCTGCTCTAATATGTTCTCTTCTTTTGCAGATAAAAAAAGACCCGAAAGTGAAAAATGTGCTGCACTATAACAATCTCATCGAATGCCTTGATCTCCATCTTTCAAAAATTGATTTGATAGACTACCGAGGCAGCACATCTGAGATTAAATTGGCCAGATTCTTTGTTCTGGAAGCAAGTGTGCTCAAGGTAATGAGGTTTGGCATTCTCTGGCGCAACAATGAATAGCGTGCTGATCACCGCAAGCGTCTAAGCCTAATTGACAAAGGCTCCGCAGAAGCTAAATTTGTTTTTGAAACATCAACTCGCCAGAGACTCAAAAATTTATTTGCCCATTAGTGACTTGTCAGTGCGGTGGATTTTAGTTTTACGATAATGCTGCATCCACCTAAAGTAACGAAAGTTCTTGCGTAAACTTCTTAATAATCCCCTCTTCGTAGGTGTAGCATTACTCCTAGCATTTGTAATATCAGTTTAAAACTTGTAATATTACAACTATCCAGCATGAGGTACTATGTCTCTATCTATATCTATCTATCTACTCCTATAAAAGACTCAGTTGGTGATGATGGTGTGTCTGCCATCCGTCATTTCTGACCATTAGATGTGCATCTAACGGCTGTGAGGTAAGTTGTGGCATTTTTGCAACAATAGCCCACTTCTCTGCTCCAATTTGCAGAAAACCCCTTATTATCTTGAAAGCAACCACATCGCTCCCTCACCTCATCAAAATAGCCTGAGAAATATATTTTGCATGAAACGTAATATATTTTTAGTGGTATATGTATATCAAAACAAGAGTGTTTTCTTTCAAGTTTGTGAACAAGTACTATTCTATTTTTGTAACACCCCAAAAATCGGGTTATCGATTTTTGTGCTGTTATTCCTTCCTAGCTTTTCTCTGAGAATTTTTTCCTCTAGAATCTGGTGAGTGACCAGGTGAATCCAGACAATCCTCAACCTCTCAGTGCCTTTCCAATTCTCTTGTGCCAGTCAAGTTTCCGTCAGTAAGCCCCGAACCTCAGTTCCAAAATATCGGAACTGGAAATCCTGCCTTTGTGTTTACAAAGGAGCTACCATTTTCTTTGCTCAGTTGATCCTCCCAAAATTTCCGGAGATAATCCTTCACACATAAACCCTAGATGTGCTAAAATATTGCCAAGTCATATGCAATATTTCTCATCTAGAATTAATTCCTTTTTCCGCCTTTCCGAGGAATTAAATCCAGAAAAATATCTATCCATCTCCAAAGTTCATGAAAACTTGTGGAGATATTCTTTGTGATCATATTGAGCTCACATAAAAATATTGGCCATAATTAAATAGGGGAAATTGCATTTTCCTATTTAAAGCCAATATATCAATTTGGGGCCTTTCCAAAGGAACTACCATTTTGGTAGTTAGGAAAAATCCAAATAATTTGTTGAGCTTTTCCTATCCCTATATTCACCATTTCCAGCAAGATCTCAAGTTCCACCCATCAAATTTTGAGCACAACACCAGTTTGCAAATTCTGTTCAGATTTTCAGTTTGCAAAGGAAGTGCTTGATTCCTTGATCTCCTTGGGCTGAAATTTTGCAGGGTGATTCATCATGATATATTACCCCTGGATACCAAAATTTAGCTCATTCCATCAAGTCAATCTTCCTCAGTAAATTATCTAAGTTTCTGTCCAGATTGCATCTCTGTGAAGGAAGTACCCTCATAGATGATCAATTTGAGCTGAAACTTTTCCAGACAGTTCCTATGACCATATCATCACTCTACACCAAGAATCATTCAAATCCATCTAGCCATTTGACCCCAGCATCATCATTTGCATTTTTGGTCAGTGGGCAAGGTTACAAAGGAAGTACCAGCTAGCATTGTCCATTTGTGCCCAAATTTTTCCAGCATGACTACCTTAGTGGATGACTCACCACTGCCCAAGATCATGCCAATGGGTGCACTGTGGTGGCCACACCACATGACAAACACTTTGCTGCCAGAACCTGTTTGACCTTGGTTTAGTCACCTCAGAGCTCCCCTATGTCTTCCAGACACATAGGTCAACTCAGCGATGTGTGGAGAACCTCCCAGATATCATTTGGCGTCAAGTGCATCGTGGCAAGGCGATGGCCACGTGGTGACCACGCCAATTGCAGCTACAGCCGGAGCTCTGTGTTGAGATGTCGCGTCCCTTCCCCTGTGCTCGCGCCGGAGCCTTGTGCCGATGTCTGCGGCAATGTACGAACCCTCTTCCATACCCAGCTGACCTTGGAGGCTTGCCCGTTGGCCGGGCGTGCCGACAGCGGGTGCGCCGCTAGCGTGCCGCCACGGCACCACCGTCTCGAAACCTCCCCGTGCGTCTCGGAGCTTCGGCCATCGTCGCGTAGTCCTCCCCTCTGCTATATATAGTGCGTGCCCCGAGCCCTACTCGATCACCAGCAGCCCAGCCCCTCCCAATCCTCCTAGCTGAGCTCCCTGAGCTCCTCCCTCCGCCATGGCAGTGGCTCTGTCGCCGCCCGTCCTCTTCAAGCTAGCCAGCTTCGGCCTCCCCCTTCTCTCCATTCCAGTCCTCGGACTCCCTCGTGGTTCACCGGGCTGCCGCTCCCTCCAATTTCTGCCGGAGTAGCCCGTGCCCACCACCCAAAGCACCACCATGGCCGTCTTCTCCTCTGTTGCCATTGCCCTCGGCCCATTCCGGCGCCCTGGCCCTCCCCTCTCCCTTCCCTCTGCGCCAGAGGCCTCCTCTACGGCCTTCTGAGCCGCTGCCACTCTCATTTTAGTCGGGGAGGTGCTGCCGAAGTGACCTCGCTGTCGGCCAATGGCCGCTGTGCCTTGGTCAGTGGCGATGGCGCTGTGGGCCGTCCCGCGCAGGCCCGCAACCACCACTGGAGGCGGCGCACGTCGGTGGAGCCCTTGAGCTCACCGGCTGGACCTCTAGAGCGACGATGGGATGGACATGCCGGCGGCCGAGGCGCGCCCCTGTCTTCGGTCACAAGGAGGTCGACGACCAGAAAGGGAGAAGAGAGAGGAGGTGGATAAGGCGGGCCCACACATCATTCAGAGAGAAAGAAGTCAACCCGGGCCCGCTGGTTTAAGTGAAAACATATTTTAGGGAGTACGTCTTCTGACTCCGAAGGCGTATTTTTCAAAAGACGTTTTCCTTTTTCCAGCTGCCGGCCGAATCTATTATATAGTAAATGTTCGCTGGTTAAGAGCTAAAGTGGACAGTTTCTATCCGTTTCTGCGCTTAACGAGCGAACGGCCCTAACTTCGCGACCGTAACTCCGATTGAGGTAAAACCAACGCCCACGTCTCCGTCTCGTCGAGCCCGTTTCGATGCCGTCATTTTCATAATGTTTTCACACTATAGAAATGACCATTTTGCCCTTGCCCTTTGATCAGCCCCTCCGAGAGGGAAACTTTTCCGGCGAATCTTCCCGGAGTTTTATTGCACTTCCTCCCGGCGTATCCCTCTACCCAAGGCAAGCCAACCTCTTCCATGAGCTTCGGACATGCGTGATGACTTTGCTTGCACCCTGTGTGTTCATTGTAGTACATCTGTATCACCTATTAGCCTGCACTTGCATACACCTGTTATGTCATCTGTTTTAGATGTTAGCATTACGTTTCATCTAATATCATGCCTTGTTTCCATGCCATGCCCTGCCATGCTAGTAACAATATTTTGAATACCCTTATCATGTGAGTGCCATGATCTGATATCTTGCCATGTTTGTCAACGTTGTAATAATTCTGCTATGCTGATGTTAAGTGGCTGTTTACACTTATAATTGTTAAGGTAATGGTGGGATGATGGAGATATATTGATAAATTTAGTTGGTTGGTCAAGAGTCACCTGTCCGGGCTTATCCGTGCAACCACATTTGCCGGTATGGGACGGCCTTGACTTGGTCTGATCGCATGTTCTTTCACCGGTACCTCCAAAGAGGGAGGGTTATGCACGCGCGCTACCCTGGCCCGGTAGGCGGCGATAACCCTGTGAGCCCAGTTGAGTTGTTTGGGTACCCGTCCCCGTTTGGGACAGTAGTTTGGCCACGACGGTGGCAGGTGTCGAGAGGACACAGGGCCACCCAGGGCTTGACTCCAAGAGGGAGTGTGATTGCCGGTGGTACGATGAAAGAGTCACGAGTCAGACAGGTTTCGTTGGAGCAACGCTGGTCCACCCGAATGGGATCACGAGGTCAGTGCTCCATAGTGTGGGTAAAGTGCGCAACCTCTACAGAGTGTAAAATCTATTCGAATAGCCGCATCCACAGTATTGGACAGCCCGACCAGACCTCGCTAGGTGATCAACGGTAATGATGATAATGGAAGAACCTGTCCTGCATGGACACTAGATGTTGTCAGGAGTATGGTATGTTAGCCATGAGATGGCTATGGAGGAGATGGTCAGATGACCGAAAGACATGGATTTGGATCAGGTTCAGATTGGATCATGAGATTATTCGGAATATGGATTATTTACTTGATGCATGCTTTACTTTACTATACTTTACTTCAGTAGTTATTTTGCTAGATAACCCCGTTATATCGTGATGATTAATGCTGCTAGATGTTTAAACATGCCAGATAATCTTGCTACGACATGATGATTAATAATGCTAGATAGGTATGCTATGCCATGCTTGATTCATGTTCTTCTGCTAATTCCATGCCATGTTTAGAATAAATTCTTGCATAGCATAGGGCTTGCTTTGTCATCTGCTTGTTTGGATGCTATGTATTTGGTTGTCTTGCGAGTACATTCAAAGTACTCACCTGGCCTTGCACGTGGCCAGTTGCAGGAGAAGATTCGTTGTGCTAGGTCGTAACCCAGCCAGTCCTGTGAGTTATGGAGCCCAGCCAGAGACGATGTCACCGCTGAACCAAGACCTTCGCTGCCATCTTAGTTAGCCTTGGAGCTATGTAATATTGTTGTAAGCAACAGTATTGTAATACTCCATTCTATTTAATAAAGCCATTTTTGTGCCTGGAATTGCTGTATCATGTCTTTGACGTGCGCCAGGTCTTATCCTGGGGCTGGCGTGCGTCGGCCCTCTATCGGGGTGCCACAATTTTGGATCCGTTGGAATGCATGGGCACATTGCTAGTTATGATAAATGTTCGCGTGCATAGGTGCAGCAACGATATACCCATTACTCGAGTACAATATTTATTATTACTTGTGGCAACACACTGGAAATTATGTCGAACACGGCTAGTTGTAAGCACGCTAGCTCTACAGCCATGATGATAGTGACTGCACACGGTGAGGCTGACTTTGGTATGCCGAACACGACGCCTACACTCAGATGTCATCTCCGGCGCAGGGTCTTGTCACTTCACTGTGAGGAGCAACACGTAATAATTTGACCAACGGGTAGTATAGTACTACTACATTGGTAGTACTACTAGTACTAGCACCACCGTCTGGATTTAGTAGTACTACCACCACTGTCTGGATTTAGTATTTGACTAGCAATATCTAGTAATGCATGTCACAAAAAATATACTACTCCCTCTGTAAATAAATACATGGAGTATTGTTTTATTCGGTTTTGAATGTAGTTCCCGATGATATTATACTTTCTCCCTTCCGGTAGATGGCTTAAATCTGAAATCTCATCAATCAGACTACTATTGTACTCCCTCCGTACTGGTGCATTAGTCACATTATAGAAACCAAATAATCCCAAAACTTTTAGCCCTTCCCAGTGCTCCAAGGTGTATAGGTGCTAAGGACACCACATAGGCAAAAAAATGATGTGCCAGAGCAATTAAAGAGGAGAGAGAGCATTATGGTGACCCCAGGAAGAAACGATGCTAAGCACGTGAACCTATGTAAAAAGACTACCAACCAAAGCTAAGCACCTATGCATTGTGGAGACTAGTTGCTAAGATTTTAAATGCTCACCTCATATAAGCACCCATGCATTGGAAGTAGTAGGCGCGTTGCATTAACTACCCACCTCGTTCCCCGTTTTTTGCCACGAAAAAAGAAATCAGCCAATAGGAGACGTGAGGTGCGTATGCATTCAATGACTTGAGACTACTTAGCACAACATGAAGTGCTAAATTCTCTGCATGCAATTGACATATAATTACAAAATACTACCTCCGTCCTGGTTTATTGGTCCCCTTAGTATTTTGTGCCAAATTTTGACCATAGACTTGACTAAAATAATAATAATGCATGTCACCAAAAAATTGTATCATTTGGATTCGTATTTGAACATTGTTTCCAATGATATTATTTTTGGTTACATGCATTAACATTTTATTAGTTAAATCAAAGGTCAAAACTTGGTGCAAAATGCAAAGGGGACCAATAAACCAGGACGGAGGTCCCTCCGTCTAGGTGTATAAGTCATCTTAGGTTGTGCACCGCGACCAAGGCGGAGGGGAAAACGAGAGAACTTAATGTTTTTTTTGCTAATTAATAGCATTGCATGCAATGAACTAACCACTGCATGTCATGTTTGGTAGTCTCAAGTCATTGAAAGCATGCACGGCCCACGTCTCTATTGGTTGATATGTCACAAAACAAGAAACGAGGTGGGAGTTAATGTAGCATGCCTAAGTGTTTTGGGATTATTTGGTTTTCGTAAGGTGACTTATACACCTAGACGGAGGGATAACTATACTGCACCGGTATGGAGGGAGGGCCGAGGAGTAGATGGCCAACACACACATGAATGCAACGCAGTCTGCACTTCTCATATAAAGGCTCCCTGCTAGTCCAATCTACGAAATCCTATGCACCTACACACCATAACCAAGGGCAAGATTGATCACTCCAATCACAAGATCAGTTGACTAGAAGCTAGACCCATGGAGGCGATGAGCGCGAGCATGAGCTGGCTGTGCGAGATGGTCCACGATGCCGGCCTGCAGCCCAGCACCGAGGAACGTCTCCAGGTCGTGCTTGAGGCCGCTAGGGCGAGAGGCCTCTTGGACGACAGCTTCGTCTCTTTGTTTGACGAGGTCCTCGTCGGCTTCCTCGACAAGTTGACCGTCGTCAAGAAGCTCACGGACGACCTTGACATATGCCTCCAGCCCACGCGCCCAGGCTCTGCGATGCCCACCACCCTCAATGGCCTCTATGGCGACAACCTCTTCGACACACTGGTGGCCCTGCGACTGCCTGCCGTCGCGCCGGAGAATGTCCACCTCGAGGTTGTGCTCGCCGCGCAGCGCCTGGCGCAGCAAGACACCATCGACATAATCACCCATGTCTACAAGCAAATCATCGACAAGGACTACTACATGCAAGAGGAGGACGATAGGATGCTGGCCTTCTTGGACCGCAGGGCAACCTTGGACGACATTGTTTAGAAGCACGTTGAGCTCGCCGCCAACGCCGTTGGTCCTCACATGTCCGTTGGTGACCCGGCGCACTAGGGCGTGAGGATGTCGTTGATGGATCCGTATGTATCTTTATCTTTTCGTCATTTCCATGTAGTAGTATATTGTATAATTATCTTACCTTTCGCATCAACTTCATAATTTTTGTACGTACCATGCATGAACTGCGCCAGAACCAAACTTCTCATTACTCTAGGGAAAATCGTTATTTCTATCTATCGGTCGCGCCAAGGAGCAGAACCAAATTTTACAAGTTACAAGTTTAAAAGGAAAAGCCTGCCGTGTTCGCGTCTCACCCCCACACGGTTGGTCTGGCACTCCGCTCAAGGGGGAATGCGTGCTATGTTGCATTTTCACTTACAAGTGGGACCGCAGTTGAGCAAACCGACTATCGGAAAACCCCCACCCCGCCCATCGCGCGATGGCTGAGTTAGAGAAAACAGGAGGGAGAAGAGATAGCTGTAGCACGGACTCCAAGGAAATTGGTGTCAGATGGGACTCGTGTGGCTGGCGTGTGCCGTACTGCTAGACGTGAATGCTATAGTTATGGCCCATGCCACCCCACTATATCGAGGTGATGGTTACGTAGAGCGAACACATTATCTCTCCAGGAGTACGGTAAATGACTAGTACTACTCACATTGTCGTGAAATTTTCGGGAGTCCGTGCTCAGCCCTCCTCTCTCTCTTCTCAGCCAGCCAGCAGACACTCGGAATGTGCCCATCGTCTGTTTGCTCACATTCAGTCCCACATGTCAGTGAAAACGCTAGACGACCCACTGAACCTGCACATCTTTCACCTTGATGTGCTGGTGATGAAAAACAAATCCAATAAAGATCTTCGGTGGCCGCTTTTGGAGTTACTCAAGAGTAAGATTCTATTTACAGTTTAACCCAAGATGCACATCACATGCCTTCAACTAGCACTCCATTTTCTTGCATGCCACGACATGCTGGATGTACCATGTGTCGGTGAAAGGAGGAAGAACTCGACCAAATCTTCTCCCCATTTAGACCGGAGGAGTAGGAAACATGGCAAGCCCTTTGCCTACATCATACGTAGTAAGCCCACCTCACGCTATCACCATATTTCTTGGCTTCCATGTGACACCAAGCTCTAGTTGATGGTATACTACTACTAGGACTAACTATTGTACTAGCATACTACTACTGGCTCTATGTGACATGGCAACTTCATATAACCGGATGTTGGCTATACTACTACGGTACTCACACTCCAAGAAGTGACTCGAAAACCATTCATAAATTGAGTTTATCACATGCATATGCATATGCAAATGTATCATTCATTACATACAACAAGTCAACAACACACAACGACAACGAGGATACATGTTGGATTATAGATTATTTCCAACAAAACATTCTAGTAAATACTAAAGTTTTTATCACACAACAAATAACAAGCAATGAAATGAACTTCAGCTCAACCAATCCTCGGCGTTGGAAACGCTTGCTTTGAACCATAAGTAAGCCTCTAGGAAGGGCCAGCTATTGTCAATATCGAGACCAACGCAGGACTCATCATCCAGGCTGAAGCAGCCTATATTAGGACACATATTGTTACAACCAGGGTAGGGAACCATATCAATGTCTGAGGTATAGATACAATTGCTTCTCATAAATGGTAGTAACGTTGTGCCAACAGCAGCTGGATCGCCTTTCACCATCATTGGATAGTTTTGTCCAAGGAGGAGCGAGTTTTCTCCAAGACTATCAATACGGAACCAGGCAGAAGGTTCTGGCGCTAGCACACTAGTATCCTTCCCGAATACCCTGCAACGGATGTTGGAATAGGTCCGGAGAGTGCGACCATGGGAGACAACACCTGCTTCCTTAGTAACATCAACAGTGCCCTGTATACATACCAGAAGGGGTGATCCATTGGAATAAGTTGCCAGGTGCCACTGAGTATGTAGGTCCTGCTCGTCCTCATGCTCGTGATCATTACCATCGTCATCTCCCCCTTGGTTATAAATTTTTTCAAGTATAGGTGGTGGAATGTTCACAGGACCTCGGAAACACAAGAAGGTTAATTAGTACGGGGATACTAACGCACATGCACGTGGATGAAACAATTCTAATTACAGTGGAAGACAAACGTACTAAAACAATAAGGATTCCATGCAAAAATAGTGCTACGAGTGGTGGCAGCAAACACAAGACGCTCGTATTGAATTGCATCACAGTACTCATCCATGTACAGAAATTGATTTTTGAGCAATATCCATCGAGGCGTGAAAGTAAGGACGGCAAAAAGCTTGTCGAAGATAGCAACAACATGATAGTTTCATGTAATCCCAAGAGCGGTTGGGAACTCGACAAATTGCTATCTTCTGTAGACGACAGTCACCATGATCCTATTTGAACGTAAGTGGATCATCTGTGTGCTCAACCTTAGGGCACTCTGAGATTTTTGGAAGTGGAACCCGGTGACGAGTGTACACATTCACAAGTTCCCACTCGCAGTTGTACCCAATATAAACAACCCAATCTCCATTTGCGCCTGCCCATGCCTTACCCTTAAGCGATGGCATCTTAACATCACACGTATCATTATCAAGCAGCATCAACTTGCACAAGGCGAGGCTTCCGTCGTCCCCACACCAGCGAGCAGGGTCATGGCGAAGAAGATAGGGGAGATCAAACCGCTCCTGAACCCTTGGGTTCTTTGTAATGATGTTATTTGTTGAGTTAAGAATGGTCTTGAACGAACCTGCCATGCTAGCCGAGGTGATGACGTCGCACCAATCAATGAGTTCCTCCACCACGTCATCTTTTAGGTCGGGGCAAGAATAAGGGGGTTGTTTTCGGCCTGTTCCCTCCATGGGGAAGATGATCGAACAATGGCAGAAGGAAGGGTGAAGGCAAATGGAGGGAGGAAGAGCATGCGGCATCAGTTCCAAATCGAGAGGGAAAGGCGAAGAGGCAGTGGAAGGTTGCCACGGTACAGGAAGAGGCGCCCCGGCCTACATAGACGTCCGTTCGGAAATTGTACAAAAGGACTCGTCGTCGTCTCACTGACATGTTGGAACGGGACCACATGTCAATGAAACATGGTGTGTCATTTCTCGTGCAAAATGCGATCTGGCCGCGTTGGCCCGAGGTGCCACATTATTTCTCGACTTTATTTTTTTAATGGCGCTTGCTTGCTAAGGGCTGCCCACTTGCTTCTCACACTATCACCCTCTCTCCAGATCTAAAAAGACGGCGGTGGCCCCTCTTTCTCCCTCGTCACCGATGGTCACAGATCCGCCAGGATCCCGTCCGCCAGGGAAGAAAAGGACGTGCAACGTTGACGCACTCGTCGTCGGCGAGCGAGGCCACACATTGACGACAAGGCCGTCCTCTGAGACCTAGCGCCCTCGCGGGATGGCCTCCGTCCCCAAGCTTGTTGCCGTAGTGTGTGCGAAGTACGATGACCAAGAGCGAAGCCACTTCCCGCCGACCCTCAGGTATGCTACCTCTTTTCGAACCATACCCTTGTTCTATTGCCCTATCTGCCACGTCACTGCATGTGGATCTTTTTCCACTCCACCATCTCCCCAATTTGCTATCCTCTGCTCTGCTGGTCACGCAGACGAAAACCTTAATTTGCACTATTAAAGGAAACCCTACTTCATGCAGACTAATCCATATCTGGGTTGAATAAGGAAAGGAAGGGAGAACGTACTGTCGAAGGGACTAGGTATCGAACCCGCATCTAGGTTAAAAAGGGGAAAATCAGTAGCTAAGGAACGAGTCTCGTGTCTCTTGGTTGAAAAAGGGTAGAAAGGCATCACAACGCAATAGAGAATGACCAGGACGATCGGTTTGTTGTCCTCACATAGGAAAAAGGTGGCTAAAGAGAACAAAAATGGGACGTAATCCACATATGCTGCCTGGATATTTGTTGCTCTGGGCAACCATACCTCCCTCACCACTCTATGCGTCCATGGAGGTACATCGTACTGGTACGCCCACTATCCGAATGGGCCTCCCATGCTCTTATTGCCACTTTTTTGCTGTTACTATAATGCCACCGGTAAAGTCAAGCAATGCTACTGCTAAAGTGATGCCACATTTAACCAATGCCGCACTTAGTCTAATGCCACCGATAAATTTAAGCAATGCCATTTAATGTCACTGGATTATTTCAGGGTTAGCTGTTGATTGTGGATGTATTAAATATTTTTCAGCTAAGGCATTCTAATGCTGTTGCACGACCAGTATACCAACGATGAAACTTGTTACTACCTTCAAATTTTTGCACTGTTAATGCTTATAGATTACATACCTCACTTTCATGAGATAAATCAATTTTTTTTGTAAGTGTCACCAAAATGCCATGGCGCTGATGTCATTTTATTTTGGTTAAACTGCACAAAAAATTATGAAGAGAAGAGGAAAGGTCAAGAGTGGACACCTCCTCCTCCGGCTGTTTCTTGATTCATTTGATCAAGTTTTTATGTTTGATCGATTATCAAGATTGGGATAGCAATTTTTAGGTCCCCTCGAGTTCGAAATGATATTTACCTTGAAGGTACATGGTTTGCAAAAAAAAATATACTGTCATTAGTTAATAATGCTAGTTACCATCAGACTTTTGTATTTGGTTTAATGTCGTTGCACAGCTAGTATACCAAAGCTGAAACTTGTTACCTTTACATTTTATATAGTTAATGCTTATAGAAATCTTCCAGTGCTAGCTTATGGAAATATGTTCAGTAAAACCATTGTACTGTACCCCGTAATAAAAAAACTACTCTATTGTTGCACTAGCCACTGGATTAGTGTATATTTGTACTATTTGAATGGTGTTGCATTACCGTATGGACATATATAAGGTGTGGCAAGCTTTCCCAGATATGTGCTCAAGAAAACTACTGCCTATTTTTCTAAATACTAGATGTTTGGGTACTTTAAATTGAACTGCGAAAATGTCTTATATTAAGGAACAGAGGGTGTAGAGTTCACTCAAATTATGCCAGTAAAGCTAGTCACACCTTTGTTAAAATTAATGTTCATTATGTTATCGAAGGAGGTCTGCATGTTTGTCTCTAATGCCTGTTGATTACATACCTGACATCATGATGTAATGGTAATTCATTTCTTTTTGTACAGTGTCACTGAGTTGTCAAGGTGCTGATGGCATTTTATTTTAGTTGAACTGCACAAAATATGCTTAAAAGAAGAGGAAAGGTCAGGAATGGTTCAATCTTTCAGAAAATACTATGTATGCCTTCCTGACATAAGCCGATGTTGCCTTATTTATTCCTTCAAACAGGTGGTTAGAAACAGTCTTGCTACTTTTTCCCATTAAGAAATTGGAATGCTTACATTTGTGAGTCTATGTTTCAACTAGTGCCACTTTTATAGTAATCACACTTTCAATATCTATGTAAACAGGGATGCTCGATTTTAGTGGAACTGCACAAAAAGTCCAAATGGTTCAACATTATGAGCATGTTTTCTTCCAAACCATTATATCCAATTGGTGGCACTATGAGCTGTTCATTATGAAGGTACATGGTTTGCTACTATCTTGCTACTCTTTTTGTACTGTCATTAGATAGTAATATTAGTGGTTTGCATGTGAATTTATTGGCAGGGTGGACCTACATTGGAGGTGCAGGACATGATTCAATGATTGGATGCTCAATTTCGGTTGTATCGATTTCACCTCTTCCATCACTGCGAACATGGATATCCTTGGTCTGATGAAGAATAGGCGCTATATTTCTGCTCTGTACCAGCAAATCAATTCAGTACAAAATTGTCAAGGGCAAAACATGACAGTATCAAATTGTCCAGTGCAAAACATGACAGATGCTAAGCAAAAACGACTAGCAGAGACATGTTTAAACCGAAAATACAAGGTGGGGTATATGTTTACTAGATGCTTGACATTTGTGCAAACAGATGTCTGCCCATTGCTATTTGGCAAACAAACAAAGTGACCTCAATTTTGGTTGAACTGCACAAGAGAATAGTATAGTCACTGCATGCAGTGCCATTTGAAAATAGACACAGAAAGATTGGATAGTCACTTCATGGACTGCACAAAAGTAGTATTGTACTATTTATTGGCCAACACTAGGTGCTTCATTGCTTTGGTCTGATTATACAATGGCCATCATTTTGCCTAAGTTAAAGTTTGTATTCCGAAAATAATCTTGCCGTCTGATTGAGAGAAGACCCAAATCATATTGCAGTGGATGTTCCTCCATCATGTGTGGTTCATTCTCATGGTTCCAGCTGTTGGTGAAACCACTTACGTTTGCAAGAGGAAATGTAGACTTCACAAACAAATTTGTCTTTCACTCTGTACTGAATGTTGGCCCAGAGAAGCATCCATGTTAGTAGCAAGAACAGATGTTTTTTCTAGATCTTTGCTTTTGGAGCTACATATTTGTATATGATCTGTGAATCATTGAGATGCATTAACATGTTGATCTTATGTATGGGAATCGTACTAGTTGGTTGTGAATTTGGGCTACTAATGTGAACATATTACAATGCCAGGCCTGTGAGTCTCGTGTGAACATTTCGAACGGATCGGCTCTTACTACTGTGCACAGCATGATCCTTCTTTTTGTGTGCTCAGTGTTTACAAGTTACTAGCAGTTCCTTATTTATGTTCGCTCAGTGTTTACAAGTTACTGATCGATCACTAGCTAGCCTACTAATACGCTCCTAGCAGTTTTAGTTGCGATGGAAGATCTGAAGGTGGCAGTTTTTTGAATAAAAATGCCTACCTCTGAAGAAACTGGCATGCTGTTCTGAAGAAAATGCCATGCGAATCTGAAGAAACTGCCAGCAAAAATGTTTGCAAATGCCTTATCTCCCAGCAAACGTTCATCAACTATTTTGATCCTACACCTACACTATCCGACCGACTCGATCCAATGCGAATAACTAGCGGATCACACACATACCTTATCTGGATGAATCGAGCGCACTCGTTTGACCGTCATGCCGATGTGCGACCCAGCACGGATGGGACGCACCACTGATGGGACGGCATAGTCATAATTTCAGTTTTTCTAGTTTTCCACGGCAAGCTAGCGCACTAAGCCATGCCTGCTTATGCATTGAATTCCAATGACCGTGATGACCGTTGCGTTTCCCGCGACACGCTGGTTCACCTACCTTCCGCCTATAATTACTGGTTCCCGGCGTTCTCCGGTGGCACCATCACCCAACTCGCCATATCCTCATAAGCCCCCACCAGCCCGACGTCACTCGCCACTTGCCCTCGCTCTCGCCTCGTCCATCATGCCCCCGCCCGTCCGCAAAAGGCGACGCCGGAGGCGGTCACCGCTGGAACTAGTGTTCGGTTTTTCACCAGAAGGCAGACGGAGGGAGGAGGCATTCTATCGGTCTTTAGATGGCAATGTGGAGTATGAGGACTTGTTAGAGCGCGACCGCCTGGCGGAGGAGCAGTGTATCGCCGATTTGCGCCACTAGCGGGGCATGGAACAGTAGCGCACCGACGCTCTGAGTCACGAGTAGAGCGCCTGCAACTGGGCTGACTACATGAAGGCCGGTGCCCGGCAAATAGCCCTGGAGGCTGTCGGGCACGCACACGTTCGCGACGCTGAATTTTACTACCAGCTCGTCAAGTGGGTTTCCCGCTTAGAAGCCGAAACTTCGGTGGACCACGCCGGCATGGAAAGGGCCAACGCACGCGAGCAACACGCCCTATCGCACCTCTGGCAAGTCCGAGGCAAGGAGGAGGACGTCAGTGCCGGCGTTTAGCGTATACCGTAGATGGCGGCCGGTATCGTCTAGTTAGCTAAGAGTAAGTTAGTACTTGTACACTACTAGAGTATTAGTGGGAGTAGATAGTTAACTTGGCTATGATGGTTGTCAATGTGGAAGTTCAGACTCTATATCTGGATCAGACCTGTTACTTTGCTGTGAATGTTGAACTTTCCGTTTGAACGTATGGAATGAGCTGTATTTGTCCGCCACGGGTTTAGAGGCTGACTTGTGGGCCTACTAGGTTGACGCGTACACAATCAGGCGATGATTGTACATGGAGAGGATGACAGCAGGGACGCACTAGGGTCATGGCAGTACGCAAGCAAGTGCCTCCTTATTTCTAGCCAAAAAAATGGTTCCTCCTAATGGTTTTGTGACATCTGGGTCCCATGCCATTGTCAACATAGTCAATAAACAAGATATTTGCACAACGAGCGGCTGACACCAGGGACCCAACAGCTCGCCCAGTTCTTTTTGTTTTTGAGACAGAAGTAGGGTGTCAACTGGGCTGTGCGGGGCACTCTGGCCTGTCTAGCCAGCCTTTTATTTTATGTTTACCACAAGACCAGCCCAGTAGTATTTTTTTCTTTCTGAAAATGGCTAGCCCAGTTTTTTTGTTCTTTTGCAGAATACCCAACTGAGGCCTACTTGCTTTTGTTAGCCCTGCTGGGCTGCAAATCTTTCAAGACGAGGAGAGTTTCATTCGGCTTGCCCAGAAAATGGGCTCTCAGTAATGAGAAATGGGCTGTACATTTTTAAAACACATCAAATCGGCAATTAGTTTCAAATTTCTTTTTTTTCCATTTTGAGATTTTAAATTCCATTGATTTTTACACGTGGACAATTATTTGGATTTTATATTGATATAAATTTATTTTTCAAATTAGTTTTAATGTGACTCAAAATTTGGGATTAAAAAAAGTTCGGACCTCACCGAAATATGCAAAATTTTGTAGAATTTTTTAACCGTGGCCACAATATGGGCTGTAATGCTAACAAAAAGAATATGGGCTCCAAAAAAATCCTTAAGAATTAGCAAATGGGATGTAAACTATTAGAAATAATGGCCGATGGACTGTATGCTATTTTCCACATATTTGAGGCTGACTTGTGCGCCTACTATAGGTTGACGCGTACGCTTTCCTAAAAAAAAGGTTGACACGCACGCAAGGCTGTGTCAACTTAGTCAACACACGAGAGCAGTGACTGTTGGATGTCCATCCAATGGCCGTCGTGCTTCTTCAATCTCTGCTCTTCCTGCTCCAGCCGCTCAAACCAGCGCTGGCGGGACTGCCTGCTCCCTCCTTCCGTGGCCGGCTTTGCTGCCGCGCAGGCCTCACCGGCCCACCCTACTCCCACCGCTGGCCAGGCCATCCCTCTACGCACCCGCACCTCCTATTATTTTCCGGCGACGGCAGCCTCACCCCGCAACCGACCAGTCAGCCCTCGTACTCCCCTCAGCATGGGCATCCACTGTTGTGGCTTTGCTGGCTCCGGTTCATTCCATTCCTGGGCCTCGCCGTCGACCACTGCGTTGGTGCTCTCGGCGCGGCATGGTCAATATGGTCAACAAACAACAGCCATCGAAAAAGGGATGTAAGTGGAGAGGCTGACAGTAGGGACCCACACAAGCAAGTGCCTCCTTATTACGCTGACTTGTGGGCCTACTAAGCTGACGCGTACGTAGGGCTTTGTCAACTTATTCAACAAACGATTCTAGCAACTGAACCATTGGATGTTAATCCAACAGCCGTGCTGCTTCTTCAACCTCTGATCTTCTTGGTGCAGCCACCCAAACCAGCGCCGGCAGGACCGCGTGCTCCTGCCTCCCGTGGGTGGCAGTGCTGCCGCGCAGGCCTCGTCGCCCCACCCTAATCCCACTGCCGGCCAGGCCTTCCCTCTACTCACCCACACCCCATGTTATTCTCCGGCGACGGTAGCCTCACACCGCAGCCAAACCAGTCAACCCTCGTACTCCTCTCAGCGTGGGCATCCACTACCGCGTCTTCCCCGGCTCCGCGTCGTCCCCTTCCTAGGCCTCGCCCTCATCCACCGCCTTGGTGCTCTCGACGCAGCGTGGTTAACATGGTCAAGGAATGACTTCCATCGGAAGAGGACTGTACGTGGAGAGGCTGACAGCTGGGTCCACGGCCGCAGCAAGGAAGTGCCTCCTTACTACGTGTAAAATAATTATTCCTCCACCAGACAGCAAGGACCCACCGGAAGGGACTCTGTATTTTGCGAAAAAATGTTTCCCCTGACAGCTGGGACCCACTAGCTACATCTTCGCACGCAAGGAAGTGCGTCCATATTACGGGCAAAAAATATGATTCTCCCCCCTGACAGCTGGGACCCACCAGTTATATCTTCGCACGCAAGGAAGTGCCTCCTTATCCTCCCTGACAGCTGGGACCTACCTGGTCGAACCGTACCTAGGGTTGTATGTCTGGTCGCGAATGTGTACATACATACTGGTCGATCGGTCTCTCTGCAACGATGAACCGTGTCCGAGCAAGCAGCGGCACATGTAGTAGTAGAGCCCCCGACATAGCAGTTCAGGCCGTCCAGTCAAAAACTATGTACACGTACGTACAACAAGATGCCAAAAAATACGGCCACGTACGTACATACGGGCGGGGTCTCGAACACGTACTCGCGCATATATACGGACGGCCAGGGCTCATGTACATGGAGAGGCAACGGACGGCAACAACGGCGTCCTGTTCATCGGGCAGCTAACCAGCTGGGTCGGAACGGATAAACTGCGTCGTGTTCATCGGGAGGCAACAGACTGGGTCGGAATGCGTCCTATTCAACGGGAGCCAACCGGCTTGGACGAAACAGCCGAAACGGGGTCTGCCGTACCGCAAAACGGAGGAAACGGACTTGTGTTCGAGCTCCTACGGTCGAAACGGGGTGCTGTTGATCGGGAGGGGTGTGGTGTACCGCAAAACAGAGGAAACAGACTTGTGTTGGAGCGCCTACGGTCGAAATGGGGTCCTGTTCATCGGAAGGGGTGTGGCATACCGCAAAACGGGACTCCACGGGCTACTGTTCATCCACCGTCTAGTGCCTCGCTCCAGCCTCCACGGGCTACTGTTCATCCACCGTCGACTTCCTCCAGCCTCCACCGGCTACTGTTCATACACCATCGACTTCCTCCACCCTCCACCAGACACTGTTCATCCACGGGCTACTGTTCATCCAGCCTCCATCGGCTACTGTTCAACCAGCCCTCCATGGGGTCATGTTCATCTAGCGGCAACGGCCTCTACTACCACGGGGTCCTGTTCATCCAACCCCCACCGGGGACTGTTCATCCAACCCCCACCGGGGACTGTTCATCAAGAGGCAGCTTCGATCGGCTTCAGTTAGCAGCAGTAGCGAAGGAATCACTCGGGTTCAGTTAACAACCAAGGTATCGATCGAGGTTTAGTAACGTAGCTAGTGCAATCGCTCGGGTTCAGTTAGAGTCCAACGCCTCGCTTGGGTTCAGTTAGAGCCCAACGCCTCACACACACACGCGTACGTGTACGAGAGAGAAACGCGCAAACCTCCGTGCATCGCTCGGCCCCGACCACCCACCGTAACCGGGAACTCCCCAATATTTTCCTCGCCCTCGCTTCTACCACGATTTGTTTCGTCATGGACGGCCCAAAGAATGTCATGCAGGTGCGTCCCCGGCCCGCCCAGGATGAAAAGCCCATTTTCTGTCATGATTTTTGTCATAGAAGTAGGAGCCCACCACATCTATGATGATACGTGCTTTTGCCACAATTATT
Source organism: Thinopyrum elongatum (assembly GCA_011799875.1). Lineage (NCBI taxonomy): Eukaryota > Viridiplantae > Streptophyta > Magnoliopsida > Poales > Poaceae > Thinopyrum > Thinopyrum elongatum. Next base: position 445,026,054 of record CM022298.1, on the reverse strand, counting down.
GTCATAGAAGTGTCATAAGCATGACAGATTTTTTTGTTTGGCCCAAAATGTCACGGATGTGTATTTTTTTGTAGTGAGTGAAGGGGGAGCTGGGGCCCCGCCACCAGCGCCAACCACGGGAGAGCGGGTCGCGGCTAGGTGGCCGGCTGTATGGAGGAGGCTTTGAATAGCTCCTACATCATCGCGGAACATCGTGCCCTGATGGGCGTGGTTTTACAAAGTATTCGGTCCGTTAACAGTGGACTGAAGGAAGCTTTTGGCGGCCTCCTGACGGGCTTCGAGGTAAGCCATGTAATATCCTTTTTATAAAGTGAATTTCTTAAGCAAGGTCATGCAATCCTCATATATAGCAGCCCCCGAGCCCTGGGTTGGTTTTAAAAACTCAAACGGGGATCGAATAGTCAAAGAATGTCTGTGATAGCAAAAATTTAGGCACATCCCCCGAGACTACGTCAGGATTGAAAAAACCTGTCAGAGGATCGAGAATCATTGAATCGGGAGTCTAAATTATGTAAGCTGTTTTGTAGGCCTCATCTTCGGCGGCGGCTGCCAATGCCACAGAGCTGGCCGAAGTGAATCGGAAGCTCAAGAGCTCCGATGAGGAACTCGCCCTTGTCAACAGGCGGTTTGATGAGGCACAAGGTTAGTCCGGACTACGCTTGTTAGTAGTTTGGTTTGCCTTATCAGGCGAGGTATTCGGAGTGAACCCTAAGCAAGGAGTGCTTGATTATGACTGCATCTGTCTCCGCGGAGGTTGAAAATCTCAAGGCCGAGCTAAAGAAGGCGAAGCAGGAGGCCGCCGAACAGAGGGCAGCGGCCGAGCGAGCGGCCACCGAACTATGGACGGTGAAGACTGTAAGTGACAAGCACGAGGCCTGAGTGGCCGAGGTGCAGCAGGAGCTCAAGGATGCCGTCACTAAATGTGAGGACCTTGAGCAGAAAAATAAGGGTCAAGCCACCGAGCTTTCCATGATGAAGGTGGAGATCTAGGAGCGCGAGGATGGAAATGCGAGGCGCCCGAGAGGAACTCCGCCAAGTGAAGCTTATTGCAGATGGTAAGCCATACTTATTGCAGAGTGTCTTTGGTGGTGACAGGTTCGCTTTGCTCACACGAGTGTGGCGTTCCTCAGGCGCGTTTATGGATCTTCCGAGGAGTGCGGCGGATGCGGCAAGGCACTTTGCATCTCGGGAGGGCAATGCCGAGCATAGGCTGTTCTGGGCGCAGTTCCAGGCGCCCGAGCACCCTCCCCTCCTGAGTAATCAAATGAAGCAGCTGATGGAGTTGCACCGGATGGTGGAGCCGGCCATGAAGGACCTTTGTGTACGGCTGTGGCCTTCAGAGTCGAAGCCGAGCAGCTACTTTTGCCTGGTGCAGAAGTTGTGTGATGCCGCATCCAAGATCGACGTCTTGAATCGGTCAGTATGCATCGAGGGAGCTCAGATGGCTTTCGCGAAGACGATGGTGCACTGGCCGAAGATCAAGCTGGTCGAGATGGCCACCGGACCCCCACCCCCAGGAAAGGAGCACAGGCGCCCCGAGCAATATTTTCCCATCGTGATGGATGGTGCTCGGCCGATAGAGGCCCAGTGTTCAAAAGATGTAATTTATGAGTGAGCGCACTATCATGTTTTAGATGATAGTTAAACCTTTTCTTTATAATGCAATTGCTTTGTATGATTTATCATACTTGCTCTGCTTTTGTTTATTTTGACTCCTGTGCGGCCGTTTTAATCAAATTATTATGAGAGGATTCAACTATGTGTGAAACGATGTGTTGTTTGTGCGTCCAACTTACTGTTGGAAAGGTGTGGCTTTGAGATTTGACGGCTCATTAGTAGTATTCCTTTCGGTTGTGCACTCATAATTTGGTGCATGACACATGGACCCGGATGCTGGATGTCCCACATGTCGAGGGAAGGAAGTTATGTGCTCCTAGAATGGTTTCTCGCAATGCTATCGACCTATCAGCATTCTTTTATATATATTGTGCTACTGAACATAATTTCTCAGCGAGATAAAATTATACTAGTACAATACGAAGCTTTCAGCTTTTGTTTCATGTGTCTTGCCTTGAAGGTTTTCTTGTTACAACATTCCATCAAATACAAAGGAAACTAACATGCATGCTAATGCATATCAGTGATTCACATATCAGACCCAATATTTACTTCACAACTTAAGACAAAGTTGTGAGAAAGTATACAAATAAAGAAAGAAATGATCGATCAGGTCCCTAGGCATGCATTCATTCCCTGGCCACGATGGACATGTTGGTAGCCACTTTCACGCAGCTCGTTGATGCCCGCCAAGACATGTAGCAGTTGGATGCATGCGCCATCCCATCATTTTGTGCAGTTCCACTAAAATGGAGTTGAGCACCCTTGTTGACAAGGATAATGAATAAGTGTGATTGCAATAATAGTGGCATTGTTAATGAAACATGGAAAGTACACCGGCCGAGCTACAGTATGTTTTAGGCAAAGACCTAGGGAAGATCCACATGCAGGATTTTCCACATGCAGCGACGTGGGAAGACGGGTGGTGGAGCAAGGCCGGTTCCAGAGGAAGCTGTACCTGAGGGTCATCGGGATGTAACCAGGAGGGCGGCGGCAGGCGAGATCTGCCCATACTGCGGCAGCGAGCAAGTGGCAAAGGCCCTACCACGTCGGAGCTTGCTTAGAAAGAACGGCGCGTACCACAGATCAGGACACGCCGGCGACCGAAGCAACATTGCACATCATCTGTTTCCGCCGGTGGACTAGATCCGACCGGATCAGGGACCAACGATGTGAGAGAGAGAGTGGCCACCGCCATCTTGTGTGAGAGAATGTGAAGAGACAGACCCCAGCAAGCACCATTGCGGCTCCTTCCTATATTATATAGTATAGTATATATAGTGGAGGGATTTCCTTTTTTCTCTCACTAACAATCGGTTTATATTCTGTACATGCGCCATTGAGGAATAAAACCTTTTTTTAAATAATGCGCCAATGCGTCAAGTCGCACTTTGTTTGTCCACGCGTGGTACACGATCCTCTATCAAGTAGACAACCACTACACGTGTCAAATTACCACGTGGGCTGCCTTTTCGTACAGAAATGAGCTCCATCGTGTACCCGCATGGGTGTGGTTGGGAAAGAGACGGGAGTACGTGCATCGTGCGTGCACCTCTTCTCTTTGTGCACGTACCCCACCTATGTGGGTGTGTGTGAGATAGATACAAACCTAGAGAGAGATGGTGTGTGTGTGCGTTCGTGAGTGTTTGGGGGGGGGGGATTTCGTTAGTGTATTTGTGTGCGTTAGGGAGAGATAGGGAATGTTTCGATGATATCTCAAAAAAATGTGGCATGTGCAATGTGTTTGAAATAGAGGCCTAGCTATATCATATATAGAGGGGGCGATCCACGAGAAGAGAGGGAGGGATCATCGGCGTGAGATGTCAATAGAATCGAAGAGAGGATCAAGTGTGTGGGTGCGAGATTGATGAAGAGAGCCAACGAAATTATGTGTGCGCACGTCAAAGATATAGGGCAACTGACCTACTGGAACGTCAGAGGGGAGAGGGCAAGTTTGTGTGTGGCAGGGAGACATGACTAGAGCACTCGATCTATTGGGGAGTGTGTGTGTGTGTGTGTGTGTGTGTGTGGAGGGGGGAGGCAGAGACCTGTCTAGAGAGGTAGATCGACTGTGTATGTGTGGAGAAGGATAGACCTAGCTATGTCTTTGAGGGAGATTGATCTACATCCATACATAAGTGTAGGACGGGAAATAGGTTGGGAGAGAGAGAGAGACAGAGCTAGAGTGCCAGAGGGGTGGTGGCGGAGTTGCTTCTCAGAGATGGTGGGAGAGGCCTACTAGACAAACGGAGAGTACAACTGCAATATCAAGAAGAGAGGGGATGTGTTTCTATGTGTGTGCGTGCATGTGTGGGATAGACGTGTCGGGATGCATGCATGGATGATGAAGAGGGAACCATATGTGTTTGGTAAGCAGACCTACCTAGATCGGTAGATCAATTGTTGTGTGTCGGAGAAAGGGAGAGACATAACTAATGAGGTAGATCGACCGACGCATGGGGAAAAAGAGTTATAGATGACCTAGCTAGCTATATGTATAGAGGGAGATCTATCATGTACATCCATTTGTTAGAGGCAAATAGTGCTCAGAGACACAGATAGAGAGAGTGAGAGAGAGAGAGGGGGATGGAGCTAGGAGGTGGTGCGAGAGGCCTACTACACAGGGGGGAGGAGTGTGCGATTGTGAGATCGATGAAAAGAGGGCCGAGAGTTTACACGTGTGTGGGACCGTATGAGAGACATGGGACATGGACGGGGAGAGGAGGAGATGGAAATAAAGTGTGTGTGTGTGTATGTGGTAGGCAGACCTGGCTAGAGAGGTGTTTTGATTGGTGTGTGTCGGAAAGGAGTTGTGGAGACCGTGGGAGAACGACCTAAAGAAAATAAACAAATGTGCGTGATGGAGAGAATGTCGAGGGAGGGGAAGGGCGAGGAGGGCGTGTGCATGAATGAGAGAAAGTTAGTGCTAGCTACAAAGATAAGAGGATTGTGTGGGTGTAAAAGACTAACTGAGATCATAATTCGTTATAAAAGTGGATTCATATATTTGAATAAGAGATAATGGTGTTTTAAACCTATGCATGCATGAATATAGTGATGATACGCGTGGTGGTGGTTTTGGACATGTTATACTATAATGTGATAATGCGTGGCGTTTGCAACTCACAGCTAAATATCGAACAATCTAAACCATAGTATATATTGAACAATCTCACATTTTATTTGAATTTGTGATAATGTGTGGCATTTGCAGCTCATAGGTAAATACTTGTAGGCGTAGGGGCGGGGCACCATACATTATGTCATAAACACATTATACATATGAGACATGGTTTAGATTATGAAGATCTAGCTAGAGCTTGAAATGTACTATGATTTGAAATCAGCATAAAGTGGATTCAAAAATTCAAATTTGAGTTCATATAGTACACATAGTTCATACCTAACTCGATAGTAATCATGTGGTGTGTTCTGAAGATAATATTCATATGATGGTTTAACTTGACAACAATCATGTTTGTAGATTTTCTTCAAAAAGAGAAACGAAACCAAATTTACTTCATATTGAAGCGGTAGTATATACATTTGGAATGCACTAAAATGTTCATTTGAGTAGCAGGTTACATGCATTATACACCTAGCAAAATATTTTCATTGAGCATAACATGGATTCAAAGTTTTGAATGGCATTTGTAGTAACTCTTTGAGTAAAACGGGACTAGACTCTCTTATGTAGTGCAAAATGATTTTTTTTTTCGATGAGGGAAGTGCCAATTGATTTGGTACAGTAATTTTAGGCTTGTCCCGAAAATTCAACCCGCGTCTTGTTATCCCGAAGTTTTAAGATATCTCTTTGTCTCGTTGTGCTCCGAAAACTCCCTCCTCAACCTGCGCCTTGCTATCCCAAAATTAGAACGCGCGTGAAAACTCCCACCTCCTGTGAAATCCTCGGCACGCAAAATTCCTGTTATACCCCTTAACCGAAAGAACAGACTAGTTCAAATCGGTGGGGGTACTTTCATAACTTACCCCAAATTTTGGACAAGTGCATAGCTAAGCCATGGTTTCCCCTTCCCATCCCCTCTGCCCCCATTCGTACACTGAGGCTGCCAAAACCCGCGAAGCCCCACACCCTCCTCTGTCCGCCACCCGATCGCCGCCCAGCCGGAGCCTCTTCCCCAATGACATCGTCCACCGCAACAGCTCGAGGTCCCTCATCCACCGCACCGGATGAGGATCCGTCGTCGATCTCGTTGTCCCACCGGTTCAGTCACCCCGTCTTCCACCTCCAAGGAGCTGCCCAGATGTTTGCCTCGCCTATCGCACCACCTTCATTCCCACAGTGTCATCTTCACCTGCACCACTGGAAGAGCAGCACCATTACCATTCCTCGGATGAAGCTGAGGCCTAATCGGCGCCACCAAAGAGGTTCTACACTAATCATTGCATTTTCTTCTTGATTCAATCTCACGGTGCTGCCGGCGCTTGATGTCGCTTGAACTGCGTCGGTATTTCCCCAAAGAGGAAGGGATGATGTAGTACAGCTACGGTAGGTATTTCCCTCAGTTGTGAAACCAAGGTATCAATCCAGTAGGAGAACAAAGCAACACTATATAAACGGTACCTGCACACAAAGAACAAATACTTGCAACCCGACGCGTAAGAGGGGTTGTCAATCCCTCCACGGTAAAAAGATAGATAAATTTGTGGTAGATTGGATAAATAGCTCTCGATAAAACGCGAAATAAAATAGGTAATAAAAAAGTGCAGCAAGGTATTTTTGGGTTTTTGGAATAATAGATCTAAAAATAAAAGCAAATAAAAATAGATCTCAAAGCAAATATGATAAAGAATAGACCTAGGGGCCGTAGATTTCACTTGTGGCTTCTCTCGAGAAAGTAGCACACGGTGGGTAAACCAATTACTGTTGGGCAATTGATAGAAGATCGAATAATTATGACGATATCCAAGGCAATGATCAATATATAGGCATCACGTCAAAGATTAGTAGACCGACTCCTACCTACATCTACTACTATTACTCCACACATCGACCGCTATCCAGCATGCATCTTGTGTATTAAGTTCATGGAGAAACGGAGTAATGCAATAAGAACGATGACATGATGTAGACGAGATCTATTCATGTAGGAATAGCCCCCATCTTGTTATCCTTAATAGCAACGATACATGCGTGTCTTGCTGCCCCTTCTGTCACTGGGAAAGAACACCGCAAGATCGAACCCATCACAAAGCACCACTTCCCATGGCAAGAAAAATCGATCTACTTGGCCTAACTAAACCAAAGATTCGAAGAAGAAATACAAGGCTATAAATAATCATGCATATAAGAGATCAAAAGAGGACTCAAATAATATTCATGGATATAGATCTGATCATAAACTCAAAGTTCATCGGATCCCAACAAACACACCGCAAAAAGAGTTACATCAAATAGATCTCCAAGAGACCATTGTATTGACAATCAAGAGAGAGAGGGGGGAAGCCATCTAGCTACTACCTACAGACCCTTAGGTCTATGGTGGACTACTCACGCATCATCGGAGAGGCACCAATGAGGATGATGAACCACTCTGTGATGGTGTCTAGATTGGATCTCGTGGTTCTGGAACTTGCGGCGGCTGGAATTGTGTTTCATCAACTCCCCTAGGGTTTCTGGAATATTTGGGAATTTATATGGTGAAGAGGCGGTGCGGGAGGTCCCCGTGGTGGGCACAACCCCCCTGGGCGCACCTGGGCTCCTGGGCGCGCCCTGGTGGGTTGTGCCCACCACGGGCCTCCCCTCTGGTACTTTCTTGGCCCACTGGGTGTCTTCTGGTCCAGAAAAATTCTCCAAAAAGTTTTGCTGCATTTGGACTCCGTTTGGTATTGATATTCTGCGAAGTAAAAAACAACTAGCACTGGGCACTATGTCAATAGGTTAGTCCCAAAAAATGATATAAAGTTGCTAAAAATGATTGTAAAACATCCAAAAATGATAATATAACATCATGGAACAAGCAAAAATTATAGATACGTTGGAGACGTATCAGCATCCCCATGCTTAATTCCTACTCGTCCTCGAGTAGGTAAATGATAAAAACAGAATTTTTGATGTGGAATGCTGCCTAACATGTTCATCACATATTCTTTTCTTTCGTAGCATGGACATTTGGACTTTTATATGGTTCAAAGCAATAGTCTAGTTTTGACATGAAGATTTCAATACTCAAGCATATCAACAAGCAACCATGTCTTTCAAAATATCAAAACTAAAGAAAGTTATCCTTAGCCCATCATGCTCAATCATTGATCCATTCATGAAACACACTCGCATATTAGCTACATCCAATGCTCAAGTATGATCATAGTGCTCCCTAGTTGGTGCTTTATAAGATAAGATGGAGACTCAAATAAAAATAAAAATTGCATATAGTAAAAAGAGAGGCCCTTCGCAGAGGGAAGTAGGGATTTGTAGAGGTGCCAGAGCTCAAAGCTTAAATTAAGAGATAAAATATTTTGAGAGGCATGCTTTCCCGTCAATGAAAATGACCGAGTAATTCCCAACACTTTTCATGCTAGATATATCATAGGCGGTTCCCAAACAGAAAATAAAGTTTATTCCTTTTTCCACCATACTTTCACACTCCACGGCTAGCCGTATCCACGGGTACCATCCATACCAACACTTTCCAAGGAATTTATTATTTGACAACATAAAGTAAATTTCTTTTTCATTTCAGGACTGGGCATCCCTATTACCGCCGTACTCTCGTGCAATGACAAGTGAATAAACACTCATCTTGAGAATAACACATTTAGCATGGAAAATATTGGCCACCCCCTGCCACATCATGAGCGGTACGAGCACACAAAAAGGAAATTCATTTTGAAAATTTAGAGATGGCACCTACAAATTTGCTTAGAACGGCATGGAAATATTGGATATAGGTAGGTATGGTGGACTCATATGGCAAAACTGGGTTTAAAGATTTTGGATGCACAAGTAGTGTTTGTACTTAGTACAAGTGGATGCTAGCAAAAAGATTGAGAAGCAACCAACCAAGAAACAAGAAATCACATAAGCGAGCATTAAGCATAACTAACACCGAATAATGCACCACAAGTAGGATGTAATTTCATTGCATAACTATTGACTTTCGTGCTTGCATAGGTAATCACAAACCTCAACACCAATATTCTTACTAAAGCATAATTACTCACCAACATGACTCGCATATCATTATCATCATATCTCAAAACTATTACAAAGAATTATTTTGTCCAATGATCTTCATGATTTTTTTTATTATATCCCTCTTGAATATCTATAACATTGGGACTAGTTTCATATATTGCAATTGCTTTTAAATAGCTCAAACAAATTTAAGTGAAGAACATGAGCATAAAATTTTCAATCTCTCAAAATAATATAAGTGAAGCATTAGAGAATTTCTTCAAAAATTTACTAACTCTCAAATAAATCTAAGTGAAGCATGATAGTATTTCTTAAAAAATATTAAAGCACACCGTGTTTAAAAAGATATAAGTGAAGCACTAGAGCAATTCCATAGCTCAAAAAAAAAGTGAAGCATAAAGAGCAATTCTAACAAATCATAGCATAATTTTGGCTCTCTCAAATAGGTGTGTCCAGCAAGGATACTTGTGACAAACTAAAAAGCAAAACAAGCAAAGACTCATATAATACAATACGCTCCAAGCAAAACTCATGATATGTGACGACTAAAAATATAGCTCCAAGTAAAATACCGATGGTCATTAGAAGAAAGAGGGGATGCCTTACGGGGCATCCGCAAGCTTAGTTGCTTGGTTCTCCATGAATATTAACTTGGGGGGCCATGGGACATCCCCAAGCTTAGGCTCTTTTCACTCCTTATTCCTTCATCCATCGTGATCTCACCCAAAACTTGAAAACTTCAATCACACAAAACTTAACAAAACCTTCGTGAGATTCGTTAGTATAAGAAAACCAATCCTTACTTTAAGTACTGTTACAAACCCATTCAAATTTTGTTATTGCATTATATCTACTGTATTCTAACTTTGCCATGGCTTATACCCCCCGATAAATTCCATAGATTCATCAAAATAAGCACACAGTGCAAAGAAAACAGAATCTGTCAAAAATAGAACAGTCTATAAAGATGAGAATTGTTCTCATAGTTATATAACTCAAAATTTCTGAAACATGAGGACCACATAGGCAATCTGTATATCAATCTTTTGTAAAAAATTCAGAATTTTTAGTCGCCTCTGTGAATTTAAACAATTCTGTTACTGGACGCAAAAGTTTCTATTTTCCAACAAGATCAAATCAACTATCACCCAAAGCTATCCCATAGGCTTTACTTGGCACAAACACTAATTGAAACATAAAAAAGACAATCATAACAGAGGCATAATTGTGTAAACACTGGAGAACATAAAGAAAAAGGCAAAAAATAAATTTTATTCGTTGGGTTGCCTCCCAACAAGCGCTATCGTTTTATGCCCCTAGCTAGGCATAATGCATAGATTCAAGTATTGTCATCTTTAGTTTTTGATCCATAGGATGCCCTCATGATTGATTTGTATGGTGGCTTAATTCTTGTTCTAGGGAAGTGTTCCATACCCTTTCTTAGTGGAAATTGAAATTTAATATTGCCTTCTTTCATACCAATCACGACACCAATAGTACGTAAAAACGGTCTACCAAGTATAATTGGACAAGACAGATTGCAATCAATATCAAGAACAATAAAATCTATGGGCACATAATTTATATTTGCAAGAATAAGAACATCATTAATTCTTCCCAAAGGATTTTTAATAGTAGAATCCGCCAAGTGCAAATTAAGAGAACATTCTTCAATATCGGTAAGACCAAGCACATCACATAAAGATTTTGGATTTGTGGAAACACTAGCACCCAAATCACATAAAGCAAAACACTCATAATTTTTAATCTTGACTTTAATGGTAGGTTCCCATTCATCATGTAATTTTCTAGGAATTGAAATATCTAACTCCAATTTTTCTTCCAAAGCTTTCATCATGGCATCTACGATACGTTTAGTAAAATCTTTATTTTGTTCATAAGCACGAGATGAATTTATCATGGATTGCAACAAAGAAATACATTCAATCAAAGAGCAATTATCATAATTAAAGTCTTTGTAATCCAAAAGAGTGGGTACATCACTAGTTAAAGTTTTGGCCTCTCCAAACCCACTTTTATCAATTTTTCATCAAGATTTTCACCCTCCAAATTATCAGGACGCCCTCTAGCTAAAGTTGACTCTTCTTCAGTCCCTTTATCATCAATTTTAATTTTACTAAACAAGGAATCAATAGAAGAAACACCAATCACTTTAAGATCTTCATCATTTTTATGAAAGCAATCACTAGAAAAGGCTCTTTCTAAAAATTCTCTCTTAGCTCTAAGCATAGCGGTTCTTTTCTTACTTTCATCGATAGAAACATATAAAGCATTAATTGATTCATCAACCTTGGGTGCAAAAGTTTTCAACTTGAGATTTTCTACATTGTGAGAAATTCTATCAATGCTTCTAGACATATCATCAATCTTATTCAACTTTTCTTCTATCATAGTATTGAAAACTTTTTTAGCATTGATAAATTCTTTAATATTATTCTCAAGATCAGAGGGTTTCCTATTATTATTGTAAGAAGAATTACCATAAATATTAGATGAATTTCCAGGAAAAGGCCTAGGATTAAAATTACCTCTATAAGCATTGTTATTAAATTTTTTCGCAAGACAAAATTCACACCTACGGGATCACTATTTTGCTAATCAAAGTAGACAAAGGCACACCACTAAGATCAATAGGAGCACTTTTATTAGCAACCAATATCATAAGAGCATCGACTTTTTCACTCAAAGTACTAATTTCTTCAACCGAATTAACCTTTTTACTAGTAGGTGCTCTTTCAGTATGCCATTGTGAATAATTTGCCATAATATTATCAAGCAATTTAGTAGCTTCACCCAAAGTAATTTCCATAAAAGTGCCACCCACAGCGGAATCTAAAAGATTTCTAGAAACAAAGTTCAATCCCGCAAAAAAAATTGTATGATCATCCAAAGATTTAAACCATGAGTAGGAAAATTTCTTAGCATCAACTTCATTCTTTCCCAAGATTGTGCAACATGTTCATGCTCAAGTTGCTTAAAATTCATGATTTGAGTTCTAAGGGATATAATTTTCGCGGGCGGAAAATACTTAGTAATAAAAGCATGTTTGCAATTATCCCAAGAATCTATACTATTGTGAGGCAAAGAAGAAAACCAAATTTTGGCACGATCCCTCAAAGAGAAAGGAAATAATTTCAACTTCTCAATATCATTGTCCACATATTTTTTCTTTTGCATATCACACAATTCTACGAATGTGTTTAGATGGGACGCGACATACTCATTAGTAGTACCGGAAAATTGATCTTTCATAACAAGATTCAACAAAGCGGCATTAATATCACAAGATTCCGCACTAGTGGCGGGAGGAGCAATCGGAGTGCTAGTAAAATCATTATTATTGGTATTGGAAAAATGACACAACTTGGTGTTTTCTTGAGTCATCATGCCTACGCAAGAAAGATTACAAACAAAAAGATAAATCTGATGAAAAAAACGGCGAACGAAAAATAGGGCGAATAAAACAGAAATTTTTTGTGAAGTGGGGGAGATGAAAATGAGAGGCAAATGGCAAATAATGTAAATTGCAAGGAGATGATATTTGTGATTAGGAACCTGATAGATGTTGATGATGTCTCCCCGGCAACAGCGCCAGAAATTCCTTTCGATGTCGCTTGAACTGCGTCGGTATTTCCCCAAAGAGGAAGGGATGATGCAGTACAACAACGGTAGGTATTTCCCTCAGTTATGAAACCAAGGTATCAATCCAGTAGGAGAACCAAGCAACACTATGTAAACGGTACCTGCACACAAAGAACAAATACTTGCAACCCGACGCGTAAGAGGGGTTGTCAATCCCTCCACGGTAAAAAGCTAGATAAATTTGTGGTAGATTGGATAAATAGCTCTTGATAAAATGCGAAATAAAATAGGTAATAAAAAAGTGCAGCAAGGTATTTTTGGGTTTTTGGAATAATAGATCTGAAAATAAAGCGAATAAAAATAGATCTCAAAGCAAACATGATAAAGAATAGACCCGGGGGCCGTAGATTTCACTAGTAGCTTCTCTCGAGAAAATAGCACATGGTGGGTAATCAAATTACTGTTGGGTAATTGATAGAAGATCGAATAATTATGACGACATCCAAGGCAATGATCATTATATAGGCATCATGTCCAAGATTAGTAGACCGACTCCTGCCTGCATCTACTACTATTACTCCACACATCAACCACTATCCAGCATGCATCTAGTGTATTAAGTTCATGGAGAAATGGAGTAATGCAATAAGAACGATGGCATGATGTAGATGAGATCTATTCATGTAGCAATAGCCCCCATCTTGTTATCCTTAATAGCAATGATACATGCGTGTCTTGCTGCCCCTTCTGTCACTGGGAAAGAACACCGTAAGATCGAACCCATCACAAAGCACCTCTTCCCATGGCAAGAAAAATCGATCTAGTTGGCCTAACAAAACCAAAGATTCAAAGAAGAAATACAAGGCTATAAATAATCATGCATATAAGAGATCAAAAGAAGACTCAAATAATATTCATGTATATAGATCTGATCATAGACTCAAAGTTCATCGGATCCCAACAAACACACCGCAAAAAGAGTTACATCAAATAGATCTCCAAGAGACCATTGTATTGCGAATCAAAAGAGAGAGAGAGAGAGAGGAAGCCATCTAGCTACTGCCTATGCACCCTTATGTCTATGGTGGACTACTCACGCATCATCGGAGAGGCACCAATGAAGATGATGAACCCCTCCGTGATGGTGTCTAGATTGGATCTCGTGGTTCTGGAACTTGCGGCGGCTGGAATTGTGTTTCATCGACTCCCCTAGGGTTTCTGGAATATTTGGGAATTTATAGGGCGAAGAGGCGGTGCGGGAGGTCTCCGTGGGGGGCACAACCCTCCTGGGCGCGCCTGGACTCCTGGGCGTGCCCTGGTGGGTTGTGCCCACCACGGGCCTCCCCTCTGGTACTTTCTTGGCCCACTGGGTGTCTTCTGGTCCAGAAAAAATCTCCAAAAAGTTTTGCTGCATTTGGACTCCGTTTGGTACTGATATTCTGCGAAGTAAAAAACAAGCAAAAAACAACAACCGGCACTGGGCACTATGTCAATAGGTTAGTCCCAAAAAATGATATAAAGTTGCTATAAAATGATTGTAAAACATCCAAGAATGATAATATAACATCATGGAACAAGCAAAAATTATAGATACGCTGGAGATGTATCAGCGCTTGTTCCCGAGCCGCCATGGCGCGGCTCCATCTACGCCGGTGTCGCCGACCACTTCCTCCATGGCGTCTCTCCGCTATGGCGTCGCTCCCTCGGCCGCGATGTTAACATCAGCAGGAGTTGCTGCTACTGCTGCTCCGGATCTCACTGGCCCTGTTGCTGCTGGTTTAGGTCTCGCTCATGTTGCTGCTCTGCTCTTGCTCTCGATCGCGTGCCTTGTCTACTCTTGCTCTTGCTCATGCTGCTGCTCCACTCTTGCTCGCGCTGCTGCTGCACGAGTAGCAGCTCCGGCTCTCGTTCGAGCTCCTGCTGCTGCTACTGAGCTGCTCCTACATGACCAGCTGCGCCGGCTCTCACACACGCTACTGCTCCGGGCGCAACTGCTGTTGCACGACCAACTGCCCCGGCTGCTCTCTCGTAGTACGTTCCCTGCTAGAGCGGCTACCGACCTAGATCACTGCTAATCTGCCATTAGTGCTCGAGCGGCCAAAACTATTAGTGCACTGCTTTTCTGCTACTAGTGCATTTAGTTTCGACAGTAAAATTCAGTTTCGACAGCAAAATTCAGTTTTGAAAGTTAATTAAATTTCAATAGTTAAATTCAGTTTCGACATTTAAGTTCAGAGTTGACCGGCTAATGTATCTTACATCTAGCACTTTTTGGTCATGTATTTTACATCATCTATTGGAGATGCTATTAGAATACCACTTCAGGTTAACATTGTCTCTCTTGTCCTGCTTTAGCCTCATCGTCGTACACCTCATTGGAGCTGCTCCAACGATGAAACAGTCCATCACAGCAGAGCAGTACCCTCGGCTCCATCTCCAGACGGCTAAGATCTTCTTCCCCTCCTCCAACAGCCACATCAACCACAACATGCTCAGCGACCAACCCAATGATGCTGAGATCGACATGGCTTCGCCAAAGAGGTTGTACACTTCTCGCATTGCTTTTTTACTCTACATGTAATATATATTGTCCACTAAGCACACGTAGTAATGAGAAATATGAATAGTTTCTCCTATATGACAATCACTAAGGTAGTACTAGGCAAGTTACTTATCCCTGATGGAATCTCTCGAAAGCCATCATTATTTATTTTTGCGCGTTGGAGCTGTGCATGTGTAGATGGGCCTAGGAGTTGAGCTAGTAGGGTAGTGGCCTGGGTCCAATGTAGTAGAAGTGGTACAAAAATATTTTTGGAGTGTAGGCTTTTGCCTGTTCAAGCTTGCCTACTAGAATTGCCACTGGTTGAAAGAAAAAGTGACAGAAAAACATAGAAATTGGAAAGTTTCATATGGTCCTACTATAATGCATTTGGTTCAAAGGAATGGAGTAAGGGAAAATTGTAGGATTTTTTACTTTAGTGTCTCTTTCCAAGAAAAATTGTAGGAATTTTAATATCCACTTGGCCCTCCTTTTCAGATTCATATTCATGAAGAACAAAACTAACTGATAGTAGCATAATAGCATTATAACTGTATATTTTCATGTGGTTTGACTTTAATTTGACCATGCTTCTATGCATTCTTGTTGTAAGTGCATCTAGTGCCCCTTAGTGATTTTGGTGTATTGAAGACTTATAGGTTAAGGGACTAATGCGTTTGTGAGTGTACACAGGTCTATAAGTCTATGAGGAGTTTGTTATTTACGATGAATGTCGACCCCTAAAAATGAATGTCTTCAACTGAAGACTTTGGTTTTCTTGAAGACTTTGAAAGTGAAGAAATTGGTGTGACCCTGAAGACTTGATATTCATGCAAGGATCATGAAGCGTGAAGACTTTTGTTTCCGTAGTTTCATTTTCTTCTTCTTGAGTCATAGGAAACACCGTACTGTTAAAGGGGGTCGAGGTAAAACTAAGGAAAAATTTCCAAGTGATGCTCAACTCAAAATCCTACACCTACCCAATCCTTTCGAGTGAAGCCATTGGAAATCTCATACAGTTTAGTCAAGTTCTTCATTGACAGAGACGAAGTTCTTCTGTTCTCTGAGGAATTTGTTCTGACTGAGGAGTTAGGAATTCGCCAGTGCGGATTGCCTACAAGTGAGGAACATGATAGCCCTGAGGAATTTGATACTCAAATATCCGACCGTTGCTGTGCTGCGCGCCAGCTATCCAAATATCCTACCCACCTAACGGTCATATCATTGAAGGGCATTTATGTCTTATCATGTCGGGTTGCTCCCTAGGCTATAAATAGCCGCCCCCCTTCAACCACTAGCTGGTTGGCTGCTCCGAGAAATAGATTGACACTTGTCATTTAGAGCATCCCATCTTCCGAGGACTTTGAGCGAAAATCATCAAGTGAGGAAAAACCCAAAAACCCAAACACCTACAAACCCAAAGTGATTGAGCATCACTGAAGAGATTGTTCCTGTGTGGAACCGACGATTGTTACCTTTGAGGACTGGGCATCCTCCAGACTGTTAGGCGTCATGGTCTAGAGCATCCAAGAGGAAATTGTGGATTGCCGAGTGACCGAGTATGTGAAGGTTTGGAAGTCACCTGAAGACTTACCACGAGTGATTGGGCGAGGTCCTGTGACCTTAGCTCAAGGAGAATACGGTGAGGACTATGTGTCCGGGACTGTGTGTCCTCAGGTTTAAATACCTAGCCGCTCTAACGAGACGTACAACTGTCACAGCAGTTGGAACTGGTCTACCAAATCATTGTCTTCACCGAGCTACTGGTTCTATTTCCTCAACCCTTTCATTTCCTCGCATTCTTGCTATGTATTTGATCATTACTGTTTGAAGACTTTGACTGAAGACTTTCTCAATTTCCTCAGTTCAATTTCTTCAGTCAGTTTGTCTTCAGCCTGCTTATCCTGTGTTTACGCTACTCGTACTCTGTGCTTGTTTTCATTTCATCATGATGACTGTGCTACTGCTCTGTTATGCTTTCATCTGAGTACTTATTCCGCTGCTAAGTAGTTCGTCGCTTAGGAATTTCCTCACCTTGAAATTCCTCAGTGACGAATTTGTAAAAATCGCCTATTCACCCCCCCTCTAGTCGATATAACGCACTTTCAATTGGTATCAGAGCAAGGTACTCCCTTGTTCTGTGTGATTTTGGTTTAACCACCTGGAGTTTTAGTTATGTCAACTGCAGGCATGATCAAGGTCTCAGCTGGGTGTCCTACCTTCGATGGGACGGACTACCCCTACTGGAAGAACAAGATGCGCATGCATCTTGAGGCAATTGACAACGATCTCTGGTATGTTGTGGAAAAGGGTGTTCCCTCTGTCACTCCTTCCGTAAACGCTGCTGATGTGAAGAGATTCAAGCAACTCGACTCTCAAGCGAAGAATATCATATGTGGCCATCTGAGCAAAGGGCAGTATGGCAGAGTGAGTGCTTTGGAGTCAGCTAAGCTTATCTGGGATAGGCTGTCCAAGGTCAACGAAGGAGTCTCAACTCAACGTGACTCTCGAGTTGACGTTCTTCGCAATCTCTTCAACCGCTTCAAAAGACTCGACAACGAAAATGTTCAGCAAACCTTTGATCGCCTCACTGACATTTCAAACGAGCATCAAGCACTGGGTGCCACTGACATCACCGACCATGAGGTGGTGAAGAAATTGCTGAGGTCACTCGATTCTTCATTCGATACACTGGCACTGATGATTCAAGAACGTGGAGACTACAAGTCACTTGATCCTGCTGATATCCTTGAGAGGCTGAATACTCATGAATTCCAACTAGCTGAGAAGAGAGATCTCTACGGACCGAGCTATGGTAGATCTCGTGCACTGAAAGCCAAGGCAGTCTCTGAATCTGAAGATGAAGATTCTGGTAGCAGCCTTGGTGATCTTGAAGAACTGAGTCAGGAGCTAGCAATGCTCGTGAGGAAATTCCAGAAGTTCTCTAGACGTGGCCGATTTGGAAAATCCTCAAGAGGTGATGACATGAAATCAGATTCCTCATCCCGTGACTACAAGAAGAGAACTTGCCATAAATGCAAGAAACCTGGTCACTACATTACTGATTGTCCTCAGTGGGAGAAGGAATCAAAGAAGAAGAAATACAAGGATGATAGTTCAGATGACTCTAAGAAGAAGAAGAAATCTTCAAAGTCCTCATCGTCAAAATCTTCAAAGTCTTCATCTCACAAGAAGAGCAGCTCCAAGAAAGCTCGGGCATTCATTGGCAAGGAAATGGACTCTGAAGCTGAATCTGAGGAACATGAGGAAGAGGAGGCATCTGAGGAGTCAGACTCTGGTGTGGCGAGCCTAGCCCTCGCTACTGCTTATGTTAGCAAGTCCATCTTCAACACTGAGGAAAATGGCTTCCCCAACACTGCTGATGACGGCAACGATGACTATGCTCCCACCTATTGCTTCATGGCAAAAGGTGCAAAGGTATTCAAATATCCCTCCTCTGAATCAAGTGAGGATGAATCTGATGATAACCTCAAACCCAGCTATTCCAAACTTGCTAATATTGTTGTTAAACAACAAAAGGCTTTGGAAAAGGTTCAAAATATGCTAGACAAAAGCGATGATCTGTTAGGTGAGGAAATGGATCAAACTCAAACACTGACTGATAATCTTCAGCAACTACAGTCTAAGTTTGACACCCTTCAAGGTCGTCATGAAACTCTCTTAGCCGATCATGAGAAGCTCTCTTATGAATTTCTTCAAAGAAAGCAAGATCTTGAGAAGCTAAGGGTGAGTCATGAAGATCTTCAGAAGGAAAATGATTCTTTGCTTGCTCAACAGATCAGTTCCGCTCAGGAAGAATTTATTCCACCATGCTTGAAATGCATTGAACGTGAAACTGCTAATTCTTCACCTGAATGTTCAAATGCTTCTATTGCTGCAAATTCTTCAACTATCTCTGTGGTCACAAATTCCTCATCTGAGGATACCACTAGTATCACTGATGAAAATGCAGGGTTGAAGGAATTGTATGTGACAGGCATGTACAAAAGCCTCAAAGGGCATCAGACTCTTTGTGATGTGCTCAAAAAGCATATCTTGAACAAGAACCCTAGGAAAGAGGGTATTGCCTTTGAGAGGAAACTCAATGCTGATGGAACCTACTGGAAACCTGAGCAGTATCCCAAAACCTCATGGGTTGCTGTGAAGGGACCTCCCGTAGATCCATCCACTTTATCTGGCTTTACTTGTGAATTCTCATATTCATCTGATGAGTCATTTGACTCCAACTATAAACTGTTCAAAAATCAGAATGGTGAGGTATTTGCTAGATATGTTGGATCTAACTGCAGGAATGGTCCCCCTATGAAGAAAATCTGGGTTCCCAAAAGGTGCCTTGAAAGTCTTCAGGTGAATGTCCTCATGACACCACCTGTGAAGAATAAGAACCCCAGATCAAATTCTTCATATGGACCAAAGTCTTCATATGGATCCAAGTCCTCTTATGGATCAAATTCTTCACATGGATCCAAGTCCTCACATGAACATCATCGTGCTAACACTTTTGTTTCGCAGGGAAAGCCTAAGGGCTATGAATATGTGCATTATTCTTCAAATCATTATGTTCATAAGTCCTCGAAGAATTTCTCTGCTTATTCATATGCTTACCCTAACCCCTCTTATGTGAAACGAAGTGGTCTGGCGTCTATGCCACCTTTCTCTTATGGAGCTCGCAGAATGATGAACTCTTTGCCACCCCTCCAGATGTGGGTGGTGAAGAAAAAGAACTAATCTCTTATGCAGGGTCAGGTCTCCAGACGAACTAAATCGTCTGAAAAATTTGCTGGAGACCTGAAATGCTTGAAAGGACGCAAGCTAATCATGAAGAAATGATTTATTCATTTCTCACGTCCTCACGTTGCTATATATATACATATGTTGCTTTAATTGATGAAATATGTCTGATGAATTTGATGTCATATTCTTCACTCTGAAGTATATGAGTCCGTAAGATGCACTAATTCATCTGCAGGATGATTTACCCAAAGCTACTGAGTGGGTCCTCGATAGTGGATGTACAAATCACATGACCGGTGACAAGAGCTTACTGATGAACACTCCTTTATCTCCATCACACTTGAAGCATATCACCTACGCTGACAAAGGCAAAAGCAAGGTATTGGGTCTAGGTAGGGTTGCAATCTCAAAGGATCGACACATGGATAAAGTCATGCTTGTCGAGTCCCTCGGATTCAACCTCATGTATGTCTCAATGCTTTGTGATCTTGATATGGTTGTTGTCTTTGGCAAATATCGTTCCTTAGTGCTCATGGAATCTGACAATTCCAAAGTCTTCGAAGGCTTTAGGAGAGGAGACTTGTATATTGTTGATTTCTCTGCAGGACCACAGCTTGCCACGTGTCTACTTGCTAAAGCTTCAGAAGGCTGGCTATGGCATCGACGACTGGGTCATGCTGGCATGAGGAACTTACACACGCTCGTGAAGAAAAAGCACGTCATTGGCATCGAGGGTGTCAAATTCCTCAAAGATCATCTTTGTGGGGCTTGTGAGGCTGGAAAAATGACCAGAGCCAAGCACCCCTCGAAGACTATCATGACTACTTCTCGTCCTTTTGAATTGCTTCATATGGATCTCTTTGGTCCTACTCATTATGCCACACTAACAAATGCAGCATCTCTATATGGCTTTGTCATTGTTGATGACTATTCTCGTTACACATGGGTGCATGTCATTACTTACAAAACTGAAGTGCAGGAAGTCTTCAGACAATTTTCCTCAAGGGCTTCGACGAATTTCGGTGTGAAGATCAAGCATATACGTAGTGACAATGGGACCGAGTTCAAGAATACTGGTCTTGATGACTATCTCGATGAACTTGGTATTACTCATGAGCTATCTGCCCCATACACTCCTCAACAGAATGGCATTGTGGAGCGCAAGAACAGGACTCGTGTTGAGATGGCTCGCACCATGCTTGATGAATACAAGACACCTCGTCACTTCTGGCCTGAGGCAATTGATACTGCATGCCACATCATCAACAGGGTATATCTTCACAAATTCTTCAAGAAGACCTCATATGAACTCCTCACTGACAAGAAACCCAATGTGAGTTATTTCAAAGTCTTCGGTGCTAAATGCTGGATTAGAGATCCTCATCACAATTCTAAATTTGCACCGAAAGCACATGAAGGTTTTATGCTTGGTTACGGAAAGGACTCGCACACCTACAGGATCTTCAACACCTATCACAACAAGGTTGTTGAAACTGTAGATGTGCGGTTCGATGAAACTAATGGCTCACAAAGAGAGCACCTACCTCCTGTGCTAGATGAAAAGACGCCTAAGGAAACCATCAAGTTCAAAGCTACTGAGGATGTCATTCCAACTGAAGAATCTGCTGAAGAAATCATTCCAGAACATGAAGAACAGCATGCTGGCGCACCTGAAGAAAATGGCTCTGAAGAAAATACTGAGCCAAATCAAAGTCGTCAACCTGCTCATCCTCGCGTTGCAAATGAAGTATAGATTGAGAGAATCATCAACAACATCAACGCACCAGGTCCTCTGACTCGCTCAAAAGCTTCACATTTATCTAACTTTTGTGGGCATTTTGCTTTCGTGTCCATCACAGAGCCCACCAAAGTTGATGAGGCATTTCTGGAGCCTGAATGGATTCAAGCAATGCAAGAGGAATTACATCAATTCAAGCTGAACAATGTATGGGAGCTTGTCAAGCGACCAGACCCATGCAAGCACAATATCATCGGTACCAAATGGATCTACCGCAACAAGCAAGATGAAAATGGCCTAGTGGTGAGGAACAAGGCTCGTCTTGTGGCTCAAGGCTACACACAGGTTGAAGGAATTGATTTCGATGAAACTTTTGCACCTGTTGCTAGACTTGAGGCTATTCGCATATTGCTTGCTTATGCTAACCATCATAATATCATCTTATATCAAATGGATGTGAAAAGTGCATTCCTCAATGGTAAGCTTGAGGAAGAAGTATATGTCACTCAACCCCCAGGTTTTGAAGATCCTAAGCATCCTGACAAAGTCTTCAGACTCAATAAGGCCCTCTATGGCCTCAAGCAGGCCCCTCGGGTGTGGTATGACACTTTGAAGGAATTCCTCATGAAGAAAGGCTTCAAACCCGGTTCACTTGACCCAACTCTTTTCACCAAAACCTATGCCAAATATATGTTGATGATATTATCTTTGGCTATACTAACCAACATTACAGTGACGAATTTGCTTACATGATGAGTGAGGAATATCAAATGTCCATGATGGGGGAATTGAAATTCTTCTTAGGTCTTCAAATTCGTCAACAACGCAATGGCATCTTCATTTCTCAAGAGAAATACCTCAAGGACGTTCTGAGGAAATTTGGTATGCAAGAATGCAGAGGCGTCAAAATCCCTATGCCCACAAATGGCCATCTATGCACTGATGAAAATGGAATAGACTTCGATCAAAAGGTATACCGCTCCATGATTGGCTCTTTATTGTACCTATGTGCATCTAGGCCGGATATTATGCGTAGTGTTTGCATGTGTGCCCGTTTTCAAGCTACACCGAAGGAATCACACCATAAGGCTGTGAAACATATTCTTCGATATCTAGCTCACACTCCAACACTTGGATTATGGTATCCCAAGGGCTCGGCTTTTGATCTCATCGGATATTCTGACTCTGACTATGCTGGTGATCGTGTGGACCGCAAGTCAACATCAGGCACATGCCATTTCCTCGGATGATCCTTAGTATGTTGGTCCTCGAAGAAGCAGAACTGCGTATCACTCTCTACTGCTGAAGCTGAGTATATTGCTGCTGGTTCTTGCTGTGCTCAATTGCTATGGATGAAGCAAACCCTCAAGGACTACGGCATCAATGTGAAGAATGTGCCACTCTACTGCGACAACGAGAGTGCCATCAAAATTGCTCATAACCCAGTTCAGCACTCGAAGACAAAGCACATCGAGATTCGTCATCATTTTCTTCGAGATCATGTGTTGAAGGGTGACATCTCTATTGATCCTGTGAAGTCTGAAGAACAACTAGCGGATATCTTCACAAAGCCCTTGGATGAGAAGAGATTTAGCAAATTGCGGTGTGAGCTAAATATCTTAGAATCTTTGAATGTCCTTTGAAAAGGACACACATCCTAACACTTATGCAAATTGATGACTTAGAAGTGCAACACACGAAGAAATGTTTTTCTTCAATCAATGAAGACTAACCCTCTAAGTGTGAAGAAATTAATGAAGAATTTGATTCTCAGAGCCCTACGACAATTGTACGCGGTGTCTGAAATCATCATTCTTACACGGTGGGTCACGCCACCACAAAAAGTTGAAAATCTTCAAAATTTGTGTTTTTCATCATTGTGCAAATTCTTCAAAATTTCAAATTCTTCAACTTTGCAAAATCTTCACTCTTTCCGTCTGTGTTCTTCATTGACTATATATATATATTTGAGTTTTCTGTCCTCTACAGCATTCACTTATTGCTAATTCTTCAAGTTGTTTTTCTTCTAAGTGAATGTGATCGGACCCGTTCCCCCTCTGTGCTAAACTCAATCCAGTCCATTCACAAATTCTTCATGTGCGTTCTATTTGAAACCCGTTCAAAGTCTTCACTGTGTCCTTGACAGCTGAAGAATTTGCGAACGAAACATTAAAATATTCTTATCTGAATTTTCAGCTTTTGCCGCTCAAACCGTTCCATATCCCTCGATAAGATTAATCTATTCACCCACGATCTAACACGATCTCCACTTCACAGTACGTGGGTGACACATGTCGCTAGGATGAGAAGGGTCAGGGGCACGTTCGTCCATTTTCTTCGGCCGAGCGGTTTTTCACCTCTGCTATAAATACCCCTCTCCCTCCTCAGATCTCATTTACTCCGCTCGATCTTACTCCCTCGCTCGAGCTCTCAGACCTAGCGCCGCCGCTACATTCAATCGTCGCCGGTGAGGAAGAGCTTCACTGCCTCGACCTCGTCACCGACGTACTCACGCCGGCCGCGGAAATCTTCACTCCGCCGCCGCCGTAGCTATTTTCCATCGCCAAGTTAGGGCGTGGAAGATCTGAACGGACGAACATCTCCACTGCTACTCTCAGTTCGTCGTGTTCTTCGTCACGGGCAAATAAAATTTATTTTTACTGCCCTTGTTGATTCTGATGATTTCCACAAAATCTTCAAAAGGTGTTTATTCTTCAACTTTCATGTTCTTAAACACCAACTTGCTTCTGTCCTTGATCAGTTTCTCTAAGCAATGTTTTTTTCTTCAAGATTCCTCAATTGTGTGGATTTTCAATCTACACAACTCTGGAACCTAAGTCAAAATGCTTAGTGAAATTCCTCAAGACAACCCTGGTCATCTTCCTCAAACTTGATACTTTTGAAAATCTTCTGAGAACGCATATGACCTCTCCAAAATTCTTCGCACCTATATTCTGTTCACAGGTACACATGTCCGCTGCTGAATCTCTAGGTTCTCATCAAATTAACTCATTTGCAGCGTTCCTTGAAGAAAAATTGCATACCTCATCGGAAAATTTGATTGTTCAAAATCCTCAAGTGAAGAAAATGGCTGATGGTAAAAGACCTCAGAAGGGAGGAAAAAGGCCAGAGACAAATACTGCTTTTGAGATCCCTGATGACATCTATGATGAATATTGTACTCCTGATGAAGCAACTCATGGCAAGGAGAGCAAAAATCAGCGCAAAGTGCGCATTCAGAAGATTGAGAGGAGATGGGCAAGAGAATGGAGGGAATATCGCTATGTCACTCCCAAGTATATGAAGAAATTTGCTGTTAACCCTCCATGTCCAAGACCTCCATTGGCTCCTGGCCAAGAAGCTGATCCCACTAGCATCAGAAGAGGTGAGGAATTTCCTCAGGAGTGGGCTAAGCGTCAAGCCAAGCTGGCCAAATTGGCTAAGGAGGCAGTGAAGAAATTCAATGAAGATTCTGTTGCTGCCGCCGCTGAGGCCTCTGCTATCAAGCCTAAGAAGGCTATGCTGAAGAAATCAGCTGTCAAGACAAGTTCCTCAGCTGCAATGCCCTCACGGCCAAGCTCTTCAAAGCCCTCACGGCCTGTCCCTCAAGCAAATTCCTCTAAAGCAGCTCCAACTCCCTCAGTTGCAAAATCCTCAGCTGCTCCTACAATGTCCTCAGCACCTATGCATCTTGCCACATGCCAAAGGACTACTGGAATCTCAATTGCTTCAGGAGTCTCTGCAAGTTCTTCAGCTCCACCTCAGTCTTCAACAACTCCGACCTTGCTGAAGAAAAAGGCCACTGCTGGACGAGGCACAAGACCAAGTCCTCACAAGAAGCAGGTCGCCTTTCAGGTTCCGTCAAGCGAAGACGAAGCTGATGATGAAGAATTAGCTGAGATCATCAGAGATCGACAACAAAGGGCCGCTAGAGCCAAAGGCAGTGCTGTGCCCCTCATGCTGGATCCAAGGAAGATCCTTGATTTCATCGATCTATGGCACAAGGATCCAAACACACCTTTGCCTGAATTAAACCTCACTCCTGGTCAAAGTCACATGTTGACGGCCTTCATAAATGAAGAGAAATGGAAATTTGAAAAGGCCAGGCAGGTGAAGAAGGCTCAGTACAAGAAGGAGCATTTTCTGAAGAACAATGTTGTGAAAATGTCTCCTGAAGAACTTGTGTCTATGCAGGCTGAGATCAAAGCACTCAGTGATGAATTTCATGCATTCCGTGCAGATTGGCTAGGTGCCAAAGTCAGATTCGTCAGAATGGCAAAAGGATTTACTCCAAGTGTTGCAGCTTCATCGCAACCCAAATTTCCTCAGACTGGAACATCTGCTGAAGAAAATGAAAGCGCCAGAGCTGATGAAGAAATTCCAGTCTCTGAAGAAAATGCCAGGGCAACCTCCAACATTGCGCCTGAAGAGCAATCCAGGCCAGTTGAAGCATCTGCTACTGTGCCTGAGGAATCTGAACAAGCCAGGGCAACTGCATCAGTTGTGCCTGAAGAAATTCAACCAATTTCCTCTGCTCCTCCTGCACCGATGACAAGCATCAACCTTCCTTCTGCAACAGAAGCGAAGAAAACCAAGGCTGCGGAGCGAGTAGCTGTGAAGAAAAGGAAAGCATCTGCCTCCTCAGAGTCTTCAGCTCCCAAGAAAGTGAAGACTTTGACGAGTTCATCTGAAAACCCAATTGATGCTATTCCATTATCAAGCATGCCATCAAAGGAGATCATTCCCTTTGGTGAGGAATATGAAATTCCAAGTAAATCTGATGAAGAAGATCCTTCTGCTGCTTCGACAGAGCAGATGGATGAAGAAATTGAAGTGGTTACTTTCTCTTCAACCCCACTGGTATCATCGCCCATGCCTCAGTTCACAGCCGAAGAGGCAGGCGTCGACGGAATTGAAGAAGATGAGGATGTGGATATTGGGTCTACAACACCTATTCTGAATGATGACTTTTGGGAAAGTCATCACCCCAATTCACCTCTGACAACCCCTCTACATCATGTTCCTCAGTCCCCTATGCAAACTGAAGAAATTCATACGGGCTCTGATGAACGTCAAGCTTCACTGCATTCTATTCCTGATGAAGTTCCAGTCACTAGCGCTGATGTACATATGTCTGAAGAAATGGAGGCCAAGGCTACTGCTGAAATTCCTCAGCCTGTGGCTCCAGTGGCTATACCTCAAGAGGCTGTAAATTCTTCAACTGTTAATCTTCAGCCCAAGCCACAGAACCCTCACTCCAAGAAGCAGAAGTTTAATGCTGAGGATTTGTTCAATGAGCACATATTCTTCACTGACTACAATCCCTATGACTCTGCTCATCTTCGTCGCAAGCGCTTCTGGACTGCAAGCCAGATGAACTTCTACTCCTCATTGTTGGTTGATAAGGATAAGATCTTTGAACATGAGCAAATTCCTCATGTAGATATGGAATCGCTGCCCTGCTTCACACCAGTCCTCAGTGTTCTTCATGACGCTGGGTTACTCAATTTCTGCACCGACATCTGCGATTGGAATGAAGAACTCATTCTTCAATTCTTCGCCACGCTGCACATTACTGGAAATGTTGATGATGTCAATTCATGGGTATTGGGCTGGATGACCGATAATACTCATTTCAAAGCACCGGCCTCTGAATTGCTTCATGCCGTTCCAGTCTGTCCTCCCACTGAAGGTGCAAGGCTTCTCTATGTTGAACCTGAACTGTCTGATCATCTGATGCAAGTGCTGATGAAGCCTTTGAAGCCAGGCCATGCTCCAAGGACCAAATTCCTCGTCAAGGAATTGCTCTATGTGCCAAGGACAGTCTATCGCATATTGACCAAAACCCTCAGTCCAATCAAGGGCCACAACTCTGATGATGAAGAAGTTGTTGGCATCATGAAGAGTGTACTGTTCAATATCATTCATGGTATACCTATCAACTACCACGATTTCTTCATGAGGACTTTGGCCAATGCTGCTCTGTCACCTTTTGAGTTGAAGCCTTATGCTCCCTGGATCATGAGATTCATCAGATCAAGGTCTTCAATTCATTATAAGGCTGACTTTCAAAATCATCTCAGCTATTTGCCCCCTATCGAAGTCCTCAAACGGACTATTTCCTCAGCTGACGAGAAGGGCAAGGCTGCTGTTATTGATGAAGGTACTCGTCCATTGGATGGACAGTTTTGCAAAGCTACTTCCTATTCCACCAATGATGACTCTGCAACTCAAGATTCTACCGCCAAAGCTTCAGAACATCATCCTCAAGCCACAGCTCCGCGTGTGATGACTGATCGTGAACTTCTCCTGAGTCTTCATCAGAAAGTTGATCGAAATCACAAGTGGGTCAAGCGTCAGTTTGGTGCAATTCTTCAGAACATGACAGTCACTCAAAATACTGTGAAAAAGAATCACTACTACTTGCATGAAGTCTTTGACCGCACTTGGGCGATTCTGTCTAATCTTCATAGTGCTGAAGAACTCAAGGAGATGGGCTTCCAACAGGACTTTGACTGGTCTCAGCCACCTTCGAAGAAATTCAAGAAAGTCAAAGTTCCTCAGCTTGTTGCCAGTTCATATTCTTCATCGCGCGAGACGAATGAAGCTGAAGACTTGAATGACACTGCGGCAGGCCCTACCTCAACGGACGACCCCAACAATGCTGGCGCTCCTCCATCGACATCATGATGATATTCTTCAGGGGCGTTAGTCCTCATTTTTCGTCCCTTTTGGTCATTCGATGACAAAGGGGGAGAAATTTGAGTTAGTATTCAAGCGGGTCTTATATATGGGCTATATTTTTGTTAAGTTTCAACTCTTGCTTTTCTGAGGTGTTTGCTCTGATGAGTTGTAAACTTAAGTCCTATGGTGGTCTGATACTTTTGCTCTGTTTTTCTGCATGCTATTTCCTCAATACCATAATGCACGCATGCTGAATTTCGTCAGACACCATATTTCATCATGCATTTCAAATTCTTCATATCATATGTTAAATGCGTGTATGAATTTCAAGATATAGGAGGAGATCTCCATGATATTACTCAACAATGTGCATTTGCTATTTCAAAGCAAATTCCTTAATTATGCACATCTTCAGGGGGAGTTCTTCTATATCTTGCAATCAAATTCCTCAATATCAGTATTTACACTTCATATGTTTATCCCCGTTGAAAACTTAACCTATATTGTCATCAATCACCAAAAAGGGGGAGATTGTAAGTGCATCTAGTGCCCCTTAGTGATTTTGGTGTATTGAAGACTTATAGGTTAAGGGACTAATGCGTTTGTGAGTGTACACAGGTCTATAAGTCTATGGGGAGTTTGTTATTTACGATGAATGTCGACCCCTAAAAATGAATGTCTTCACCTGAAGACTTTGGTTTTCTTGAAGACTATGAAAGTGAAGAAATTGGTGTGACCCTGAAGACTTGATATTCATGCGAGGATCATGAAGCGTGAAGACTTTTGTTTCCGTAGTTTCATTTTCTTCTTCTTGAGTCATAGGAAACACCGTACTGTTAAAGGGGGTCGAGGTAAAACTAAGGAAAAATTTCCAAGTGATGCTCAACTCAAAATCCTACACCTACCCAATCCTTTCGAGTGAAGCCATTGGAAATCTCATACAGTTTAGTCAAGCTCTTCAGTGACACAGACGAAGTTCTTCTGTTCTCTGAGGAATTTGTTCTGACTGAGGAGTTAGGAATTCGCCAGTGCGGATTGCCTACAAGTGAGGAACATGATAGCCCTGAGGAATTTGATACTCAAATATCCGACCATTGCTGTGCTGCGCGCCAGCTATCCAAATATCCTACCCACCTAACGGTCATATCATTGAAGGGCATTTATGTCTTATCATGTCAGGTTGCTCCCTAGGCTATAAATAGCCGCCCCCCTTCAACCACTAGCTGGTTGGCTGCTCCGAGAAATAGATTGACACTTGTCATTTAGAGCATCCCATCCTCCGAGGACTTTGAGCGAAAATCATCAAGTGAGGAAAAACCCAAAAACCCAAACACCTACAAACCCAAAGTGATTGAGCATCACTGAAGAGATTGTTCCTGTGTGGAACCGACGATTGTTACCTTTGAGGACTGTGCATCCTCCAGACGGTTAGGCGTCATGGTCTAGAGCATCCAAGAGGAAATTGTGGATTGCCGAGTGACCGAGTATGTGAAGGTTTGGAAGTCACCTGAAGACTTACCACGAGTGATTGGGCGAGGTCTGTGTGACCTTAGCTCAAGGAGAATACGGTGAGGACTGTGTGTCCTCAGGTTTAAATACCTAGCCGCTCTAACCAGACGTACAACTGTCACAGCAGTTGGAACTGGTCTACCAAATCATTGTCTTCACCGAGCTACTGGTTCTATTTCCTCAACCCTTTCATTTCCTCGCATTCTTGCTATGTATTTGATCATTACTGTTTGAAGACTTTGACTGAAGACTTTCTCAATTTCCTCAGTTCAATTTCTTCAGTCAGTTTGTCTTCAGCCTGCTTATCCTGTGTTTATGCTACTCGTACTCTGTGCTTGTTTTCATTTCATCATGATGGCTGTGCTACTGCTCTGTTATGCTTGCATCTGAGTACTTATTCCGCTGCTAAGTAGTTCGTCGCTTAGGAATTTCCTCACCTTGAAATTCCTCAGTGACGAATTTGTAAAAATCGCCTATTCACCCCCCCTCTAGTCGATATAACGCACTTTCACTTGTGATCTTCCAATTTCTGTTAACCAAACACCCAGATTGACAGAAATCATGTGTTTGCAAATACTCCATTTTGCATGTGCATTCACATCCTATTCATGTGTATTTCCTATCCCTGCGTTGTTAGAATCATCCAACTGAAATGAGCCCTTACAGAATTACTTCTGTTACAGATAGGTGTCAAAGAAAACCTTGTGTGGTTTGTCCCGCTCCTGCCGCGCCATCGTCTACCCCAGCTGTGCTACTCCAACGACGTAAGTGTCCACCACAGTAGAGATCCCACCACCAGACTGTCTTTCATCGCCGCATATCTTCTTTCCCGCCGCCAGCAGCCACCACAACTGCATTACCATCATCAACTGAGCAGATGACCTTGAGGACTACACGGGTCCGCAGGAGAGGTCGCACTCTTTCGTGTCCGCTTACATTATTCGTCGCTTAATATTACCTACTACTTTATCATTCTGTTCACCTCTTAGACTCGGAGTCAGGTCCAAACTAATGGTCAAACATGAGTTTTTAACGAGTAGTATCTCTGTCTACAATCTGGTTAATCTCGGGTGTCTACTATGTGTTTCATGTTGGGTGGGAAACAAACAGTAAAGGAGCATATTTTTTAACTGAAGCTTTTATCTGCCTCCTATCATTAGTTTTGGGTCTATCCACTGGTTGCTACCATCACTCTAGATTTCTGCATGCACTCCTTGCATAATCTCACCATGTTTTATTCCTATGCATGTCAGTTATTGTACACAATGGTACTGAACATGTAGAGCAAAAGAGAAGAGCCTTGCGTGGCAATGTAATGTCATGCAGACGTTGTTCAATGGTGGGTGCAATGGCAGCCCCCCTCCCCCCATTCCAGATTGTAATCAAGAGGAAGATAATTGTTCAGAGGAGGATTCAGAGGGATAAGACCACTCCTATTTACCCCCTGAGGTCTTTGCTCTAACTTGGCATGCTGATGTTGGTCATATCGTGCATATGGCGCCTTGCATTTCTTACTTTATACATCACATATGTCATCTGCTTAATTTAGACATGCTTTGTGTGAATGCCATTTGTTTAGTTTCTATATCATATATGTGAATTATGCAATGCCATCTTGTTTAGCCAGGCATCATATATGTGAATTTTGCAATGCCATCCTATTTAGCCAGTCATCATGTATGCAAAATATATCATGCCATCCTATTTTTCATTACGTATTTCATTTGTCAACAATGTTAGTACATTCAACTGCTCTTCCTATGCATCAGCCATTTGACACGGTGATGGAAAAATCTGGAGTGAAAACAAGGTCTTCAGAGTCGACAGTGCTATCTACCAAAGCGCATATCTTGCTGGTTACAGATAGCTCCTCAGAGGAGGATTCAGAGATGGATGACCAGTCCTATTTCCCCCCGAGGTCTATGCTCTAACTTGGCAGGGTTATATTGCTCATACATGCATACGGTGTCTTGCATTGCGATGTCATTTGCTTAGTTTAGACATGCTTTGTGTGAATGCCACCTGTTTAGTGTCTAATTACCATATATGTGAATTCTGCAGTGCCATCTTGTTGCAAGGCATTATATATGTGATTTATGCAATGCCTTGCTATTTAGCCAGGCATCATATATGTTAATTATATCATGCCATCCTTTTTTGTATTACGTATTCCATTTGTCGACAATGTTTGTATATTAAACTACTCTTCCTGTGAATCAGCCATTTGAATTGGTGATGGGAAAATATGGAGTGAAAACAAGGTCTCCAGAGCAGACAATGCTGCCTGCTAAAGCAGATATCTTACTGGTTATAGATAGCTCCTCAGAGGAGGATTCAGAGATAGATAACCAGTCCTATTTCCCCCCTGAGGTGCATGCTCAAACTTGGCAGGATTATATTACTCATATCATGCATATGTTGTCTCGCATTTCTTAGTTTATACAACATATACACAATATTGAATGCCATCTGCTTAATTTAGACATCATATATGCGATTGCAATCTGCTTACTTGCTTAGTATATAAATCATATATGTGAATTATATCATGCCATCATGTTTACATAGACAACATGTATGTGAATTATGGCATGCCAACCTATTTAATAAAGACATATGATAGTTATATCATCTCATCTTGTTTACATAGTCATCACATTTTGAATTATGTCATTCTATCCGTGAATTATATCATGCCATCATGTTTCCATAGACAACATGAATGTGAATTATTTCATGCCCTCTTTTATTCCTCACTATCCATTGCACCTCTCTATCATACAATGCCTGTACATTCAATTACTTTTCTTGTTTATCAGCCATTTGAATTGGAGAGGGTAGTGGCAGTATCTAAGGGAGTAAAAACATGGTCTTCAGAAAAGGCAGTGCTACCCGTCGATGCAGATAGAACCACGGTTGTACTTTCCCAAGAACCAGCCCCACCACACATAACCCAGACTCTCGCAGATTGTACCCCTACCCCGTTGGACAGAGAACCAGCTACACCCCATCTAACCCCAACCCCAGCAGGCAGTAACCCAGTTCCAGTTGACACAACACCATCTCCACCATAGAGCACCCAAATAGGAGCAGTTAGTGAGGCAACATCAGTGCCCAAAGCACGAGGACCACCACTCCAAACCCCAACTCAATGCTTAAAGCAGAAGAAGAATTGTTCTCAGGTTAGGTTCCATAGCTATGGTTCATACTCCTTTGCTCTTGCATCACTGTATTTACTCATACCAGCTAATTTCAAATTTGAAGGATGCAATTCAAACTCCAATGGCGCAACATGTATGTTTTAAACCTGTTTCTTTAATTGGTTTGTTGTTGTAACTTGCCCTATGTTGATTTTAGTTTCAATTGTATAAACAGTTATGTTCTCATGTCATGCACATTACAAGTGTTGTTAGTGCTATGTAGTTTCCCACACTTATATTCTGTCTATGCTGCTTTATCTTAAACATATATGATTTTAACCGTGTCTCTACCTTGATTTGGCAACATAAATTAGAATGACATAGATATATGTTTGTTTCATGCTGTTATCCTGTCCACTTTACTACTGAACTGGTTTACCAAAATGAGTTTATATACAACATGCTAAATCTGTGATGTGTCTGCTTGTTTCTCTTTTAGAATGCCAACAAAATATTGGAGAAGAATACCCCATTATGCAATGGTAAAGGAAGTAATGCAGATAAGGTTCAAGATAGTGATACATCCCTGTTAGTCTCCAAGAAAGCTGATAAAAACTATCTTGAAGACAGTGAGACAACCCCAAAGTCTTGTCTCTATGTAGTGTTCGAGTTACTGGCGACTACTCCTGGCACAAGCTATTCGAACTCACTGCTTGAATCAGTTCAGCTTCTTGAGTCTCAACTACAAATTGAAAGACATCGATCAGATGTGCTGCGATAAGAAGCCGAAGGACTGAGGAAGTCCCTGCAGAATTCAGATGCATACTTTCTGGTGCAACAGCAAGAGTTGGATGATTTAAGCACCAAACAAGAGAAAGCTTGCTAAGCTTCTTGCCAGCATGGTGGGTACCCAGGATATTGTTTCTTGAGCTTTTCTGAAGTGGTTTCAGTTCTGGACTTGTTTTGCTGCAGTGTTTATTTACACTGGTGGCCAACTTTGACGCCCAGTGTATGTAATATGCTGCTTTGTTCCCTATATTTGCACTGGTGGCGAACTTTGATGCCCAGTGGATGTAACCTGTGTAATCGCCGTAATATCCTGGTGGTAGTTGCTTGCTTATTTATTTTCTTATAGTCTTGTTTATTTGTTTGCTTGTAGTATCTTTTTCCTCGGTTTCCTAATGGCCGCAATAACAATGGTCCACATATGGGCCATTGTAACCATGGCCCTCCTACGGGCCATAGGATCCATGGTCCTCCTATGGGCCGTAGTATCCATGGGCCTCCTATAGGCCATACGACCCATGGGGCTCTTCCAGGACATAGGATCCATGAGCCTATTACGGGGCCGTAGGAACCACACTACAAGAAATATGTCAACTTGCGACCATCACTATTGGTCGTTGAATGGTCATTGTTTTTCATTTGCGACCTTTTTGTGACCAAAAATAGATGGTCAAAAGCTGACCATCTTTAATGGACATTAACGACCTTCTTTGTGATAAGGTCGTTTAAGGCAACGACCAAAACAAAAGGTCGTTGGTTCAACGACCTTTTGTTTTGGTCGCTGGTTGTCTGCCCAGGCCACATCGGATCTGACGTGGCAAGCTGACGTGGCAAAATTGTGACCAAATGAAAAGGTCGTTGACTAGAATCAGCCCGGTCCAATTCGACGTTTTACTTAGGCCAAGCCCAACAATTCAGCCTTTTTATTTTTTTCTGTCAATTTTGTGTCGGCTTCATGGGCCAAGCCCAACATTGCTGCCTTTTTTATTGTTGGCCCGTGGCCTTTTATAGTTTATTGATTTTCTTTTTTCAGCCATTATATATTCAAGCTGGTCCCACTAGTCAGATGGGTCCCACTTGTCAAGATCATCTCTCAAATTGGTCCCACATGTCAGAAATGTACAAATTTGATAGATTATTTTCATAAGTGGCCCCACTGGTCAAGTTTCCATTTCACAAGTTTTCAAATCACATACATAATAAAAAAGAACACATAAAATTCATCAAATATACCACTAAATAAATCTATTACAATCTTTACAACACAGATATGCTACAATATGCTACTCTTCACTGAGTAGGACTTGACGGCTTCACACTTGCTTCACACTTCACACTTGAGCTTCTGTAAAAGATGAACAACCACAATTTTAAGTCTACAATACAGCAATTGATACTAATCAAGGATAAAAAACAAGTAATAGACTCAAATGTGAAGGCAGCATGGAACTAGTGATACGACAACATGCAGAAAACACTACAATATAATACTGTTGTAAGTTCATATCAACGCAAATTCAGCACTGCACAATGCAGCACATAACAATTGGTACCAAGCAGTTGATCAAAATTAGCAGGTGATGCTAACAGCACCCATACTCTCAAATTCAGTACTAAGTTGCTACATGAAAGCGGAGCAGAGAACAAGAAACAGAGATGTTTCATGTCACAGTTGCTTGTTTTGTCAGCCACTTTGCGATGTAAAACATCAATTAAACACACACGCACACACAAAACACATACCGAAGCTGAGAGTTTGCAACACACCTAAGCCTAATTAAACACACGCGCACACATTGCCATATATGTACGACTAATCTGCAGTATAGGCCATATACAGAAGCAGTTCAAAGTTGAAACAACATCAATTAAACACACGCGCACACACAAACATAGGAGTCAAAATGCAGTATAGGCCCAGGACAAGGACACTCCTATTATCAAATCAACACACATAATGTGGATGTCTCATGTGAGCATCATGTGTTGTGGTTTTATTAAACAATGATACAGCAACAGAATATAATATCTTCAATGCAAATTATGGTACTTGTAGCAAAACAGTTTGAAACAACAACTACATAATAAATTATAACGAGAGTAAGCTTGAATCAAACAGAAAAGGGAATAGTTTTGAGTTTAAATGTTAAAACGTTCACAAGATATCCCAACTCGCAAGTTCAAGAGGCATAATTCAGAAACTTGCATCAGGGCACTCTATAATAAGAGTAGCATTCGACTTGACACACGGAACAACGACACAAAAGAATTATATACCTTCAGCTCTGCTCACAGCTTCTCTGCTCGTAAAAGTTACACCTGCCATTGGAGGAGTCAAAACAAGAAGTATTAGATCACAATATTTGCATCTTTCCCACTGAGACTAGACCACATATCAGTAACTCGAATCACAAAGTATATCAATAACACCATATAATAGTCCCAGAACTCCCAATACTGTTTGAACATGTGACAACATGTTTATTTTCAAATGAAGTGTACATGAACAATTAATTTGTAAATAGCAGGTACAATACAATTCTACACTAGATACATTATCACAGTAACCTCATTACAAGCACCCATACTCTCAAATTCAGTATCCAGTCTCAAATTCTTCAGTATCTAGTTGCTAACTGAAACAAGTTCAGTTGAAAGTAGAGCAGATAACAAGAAACAGAGCTGCTTGCTGTCTCGCCTGACCGCCTACACGCGAGAAGGCAAAAAAAACATTTACTCGAAGCATCTTACAATTCACAACAAATTCAAGATTGACCCAATTAATTTTACAGCATATAGAGATTTCACAATCAAAGTTCATGATGCTAGGCTGCTAGCTATCAAGATGAAAACAACATGTAGCAGATACAAGCATACCAGGCAAGGTGGGCTAGGTGCTTAGTAAGATCATCTACTGTTCAGCAGGTAGATGGGTCATGAACAAATATTACCTCCCTGATTTCATCCATCATGTGGGACTTGAGGTGAACCTTCGCGAAGGTCTGCAGGTTGAGGCCGAGCAGGCCGAGGACCCGCACGTAGCCATCGCTCCTCATGCCTAGGCTCAGCTCCGGCGCCATGTGCCGCAAGACCATCATCCTGAGAAGAGAAGCATAGACAGAAGGCGGCCGTGAGTGGGTACCAAGGGGAAAAACAGAAGCCACGACCAAGAATTGCAAGATTTAGTATAAAGGAAATAGCTCAGCATTCAGATATTTCTAATAAGATTGCGCACTAATCCAACACGATATACAGAAGGTGTCCTCATAGCTTTACTAATACCTGGGAGTATGAATAGTGGGGTATAGAAACAAAAGCAATCCATTATCATATTCTAGGAACTGACTATTAGAGTACATGCTTAGGATATAAGTGGAAGCAGAAGAATATAATGAGATATCAATAGTCTTGGAAAGGTTTATGCACGCAGGTCTTTTTAGACTACCACTTGCATGATTTATTTATTTGAATAACAACAGGAGAACTGCTATATTCACTGATTATAGAAAGCTCAAATTGGCAGTCGCACATAGCATGGAGTATTCGTAAGATTTACAGGATGGATACCTCCCACAGCATACACTCAAGATCTCAAGATATCTTTGTATTTGTTTCACTGACAATCATTTCTGCTGACATGTGTAAAGAAAGGAAATATAAATGACATTTTTTTAGTTGACAAGAAATATTATTGAAACATACTCTCTTGCTAACTTCGCGATATTTAAAGCACAATCAGCTAAATAGAGGTATCAGTGGTTTATTATAGTTGCAAGATACTCCCTCTGTACCGAAACACTTGTTGTTGGGGAGACTTGTACTAGTTACTTAGTCACTAATACAGTTGTTACCTAGTCAAATGTTCAGACCAGTTCTCTTGCATTATAATATTTGTGTATGCTGTTCTACTAGATTCCAAATCTTGTTCTGCATTTTAGCTAAGGTGTGCACCTCCTTCGTTAAACACTAACCCACTTGCTTTACCTTTTTTAGGGTGGGTATGGAACGAATTTAGCCCCTACGAAACTAGTTGGAAAGTTATTTACCTCGCTTGATAAATCTATATCCCGCATGATGGGCACACCATCCGCAACACTTCCACTAGTGCCATAGGGCTCTGTTGGTGATAAGGAAACCTATTCAGCACCTGCAGCTGCAAAATTTGTAAATAGTCAAATAGTAAATAGTCAAACAATATGTAGATATATTGCTTTTATGGTAGCATAGACATAGGCCAGCAATATTTCTTCTATGCAACCAGAGGGCAACAATTGTACTTGGCACAATCAATACATCCATATCAATTATTTCTGCCATATATAAGCAGCACATCATAGCAAATCAAGATGACAACATCATACTTCATCAGGAGCTTACAGCAAATCTAGATGAAATTTCTGCCTAAGAAATCACTGGTGCTGCTCACCTTGGTGGCTCGCGGCCAGGAGGAGGGGAGGGGGAACGGGGCTCCTTCAACGGAGTAGCACGTCCGCCGGAGTGGGGCGCCGCCGGCCGAAGTGGAGCCCTGGACGGACCGGGCCAGGAGCTGCTGCTGGACACCGGAGACGGAGGTGCTGTGGTCGAGGGACGGGTCGCGCTCGAGGCAGCTGGGGTGGAAGATGCAGGCCTACCCGCTGGCCATGTCGCCGGAGATGGCCTCATCGGGGAGCGGCAAACCTGAGGACCGGCGACAGCGGCGGTTAAAGGGAGGAACCGTAGGCGGAGCGACAAAACAGAGAACCGCTTGGGCCGATCGAGATCCAGACGGGTCAGCGCTGGTAGGGAGAGAGGGAGGGAGCGGGCACTGACCTGGAGCGCTCGGGCGTGGCGGATCCGGCCCCATTCCCGTCGGCGAAGTCGGATCTCCTAGCGGCGGCCTCCCCGAGCAGCTCCCCCATGGTGTAGGGGCACCAGCCGTCCACATTTGTCCCCGCGCCCTTGGGACAGAACCCTAGTGCGTGGTCGACTCGATCTGGGGCATAGGGTAGGGAGATATGGTGAGGGGAGGGAGGGACGAGGTCGGCGGCGGTGGGTGAGGAGGACGGCGAGGTCGGCGGTGGGTGGGAGCGACGGGGAGAGGACTGGATCGGGAGGGGGCCGGGGAAGGGGAGGAGGTGGCGGCGAGGAGATGGGGACGAGGGAGGAGGGGTGCGATGGGTTGAGGGGTCGATGGGATCTGAGCTAGGGTTTGGGCTGCGGGTGGGGTACTCTTTTTCATTTTTTTCCTTTTTTCTATAGATAGATGGATGGATGGATGTGGGATGGAGAGATGGATGGATGGATGGGCGCCATGTCATCGATCCGTGGGAAGAGTTCTGATTGGTTCGGAAAATCAGTGATTTAAAATAGTTTCCAAGTACTAAAAATAGAGGGATTTTGTGAAGTAGCTATCAAAAATATTTTGCAAAAGGGCACCACATAAATTTTCACTAGAGTTATACCACATTTTATGGATAAGGACCAATTTGTATGCATTTCTGATCTTTCTAGCTATTTTTAATCATTTTTCGAGTGGCAAAAATGATTTTTTTTGTGAAGAACCTACCAAATATTTGTTGCAAAATTGGACTCCATCAATTTTCTAAAATACTAGTCCATATTTAATATACAATTGACCAAATGGTTGGGTGTCAAAAGCTTTGATCCACCTCTCGTGAAAAAGACAAATTTCCGATGATTCAGTTGGAAGCGGATCAAATTTGAACTGCAGCTGCCTCATAGTTTGCTCTTTATTTTTTCCAAAAATCATTTTTAGGTACAAAAGTATCTATTTAATCAGAGAAACACCAAAATTTTTCCAAGATTTAACAACTAGCTAGGAACGGTCATGCCCGCAGTTTTGACCGCATTTTGAAACGGGCATGAAAAATTCAAAAAAAATCAAAAAATTGGAAAACCTTCGTATTATGTCATTATATGTGACCAAGTTACCAGTAAAAATAATAAACTTGTAATACAACAATTCTTTAAAAAAAGTGTTCTCGGAAATGAGCTATCATGTGTGAAGATTCATGGCTTTCAAGCCAACTGATCAATCTTATGGCCACATTCATGGCATAGTTTGTTCAAATGATCTAATATTGTGCACAAGGGTGCATCTTGGAATGGCAAACAATGTTGCCTAAGGAAGTTTTCATTTTCTTTGGACGGAAATTTCATTTTCCATTTTTCGAGTGCCGAAAATGAGTTTTTTTGTGAATGACCTACCATATATTTGTTGCAAAATTGGACCACACCATTTTTAGAAAATGTTAGTCCATATTTAATGCACAATTGACCAAATGGTTGGGTGTCAAAAGCTTTGATCCACCTCTCGTGAAAAAGACAAATTTCCGCCGATTCAGTTGGAAGCGGGTCAAATTTGAACTACAGCTGCCTCATAGTTTGCTCTTTATTTTTTCCAAAACTCATTTCTATGTACATAAGTATCTATTTAATCAGAGAAACATCAAAAGTTTTCCAAGATTCAACCACTAGCTAGGAACGGTCATGCCCACAGTTTTGACCGCATTTTGAAACGGGCATGAAAAATTAAAATTAAAATCAAAAAATTGGAAAACCTTCGCATTGTGTCATTATATGTGACCAAGTTACAAAGAAAAATAATAAACTTGTAATACAACAATTCTTAAAAAAAAGTGTACTCAGAAATGAGCTCTCATGTGTGAAGATTCATGGCTTTCAAGCCAAATGATCAATCTTATGGCCACATTCATGGCATAGTTTGTTCAAATAATCTAATATTGTGCACAAGGGTGCATGTTGGAATGACAAACAATGTTGCCTAAGAAATTTTTCATTTTCTTTGGACGGAAATTTCATTTTCCATTTTTCGAGTGCCGAAAATGAGTTTTTTTGTGAATGACCTACCATATATTTGTTGCAAAATTGGACCACACCATTTTTAGAAAATGTTAGTCCATATTTAATGCACAATTGACCAAATGGTTGGGTGTCAAAAGCTTTGATCCACCTCTCGTGAAAAAGACAAATTTCCGCCGATTCAGTTGGAAGCGGGTCAAATTTGAACTACAGCTGCCTCATAGTTTGCTCTTTATTTTTTCCAAAACTCATTTCTATGTACATAAGTATCTATTTAATCAGAGAAACATCAAAAGTTTTCCAAGATTCAACCACTAGCTAGGAACGGTCATGCCCACAGTTTTGACCGCATTTTGAAACGGGCATGAAAAATTTAAAAAAAATCAAAAAATTGGAAAACCTTCACATTGTGTCATTATATGTGACCAAGTTACCAGGAAAAATAATAAACTTGTAATACAACAATTCTTTAAAAAAAAGTGTTCTCAGAAATGAGCTATCATGTGTGAAGATTCATGGCTTTCAAGTCTAATGATCAATCTTATGGCCACATTCATGGCATAGTTTGTTCAAATGATCTAATATTGTGCACAAGGGTGCATGTTGGAATGGAAAACAGTGTTGCCTAAGAAAGTTTTCATTTTCTTTGGACGGAGATTTCATTTTCCATTTTTCGAGTGCCCAAAATGAGTTTTTTTGTGAATGACCTACCATATATTTGTTGCAAAATTGTACCAAATAAATTTTCTAAAATACTAGGACATATTTAATGCACAATTGACAAAATGGTTGGGTGTCAAAAGCTTTGATCCACCTCTCGTGAAAAAGACAAATTTCCGCCGATTCATTAGGAAGCGGGTCAAATGTGAACTGCACCTGCCTTATAGTTTGCTCTTTATTTTTTCCAAAAATCATTTCTAGGTACATAAGTATCTATTTAATCATAAATACATGGTTTGGTGGCGATACGTCGAGGTTTGGATGGTGGCCGAGGGCCCCAACTCCAGAGCGCGTAAACTCGCATGCTCGCCGCGTGGTCACTGCATGACCATGGCGTTGCCACGCATTCTGGGTGGCCTAGGCATGTCTAGTGGGTTGGGAACTCCCCCGGTAGGTGTCAAGAAGAAGAAGGCAATAGAAGAATCTCACGAGGAGACTAAACTGAGCTCAAACATGAATTAGCAGCCAAGTGTTTGATAAGTGGTGGGGAAAATACACATGGCCAATGGGCCTGAGTTTTGGCCGAGGATGATCATCTACTAAGGACACTATCTTGGAAAATTTTCAGCTCAAATGGAGGAGCCTAGGTGTCACTTGCTTTGCAACATACCACACTGGACAGAAATATGAATGTTGAAGATGGACTCAAATGAATGAATGGATTGATCTGAAATTTGGAGGAGGATGATAATTTGGGCATATGAAGGCACTTTAAAATTTTCATACCATTTGGATAAATAAAAATGGTACTTCCTTCACAGTGCTCTCCATTGAACAGAAAATTGGGAAAAATGTTGAGGGAAATTGGCTAGAATAAATGAGCTAAAATTTGGTGGAGGGAGGTTCTATGGGCAGGGTCATGTCGTGGTAATTTTTCAGCAATTATAAATTAACATTAAATATAGTTGCTTCACAAACTGAAAATATTACCAGAAACAAAGATTGTTAGATGGGGCTCAAATTTTGTGGAGAGCTATGATTTGGGAATATAGAAGATGTGGCAAAAATTCAACTCATTGGGATATGCCTAGCTAGTACTTCCTTCACAACGGTTCTAGCTGAACAAAAACTTTGGAAATTTGCCAAGGAAGATTTACCAGGAAAATGGAGCTGAATATTGTCATGAGGCAATGATTTGGATAGTAAAGAATGCCCAATTTTTTGGGAATTTTGGGAATGATAAAAATATAGGCTGCTTCACAACCTAGGGTAAAATTGACATATAGACATGACACATAGGCAAAACTGATGAGGTGGCGCCTAGTCATAGCAATGCACCACAATTTACAAGGCTATGACCATCTATATTGGTCGTTATCAGCTAGAAATAAGGCAGTGGACTAGTGCTGTTTGCTTTACGACCATTTCGTGTAAGGAAATTATGACTTTTCTGACCAAAATGGTCATTATGGTTTAGGGTTTGGAGCCCCCTGAACAGCTTTTGACCAATTGGTCTCAAATGGTCATAGATTTATGACCAATTCTTACAGGGTCACTGACAGAAGGTCACAAGTTGACATATTTCTTGTAGTGCCATGGGCCTCTTACGGGTCGTAGGATCCATGGGTCGTACTGATCGTGGACCAAAGTTGGAACATGATTTGGGCTGTAAACGGGCCAGAATCGGAACCGTTTGTTTATGGGCTCAGGCCATAATGGGCCTATTAATAGGCCGTAAGACATCATAGGCTAAATTCTATTGACAGGCATAACGGGTCGTTAATGGGCCGTAATACATGACAGGATGAATAAGGCCCAAAGGGTTAACGAGCCACAAACGGGCTGACTGTAACCATATGGGCCTAATTTGGCCCATTAGCGGAATAGACTAGTAACAGACCGTAAGTAATCGAGGGCTGGAAATGAGCCCGAGAATATATGGGCCTTAGAAGGCCGAAAGATAAAACGGGCTGGAAACGGCCCAACTGAATCATGGGCCGTTAATGGGTATAAAGCAATATACTGTTTATTATGGGCCAGAGTCACCACGAGCCGTTAAAGGGCCCAAAGATACAAAAGGCCTCATATGGGCCGAAAGACGTCATGGGCCATACATGGGCCAAAAGTGACAATGGGCTGGAATTTACTGGACTACCCACATGATGCTAATGGGCCAAATTTGAAAAGGCCATAACGGGCCGTGAGTTAACGGGCCATATATGGGCTATACGCGAAAATGCCGTTAACAGGCTTTCAGTGGGCCGGCTCTTTAACTTTTGACCAAGTCAAATGGACCATCCTTTTTAACCTAAATGGGCCACTATTGGGCCATGCCACATGTCGACGTATCATAGGTGCCTCCTATCCATTGGACGGTTGACATCTGTCCCAACACGGAGCTGACACATGGTTCCTCCGGCCAATGAAAATTTTACACGTGGAAAATCGCCATTGGTCATGCTTGTTAACGGGTTATCGGATCCAAAACCGGACCCGATAGCTTAACGGTGACCCGTTATGATGGATGCCACATGTC
This sequence comes from Thinopyrum elongatum, assembly GCA_011799875.1. Taxonomy (NCBI): domain Eukaryota; kingdom Viridiplantae; phylum Streptophyta; class Magnoliopsida; order Poales; family Poaceae; genus Thinopyrum; species Thinopyrum elongatum. Next base: position 444,982,506 of record CM022298.1, on the reverse strand, counting down.
GGTTACCCTTGATGAAAGCACTTCCATGATGCGCCATTTATCGTCAAGGAAGTGGACACTCTCATGATGATAATTTGAGTATTGTCATGGAACACTTCTACGACAGCACAGGTATGACTATCTTGATTCTATCATAAAATCATCATGGGTGTATATGCATGACAGAAAATGTGACCTACTCTCACAAACACGTATCATCACGGAAGTGTTTTTTTTTGTAGTGACAACCCAATAGTTATCTTATTTTTCTTGTTTTCTTTTCTGTTTTGAGTGTTCACATAGTTATGTTACTGTTATGATTGTGTTTTATTTTAATTAGTGTTTGTGCCAAGTAAAGCCTTTGGGTTGATTTGGTTGATAGTTGACTTGATTCCGTGAAAAACAGAAACTTTTGCGTCCAGTGCCTGGATTTCTTTGACTTACAGAAATGTAATAAAATTCTGATTTTTTTACACATTATTGATATACAAATTGCCCACTTTGTCCTAAATTTTCAGATTTTTTGGAGTTACATAATTATTGTGTTTGTTCACATCATTACAGACTATTATGTTTTAGACAAATTCTGTTTTCGTTGCACATTTTGCTTGTTTTGATAATCTATGGATTATAATGGGGGTATGAGTCATGGAGAAGTTAGAATACAGTAGTATTATGCAATAATAAAATATGAATGGGTTCATAATAGTACCTAAAGTTTATGATTTGCTTGTTATACTAACGGATCTCACTGGGTTTCTCTTGAGTTTTGTGTCATGAAGTTTTCAAGTTTTGGGTGAGATCACGATGGATGAAGGAATAAGGAGCGGCAAGACCCTAAGCTTGGGGATACCCAAGGCTACTCAAGGTAATACTCAAGTATAATCGAGCATCTAAGCTTGGGGATGCCCCGGAAGGCACCCCCTCTTTCGTCTACAATCCATCGGTATACTACTTGGAGCTATATTTTTATTCATCACATGATATGAGTTTTTCTTGGAGCATTGTGTATTATAGTAGTCTTTGCTTTGTTTGCTTTTTAGTTTGCCAAAATCATTGTTTTCTTCACACACCTTTTGAAAGGGACACACATTTATTCGCGATTTGTTAGAATAATCTATGTGCTTCACTTATATCTTTTGAGCTAGGCAGTTGCTCTAGTGCTTCACCTATATCTTTTAGAGCACGACGGTGGTTATATTTTAAAGAAATAGTTGCACTCTCATGCTTCACTTACATCTTTTTGGGAGCTTAATAAATAGTAATGGCAATATGCACGTGTTGTGAAATTGGTCCTGATACAATAGGTATTCAAGAGGGATATAATAAAAACTTTCATGTAGATCACTGAATATGATAAGTTTGATTCCTTGCAATAGTTTTGCGATATTGAGATGGTAATATGCAGGAGGTGATGGGGAACGAAGCATGAAAATTAAAAAAATCCTACGAAACACCCAAGATCTAATCTATGAGATGTATAGCAACGAGAGGGGAGTGGTGTCCACATACCCTTGTAGACCGAAAGCATTAACGATCTAGAGATCATGGTTAGCGTAGTCGTACTAGTGTCGCGATCCAATCCGATCAAAGTACCGCACGTGCGGCACATCCGAGTTTAGCATATGCACGGCTCGGCGGCGTCCTCTCCTTCTTGATCCAACAAGCGATGGAGAGGAGGTAGATGAGATCTGAACCAACACGACAGCGTGGTGGTGGTGGTGGCAGCGGAACTCCGGCAAGGCTTCGCCAAGCGCTGACGGAACATGGAGGAGGAGTAACGGGAGGGAGACGGGGTAAGCACGAGAGGGCCGGCTGCCACCTGCGCCTTCCCACTATATATAGGGGTGAGGGAGGGGCGTGGCAGCCCTAGCCCCCTCCCATGGCAGGGGCAACGGCCAAGGGGGGAGGAGTGCCCTCCAAGCCAAGTGGAGGCCCTCCCCCTTAGGGTTTCCCCTTCCCCATGGGCATGGGCCTTGTAGGGGCTAGTGCCCCTGGCCCATTAAGGCTAGGGCACCCCCTGTCGGTGTCAAAATCGGCGGATCTTAGGTAGGGGGTCCCGAGTTGTGGATCTTGGATCAATGGGGAACAAGGGACGAAGGAGACGATCTTTACCCATGTCCGGGCCCTCTCGAAGAGGTAAAACCCTATGTCCTGCTTGATTATATTGAAGTGTATAGGATGGTTACAGAGTCGATCTACCACGAGATCAGATGAACTAAACCCTAGGTGAGTAGGATGATGGTTCTTCTTCTAGCCTCGACGGACTAAACCCTCTAGTTTATATAGACACCAGGGGTACTAGGGTTACACATGGTCGGTTACAATGAAGGAATAAACATGCCGATTCTCTTATCTTGACTTGGAGGACACACCAAGGCTTTTGAAGGTTTCCTGTCCAGATACACAGTCACCTTATAGCTCAGCCTTATAGTAGTCACAGAGCAGCCCACCTGTCTGGCCCATAAGAGATAGGCTGTCAACCCGAGGACCCCTTAGTCCAGGACTCCCTCAGTAGCCGCCGAACTACTCTTCGGAGCTGAGGTATGTGCGGGAATCATTAGCTTCATAGACCAGTTCCTTCCCTCACCAGAGTCCATGCCAGGTAAGCAGTCCTCCTCAGCCAATCCTTCAAGGGCCACTTATCCAAGTTCGACCACGGGACATCCGGATTATGTCCTGATTCCGAATTGTAAACATTGCTTAGCCTCAAAGGCCAACCGCTCAAGTGTGAATAGTGCCCTCGCCTGACAACTTTTGGCGAAAGGTCACAGCCAGCCACAAACACTGAACCATTGTGAAAACTCGATTCTTGGTTCGAGGCAACTCCTCCATTGGCACGTCCCATCAATATGGAGATCGTGCCCCGTTTTTTTAAGGGATATGATTAAAGATTTCAGTTATCCCACTCGCGCATAATGGCATGATTATATCAGGAAGCGGCGAGGCCTGCGGTGCAGTAAAGGGACTCTTGGTATTATGACATCTTATAGAAGGAAAGTCGCCACCTTTTTCTCTACACGCCTTCCCCTTCCTCTCTCGCCATTGCTTTCCCAATCTGCTGAGCACCAGCACCCTGACCCATCCTGCCTCAAGAATCCCTCCTAGCTGCCTCGTCAATCCGGCCATGGTTGGATCTGGTTCGAAGCGCAAGTGGGATGCCTCCATCGTCACCAACGATGACATCGAGGATCTGAAGCGTGCCGGCTACCTCCCGGCTAACGTCACCCACCGGGCTTCGGAGGAGGGCCAAGTCGTCCCCACGCCCCAGCCAGGCAAGAGGGTGGTGTTCATCCCCCACTTCATCTGGGGGTTGGGCTTCCCACTGAACCCCTTTGTCAGGGGGTTGATGTTCTTCTACGGGCTAGATTTTCACGATCTTGCCTCGAACTCCTTTCTGCATATTTCGGCCTTCATCGTCATCTGTGAGGCCTTTCTGTGGGTCCAGCTGCACTTCGGCTTGTGGCTAAAGGTCTTCAATGTCAAGCCATAGATAGTCGATGGCCAACAAGTGGACTCTGTGTGCGGGCGTGGGGGGGGGGGCGATGATCAGCAAGCTTCCCCGGGTCTAGTGGCCGGAGGGTACCTTTATTAACACCTTCAACATCTAGCAAAGATAATGGTTCTATATCACCGAACCACGCGGCACGGGCTGGGCAGCAGCCCTCGAATTCAGATCCGGACCTCCCACGAGGCTAACCTCGTGGATCAAGAAGGGCCTCGACTAGGGGTCGCCCACGGAGGTGGAGTCGCGGCAGAAACGCGTCTCCAGTATGATAAAGGCGAATGCCAAGCTGACCAATGATACGTCTCCAACGTATCTATAATTTTTTATTGTTCCATGCTATTATATTATCTATCTTGGATGTTTTATATACATTAATATGCTATTTTATATCATTTTTTGGGACAAACCTATTAACCTAGTGGCCAGTGCCAGTTGCTGTTTTTTCCTTGTTTTGTCTTCTACAGAAAATCAATACCAAACGGAGTCCAAACGGAACAAAACTTTTTGAGGATTTTTCTTGGACCAGAAGACAACCACAAAGCTTCAGGAAGAGGCCAGAAGACTCACGAGGGGGCCACAAGCCCTTGAAGCGTGCCCAAGGGGCGCCCCTAGGATTGTGCCCCCCCATGGCTCTCCTAACCCTAATCTCTGCTCTATAATTAAATACCCAAATATTCCCCTTATGTCAGAGGGCACACCAAAAATACATTTCCGCTGCTGCAAGCTTCTGTTCTCGTGAGATCCCATCTTGGGGCCTTTTCCGGCACTCTACCGGAGGGGGATTCGATCACAGAGGGCCTCTACACCAACCTTGCTGCCCTTCCGATGATGTGTGAGTAGTTTACCACAGACCTACAGGTCCATAGCTAGTAGCTAGATGGCTTCTTCTCTCTCTTTGATCTTCAATACAATGTTCTCCTTGATGTTCTTGGAGATCTATTTGATGTAATCTTCTCTTGCGGTGCATTTGTTGAGATCCGATGAATTGTGGATTTAAGATCAGATTATCTATGAATATTATTTGAGTCTTATCTGAACTCTTTTATGCATGATTAAGATAGCTTTGTATTTCTCTCCGATCTATCAATTTGGTTTGGCCAACTAGATTGGTTTTTCTTGCAATGGGAAAGGTGCTCTGTGATGGGTTCAATCTTGCGGTGTCCTCACCCAGTGACAGTAGGGGTAGCGAGGCACGTATTTGTATTTTTGCCATGAAGGATAAAAAGATGGATTTTTTACCATATTGATTGGATCTATCCCTCAACATCATGTCATCTTGCTTAAGGCGTTACTCCGTTCTTGTTAACTTAATACACTATATGCATGCTAGATAGTGGTCGATGTGTGGAGTAATAGTAGTAGATGCAGGCAGGAGTCGGTCTACTTGTCACGGACGTGATGCCTATATTCATGATCATTGCCTTAGATATCATCATAACTTTGCGCTTTTCTATCAATTGCTCAACAGTAATTTGTTCACCCACCGTATGTGTTCCTTTCAAGAGAGAAGCCTTTAGTGAAAACTATGGCCCCTGGGTCTATTTCTCATCATATATTTTCAGATATATAAAACCAAAAACCCAAAAATACCTTACTGCAATTTATTTATATTTACTATATTTTTCTTTTACTTATATTTTATATCTATCTCTATTAGATCTCACTCTTGCTAGTGACCGTGAAGGGATTGACAACCCCTTTTTCGCGTTGTGCGCAAGTGTTTGTTAGTTTGTGCAGGTGCATCTATTGGGGACTTGCTTGTACCTCCTACTGGATTGATACCTTGGTTCTTAACTGAGGGAAATACTTATCTCTACTTTGCTGCATCACCCTTTCCTCTTCAAGGGAAAAATCAACGTAAGCTCAAGAAGTAGCAGGAATAATTTCTGGCGCCGTTGCCGGGGAGGTTCTACATCAAGCCTACCAAGTACCTATCATAAACTCTCATCTTTTGCATTACATTTTTTGCCATTTGCCTCTTGTTTTTCTCTCCCCCACTCCTAAAATGTTTTCAAAAAAACACAAAAATATTTGCCCTTTTGTTTGCCTTTATGTCTTACTTGGTTTGTTTGCTCGTTTGCTTGGTATAATTGCATATTTATTCCAAATCAGAAACAAAAAAGTTTATGGATCCTCATCCACTTGCTAATCTTTTTAAAATATCCAATTATTATGAACCAATTGCTAGTGAGTTGAGTGCACTAGATTATCTTTATGAAGTTTTGCTTGAAATTCGTGAATCTGAAAATTGTGATGAAATTTATGAAGTGATTTACGATAGCTCCTTGAATGAAAAGCATGATTGTAATGGTGTTATTATAAATTCTATTAATGTCAATTGTGCTAATAATATGCAAAACCCCAAGCTTGGGGATTCTAGTTTTGCTATGTCCACTACTTATTGCAATGATCATGCTTGGGGTGATAATGCTTCTTATGATCTTGAAAATTTGTTTAAGCCTCATGATGAATATGATATTGATAATAATGTTTGCAATAATATTGAAATTGGGTTTGGAAGAGTGTCAACTTTAGGAGATAATGATCCCACTACTTTGGAGATTGATCAATCTTATGCAATTTTCGATAAAAGTGGGCTTGGAGAGGTTATGACTTTATTTGATGATAATCGCACTATTTTGAAAGAGTGTCAACTTTGCATGCATGTGGATCATGTAGAGAATATGTTATGTGATAGCTATATTTTGAATTTGAATATGATCCCACATGTAGTTATTATGATAGAGGGAAATATGGTTGTAGAAATTTTCATGTTACTAAATTACCTCTCGTTATGTTGAGATTGCTATTGTTTCTTTCTTCTTCCTTGCATATGCTAGTTTTTGCTTGTCTTCATAAATCTTTTCCCTATAAAATGCCTATGCATAGGAAGTATGTTAGACTTAAACTTGTTTTTCACATGCTATATGATGCTCTCTTTGTGCTTCAATTTTTTGTCTTTCATGTGAGCATCATTAAATTTATTATGCCTAGCTAGGGGCATAAAACAATAGCGCTTGTTGGGAGCCAACCCAATATTATTTTGTGTTTTTTTATTTTTTTCTTCTGTTCTTGAATAAATACACAATATTACTTCTGTAGTAATTGTGATTTAGTGTTTTAATTAGTGTTTGAGCCAAGTAAGACCTTTGGGATGCTTTGGTCTATCATTGATTTGATTTTGCTGAAAAACAGAAACTTTTGCGTCTAGTAACAGAATTGTTAAAATTCACTGGAGCGTGGAAAAACTCTGAATTTTTTACAAAAGATTTATATATGAATTTTATATGTTGTACTAATTTTCAGAAATTTTGGAGTTACATAAGTATGACTAATATTCGTTTCTTTACAGACTGTTCTGTTTTTGACAGATTATGTTTTTGATGTGTTGTTTGCTTATTTTGATGAATCTATGGGTAGTATAGGGGGGTATGAACCATGGAGAAGTTAGAATACAGTAGATATAACACCAATATAAAATTGGAATGAGTTCACAACAGTACCTAAAAGTGGAGATTAGTTTTATCATACTAACGGATCTTATGAGTTTTCTGCTGTGAAGTTTTCAAGTTTTGGGTAAAGTTTTGATGGACTATGGAATAAGGAGTGGCAAGAGCCTAAGCTTGGGGATTCCCAAGGCACTCCAAGGTAATATTCAAGGACAACCAAGCATGTAAGCTTGGGGATTCCCCGGATGGCATCCCCTCTTTTGTCTTCAATCCATCGGTAAATTTACTTGAGGCTATATTTTTATTCACCAGATGATATGTATTTTGCTTGGAGCATCTTGTATTATATTAGTCTTTGATTTTTAGTTTGACACAATCATCCTTGTTGTACACACCTTTTGAGAGGGACACACATTAATCGTGAATTTATTAGAATACTCTATGTGCTTCACTTATATCTTTTGAGCTAGGTAGTTGCTCTAGTACTTCACTTATATCTTTTTAGAGCACGGCGGTGGTTTTTTTTTTGTAGAAATCGATGAAATCTCATGCTTCACTTATATTATTTTTAGAGTCTTAAAAATAGTATGGCAATTTGCTTAGGTTATGAATTTGGTCCTAATATGATGGGTATCCAAGAGTGATATAATAAAAACTTTCATAAAGAGCATTGAATATATGAGAAGTTTGATTCCTTGCATTTGTTTTGAGATATAAAGATGGTGATATTAGAGTCACACTAGAGAGTAATTGTGGATTAGTGGAAATACTTGTGTTAAGGTTTGTGATTCCCGAAGCATGCAAGTATGTTCTATCGTTATGTGATGAAGTTGGAGCATGATTTATTTTTATTGTCTTCCTTATGAGTGGCGGTCGTGGACGAGCGATGGTATTTTCCTACCAATATATCCCCCTAGGAGCATGCATATTAGTACTTTGGTTCGATGGCTAATAAATTTTTGCAATAAGTATGTGAGTTCTTTATGACTAATGTTGAGTCCATGGATTATATGCACTCTCACCCTTCCACCATTGCTAGCCTCTCTAGTACCGCGCAACTTTCACCGGTGCATTAAACCCACCATATACCCTTACTCAAAACATCCACCATACCTACCTATTATGGCATTTCCATAGCCATTCTGAGATATATTGCCATGCAACTTCCACCGTTCTGTTTATTATGACACATACCATCATTGTCATATTGCTTTGCGTGATCACATAGTTGACATAGTATTTGTGGCTTGGCCACCATTTATATTTTTTATAAATGTCACGCTAGATCATTGCACATCCTGGTACACCGCTGGAGGCATTCATATAGAGTCATATCTTTGTTCTAGTATCGAGTTGTAATTCTTGAGTTGGAAGTAAATAAAAGTGTGATGATCATCATTATTAGAGCATTGTCCCATGTGAGGAAAGAATGATGGAGGCCATGATTCCCCCACAAGTTCGGATGAGGCTCCGGACAAAAAATAAAAAAGAAAGAGAAAATAAAAAAAGGCCAAAGAGCCCAAAAGAAAAAAAGAAAAGAAAAAAGAGAGAAGGGAAAATGTTACTATCCTTTTGCCAGACTTGTGCTTCAAAAATAGCACCATGTTCTTCATGATAGAGAGTCTCCTATTTTATCACTTTCATATACTAGTGGGAATTTTTCATTATAGAACTTGGCTTGTATATTCCAATGATGGGCTTCCTCAAATTGCCCTAGGTCTTCGTGAGCAAGCAAGTTGGATGCACACCCACTTAGTTTTCTTTTGAGCTTTCATACACTTATAGCTCTAGTGCATCCATTGCATGGCAAGCCATACTCACTTGCATCGATATCAATTGATGGGCATCTCTATAGCCCATTAATTTGCCTAGTTGATTTGAGACTTTCTCCTTTTTGTCTTCTCCTCACAATCTCCACCATACTCTATTCCAGTTGTATTGCTATATCCATGGCTCACGCTCATGTATTGCATGAAAATTAAAAAGGCTTGAGAACATTAAAAGTATGAAACAATTGCTTGGCTTGCCATTGGGGATGTGCATGATAAATATTTTGTGTGATGAAGATAGAGCATGACAATATTATATGATTTTGTAGGGATAACTTTCTTTAGCCATGATATTTTGAGAAGACATGATTGCTTTATTAGTATGCTTGAAGTATTATTGTTTCTATGTCAATATTAAACTTTTGTTTTGAATCTTATGGATCTGAACATTCATGCCACAATAAGAAAAATTACCTTGATAAATATGTTAGGTAGCATTCCACATCAAAAATACCGTTTTTATCATTTACCTACTCGAGGACGAGCAGGAATTAAGCTTGGGGATGCTTGATACGTCTTCAACGTATCTATAATTTTTGATTGTTCCATGCTATTATATTATGTATCTTGGAGGTTTTATATGCATTAATATGCTATTTTATATCATTTTTTGGGACTAACCTATTAACCTAGTGCCCAGTGCCAGTTGCTATTTTTTTTCCTTGTTTTTGTCTTCTACAGAAAATAAATACCAACGGAGTCCAAATGGAACGAAACTTTTTGAGGATTTTTCTTGGACCAAAAGACAACCCCTAGAGGCCAGAAGACCCATGAGGAGGCCACAAGCCCTAATGGCACGCCCCAGGGGGGGTGCCCCTAGGCTTATGGGCCCCCTGTGGCTCTCCTAATCCTAATCTCTGCTCTATAAATACCCAAATATTCTCCTTACATCAGAGGGCATACCAAAAATACTTTTCCGCTGTCGCAAGCTTCTATTCTCGTGAGATCCCATCTTGGGGCCTTTTCCGGCACTTTGCCGGAGGGGGATTCGATCACGGAGGGCCTCTACACCAACCTTGCTGCCCTTCCAATGATGTGTGAGTAGTTTACCACAGACCTACGGGTCCATAGCTAGTAGGTAGATGGCCTCTTCTCTCTCTTTGATCTTCAATACAATGTTCTCCTCGATGTTCTTGGAGATCTATTCGATGTAATCTTCTTTTGGGGTGCGTTTGTTGAGATCCGATGAATGGTGGATTCATGATCAGATTATGTATGAATATTATTTGAGTCTTCTCTGAACTCTTTTATGCACGATTAAGATAGCTTTGTATTTCTCTCTGATCTATCGATTTGGTTTGGCCAACTAGATTGGTTTTTCTTGCAATGGGAGAGGTGCTTTGTGATGGGTTCAATCTTGGGGTGTCCTCACCCAGTGACAGTAGGGGTAGCGAGGGACGTATTTGTATTGTTGCCATTAAGGATAAAAAGATGACCTTTTACCATATTGATTGGATCTATCCCTCTACATCATGTCATCTTGCTTAAGGCGTTACTCCGTTCTTATTAACTTAATACACTAGATGCATGCTGGATAGCAGTCGATGTGTGGAGTAATAGTAGTAGATGCAGGCAGGAGTCGGTCTACTTGTCACGGATGTCATGCCTATATTCATGATCATTGCCTTAGATATCGTCATAACTTTGCGCTTTTCTATCAATTGCTCAATAGTAATATGTTCACCCACCCTATGTGTTCCTTTCAAGAGAGAAGCCTCTAGTGAAAACTATGGCCCCTGGGTCTATTTCTCATCATATATTTTCAGATCTATAAAACCAAAAACCCAAAAATACCTTGCTGTAATTTATTTATATTTACTTTATTTTGCCTTTTACTTATCTTTTATATCTATCTCTATTAGATCTCACTCTTGCTAGTGACCGTGAAGGGATTAACAACCCCTTTTTTGCGTTGTGTGCAAGTGTTTGTTAGTTTGTGTAGGTGCATCTATTGGGGACTTGCTTGTACCTCCTACTAGATTGATACCTTGGTTCTTAGCTGAGGGAAATACTTATCTATACTTGGCCACATCAACCTTTCCTCTTCAAGGAAAAAATCAACGCAAGCTCAAGAAGTAGCAACCAACATGGTCCAGGTGATGCTCTGTCGCCGCCTCCTACCTTGCCAACAGCGGGCCGCCCCAATGTGGTCCTACAAGCCCAAGGACCCAGCCATCGTGCTTTGCTTCTATGGCACCACCCACAATAAGCTGTGGAAGGTGCTATTCAAGCCCAGAAGGAGTGGTCGGCCAAGATCCCTCCTCGGGAGGTAATGAGGTTTTATTCTTTATGTTCGGGTTCTTGCCTTTTAACAAGCAATCTGACTCTTCCTTCCCCACATTCGCAGAGCTAGCCAAATAAAGTTGTGCGAATCTACAGCCCGGCCCCGCTGCCCGAAGACCCCAGGTCAGCCTTGCTGGAGGAAATGCTAGCCGTGGCGCCGTATAAGGTGCTGGAGAAGAAAGAGAGGAAGAATATCAAGATTAGGGAGGACCGAGAAGGCCTCTGCCCCAGGGGGCATCTGGACACCAAGTCTGGAGGAACCCAAGCCCCCTCCGCTCATGAGGGGGATCAGGAAGAGGACGGGGAGGAGAGTGACTCCTCTTGAACAAGGAAAAGGGCGACATCGGATGACGCTGAGGAGGAACAACCTCCTCATGCCCCAAAGAAGCCGTGCAGGGCCAAGGTGGTCCTGGCCGATGACAGCTCGGACTCCACCGAGGAGTCCAAAGCTTCTGAAGAGGTTCCTCCAAGGAACCCCAGGGTCAAGCCCTCTGCCCAAAGGTACGAATTCGAAGACTGTCCGCAGGGTTTTATTACTAATTATATGCATGTCTTTCATATTGCAGCCCGCCGCGTGACCTTACTACCGATCATGCCTCGGAGGGGGACTCCCTGCCAGACGAGCTGGCAGAGAGCGGGACCGCATCACGCTCCACACCTCCTTCGGCCATCGAGGAGACCAAAGAGGTGTTGTCCCGAAAGACCCCCCCCCCCCGGCCCGTACACGGAGGGTGGCGGTGATGACATCATGGCCGAGGTTAACATCTCGGTCACCGAAGACCAGGAGGGGGGATTCCTCCTGGTGAACAAAGAGGGAGAGCTCGGTTAGTCTGAGCCCTCCCCGAAGACGGTTTCGAAGCCCTCGAGGCCCCTGAAGTCGTCCATCCCGTCCTCAAGTGAAGGGGGAGCCGGGGCCCCGCCACCGGCGCCAACCACCGGAGAGCGGGTCGCGGCTGGGTGGCCGGATGTGATGGAGGAGGCTTTGAATATCTCCTCCATCATCGCGGAATAGCATGCCCTGATGGGCGTGGTTTTACAAAGTATTCGGTCCGTTAACAGAGGACTGAAGGAAGCTTCTACCGGCCTCCTGACGGGCTTCGAGGTAAGCCATGTAATATCCTTTTTATAAAGTGAATTTCTTAAGAAAGGTCATGCAATCCTCATATATAGCAACCCCCGAGCCCTGTGTTGGTTTTAAAAACTCAAACGAGGATCGAATAGTCAAAGAATGCCTGTGATAGCGAAAATTTAGGCACATCCCCTGAGACTCTGTCAGGATTGAAAAAACCTGCCAGAGGATCGAGAATCATTGAATCGGGAGTCTAAATTATGTAAGCTGTTTTGTAGGCCTCGTCTTTGGCGGCGGCTGCCAGTGCCACGGAGCTGGCCGAAGTGAATCGGAAGCTCAAGAGCTCCAATGAGGAACTCACCCTTGTCAACAGGTGGTTTGACGAGGCGCAAGGTTAGTCCAGACTACGCTTGTTAGTAGTTTGGTTTGCCTTATCAGGCGAGGTATTCGGAGTGAACCCTAAGCAAGGAGTGCTTGATTATGACTGCAGCTGTCGCCGCGGAGGTTGAGAACCTCAAGGCCGAGCTAAAGAAGGTGAAGCAGGAGGCCGCCGAACAGAGGGCAACGGCCGAGCGAGCGGCCACCGAACTGTCGACGGTGAAGATCGTCAGTGAAAAGCACAAGGCCCGAGTGGCCGAGGTGCAGCAGGAGCTCAAGGATGCCGTCACTAAATGTGAGGACCTTGAGCAGAAAAATAAGGGTCAACCACCGAGCTTTCCATGATGAAGCTGGAGATCCAGGAGGCGAGGATGGAAATGCGAGGCGCCCGAGAGGAACTCCACCAAGTGAAGCTTATTGCAGATGGTAAGCCATACTCACTGCAGAGTGTCTTTGGCAGTCACAGGTTCGCTTTGCTCACACGAGTGTGGCATTCATCAGGCGCGTTTGCGGATCTTCCGAGGAGTGCGGCGGATGCGGCAAGGCACTTTGCTTCTCGTGAGGGCGATGCCGAGCATAGGCTATTCTGGGCGCAGTTCCAGGCGCCCGAGCACCCTCCCCTCCTGAGTAATCAAATGAAGCAGCTGATGGAGTTGCACCGGATGGCGGAGCCGACCATGAAGGACCTTTGTGTCTGGCTGTGGCCTTCAGAGCCGAAGCCGAGTAGCTACTTTTGCCTGGTGCAGAAGTTGTGTGATGCCGCATCCAAGATCGATGTCTTGAAGCGGTCAGTATGCATCGAGGGAGCTCAGATGGCTTTCGCAAAGACGATGGTGCACTGGCTGAAGATCAAGCCGGTCGGGATGGCCACCGGACCCCCGCCCTCGGGAAAGGAGCACTGGCGCCCCGAGCAATATTTTCCCATCGTGATGGATGGTGCTCGGATGATAGAGGCCCAGTGTTCAAAAGATGTAATTTATGAGTGAGCACACTATCATGTGTCAGATGATAGTTAAACCTTTTCTTTATAATGCGGTTACTTTGTATGATTTATCATACTTGGTGTGCTTTTGTTTATTTTGACTCCTGTGTGGCCGTTCTAATCTGAAAGTTACCAATCGTCGGCTTTAGCCCCCATGTAGATGCTACAAGGGGTGTTTCGACATCCACACCGTGACCCTTAGCCGACGTCTCGGTGCCCGAAGGCGGTAGTGTGTGAGGGAAATGAGGCAATAAGACTATCCGATTTTAGTGCTTTCAGTTAGCCATAGGAGCTTGACTGTGGGGGCTAGTGACTAGCCCCCAGTATTTTGTGATGTCCGGACGATCCGAGGTATATGCTTTCATCACATGGTTTGTGTGAGGACAAATCCTTCATATAACACGGCGTAACCTCCATCGATTTGTAGTTTAACACTTGTCATCGGATCGCCGACCAGTTCTCGCTTATTATGACAGTCAGTTTTCGGTTTTCTCCACTGTGGTACTTAACTGGAACTACAATCGCAGTGGTTCTCCCTTTACCGTCCTTGCCGAACATGCGGAACATAAGAGGGTAAACACAAGAGTCGGGTAACCCAACTATTGACCCAAGACATAATTCGAAACTAATTCATATAATGCAATATCTGAGATGCCGAGCACATGAGATAAAGACTAGTTCTGGGGTGATGCTTGGGGCAAGTTTTATAATCGAGCCCCCGATCTATTAGCCAATAGCATCTAAAGAAAATATGTACTGAACTAGTTTGTTTCGGCGTCGAAGAGCGGAAATGGTTATGCAACATAAATGACTGCAAGAGGACCGTAAAGAGTGGTCTTTATTTCCGGCGAACTCGTGACGTCTAACCGTACAATCCAAACTGCTGAAGCAACTATTACAGATACTTCGTTAAAAAATAAATTTTACAGAGGAAAGGTTTACACAGGGCCTTAATGCGTGGTTTGACGTCCCTATTGTGCCCTGCTGCACGTCTGCGCCTTTGCTCCTGAGGGGAGGAAGAACTCCTTGGAGGGGATAATAATCGGCTGACGGGCCCTGAAGAGAGGGTCTTGAGAAGTCGCCGCACTGTATTAGCTTGATACCGGATAGGTCCTAGATGGTACCTATTACTGTCTGAAGACGTGTTTGACCATAGCTCGGTTTAGCCGAACACTTGGCCCTTGGGAGGTTAGTCCCCATAGCTGCCCATGGTATTTTAAGCACAAAGTTGTGCATACGAGGCACATATTGTGCGACTGGGGTGGGCATGCTATGGGGTGTGTATCCCTATTTACGTTGAGCGTAGGGAGGATCCTCGAGCTGAGACATGGCTCGGGCATGTTTACTTGCCTCTCGCACCTTGACGGTGGGCTGGTACCTCGGCCCCTCGGTGCCGATTTGGACTTTGGCTGCCAGAGCCGCTGTATGCTCCTCGGTCCAGAGTGAGTGCTCCGTGTTGCCATTGACTATGATGACGCCCTTGGGTCCGGGTATCTTTAGCTTTAGGTATGCGTAATGGGGGACAGCTTTGAAACGAGCGAACGCCGTATGACCAAGGAGTGCGTGATAGCCGCTATGAAAAGGGACAACATCGAAGATCAAGTCTTCGCTGCGGAAGTTATCGGGCGAGCCGAACACTATTTCCAAAGTCACAGTGCCCGAGCAGCAGGCTTCGACGCCTGCGATTACTCCTTTAAAGGTGGTGTAACTGGGTTTGATCCTTGACGGATCGATACCCATTTTCCTCACTGTATCTGAATAAATCAGATTGAGGTTGCTACCTCAGTCCATTAGGACTCTAGTGAGGTGGTACCCATCAATAATGGGGTCAAGAACCAGGCCCGCTGATCCTGCACGACGGATACTGGTTGGATGGTCCCTGCGGTCGAAGGTGATCGGGCATGCCGATCATGGGTTGAATTTCTGGGCTACCGGCTCTACAGCGTAGATGTCCCAAAGTGCACGCTTCCTCTCCTTCTTGGGTATATGCGTGGCATAGATCATGTTCATAGTTTTTACCTCAGGAAGGAATTGCTTCTGGCCTCCATTGTTCGTCCTGTGAGGCTCTTCATCGTCCTTGCTACGGGGCCCTTTGCCTTGCCCCTCAGTTGTGAGTTTGTCATCCTGTTTGATCACCCAATAGTTACGGTTGGTGTGGTAGGAAGGCTTGTCCGAGGTACCATTGATCTGGCAGGGCCTATCCAGGATTTTGTCGAGTGCGGTCGGGCCGTCCCTGTTCCCTTTAGAGGGTTTCTTCCCGGTACTGATTTTGAGTTGCTGAATCCAGCATTTATTGTCGTGTCCTCAGCTTCACCACTGTTGTGATGAAGCTTGTTCTTGGTTGCGTCATGGTTTCCCGTTTCTGCCCTGGACTTCTGAGGTGCTGGGGTCCTCAGGGTTGTTGCTTCTACGAGCCAACCAGCTATCTTCGCCCGCGCAAAAGCGGGTCATGAGCGAGGTAAGAGCTGACATCGTCCTTGGCTTGTATTGGCCAAGCTAACAAGCTAGCCATTCGTCTCAGATCCTATGCTTGAACCCAGCTATCGCCTCAGCATCTGGACAGTTGATGATTTGGTTCTTATTAGTCAAGAACTGATTTCAAAATTGTCGGGCTGACTCACCGGGCTGTTGGACCACATGGCTTAGGTCATCGGCGTCCGGAGGCCGACCATTAGTGCCTTAAAAGTTAGCTCGAAAGGCGTCCTCGAGCTCTTCCCAGCTCCCTATGGAGTTTTCAGGGCGGCTGTTCAACCAATGCCTGGCTGGTCCTTTAAGCTTTAATGGCAGGTATTTTATGGCGTGGAGATCATCTCCTCGGGCCATATGAATGTGGAGAAGGAAATCTTCAATCCACACGGCTGGGTCTGTTGTCCCATCATATTGTTCGATGTTTACGGGTTTAAACCCTTCAAGGAACTAATGTTGCATCACCTCATCTGTAAAACACATTGCGTGAGCGGCGCCCCTGGCTCATGCCACGTCGCACCGGAGTTCGGCTGCCATCCAAGCCCAGTGCTGCTCCTGAGCTCTATCGTTTCGGTCGCGCCAAGCTTGGTATCCGTCCCGTCCAGTGGGAGCGTATACTCTAGATCCATAAATGGATCTTGTCTAACCTACTCTAGTGTTGAGGTCGCGTCGTAGGTCGTATGGGTCCTCTGGCAATATTGGCTCCTTGCCTCTCCGGCGAGGTAGTGCGGGTGGGTCTTCGGTGTCTACTACCGTCCTGTCCCGTCCTTGAGGGGGGCGGTCAGGCTGGTTTGCCTGAGTGTATCTTGGGGGTGCGGGCTCAAGGGCCTCATCGCCAAATTGAGGCATGATTGCTTGTATCTACGTTGGTATTTTCCCCGAAGAGGAGAGGATGATGCAGCACAACAACGGTAAGTATTTCCCTTGGTTATGAAACCAAGGTATCAATCCAGTAGGAGGATCCACCAAACTATGTAAGCAGTACCTTCACACAAATAACAAAAACTTGCAGCCCAACGCGTAAGAGGGGTTGTCAATCCCTCTTCGGTATTGAGATAGATTAAATTGTATGAGATTGGTTGAATAGATCTAACAAAAACACAAAATGAAATAAATAAAGAAAAAGTGCAGCAAGGTATTTTTGAATTTTTGGATTAATAGATCTGAAAATAATATGATAGGAAATAGACCCCGGGGCAGTAGATTTCACTAGAGGCTTCTCTCAAGAAAATAACATACGGTGGGTAAACAAATTACTGTTGGGCAATTGATAGAAAAGCAAATAATTATGATGATATCCAAGGCAATGATCATGTATATAGGCATCACGTCCAAGATTAGTAGACCAACTCCTATCTACATCTACTACTATTACTCCACTAATCAAGCGCTATCTAGCATGCATCTAGTGTTTTAAGGTCATGGAAAAATGGAGTAATGCAATAAGAATGATGACATGATGTAGACAAGATCTATTCATGTAGGAATATACCCCATCTTTTTATCCTTAATGGCAACGATACATGCGTGCCATGTATCTTTCTGTCACTAAGATTGAGCACCGCAAGATCGAACCCATCACAAAGCACCTCTTCCCATGGAAAGAAAAATCAATCTAGTTGGCCAAATCAAACCAAAGTTTCGGAGAAGAAATACGAGGCTATAATAATCATGCATAAGAGAGTTAAACAAAGACTCAAATAATATTCATAGATAGATCTGATCATAAACTCATAATTCATCGGGTCCCACCAAACACACCGCAAAAAAGAGTTACATCAAATAGATCTCCAAGAACATCGAGGAGAACATTGTATTCTAGATCAAAAAGAGAGAAGAAGCCATCTAGTTACTGCCTACAGACCCGTAGGTCTGTGGTAAACTACTCACACATCATCAGAGGGGCAAGGGTGTTGATGAAGAACCCCTCCGTGATCGTTGACCCCTCCGGCAGAGTGTCGGAGAAGGCCTCTATATTGGATCTCGTGGTTCTGAAACTTGCGGCGGTGGAAACTCTGATCTCTCAACTCCCCTAGGGTTTCTAGAATATTAGAGTATTTATAGAGCTGAGACGCGGCGGAGGGTTTGCCTGTGGGCCCCACTACCCACCAGGGCGCGTTAGGGGCCTCTGGCATGCCTTGGTGCCTTGTGGGCCCCACAGGGCCCCTCTGGTGCACCTCCTGGGCCTCCTGGGTGTCTTCTGGGCAGAAAAAATTCTCTAAAAAGTTTCGCTGCAATTGGACTTCATTTGATATGGATACTATGCGAAGTAAAAAACAAGCAAAAAAACAGCAACTGGCACTGGGCACTATGTCAATAGGTTAGTCCCAAAAACTGGTATAAAGTTTCTATAAAATGAATATAAAACATCCAAGATTGATAATATAACAACATGGAACAATCAAAAATTATAGATACATTGGAGACGTATCAGCATCCCCAAGCTTAATTCATGCTCGTCCTCGAGTAGGTAAATGATAAAAACAGAATTTTTGATGTGGAATGCTGCCTAACATGTTCATCTCATAATATTCTTTGTTGTAGCATGGACATTTGGACTTTTAGATGATTCAAAGCAATAGTCTATATTTGACATGAAGACATCAATACTCAAGCATATCAACAAGCAACCATGTCTTTCAAAATATCAACACTAAAGAAAGCTATCCCTAGCCCATTATGCTCAGTCATTGATCCATTCACGAAGCACACTCAAATATTAACTATGCCCAATGCCCAAGTATGATAATAGTGTTCCCTAGTTGGTGCTTTATAAGAGAAGATGAAAACTCAATAAAATAAAAATTGCATAAAGTAAATAGATAGGCCCTTCTCAGAGGGAAGTAGGGATTTGTAGAGGTGCCAGAGCTCAAAGCTTAAATTGAGAGATTAAATTGTTTTGAGAGGCATGCTTTTCCTGTCAACGAAAACGACCGAGAATTCCCAATACTTTCCATGCTAGATAAATCATAGGCGGTTCCCAAAAATAAAATAAAGTTTATTTCCTTTTCCATCATTCTTTCACAATCCATGGCTAGCCGTACCCACGGGTGCCTTCCACACCAACACTTTCCAAGGAATTTATTATTGAACAACATAAGTATTTTTTATTCATTTCGGGACTGGGCATCCCTATTACCTTGCCACACTCTCGTGCAATGACAAGTGAATAAACACTCATCTTGAGAATATAATATCTAGCATGGAAAATATTGGTCACCCCCTGCCGCTTAATGAGCGGTATGGGCACACAAAAAGGAAATTCATTTTGAAAATTAGAGTTGGCACATACAAATTTACTTGGAACGGCATGGAAATACCGCATATAGGTAGGTATGGTGGACTCATTTGGCACAACTTGGTTTAAGGAGTTTGGATGCACAAGTAGTATTTCTACTTAGTACAAATGGAGGCTAGCAAATAGAGTGAGAAGCGACCAACCAAGAAACAAAAACGATCATAAAAGAGCATTAAACATAAATAACACTGAATAATGCACCACAAGGAGGATGTAACTTCATTGCATAACTATTGACTTTCGTGCTTGCATAGGGAATCACAAACCTTAACACAAATATTCTTACTAAAGCATAATTACTCACCAACATGACTCACATATTATTATCTTCATATCTCAAAACTATTACAAGGAATCAAGTTTATAATATCCAATGATCTTCATGAAAGTTTTTATTATATCCCTCTTGAATATGTATCACTTTGGGACTAATTTGATATATTACCATTGCTACTAACAAAGCTCTCAAATAAATTTAAGTGAAGCATGAGAGCACATATTTCTTCAAAACAATTTTCTTCTCTCAAAATAATATAAGTGAAGCAATGAGAGGATATTTCTTTGAAAATTTACTAACTCTCAAAATAATCTAAATTAGGCATGAGAGCATATTTATTCAAAATTAAAGCACCACCATGCTCAAAAAGATATAAGTGAAGCACTAGAGCAATTCCATAGCTCAAAAAATTTAAGTGAAGCAAATAGAGCAATTGTAATAAATCATAGCATAATTATGGCTCTCTCAAATAGGTGTGTCCAGCAAGGACGATTTTGACAAACTAAAAAGCAAAAGAAGCAAAGACTCATATAATACAAGACGCTGTAAGCAAAACTCATGATATGTGACGAATAAAAATATAGCTCCAAGTAAAATTACCGATGGTCGTTAGAAGAAAGAGGGGATGCCTTTCAGGGAATCTCCAAGCTTAGTTGATTGGTACTCCTTGATATTACCTTGGGGTGCCATGGGAATCCCCAAGCTGAGGCTCTTTTCACTCTTTATTCCTTCATCCATCGTGATCTCACCCAAAACTTGAAAACTTCAATCACACAAAACTTAACAAAAACCTTCGTGAGATCCGTTAGTATAAGAAAACCAATCTTTACTTTAAGTACTGTTGCAAACACATCATATTTTGTTATTGCATTATACCTACTGTATTCTAACTTTACCATGGCTAAACCCGCCGGTATAGTCCATTGATTCATCAAAATAAGCACACAATGCAACGAAAACAGAATCTGTCAAAAACAGAACAGTCTATAAAGACTCAAATTTTACACATCTTATGTAACTCCAAAAATTCATAAAAATTATGACAACAAAGGTAATTCATATATCAATCTTGTGTAAAAAATTCAGAATTTTTCGTCGCTCTAGTGATTTTTAACAATTTTTCTACTGGATGTAAAAGTTTCTTCTTTCCAACAAGATCATGTCAACTATCACCCAAGCCATACTAAAGGCATTACTTGGCACAAACACTAATTAAAACATAAAAGACACAATCATAACAGGGGCATAATTTTGTGAACACACAAAAATAGAAAGAAAAAGAGAAAAAATAATTTTTATTCATTGGGTTGCCTCCCAACAAGCGCTATTGTTTTATGCCCCTAGCTAGGCATAATGCATAGATCTAAGTATTGTCATCTTTAGTTTTTGCTACCTTTATAATTATTTTCTCAAATCCGGGAGGCTCTTTGCATTTCCCATTATTTTCTGGAAATGAGACCATTTTAAGATCTAAAATATCCAGCCGCTTATTACACAAGGTAATCAAAATATTCATGCATTTGAGGTTTCCACTAATATTTTTTAGAGGTTCATTAGACTTTTGTAATGCAACCAAATTTTTCTGTATATCACCCAGTTTGTCTAATATTTGAATCCCCTCTTGAGTGAAAGTAAATCCCTTAGAGCATCTCCACTCGTTTGGCCCCCCAGCGCACCGGCCAGCGCTTTTTTGGCCCTTCGGCCGACGCTTTTTTGGCCCTGGGGGCGATCTAGTTCCCAGCCACGGCCCCAGGTTTCGGCCCCAAGACGCGTATAAATTCAAACTTGACATTTCCCGCTACAGAAAAAAAACACTACAAGTTCAACGATCAACGGCTACCACAAAGTTCGGCGATCACCATGCCACAGTTCGGCGATCAATCATACACGAAAGTTCGGCGTTCAAAAGGAAGGACGCATAGGCAATGCATCAAACGGCGGTGTTCTCCTTCGGCGTCAGACTGGCGGGAGTCGGCATGCTCGGGCTGGTCGGCGTTGCCGCGGCTTCTGTGTTGGGCGTCGTGGAGGCATCATCACTCGGGCTTGGCGGCGGCGTTGGGGTCGGCGCGGTCTTCGATGGCATCTGGTTCAAGATGAGGCCGTGCTCCGCCAGGTACCACGCCTTGAACTGCTCGTCCATCGTCGACATGTCCGCCCCCATCAGGAATGCCAGGTTGGTGTTCCTCTTCTTCGCGGCGACGTTGGTTAGGAGTAGGTCGAGCTTGACGGCGTTGTTCGTCATCAACGCCGACCACCGCGCCTTGGATTTCTCTTCCCTCTGGGCGGCGTGGTTCTTGGCATCGGCGATGCACTACTCGATGGACGCGTGCAGCCGCTCGGTAGCCGGTGTGGCGTCCTTCACCGTCTTGGCTCGTTTGTTGCCGTCAGGGCGCCCATCCGCCGTCCCCAGCATGGGCGCCTCCGGCTTGTACGTCTCCTTGGCCTTGGCGAGGGTGCGCCGGACATCCGCCCACTTCTCGCACTTCTCGATCCAGGGGAACACATGGAGGTACTTGAACTCTTGGTCGGTGCTGCTGTCCTGGCGGTACATGGCAAACATCCGAACCATCTGCGCCGAAGAACAAGTGTCGGCGACGCACACAATGAAAAGTAGCGAGAGCCGGCGTCTGTGCATAGCTGACCCTCGATGTTCGCGCCGCTTTCCGGGCGAGCCGCAATCTCCTCGATGATCCCATGTCATTTGTTGCAGGCCGTTTGGATGAGCACCCAATGGTTCACCATGCCCTTTGAGCCACGGTGCATGTGGATGGTGGCGAAGTAGGGGTCGACCAACTTGCGCTTGTCGAACTCCGACTTGATGCGCTCCTAGTACGTGTTGGCGTTCTGGTTCGTGCTGGTGATCGGGTCGAGGCAGACGGTCTTCCATGCTTCGGTGAGGCACTCGTCTTCTTTGGACGTCCACTTGACGCGCGGCTTGCCGGTCCTGGCCCCCCGCTTCTTCCTTTTCCCTTTCCTCACCGAAGCAGGCGCCGACTCCTCCTCTTCCTCCTCCTCCTCCTCGCCGTAGTCGAGCTCGTCGTCCATGTCGCCGGTGAGGTCCATTGTCTCGTCTTGCGCCTGGAACCCGGGGGAGGCGACGGTGGCGGTCGAGCCGCTCGTGATGATCTCGTCCATGTCAGCTTCTGTCGCGTCGGGGTTCCCGAAATGCGACGATGAGGCTTGCGAGAAGTGCAAGGCACCACGGCGCAGAGGCGGCGTCGGGGAGGCGGCGTAAGCCGGCGGCGAGTAGGTGTACATGGGGTACTGGACGCCGGCGAACGCGGGCGAGGGCGTGCGCTGCTCGGGGTTCAGGCCGGAGGGTGAGGCGCGCTGGCCATGCGGAAAGGTGATGTTGGGGTTGAATCCGTCGTGCGCATCGCCGTCGGTGTAGCCGGGCAAGGGTGCGCACCCCCAGGGCTGTGGCGACGGTGGGAAGCTAGCCAGCGACCCGACGGTCTGCTGGCTCCACGCAGCTTGCGGGCCGTGGCCGCCGGGTGGATTCATCATCCCCGCGCGAGACGCCTCTGCCTGCTCCGCCGCCGCCGTCGACGCGGCCGCGTCCCGGGCCCTCTTGGCGTTGAGCCTGTTCTGCCGGTCGGTGGTGACAGCCTCCCGGTGCAGAACCTCCGCCTTCCAGTCGGCGTTCGACATGCCCGGTGGTTTTGCCGGCGGCGCCCTCGGCTTCCTCTACTTCGGCTGGGTGGCATCGGCAACGGCAGCGGCGCGAGGGACCGTATACTTCTTTGGCCGCATGGCGGGATGGCGGCCAGATGACGGGGAGATGGGAGGAGAATGGTGGGAGAAGAGGGACAGAAGGGGGGAATGGAGGAAAATGGAGGTGAAAAGCGGGGGATCGGCGGGAAAAAGGGCCGTCTCTCACCGACAGAGCGGACCCACACGCCATTTTGCTTCGGTCAGGGCCCCCAGGGGCTTGGGTTCGGCTCGGGTTTGCTGGTCGTTATTTCGGCCCAAACCGGCGATAAACAAGGTCTTGGGGGCGCGACTGGGCCAATTTTTGGCGCCAGTGCTAAAAAAAGAGCCCTGGATGGCATGTTAGGGGGGGGAGGCGTGTGGAGATGCTCTTAGGTGGTGGTGGAACTCCCAATATTCCCTCTATTATTTCATAAGCAGCATTAGCATCAATCTCAACAAAATTCCCTTTAGCGGCAAAAATCCAAAAGTTGTCTATGATGCAAGGTTAAACCTATATAAAAATTACGAAGCAAGATTTTTGCATCTCCTTTTATATTGCAAATATGGTAAGATTCCAATAACCTATACCAAGCATCTTTCAAATTTTCTCGTTTCTGTTTGACGTATAAAACTTCAAAATCTGGTGTCAAAGGAGGGGTAGTAGTACTAGACATAGTGAAGGAGCAAACAAACAAAAGATCTAATGAGAAAAAGGCAAACGAAAAGAAGGCAAATAATAAGGCAAATATTTTTGTGTTTTTTTGAAAATGTTTTAGAAGTGGGGGAGATGAAATCGAGAGGCAAATGGAAAATAAAGTAAATTGCAAGGAGATGAGATTTGTGATTGGGTACCTGATAGATCTGGACTTGAGCCTCCCTGGCAACGGCGCCAGAAATTCTTTCCTGATTGCTTGTATCTGTGTTGGTATTTTCCCCGAAGAGGAGAGGATGATGCAACACAGCAACAGTAAGTATTTCCCTCAGTAATGAAACCAAGGTATCAATCCAGTAGGAGGATCCACCAAACTATGTAAGCAGTACCTTCACACAAATAACAAAAAATTGTAACCCAATGCGTAAGAGTGGTTGTCAATCCCTCCTCGGTATTGAGATAAATGAAATTGTATGAGATTGGTTGAATAGATCTAACTAAAACACAAAATAAAATAAATAAAGAAGAAGTGCAGCAACGTATTTTTGAATTTTTGGATTAATAGATCTGAAAATAATATGATAGGAAATAGACCTCGGGGCCGTAGATTTCACTAGAGGCTTCTCTCAAGAAAATAGAATACGGTGGATAAAGAAATTACTGTTGGACAATTGATAGAAAAGCAAATAATTATGATGATATCCAAGGCAATGATCATGTATATAGGCATCACATCCAAGATTAGTAGACCGACTCCTGCCTGCATCTACTACTATTACTCCACACATCGACCGCTATCCAGCATGCATCTAGTGTATTAAGTTCATTGAAAAACAGAGTAATGCAATAAGAACGATGACATGATGTAGACAAGATCTATTCATGTAGGAATATACCCCATCTTTTTATCCTTAATGGCAACGATACATGCATGTCATGTCTCTTTCGGTCACTGAGATTGAGCACCGCAAGATCGAACCCATCACAAAGCACCTCTTCCCATGGAAAGAAAAATCAATCTAGTTGGCCAAACCAAACCAAAGTTTCGGAGAAGAAATACAAGGCTATAACAATCTTGCATAAGAGAGTTCTACAAAGACTCAAATAATATTCATAGATATATCTGATCATAAACTCGCAACTCATCGGATCCCAACAAACACACAGCAAAAAAAGAGTTACATCAAATAGATCTCCAAGAACATCGAGGAGAACATTGTATTGAAGATCAAAAAGAGAGAAGAAGCCATCTAGTTACTGCCTACGGACCCGTAGGTCTGTGGGTCTGTGGTAAACTACTCACGCATCATTAGAGGGGCAAGGGTGTTGATGAAGAACCCCTCCGTGATCGTTGACCCCTCCGGCAGAGTGCCGGAGAAGGCCTCTAGATTGGATCTCGTGGTTCTAGAACTTGCGGTGGTGGAAACTCTGATCTCTTGACTCCCCTAGGGTTTCTGGAATATTAGAGTATTTATAGAGCTGAGAGGCGGTGGAGGGGTGCCTGTGGGCACCACTACCCACCAGGGCGCGTCAGGGGCCTATGGCGCGCCTTGGTGCCTAGTGGGGCCCATAGCACCCCTCTGGTGCACCTCCTGGGCCTCCTGGGTGTCTTCTGGGCAGAAAAAATTCTCCGAAAAGTTTCGCCGCAATTGGACTTCGTTTGATATGGATATTCTGCGAAATAAAAACAAGTAAAAACAGCAACTGGCACTGGGCACTATGTCAACAGGTTAGTCCAAAAAAATGATATAAAGTTGCTATAAAATGAATATAAAACATCCAAGATTGATAATATAACAGCATGGAACAATCAAAAATTGTAGATACGTTGGAGATGTATCAGCATCCCCAAGCTTAATTCATGCTCGTCCATGAATAGGTAAATGATAAAAACAGAATTTTTGATGTGGAATGTTGCCTAACATGTTCATCTCATAATCTTCTCTTTTGTACCATGGACATTTGGACTTTTAGATGATTCAAAGCAATAGTCTATACTTGACATGAAGACATCTATACTCAAGCATATCAACAAGCAACCATGTCTTTCAAAATATCAACACTAAAGAAAGCTATCCCTAGCCCATTATGCTCAATCATTGATCCATTCACGAAGCACACTCAAATATTAACTATGCCCAATGCACAAGTATGATAATAGTGTTCCCTAGTTGGTGCTTTATAAGAGAAGATGGAAACTCAATAAAATAAAAATTGCATAAAGTAAATAGATAGGCCCTTGGCAGAGGGAAGTAGGGATTTGTAGAGGTGCCAGAGCTCAAAGCTTAAATTGAGAGATTAAATTGTTTTGAGAGGCATGCTTTTCCTGTCAATGAAAACGACCGAGAATTCCCAATACTTTCCATGCTAGATAAATCATAGGTAGTTCCCAAACAAAAAATAAAGTTTATTCCTTTTTCCACCATTCTTTCACAATCCATGGCTAGCCGTATCCACGGGTGCCTTCCACACCAACACTTTCCAAGGAATTTATTATTGAAAAACATAAGTATTTTTTTCATTTCGGGACTGGGCATCCCTATTACCTTGCCACACTCTTGTGCAATGACAAGTGAATAAACACTCATCTTGAGAATATAATATCTAGCATGGAAAATATTGGCCACCCCCTGCCGCTTCATGAGCGGTACGGGCACACAAAAAGGAAATTCATTTTGAAAATTAGAGTTGGCACATACAAATTTACTTGGAACGGCATGGAAATACCGCATATAGGTAGGTATGGTAGACTCATTTGGCACAACTTGGTTTAAGCAGTTTGGATGCACAAGTAGTATTTCTACTTAGTACAAATGGAGGCTAGCAAATAGAGTGAGAAGCGACCAACCAAGAAACAAAAACGATCATAAAAGAGCATTAAACATAAATAACACCGAATAATGCACAACAAGTAGGATGTAACTTCATTGCATAACTATTGACTTTCGTGCTTTCATAGGGAATCACAAACCTTAACACAAATATTCTTACTAAAGCATAATTACTCACCAACATGACTCACATATTATTATCTTCATATCTCAAAACTTTTTCAAGGAATCAAGTTTATAATATCCAATGATCTTCATGAAAGTTTTTATTATATCCCTCTTGAATATCTATCACTTTGGGACTAATTTGATATATTACCATTGCTATTAACAAAGTTCTCAAATAAATTTAAGTGAAGCACGAGAGCACATATTTCTTCAAAACAATTTTCATCTCTCAAAATAATATAAGTGAAGCAATGAGAGGATATTTCTTTAAAAAATTTCTAACTATCAAAATAATCTAAATGAGGCATGAGAGCATAGTTCTTCAAAATTAAAGCACCATCGTGCTCAAAAAGATATAAGTGAAGCACTAGAGCAATTCCATTCCTCAAAAAATTTAAGTGAAGCAAATAGAGCAATCGTAATAAATCATAGCATAATTATGGCTCTCTCAAATAGGTGTGTCTAGCAAGGATGATTTTGACAAACTAAGAAGAAAAACAAGCAAAGACTCATATAATACAAGATGCTCCAAGCAAAACTCATGATATGTGACGAATAAAAATATAGCTCCAAGTAAAATTACCGATGATCGTTAGAAGAAAGACGGGATGCCTTCGGGGAATCCCCAATCTTAGTTGCTTGGTACTCCTTGATATTACCTTGGGGTGCCATGGGAATCCCCAGGCTTAGGCTCTTTGCACTCCATATTCCTTCATCCATCGTGATCTCACCCAAAACTTGAAAAATTCAATCACACAAAACTTAACAAAAACCTTCGTGAGATCCGTTAGTATAAGAAAACCAATCTTTACTTTAAGTACTGTTGAAAACACATTCATATTTTGTTATTGCATTATACCTACTGTATTCTAACTTTACCATGGCTAAAACCCCCTGGTATAGTCCATAGATTCATCAAAATAAGCACACAATGCAACGAAAACAGAATCTGTCAAAAATAGAACAGTCTGTAAAGACTCGAATTTTACTCAACTTACGTAACTCTAAAACGTCAGAAATATTATGACAACAGAGGAAATTCATATATCAATCTTGTGTAAAAAATTCAGAATTTTTCGTCACTCCAGTGATTTTTAACAATTCTTCTACTGGACGTAAAAGTTTCTGCTTTCCAACAAGATCAAATCAACAATCACCCAAGCCATCCTAAAGGCATTACTTGGCACAAACACTAATTGAAACATAAAAAACCCAATCATAACAGAGGCATATTTGTGTGAACACACAAAAACAGAAATAAAAAGAGAAAAATTAATATTTATTCATTGGGTTGCCTCCCAACAAGCGCTATTGTTTTATGTCCCTAGCTAGGCATAATGCATAGATCTAAGTATTGTCATCTTTAGTTTTTGCTACCTTTATAAGTGTTTTCTCAAATCCGGGAGGCTCTTTGCATTTCCCATTATTTTTTGGAAATGAGACCATTTTAAGATCTAAAATATCCAACCGCTTATTACACAAGGTAATAGAAGTATTCATGAGTTTGAGGTTTCCACTAATATTTTTTAGAGGTTCATTAGACTTTTGTAATGCAACCAAAGTTTTCTGTATATCACCCAGTTTGTCTAATATTTGAATCCCCTCTTGAGTGAAAGTTACCCTTAGGTGGTGGTGGAACTCCCAATATTCCCTCTATTATTTCATAAGCAGCATTAGCATCAATCTCAACAAAATTCCCTTTAGCGGAAAAAATCCAAAAGTTGTCTATGATGCAAGGTTAAACCTATATAAAAATTACGAAGCAAGATTTTTGCATCTCCTTTTATATTGCAATACGGTAAGATTCCAATAACCTATACCAAGCATCTTTCTAATTTTCTCCTTGTTTTTGTTTGAAGTATAAAACTTCAAAATCTAGTGTCAAAGGAGGGGTAGTAGTACTAGACATAGTCAAGGAGCAAACAAACAAAAGATCTAATGAGAAAAAGGCAAACAAAAAGAAGGCAAATATTTTTGTGTTTTTTTGAAAATGTTTTAGAAGTGGGGGAGATGAAAAACAGAGGCAAATGGCAAATAAAGTAAATTGCAAGGAGATAATATTTGTTATTGGGTACCTTATAGATCTAGACTTGATCCTCCCCGGCAACGGCGCCAGAAATTCTTTCCTGATTGCTTGTATCTGTGTTGGTATTTTCCCCGAAGAGGAGAGGATGATGCGACACATCAACAGTAAGTATTTCCCTCAGTTATGTAACCAAGGTATCAATCCAGTAGGAGGATCCACCAAACTATGTAAGTAGTACCTTCACACAAATAACAAAAACTTGCAACCCAACGCGTAAGAGGGGTTGTCAATCCCTCCTTAGTATTGAGATAGATTAAATTGTATGAGATTGGTTGAATAGATCTAACAAAAACACAAAATAAAATAAATAAAGAAAAAGTGCAGCAAGGTATTTTTGAATTTTTGGATTAATAGATCTAAAAATAATATGATAGGAAATAGACCCCGGGGCCGTAGATTTCACTAGAGGCTTCTCTCAAGAAAATAGCATATGGTGCGTAAACAAATTACTGTTGGGCAATTGATAGAAAAGCAAATAATTATGACGATATCCAAGGCAATGATCATGTATATAGGCATCACGTCCAAGATTAGTAGACCGACTACTGCCTGCATCTAATACTATTACTCCACACATCGACCGCTATCCAGCATGCATCTAGTGTATTAAGTTCATGGAAAAATGGAGTAATGCAATAAGAACGATGATATGATGTAGACAAGATCTATCCATGTGGAATATACCCCGTCTTTTTATCCTTAGTGGCAATGATACATGCGTGTCATGTCTCTTCCTGTCACTGAGATTGAGCACCGCAAGATCGAACCCATCACAAAGCACCTCTTCCCATGGAAAGAAAAGTCAATCTAGCTGGCCAAACCAAACCAAAGTTTCGGAGAAGAAATACAAGGCTATAACAATCATGCATAAGAGAGTTCAACAAAGAATCAAATAATATTCATAGATTCATCCGATCATAAACTCACAATTAATCGAATCCCAACAAACACACAGCAAAAAAGAGTTACATCAAATAGATCTACAAGAACATCGAGGAGAACACTGTATTGAAGAACAAAAAGAGAGAAGAAGCCATCTAGCTACTGTCTACGGACCCATAGGTATGTGGTAATCTACTCACGCATCATTGGAGGGGCACGTGTGTTGATGAAGAACCCCTCCGTGATCATTGACCGCTCCGGCAGAGTGCCGGAGAAGGCCTCTAGATTGGATCTCGTGGTTCTGAAACTTGCGGCTGTGGAAACTCTGATCTCTCGACTCCTCTAGGGTTTTTAGAATATTAGAGTATTTATAGAGCTGAGAGGCGATGGAGGGGTGCCTGTGGGCCCCACTACCCACCAGGGAGCGCCAGGGGCCTCTGACGTGCCCTGGTACCTAGTGGGCCCCGCAGAGCCCCTCTAGTGCACCTCCTGGGCCTCCTGGGTGTCTTCTGGGCAGAAAAAAATTCTCCAAAAAGTTTTGCTGCAATTGGACTTCGTTTGATATGGATATTCTGTGAAGTAAAAAACAAGCAAAAAACAACAACTGGCACTGGGCACTATGTCGATAGGTTAGTCCCAAAAAATGATATAAAGTGCTATAAAATGAATATAAAACATCCAAGATTAATAATATAACAACATGGAACAATAAAAAATTATAGATACACTGGAGACGTATCAAGGCAGCAAACGTCGGCGTGGGTAGCTTTTGTTCTGGTCTTGCCGCTCATAGCCGTACCGTTCTTCGGCAGCTAGGACTTTTGTCCATCTGTCGTTGAGGGTGTCTTGTTCGGCTTTTAGCTATTTCTGCTTCTTCTTCTTCAGGCTTCGTGCAGTGGCTATAAGTTGCCGCTTGAACTGTTCTTGATCCAGCGGATCCTCACGGACGATGAAATCCTCGGCTCCGAGGCTGACCTCCACTTCAGAGAGAGGGAGGTAGTTACTGTCCTCGGAGTCACTGAGGTCCTCGGGGTTGTACTGACCCTTATGCCCCTCTGGGTCATCGGGCTGTTACTCGGGGGAGATGGGGTCGCCGAGGTCTTCCATATTGTCCGGGGTGTTGTTTTCTCTAGTGCCTGTGTTGCTTTCCCTGCCCCTACGCCCCTTGGATCATCTGTGTTGTCGTCGGCGTCTGGGCGGCTCCTCACCGGGCTTATCGCCATCTTTTCTGGGGGTGCCATTGCCGTTCCTCCCATTGGTGCCATCGCCCTCGTTGTTGGTGGTGTCCACCATGTAGACATCATAGGTGGAGGTTCCCGTCCATCGTCTAGTGGTGGGAGGGGCAGCAGTAGTATGGGCCGTGGCATCGACATCTTCATCCATGTCGTCGGCTTCCTCCGAAGTGTAGTCCAGCATGTCGGTTAAATATTCGACAGTGGCTACTAAGTGGGTGGTGGGTGGGATGTAAAATTCCCCATGGCCCGCCTTGATACCAATCTGAGCATAGGTCAGGCACCGATCATCCGTGATGTCTATCATCTGGATGCGATCTAGCATCTCGCTCAACAGGGAGAGACTAGCCGGATCGGTATCCGGGATTTCTTCGGAGTCAACCTCCAGTATGGTGGTGTGGGGGGCAAGTCCGGCCAGGGTTGACTCCTGGTCTTCGGACACCGAAGTCATATCCAGGCTTGAAGCTGGATCAAAGGTAAGGGTTGACCGTGGGATAGGGTCGAAAAGAGAGTCTGAAGTCAAACCTTCATATTTTTCAGTTTTCTCAGCAAGGCTGAGAATTCGATGAAGATGTGATCACCCCGAGCATCAGTGACGTACTCTAGGTTACCGAATCTGATCTGGTGCTCATGGGCAAAGCTGTTGACCTGGTCGAGGTGACCAGCCGAGTCGGCATGCAAAACGATGCCGCCGAACACGAAGAGCTGGCCGGGAACAAAGATGTCCCTGGTGCGGATGCCATCTCCGATGACTAGGTGAGCCATCGATCCTTTGGTGATCCAACAGCGGAACTCTCAATGAAAGCACCAATGTCGGTGTCAAAACAGGTGGATCTCAGGTAGGGGGTCCCAAGCTGTGGATCATGGATCAATGGGGAACAAGGGATGAAGGAGACGATGTTTACCCAGGTTTGGGCCCTCTTGAAGAGGTAAAACCCTACGTCTTGCTTGATTATATTGAAGTGTATATGATGGTTACAGAGTTGATCTACCACGAGATCAGATGAACTAAACCCTAGGTGAGTAGGATGATGGTTCTTCTTCTAGCCTCTATGGACTAAACCCTCTGGTTTATATAGACACGAGGGGTACTAGGGTTACACATGGTCGGTTACAATTAAGGAATAAACATGCCGATTCTCTTATCTTGACTTGGAGGACATACAAAGGCTTCGAAGGTTTCCTGTTCAGATGCGGAGTCGCCTTATAGCTCAGCCTTATAGTAGTTGCAGAGCAACCCACCTGTCCGACCCATAAGAGATAGGCCGGTAGCCTGAGGACCCCTTAGTCCAGGACTCTCTCACCCCCTACAGCCCATGCTACTGTATGGGACGTGGTGGAACCCTCAGAGGACTTTCAGACGCCTCCAGAACCCTCTGGAACCTTCCAGTGGCTTCCTGGTACAATACCGAAAAAATCGGACTTTTTCCCGGAACCCCGACAACAACTTTCCATGTATAAATCTTTACCTCTGGACCATTCCGGAGCTCCTCGTGACACCCCGGATCCCATCTGGGACTCCGAACAACCTTTGGATTTTCCACTATTAATATCTCAATACTACCCTAGCACTACCGAACGTTAAGCGTGCGACCGTACGGGTTCAAAACATGCAGACATGACCGAGACTCCTCTCTGGCCAATAACCAATAGCAGAACCTGGATGCCCATATTGGTTCCTACATATTCAATGAAGATCTTTATCGGTTGAACCATGATGTCAAGGATTCAGTCAATCCCGTAGGCAATTCCCTTTGTCCGGTGATATGTTACTTGTCTGAGATTCGATCGTCGGTATCTCCATACCTAGTTCAATCTCGTTACCAACAAGTCTCTTTACTCATTTCATAATACAAGATCCCGTTACTAAACTCATTAGTTACATGAAGCTTCTTATGATGTTGTATTACCGAGAGGGCCCAGAGATATCTCTCCGTCACACGGAGCGACAAATCCCAGTATCGATCGATGCAACCCAACAGACACCTTCAGAGATACCTGTAGAGCACCTTTATGATCACCCAGTTACGAAGTGACATTTCATAGCACACAAGGCATTCCTCCGGTATCTGGGAGTGGCATGATCTCATGGTCCAAGGAATTGATACTTGACATGAAGAAAGCTATAGCAAATAACTAAACGATCTGATGCTAAGCTTACAGTTGGGTCTGTCCATCACATCATTCTCCTAATGATGTGATACCGTTATCAAATGACAACTCATGTCTATGGTTAGGAAACCATAACCATCTTTGATCAAAGAGCTAGTCTAGTAGGGGCTTACTAGGGACATGGTGTAGTTTATGTATTCACACATGTATTTAAGTTTCCGATCAATACAATTCTAGCATGAATAATAAACATTTATCATGAACGGGAAATATGATAATAACCATTTTATTATTGCCTCTAGGGGATATTTCCAACAGTCTCCCACTTGCACTAGAGTCAGTAATCTAGTTCACATCGCCATGTGATTAACACCCAATGAGTTCTGGGGTTTGATCATGTTTTCCTTGTGAGAGTGGTTTTAGTCAATGGGTCTACAACATTTAGATCCATATGTACTTTGCAAATCTCTATGTATACAATGCTCTGTATGGAGCTACTCTAGCTAACTCTCCCACATTCAAGACGTATGTGGATTGAGATTCTGAGTCATCCAGATCGGTGTCAAAGCTTGCATCGACGTAACCCTTTACGACAAACTCTTTATCACCTCCATAGCCGATTTTTTCCCTTAGTCCTCTTTATGTACCTAAGGATACTCTTGACCGCTGTGCAATGATCCACTCCATGATCACTCTTGTCCCCCTTGTAGGACTCATGGCAAGGCACACATCAGGTATGGTACACAGCATGGCATACATTATAGAGCCTATGACTGAGGCATAGGGGACGACCTTCATCCTTTCTCTTTCTTCTGCCACGGTCGAGCTTTGAGTCTTACTTGACTTCACACATTACAAATACAGGAAAACCCCCCTTCTTTGACTGATCTATTTTGAACTCCTTCAAAATCTTGTCGAGGTATGTGCTCTATGAAAGTCTTATCAGGCGTCTTGATCTATCTCTATAGATTTTGATGCCCAATATGTAAGCAGCTTTACTTAGGTCTTCCTTTGAAAAACTCCTTTCAAACAACCTTTATGCTTTCCAGAAATTCGACATCATTTCCAATCAATAATATTTCATCCACATATAGTATTAGAAATGCTATAGAGCTCCCACTCACTTTCTTGTAAATACAAGCTTCTCCGTAAGTTTGTATAAAACCAAAAGCTTTGATCACCTCATCAAAGCGTATATTCCAACTCCGAGATGCTTTGTAACATCCCCAAATTCTAAATTTTGGAATGTTATATTAAATAAATAGTTTAGATTGTTTGTGTGATTGTGGTGTGGTTGCTTGTGTGAAATTGAGTGAAATTTGGAAACTTTTTGAAAGTTGAATGAGAGGGAATAAAATGACTTTCCCAAAACTTTCACCTTGCATTTATGATCTCCTTGAATTCAAATTTATTTCATTACAAACCCTAGAGTGAAGATAACATGACTTCTTCTATTTTAAAAAGGGTTTTGAAAAGATTTGAATTCTATTTGGAAATATTCCAAATTCGAAAACTTTATGCAACTCAATGATTTTCATGAGAGGAGATAAAATGACTTCTTCAAATTATATGAAATATGAGTTGGAAGTTTAAAACAATCGAATTTAAAGTCCCTTTGAAATTATTTTCAATTTGGAGTTATTTGGTTTTTATTCAAATTGTTTTTATCCAAAAATAAAATATATGGAAATTAGGGTAAAATGATTCCCTTCAATATAAAATTAGAGGGAAATAAATTTGAAATCATTTTGGTATTTTTAAAATGATTTTTATTAGGTTTTATTGCAGCAGTAGCACTGTTTGCTTTATTTAAATTTTTGTGAAATTTATTTGCCGCTGAAAATATGTTCATCTTTTAGGAAATCTTTTTCTGAAAATTTTGATATATAATATGCCTATGGAAATTTTTCTTATTTTTTGTTTTTATTCTAAAAAAAAAAAAAACTGTACGAGCGACCGACTGCTATCCTTCGCCAGCGCGCAACATAGCTAGCAGGTCGGACTATATTATTTTTCCAGTTGTCCTTTAATTTATTTATTTTCTGTTAAAAAAAAACGCACGCACACATGCGCGCACACGCGCAGGCCGGCCGAAGGCCCATGCGGCGTCGTTTCTTTTCTTTGTTTTTCCTATATCTTTCGTCTGCCTTTTGTTTACGTTTAGTCCCACATTGCCTAGCTTTTGACCTCTAAGCCTCCTTTCCACCTATAAATATAGACCCATAGAGCCTCCAAAAATCATCCGATTCGGGTTAAATCAATATATTTTGGTTTGACTAGATTCACTAAATAAAAATATTTTTCTTCTCTCCGGCGGGACTTCTGAAAGTTGTCTTCTCTCTCGGAAGTCATCTTTTCTCTACCTTATAAAGGTATCTTTCTTCGTATTTTTTTTATATACTCCCGTAGCTTATTATTTCTAGACTAGTACGGTAGAATAATTAGATTTATAAATTAGTCCTTGTATTTACATTTTAGGACTAGAATTCTTTTAGCCATAACTCTTTTTCTTCCGTAAAACAGCTTGGCCCTGATTTTTTCAAATAGCCATAACTTTTTACTCGTTCATCCAAATTAGACGAAACCAACGCCAATATTTTTGTCTTGATTCCACCTTTCTAGTGAATCTATCAAATAAACTTTTTGCAACTTTCAAATTTCGAAATTTGTTCTGATTCATATTCAAATTTGTTTTGGCTATAACTTGAGTTTCGTAACTCCGATTTAATTGATTCTTTTTGCTAATTGAAGCTCTTGACCTAAACTTTCTGATAAGACCAAATCCACCCAATTTTGGTACTGTTAGAAATTGTTTTCTGTTGCAAGAGTTAATTGCTAGTTTTCGAAGTTTTTCGAGATCTTTTCTTCGATTCTTTTGCATGAGTGCTTATGTATGCAATTGCTTGCTCACGTTAGATTGAACGGAGTGTGACGAGTAGAACTATCAGGAATTATGAGTGCAAAGGATCTTCATCAACAGTACAAGGCAAGTAACACATTGATCATACTTCTTCGTTACCCAGTTTTTATGCATTAGTTTCGACCCTCAAATATTGCATGATTAGGATGTGATTAACTTGTGGGTATTGGGAAGTAGATGATGAGGTAGAACCTATTGCCCTTTTATTATAAAACCCTTGGGAGTTACTTCCACGCTATGCTTATGTTGCCATGCTATGCTCGTAGACGTGGATTGGGTTTTGAGTGTATCCATGACAGATGTGAGATTTTTAATTAATGGTTCAACTTAAGGTGGCAACTTTAATACACATCTGGGTGGATTGCTTGTTTGGGCACCTGGGGATATACCAGTGTTGTCCTAGGAGATCCCGGGGATATACTGTGTGATCCTCCTACGGTCCGCCACCCAGGCTCAAAGGGATCATAAGATTATTCATGCTAGAAACTTCCGTGTGCAGCCACAAGCTATTATGGGCTCTAGCATAGTTGAGTATGTTACATGACCTCTTTCAGTGGTAGGCTAGCAGATGTAGGGGAAAGTAGGTGTAACTGTCTACCCAGAGTAAAGAGTAAATGTTTCTGAAAGACTGTGTCTCGGTCATCCGTTTCTCAAACACCATGTAGTGCGAGAAATCCAACGGAGGAGATCGAGTCTTGTGGGGAAAAGTGCACAAATCTCTGCAGAGTGTACAAACTAATCATGATTAGCCGTGTCCCCGGTTATGGACATCTTGAGTATCTGGTTCTTGGATCATCATATTGAATCCCATCACTCTAAATTAATTTGTTGGGATTAATGATTACTTTTAATTGGGATTGAGAGGGGGTTTTACCTTCTCAATATTTTCAACCAACTTTGTAGTTAAACAAAATATATTCCTTTGATGTAGGGAAAAATTGGCTTTTCGCAAAACATATTAACCGTAGAGCCTCCACCAGCCATATATGCATGTAGTGATAGCATTTATTCTGTTCATTGCTCTACTGTGTTATCTTGCCAGTATATTCAATGTACTGACCCGTTTCGGGCTGCAACGTCTCATGTTGCAGGATTCTTACGACGAGTAAGTGATACGTTAGGGTTACGATTTCTACACTCAACTTTGCCGTTGGTGTTGATGGGAATCCACAACCCTGTTGTTACTTCCGCTATTTGGATTGAGGTAATAGTATTTACGTTACTTTATACATGTGATTTACCTCTGTTATAAATCCTCGAGTACTGTGTGTGTCAGCATACCGATCCAGGGATGACACTTAAGCACAGAGACTTTGATCCATTCTGGTCGGGTCGCTACAAGATGGTATCAGAGCACATGTTGACTGTAGGACGTGACCCTAGAAACTGGCGAGCCCATAGGAAAGATTTTTCTCTACAACTTTCTTTTCAAAAGGATCTCTTACCTCTCTTCTTTTCTAAGCTTTATCAAATTTCCTTTTAGTTAGACTATACCCCTTTGCCCTTTTGACCACTCGAAGGTTCAACTGATGAGACCAATCCAAGAAGTACAAGATATCGGACAACTAAGACCACTTCGGAATGAAGAGGATTTTACCGTGCATTATAATAATGGAAACTACAACAGTTGAAGACTCCGAAGACTAGGAGAATTTGAAGTTTCTGAAGAATTTCCAGATTGGTATGACCTAGGAAGGCTACCCTTATGGAATTTGTCAGACTATTGAAGCTGTCAATACCCGAGATCAAGGTGTGTCGGAGAAAGACCGGAACATGGAGCGTTAAAACTCAAAGTTTTGTCAAGAAAACCCTAAGGCAGGAGATATCAACTATGGAATGATAACTCATGGCAATGACAAGGGCAGAAACACTGCTATCCATGATGTTATCGCCCGCTTATGCTATTGTCGCCGTGCTGAGTTAAGCATGCATTTCGTCGGAAGGATTGGATGACAAAAGGGCTAATGGAGCATCTATCAGCAAAAGATGAAGTTTAACCTTAGCTGGTGTATCGACAGGATCTGGAGTATTACATCAAGAATTTTAAGATGGACCTTCAGGAAGCCGTATTTGACAAGGAAGCATTTCGTGAAGAACTCAGGACCCAGAAGCTGAAAGTAGCCAAGCTGGAGGAGCAAAACCTCGAGATACCAGAGATTCGTCAGGAACTGAAGGACAGTAGGACCATGGTTCATTGCCAAGGATGTTGAAACCCAGAAGTTTGGAACGCAACTCCAGAATATTAAAGGACGTCACGAGAGACTTCGCGTCAACAAAGATGATCTGGCAGAAGAAGTTAAGAAGGACAAGCACGATCAGAAGAAACCATCGGAGGCATGAACAAGACTTGAAGGGTTTGGCGACTTTGAAGATTTATTGACCATTAGAAGACCAAACCCCTGTTATATACTTACGTTAGATACGACGATTGTGAGCTGTCATTTGTTTGATGTTTTTCCGACAGCCACAAAATAAAAATCTGTCTCTTCAAAACCTTTGTTTGTATTGTGTGTATCCCTCTCTATCTCTCTTGTCTCACCCCAAAAAACCCTTGGAACCAATAGAGGATGAGTGGAGAAGAGCTCATATTTTCTGGACCGATAAGTCAATTGGAGACGGACCGATGGATTAAGAACATGGAAGATCACATGAAGAATAACGCTATAGTCAGAAAGGATATGACCCAACATGCTCTTCAGTGCTTTGAAAGAGGTGCTGCTACTTGGTGGAGGATGTACCAAACCATCAATGGATGGCAAAGAGTAACCACTTGGAAAGAATTTAAGATGACTCTGCTAAAGTCTCGGCTTGTGTCCCAGAAGTTGAAGCCTTATGGAACTGATATGAAGAAACCTTGTGCATGCAAGTTCTGTGGAGAAATAGAACACAACCATAAAGACCACAAGGATGAATGCCCTCATTGTGAAGGAAATCACCCAACTGAAGAATGCCCAACTAGGCAGATTACTTGTTTCTTGTGTGAAGGGACTACCCACTACCCTGCTCAGTGTCACATTTACCCCATGGTACAAAGAACCATCCAGCAGAAGAAAGAAGCAATGAAAGGAGCCCTCATGGAAATTTTAGAAGAACCTGTGATGAAGGAAGAGGTGGAGGACACACCCGAAGAAGACCTAATTAAATCCTGCACCAAGTCATGTTATTCATGTGGAGAAGAAGGACACATCTCCCAGAATTGTCTGAAGGGGGATCTAGTAGCATTCCCGACAGAGGAAGTAGATTATGATCCACAGGAAATAGAAGTCCTGATTGGCACGGAAAAGTCCAGGAAGAGAAATAGATTGGATTCCAAGAACAACCAAATTTCTACAAAGAAGGACCTGAGTCATATCATATGTTTTAGGTGCAAAGATTCAGGACACTACTTCAGCGGTTGCCCAAAAAGGAAGCCGAGGACCCAAGGAGGCTATGTAATCACCAGGAAACCTCGAGACTCGTCAGAAGAAATATGTTTCTGCTGTAATAAAGCCGGGCACTTTGCCAGAGATTGTCCCAAGGAGAAGGAGACTTGTGCTAAATAGTTGTGTCGAAAAAGAAATATAGTAGTAGTAGTGGGAACAATTCTTTTTGAGGTATTGAGTTGAGGCCTGTAATGGAAATGCAGGAGATTGTAAAAATTTGAGAATCAATAAAGTTAGCATTATTGTTGGTACTGATTTGGATTTTATGAGTTGTTACTCTATGAAGAAAGATTTTGACCATTTTCGAGGATATGAGAAATATGGTCTACGGATGAATTTGTGCATTTCAAGGGTGGTAGTACCCTGTGAGGACACTTGACCTCTGGAAAAGATAATGATATTCCACGGAGTGGACTTCAGACAAAATAAGTACGAGTTTTATCTCGATATGTGGGATACCCCAAGAATATGATGGGATGAAGTACTATTGGATATAAAGGAGGTAGAAGGTTGGCAATATGGAGCAATTGTAACTCCCTGATGAGTCTGTGTAATCCCTTCTTAGTTTGGTACCGATAGAAGGAAGGGAGACAGTACAATGGGATGGATTTAAGAATGCTAGGAAGCTGGATGTTGGAATAATGATCAGTTGCCCCGATGATGAGTTCAAGGTTTACAAGTGATGAGATGGGCCATAACCCACAGGCCCTAGGACCTACCAAGAAGCAAGCACACTCTTGCTGAAGGAAAAACCCTGGAAGAAGATACGACTTTATCAACAGACGATCTTATAGGAGTTAACGCAAAACCTGAGAGAGGTGAAGAAACGATAGATGTTCGTTTGGCTTGCAGAATCAATGGATTTATCCGAACTTAGTTCGTCGACAAGAGAAATTCTGCAATGCTTGTGAGGATGACCGAGTGATAGAATGCGAGATTCGCTAAACCATATACAAGGTAATGATTTGGGTGCGGGATGGATTGATCACCATACCGACTTACTGTTATTATTCGCCTTGCTATATGGGATGGTAAATCTGAGTGACTTACCCATAGTAGAGCGACGACGATCAAAACCTTGTTTAAACCATAGAATGGTGTGACAATTTTTCCCCTTGTACAAGGCAGTTGTTGCCAACCGTAGGCCATACGGTGAGAATGAAGCCCAGACCCGTTTTCTGCAGGGACCCAGTCAAATTGTTTGATGACCACCATGAGATATCGATAGTTGTTTAGTATTGGCGCCAAACATGTCAGCTAAGAAGACACTGTCTCGGAAGAACCTTAATTACCATGATGCAAGGACACAAGAATTGAAAAAAAAAAGGTTATGCCACTACCGGAAGAGCGCAGAGAAGGAATTATCCTGAAGATCTGAGAAGATCGACACTGTCAACAATAAAGATGGAGTACATGAGTTTTGATGGAACCATAACCATGCTTCTAAGGGTGGTAGCACCCTAGACCTTCATGACAATCGATGGATTTTGAGGAGACCCCGACCCTAACCTATTTCTTGTTAGCCTCTCCGAATCTCGAGGACGAGATTCATTTTAAGGGTGGTAGGTTTGTAACATCCCAAAATTCTAAATTTTGGAATGTTATATTAAATAAATAGTTTAGATTGTTTGTGTGATTGTGGTGTGGTTGCTTGTGTGAAATTGAGTGAAATTTGGAAACTTTTTGAAAGTTGAATGAGAGGGAATAAAATGACTTTCCCAAAACTTTCACCTTGCATTTATGATCTCCTTGAATTCAAATTTATTTCATTACAAACCCTAGAGTGAAGATAACATGACTTCTTCTATTTTAAAAAGGGTTTTGAAAAGATTTGAATTCCATTTGGAAATATTCCAAATTCGAAAACTTTATGCAACTCAATGATTTTCATGAGAGGAGATAAAATGACTTCTTCAAATTATATGAAATATGAGTTGGAAGTTTAAAACAATCGAATTTAAAGTCCCTTTGAAATTATTTTCAA
Source organism: Thinopyrum elongatum (assembly GCA_011799875.1). Classification (NCBI taxonomy): domain Eukaryota; kingdom Viridiplantae; phylum Streptophyta; class Magnoliopsida; order Poales; family Poaceae; genus Thinopyrum; species Thinopyrum elongatum. The sequence goes on along the minus strand of CM022298.1, from coordinate 444,941,006 downwards.
TTTGGAGTTATTTGGTTTTTATTCAAATTGTTTTTATCCAAAAATAAAATATATGGAAATTAGGGTAAAATGATTCCCTTCAATATAAAATTAGAGGGAAATAAATTTGAAATCATTTTGGTATTTTTAAAATGATTTTTATTAGGTTTTATTGCAGCAGTAGCACTGTTTGCTTTATTTAAATTTTTGTGAAATTTATTTGCCGCTGAAAATATGTTCATCTTTTAGGAAATCTTTTTCTGAAAATTTTGATATATAATATGCCTATGGAAATTTTCTTATTTTCCGTTTACCTTTTTTTGTTTTTATTCTAAAAAAAAAACTGTACGAGCGACCGACTGCTATCCTTCGCCAGCGTGCGCAACATAGCTAGCAGGTCGGACTATATTATTTTTCCAGTTGTCCTTTAATTTATTTATTTTCTGTTAAAAAAAAAAACTCCGCGCACGCACACATGCGCGCACACGCGCAGGCCGGCCGAAGGCCCATGCGGCGTCGTTTCTTTTCTTTGTTTTTCCTATATCTTTCGTCTGCCTTTTGTTTACGTTTAGTCCCACATTGCCTAACTTTTGACCTCTAAGCCTCCTTTCCACCTATAAATATAGACCCATAGAGCCTCCAAAAATCATCCGATTCGGGTTAAATCAATATATTTTGGTTTGACTAGATTCACTAAATAAAAATATTTTTCTTCTCTCCGGCGGGACTTCTGAAAGTTGTCTTCTCTCTCGGAAGTCATCTTTTCTCTACCTTATAAAGGTATCTTTCTTCGTATTTTTTTATATACTCCCGTAGCTTATTATTTCTAGACTAGTACGGTAGAATAATTAGATTTATAAATTAGTCCTTGTATTTACATTTTAGGACTAGAATTCTTTTAGCCATAACTCTTTTTCTTCCGTAAAACAGCTTGGCCCTGATTTTTCAAATAGCCATAACTTTTTACTCGTTCATCCAAATTAGACGAAACCAACGCCAACATTTTCGTCTTGACTCCACCTATCTAGTGAATCTATCCAATACACTTTTTGCAACTTTCAAATTTCGAAATTTGTTCTGATTCATATTCAAACTTGTTTTGGCTATAACTTTAGTTTCGTAACTCCGATTTAATTGATTCTTTTTGCTAATTGAAGCTCTTGACCTAAACTTTCTGATAAGACCAAATCCACCCAATTTTGGTACTGTTAGAAATTGTTTTCTGTTGCAAGAGTTAATTGCTAGTTTTCAAAGTTTTTCGAGATCTTTTCTTCGATTCTTTTGCATGAGTGCTTATGTATGCAATTGCTTGCTCACGTTAGATTGAACGGAGTGTGACGAGTAGAACTATCAGGAATTATGAGTGCGAAGGATCTTCATCAACAGTACAAGGCAAGTAACACATTGATCATACTTCTTCGTTACCCAGTTTTTATGCATTAGTTTCGACCCTCAAATATTGCATGATTAGGATGTGATTAACTTGTGGGTATTGGGAAGTAGATGATGAGGTAGAACCTATTGCCTTTTTTTTAATATCAAACCCTTGGGAGTTACTTCTACGCTATGCTTATATTGCCATGCTATGCTCGTAGACGTGGATTGGGTTTTGAGTGTATCCATGACAGATGTGAGATTGTTAATTAATGGTTAACTTAAGGTGGCTACTTTAATACACATCTGGGTGGATTGGTTGGGGCACCCTGGGGATATACCAGTGGCTTGCCCGGACACCTGGGGATATACCAGTGTTGTCCTAGGAGATCCCGGGGTTATACCGTGTGATCCTCCTACGGTCCGCCACCCAGGCTCAAAGGGATCATAAGATTATTCATGCTAGAAACTTCCGTGTGCAGCCACAAGCTATTATGGGCTCTAGCATAGTTGAGTATGTTACATGACCTCTTTCAGTGGTAGGCTAGCAGATGTAGGGGAAAGTAGGTGTAACTGTCTACCCAGAGTAAAGAGTAAATGTTTCTGAAAGACTGTGTCTCGGTCATCCGTTTCTCAAACACCATGTAGTGCGAGAAATCCAACGGAGGAGATCGAGTCTTGTGGGGAAAAGTGCACAAACCTCTGCAGAGTGTACAAACTAATCATGATTAGCCGTGTCCCCGGTTATGGACATCTTGAGTATCTGGTTCTTGGATTATCATATTGAATCCCATCACTCTAAATTAATTTGTTGGGATTAATGATTACTTTTAATTGGGATTGAGAGGGGGTTTTACCTTCTCAATATTTTCAACCAACTTTGTAGTTAAACAAAATATATTCCTTTGATGTAGGGAAAAATTGGCTTTTCGCAAAACATATTAACCGTAGAGCCTCCACCAGCCATATATGCATGTAGTGATAGCATTTATTCTGTTCATTGCTCTACTGTGTTATCTTGCCAGTACATTCAATGTACTGACCCATTTCGGGCTGCAACGTCTCATGTTGCAGGAATTCTTACGACGAGTAAGTGATACGTTAGGGTTACGATTTCTACACTGAACTTTGCCGTTGGTGTTGATGGGAATCCACAACCTTGTTGTTACTTCCGCTATATGGATTGAGGTAATAGTATTTACGTTACTTTATACATGTGATTTACCTCTGTTATAAATCCTCGAGTACTGTGTGTGTCAGCATACCGATCCAGGGATGACACTTAAGCACAGAGACTTTGATCCATTCTGGTCGGGTCGCTACAAGATGGTATCAGAGCACATGTTGACTGTAGGACGTGACCCTAGAAACTGGCCAGCCCATAGGAAAGATTTTCTCTAAACTTTATTTTCAAAAGAGATCCCTTAAGTCTCATCTTTTTTAAAGCTTTACCAAGTATTTCCTCTCACCTCAAGTAGTTAGACTATACCCCTTTTTCCCTTTTGACCACTCGAAGGTTCAACTGATGAGACCAATCCAAGAAGTACAAGATATCGGACAACTAAGACCACTTCGGAATGAAGAGGATTTTACCGTGCATTATAATAATGGAAACTACAACAGTTGAAGACTCCGAAGACTAGGAGAATTTGAAGTTTCTGAAGAATTTCCAGATTGGTATGACCTAGGAAGGCTACCCTTATGGAATTTGTCAGACTATTGAAGCTGTCAATACCCGAGATCAAGGTGTGTCGGAGAAAGACCGGAACATGGAGCGTTAAAACTCAAAGTTTTGTCAAGAAAACCCTAAGGCAGGAGATATCAACTATGGAATGATAACTCATGGCAATGACAAGGGCAGAAACACTGCTATCCATGATGTTATCGCCCGCTTATGCTATTGTCGCCGTGCTGAGTTAAGCATGCATTTCGTCGGAAGGATTGGATGACAAAAGGGCTAATGGAGCATCTATCAGCAAAAGATGAAGTTTAACCTTAGCTGGTGTATCGACAGGATCTGGAGTATTACATCAAGAATTTTAAGATGGACCTTCAGGAAGCCGTATTTGACAAGGAAGCATTTCGTGAAGAACTCAGGACCCAGAAGCTGAAAGTAGCCAAGCTGGAGGAGCAAAACCTCGAGATACCAGAGATTCGTCAGGAACTGAAGGACAGTAGGACCATGGTTCATTGCCAAGGATGTTGAAACCCAGAAGTTTGGAACGCAACTCCAGAATATTAAAGGACGTCACGAGAGACTTCGCGTCAACAAAGATGATCTGGCAGAAGAAGTTAAGAAGGACAAGCACGATCAGAAGAAACCATCGGAGGCATGAACAAGACTTGAAGGGTTTGGCGACTTTGAAGATTTATTGACCATTAGAAGACCAAACCCCTGTTATATACTTACGTTAGATACGACGATTGTGAGCTGTCATTTGTTTGATGTTTTTCCGACAGCCACAAAATAAAAATCTGTCTCTTCAAAACCTTTGTTTGTATTGTGTGTATCTCTCTCTATCTCTCTTGTCTCACCCCAAAAAACCCTTGGAACCAATAGAGGATGAGTGGAGAAGAGCTCATATTTTCTGGACCGATAAGTCAATTGGAGACGGACCGATGGATTCAGAACATGGAAGATCACATGAAGAATAACGCTATAGTCAGAAAGGATATGACCCAACATGCTCTTCAGTGCTTTGAAAGAGGTGCTGCTACTTGGTGGAGGATGTACCAAACCATCAATGGATGGCAAAGAGTAACCACTTGGAAAGAATTTAAGATGACTCTGCTAAAGTCTCGGCTTGTGTCCCAGAAGTTGAAGCCTTATGGAACTGATATGAAGAAACCTTGTGCATGCAAGTTCTGTGGAGAAATAGAACACAACCATAAAGACCACAAGGATGAATGCCCTCATTGTGAAGGAAATCACCCAACTGAAGAATGCCCAACTAGGCAGATTACTTGTTTCTTGTGTGAAGGGACTACCCACTACCCTGCTCAGTGTCACATTTACCCCATGGTACAAAGAACCATCCAGCAGAAGAAAGAAGCAATGAAAGGAGCCCTCATGGAAATTTTAGAAGAACCTGTGATGAAGGAAGAGGTGGAGGACACACCCGAAGAAGACCTAATTAAACCCTGCACCAAGTCATGTTATTCATGTGGAGAAGAAGGACACATCTCCCAGAATTGTCTGAAGGGGGATCTAGTAGCATTCCCGACAGAGGAAGTAGATTATGATCCACAGGAAATAGAAGTCCTGATTGGCACGGAAAAGTCCAGGAAGAGAAATAGATTGGATTCCAAGAACAACCAAATTTCTACAAAGAAGGACCTGAGTCATATCATATGTTTTAGGTGCAAAGATTCAGGACACTACTTCAGCGGTTGCCCAAAAAGGAAGCCGAGGACCCAAGGAGGCTATGTAATCACCAGGAAACCTCGAGACTCGTCAGAAGAAATATGTTTCTGCTGTAATAAAGCCGGGCACTTTGCCAGAGATTGTCCCAAGGAGAAGGAGACTTGTGCTAAATAGTTGTGTCGAAAAAGAAATATAGTAGTAGTAGTGGGAACAATTCTTTTTGAGGTATTGAGTTGAGGCCTGTAATGGAAATGCAGGAGATTGTAAAAATTTGAGAATCAATAAAGTTAGCATTATTGTTGGTACTGATTTGGATTTTATGAGTTGTTACTCTATGAAGAAAGATTTTGACCATTTTCGAGGATATGAGAAATATGGTCTACGGATGAATTTGTGCATTTCAAGGGTGGTAGTACCCTGTGAGGACACTTGACCTCTGGAAAAGATAATGATATTCCATGGAGTGGACTTCGGACAAAATAAGTACGAGTTTTATCTCGATATGTGGGATACCCCAAGAATATGATGGGATGAAGTACTATTGGATATAAAGGAGGTATAATGTTGGTAATATGGAGCAATTGTAACTCCATGATGAGTCTGAGTAATCACGTCTTAGTACCAATAGAAGGAGGGGAGACAGTATAATTGGATGGATTTAAGAATGCTGGGAAGCTCAAGGTTGGAATAAGGATCCGTTGCCCCGATGTTGAGCTCAAGGTTGCAAGTGATGAGATGGGCCATAACCCACAGGCCCCAGGACCTGCCAAGAAGCAAGCACATTCTTGCTGAAGGAAAAACCCTGGAAGAGGATATGCCTTTATCAATAGACGATCTTATAGGAGTTACGCAAAACCTGAGAGCTGTGAAGGAACGATAGATTGTTTGTCTGGCTTGCAGAATCAATGGATTATCCGAACTTGGTTCGTCGACAAGAGAAATTCTGCAATGCTTGTGAGGATGACCAAGTGTTAGAATGCGAGATTCGCTAAACCGTATACAAGATAATGATTTGGGTGCGGGATGGATTGATCACCATACCGACTTACTCTTATTATTCGCCTTGCTATATGGGATGGTAAATCTGAGTGACTTACCCATAGTAGAGCGACGACGATCAAAACCTTGTTTAAACCATAGAATGGTGTGACAATTTTTCCCCTTGTACACGGCAGTTGTTGCCAACCGTAGGTTATGCGGTGAGGTTCAACCCAGACCCATTTCCTGCAGGAGAAACCATAAATTGTTGACCACCATGAGATATCGATAGTTGTTTAGTATTGGCGCCAGACCCGTCAGCTAAGAAGACCCGGTAACAGAAGAACCTTACCAAGATGAAAGGACACGGGAATTGAGGAAAATAGTTATGCCCCTACCGGAAGAGCCAGAGTAGGATTTTTCCCGAGGATCTCAGAGGACTGACCCTGTCAACAATAAGGATGGAGTATATAAGTTTTGATGGAACCATAACCATGCTTCTAAGGGTGGTAGCACCCCAGACCTTCATGACAATCGATGGATTTTGAGGAGACCCCCGACCCTAACCTATTTCTTGCTAGCCTCTCCGAATCTCGAGGACGAGATTCATTTTAAGGGTGGTAGGTTTGTAACATCCCAAAATTCTAAATTTTGGAATGTTATATTAAATAAATAGTTTTGATTGATTGTTTGATTGCTTGTGTGAAATTGAGTGAAATTTGGAAACTTTTTGAAAGTTGAATGAGAGGGAATAAAATGACTTTCCCAAAACTTTCACCTTGCATTTATGATCTCCATGAATTCATATTTATTTCATTACAAACCCTAGAGTGAAGATAACATGACTTCTTCTATTTTAAAAGGGGTTTCGAAAAGATTTGAATTCCATTTGGAAATATTCCAAATTCGAAAACTTTATGCAACTCAATGATTTTCATGAGAGGAGATAAAATGACTTCTTCAAATTATATGAAATATGAGTTGGAAGTTTAAAACAATCGAATTTAAAGTCCCTTTGAAATTATTTTCAATTTGGAGTTATTTGGTTTTTATTCAAATTGTTTTTATCCAAAAATAAAATATATGGAAATTAGGGTAAAATGATTCCCTTCAATATAAAATTAGAGGGAAATAAATTTGAAATCATTTTGGTATTTTTAAAATGATTTTTATTAGGTTTTATTGCAGCAGTAGCACTGTTTGCTTTATTTAAATTTTTGTGAAATTTATTTGCCGCTGAAAATATGTTCATCTTTTAGGAAATCTTTTTCTGAAAATTTTGATATATAATATGCCTATTGAAATTTTTCTTATTTTCCGTTTACCTTTTTTTGTTTTTATTCTAAAAAAAAAAACTGTACGAGCGACCGACTGCTATCCTTCGCCAGCGTGCGCAACATAGCTAGCAGGTCGGACTATATTATTTTTCCAGTTGTCCTTTAATTTATTTATTTTCTGTTAAAAAAAAAAACTCCGCGCACGCACACATGCGCGCACACGCGCAGGCCGGCCGAAGGCCCATGCGGCGTCGTTTCTTTTCTTTGTTTTTCCTATATCTTTCGTCTGCCTTTTGTTTACGTTTAGTCCCACATTGCCTAGCTTTTGACCTCTAAGCCTCCTTTCCACCTATAAATATAGACCCATAGAGCCTCCAAAAATCATCCGATTCGGGTTAAATCAATATATTTTGGTTTGACTAGATTCACTAAATAAAAATATTTTTCTTCTCTCCGGCGGGACTTCTGAAAGTTGTCTTCTCTCTCGGAAGTCATCTTTTCTCTACCTTATAAAGGTATCTTTCTTCGTATTTTTTTTATATACTCCCGTAGCTTATTATTTCTAGACTAGTACGGTAGAATAATTAGATTTATAAATTAGTCCTTGTATTTACATTTTAGGACTAGAATTCTTTTAGCCATAACTCTTTTTCTTCCGTAAAACAGCTTGGCCCTGATTTTTTCAAATAGCCATAACTTTTTACTCGTTCATCCAAATTAGACGAAACCAACGCCAATATTTTTGTCTTGATTCCACCTTTCTAGTGAATCTATCAAATAAACTTTTTGCAACTTTCAAATTTCGAAATTTGTTCTGATTCATATTCAAACTTGTTTTGGCTATAACTTGAGTTTCGTAACTCCGATTTAATTGATTCTTTTTTGCTAATTGAAGCTCTTGACCTAAACTTTCTGATAAGACCAAATCCACCCAATTTTGGTACTGTTAGAAATTGTTTTCTGTTGCAAGAGTTAATTGCTAGTTTTCGAAGTTTTTCGAGATCTTTTCTTCGATTCTTTTGCATGAGTGCTTATGTATGCAATTGCTTGCTCACGTTAGATTGAACGGAGTGTGACGAGTAGAACTATCAGGAATTATGAGTGCGAAGGATCTTCATCAACAGTACAAGGCAAGTAACACATTGATCATACTTCTTCGTTACCCAGTTTTTATGCATTAGTTTCAACCCTCAAATATTGCATGATTAGGATGTGATTAACTTGTGGGTATTGGGAAGTAGATGATGAGGTAGAACCTATTGCCCTTTTATTATAAAACCCTTGGGAGTTACTTCCACGCTATGCTTATGTTGCCATGCTATGCTCGTAGACATGGATTGGGTTTTGAGTGTATCCATGACAGATGTGAGATTTTTAATTAATGGTTCAACTTAAGGTGGCAACTTTAATACACATCTGGGTGGATTGCTTGTTTGGGCACCTAGGGATATACCAGTGTTGTCCTAGGAGATCCCGGGGATATACTGTGTGATCCTCCTACGGTCCGCCACCCAGGCTCAAAGGGATCATAAGATTATTCATGCTAGAAACTTCCGTGTGCAGCCACAAGCTATTATGGGCTCTAGCATAGTTGAGTATGTTACATGACCTCTTTCAGTGGTAGGCTAGCAGATGTAGGGGAAAGTAGGTGTAACTGTCTACCCAGAGTAAAGAGTAAATGTTTCTGAAAGACTGTGTCTCGGTCATCCGTTTCTCAAACACCATGTAGTGCGAGAAATCCAACGGAGGAGATCGAGTCTTGTGGGGAAAAGTGCACAAACCTCTGCAGAGTGTACAAACTAATCATGATTAGCCGTGTCCCTGGTTATGGACATCTTGAGTATCTGGTTCTTGGATTATCATATTGAATCCCATCACTCTAAATTAATTTGTTGGGATTAATGATTACTTTTAATTGGGATTGAGAGGGGTTTTTACCTTCTCAATATTTTCAACCAACTTTGTAGTTAAACAAAATATATTCCTTTGATGTAGGGAAAAATTGGCTTTTCGCAAAACATATTAACCGTAGAGCCTCCACCAGCCATATATGCATGTAGTGATAGCATTTATTCTGTTCATTGCTCTACTGTGTTATCTTGCCAGTACATTCAATGTACTGACCCATTTCGGGCTGCAACGTCTCATGTTGCAGGAATTCTTACGACGAGTAAGTGATACGTTAGGGTTACGATTTCTACACTCAACTTTGCCGTTGGTGTTGATGGGAATCCACAACCTTGTTGTTACTTCCGCTATATGGATTGAGGTAATAGTATTTACGTTACTTTATACATGTGATTTACCTCTGTTATAAATCCTCGAGTACTGTGTGTGTCAGCATACCGATCCAGGGATGACACTTAAGCACAGAGACTTTGATCCATTCGGGTCGGGTCGCTACATGCTTGCACCAGTCCATAGATGGATCGTGGAGTTTGCATACTTTGTTAGCATCTTTAGGATCGACAAAACCTTCCAGTTGCATCGTATACAACTCTTCCTTAAGGAAACCGTCAAGGAACGCTGTTTTGACGTCCATCTGCCAGATTTCATAATCATAGTATGCGGCAATTGCTAACATAATTCTAACAGACTTAAGCATCGCTACGGGTGAGAAAGTCTCATCGTAGTCAACTCCTTGAAATTGTCAAAAACCTTTTGCGACAAGTCGAGCTTTATAGACGGTGACATTACCATCAGCGTCCGTCTTCTTAAAGATCCATTATTCTCAATGGCCTCCGGTCATCGGGAAAGTCTACCAAAGTCCATACTTTGTTCTCATACATGGATCCTATCTCGGATTTCATGGCCTTAAGCCATTTGTTGGAATCCGGGCTCATCATTGCTTCTTCATAGTTCGTAGGTTCGCCGTTATCTAACAACATGACTTCCAGGACGGGATTACCATACCACTCCGGTGCGGAACATGTCCTGGTCGACCTACGAAGTTTGGTAGTAGCTTGATCTGAAGTTTCATGATCATCATCATTAGCTTCCTCTCCGGTTGGCGTAGGCATCACGGGACTATTTTCTATGATGTGCTACTCTCCAGTTCGAGAGAAGGTACAATTACCTCATCAAGTTCTACTTTCCTCCTACTCACATCTTTCGAGAGAAACTCCTTCTCTAGAAAGGAACCATTTTTAGCAACAAAAATCTTGCCCTCGAATCTGTGATAGAAGGTATACCCAATGGTCTCTTTAGGGTATCCTATGAAGACGCACTTCTCTGCTTTGGGGAGCTTATCAGGCTGAAGCTGCTGACTGAACCCGAGCGATTCCTTTAATCCTGACTGAACCCGATCGAGCGATTCCTTCGCTGCTACTGCTAACTGAACTCGAGCGATCGATCGTTGCTGCTGCTTACTGAAGCCGATCAAGCCCCTGTGCAAGACGTAGCTAGCCAGCCGGTGTTGGGTTGCCTCTTGATGAATAGTGACCATTGCTACCGCGTGCGCGATACATAGAACGAGTAGAGACATGGTGAGTCGAGCCGGTTGGTTGGCTGTGGATGAACAGTTCCTGGTGGGCGTTGGATGAATAGGACCCCGTGGTAGTAGGCGGTTGCCGCTGGATGAACATGATCCTGAGGAGGCCGTCGCACCCCCAGCCGGTTGGGGGTGGATGAATAGGACCCCGTGGAGGCTGGATGAACAGTCGCCGGTGGAGGCTGGAGGAAGTCGACGGTGGATGAACAGTAGCCCATGGAGGCTGGAGTGAGGCAGTAGACGATGGATGAACAGTAGCCCGTGTAGTCCCGTTTTGCGGTACGCCGCACGCCCACAGACCTCCCGATGAACAGGACTCTGTTCAATCGTAGGCGCTCCAACAGAAGTCCCTTTCCTCCATTTGGCGGTACGCCACACCCCTCCCGATCAACAGGACCCCATTTCGACAGTAGGCGCTCGAAGAGAAGTCTGTTTCCTTTGTTTTGCGGTACGGCAGACCCCTCCCGATGAACAGGATCTCGTTCCGATCGTAGGCAGTCAAACAGAAGGCCATTTCCTTCGTTCTGCGGTATGCCAAACCCCGTTTTGGCTGTTCCGTCCAAGCTGGTTGGCTCCCGTTGAACAGGACGTATTCCAACCCAGTCGGTTGCCTCCCGATGAACACAACATTGTTTCCTCCATTCTGGCCCAGCCGGTTGGCTGCTAATGAACAGGATGCTGTCGCGGTATGCGTTTGAGACCACGCCCGTATGTACGTACGTAGCCGTATTTACTTTCTTGCAACGTGGCTGTACATACATGTACACGATATAGATGGGACTTCATGACATGCTACATTGGCTACTCTACTATGACACGTGTCACTCCTTACTCAGCCACGGTTCATCACTGCAGAGAGACCGATCGACCGCTATGTACGTACACGTTCGCGACAAGACAGATAATGCTACGTACGCTTCAACCTGGTGGGTCCAGCTGCTAGGGTGTAAGGAGGCACTTCCTTCCGTGCAAAGATGTAGCTAGTGGGTCCCAGCTGCCAGGGGAAAATGTTTTTTTCATGAAATACAGAGGCCCTTCCGGTGGGTCCCCGCTGTCAGGTGGAGGAATCATTATTTTACGCGTAATAAGGAGGCACTTCCTTGCGTGCAGTCATGGACCCAACTGTCAACCCATCCACGTACAGTCCTCTTCTGATGGATGTCATTTTTTGACCACATTGACCACGCCGCGCTGAGAGCACCAAGGCGGTGGACGATGGCGAGGCCTAGGAAGGGAACGACCCAGAGCCGGAGAAGACTTGGCAGTTGTTTTCCACACGGAGGGGAGTACGAGGGTTAACTGGTTCATCTGTCGTCACCAGAGAATAGCAGGAGGTGTGGGTGAGTAGAGGGATGGCCAGGCCAGCGATGGGGGTAGGGTCGGGTGGTGAGGCCTGCGTGGCAGCATAGCCAGCCATGGGAGGCAGGAGCAGGCGGTACGGTCGATGCTGGTTTGGGCGGCTGGAGCAAGAAGACGAGAGGTTGAAGAAGCAGCACGACCATTGGATTAACATCCTACGGTCACTGCAGCTAAAATTGTTTATTGACTAAGTTGACAAATCCCTGTGTACGCGTCAACTTAGTAGGCCCAGAAGTCAGCCTCCAAGTCGGGTGGGTCCCAGCTAGCAGGGGGACGAATCATTTTTTTGCGCCAAATAAGGAGCCAATTCCTTGCCTGCGAAGATGTAGCTAGTGGGTCCCAGCTATTAGGGAGAAACTTTTTTCCACGTAATAAGGAGGCACTTCCTTGCGTGCGAAGATGTTACTTGTGGGTCAAACCTGTCATGGGGAGAATCCTTTGGTTTTGCATAATAAGGAGGCACTTGCTTTGCGTGCAGCCATGGACCATGTGGGTCCATACTGTCAGCCTCTCCACGTACATCCCTCTACCGATGGCTATCGTTTGTTGATAAAGTTGACCACGCCGCGCCGAGAGAACCAAAGCGATGGACGACGGCGAGGCCTAGGAAGGGAACGGCCCAGAGCCGACGAAGACACAGTAGTGGATGCCCACGCGGAGGGGAGTACGAGGGTTTACTGGTTCGGCTGCGGTGTGAGGCTGCCGTCACAGGAGAATAACAGGAGGTGTGGGTGAGTAGAGGAATGGCCTGGACAGCGATGGGACTAGGGTGCGCCAGTGAGGCATGTGCGGCAGTCTAGCCCGCCACGGGAGGTGGGAGAATACGGTACCGCCGGCGGTGGTTTGGGCGGCTGAAGCAAGAATATCTGAGATTGAAGAAGCACGACAACCATTGGATGGACATCCAACGGCCACTGCTGCTAGAATCGTGTGTTGACTATAAGCTGACAAGGCCTTGTGTACGCGTCAACTTAGTAGGCCCACAAGTAAGCATCACATCTATGGCAAACAACATATAGCTCATTTGCTAGTTTTAATAATTTACAACCCATTTTTTCATTCTAATAAAATTTATTGCAGCCCATTTACTATTTGTTAACATTACAACCCATTTTCTAGCTAGGACCATGATACGTACCCAATGTATCTATAATTTTGATTGTTCCATGCTATTATATTATCAATCTTGGATGTTTTATATACATTTACTAGCAACTTTATATCATTTTTTGGGACTAACCTATTAATTTAGTGCCCAGTGCCAGTTGTTGTTTTTTGCTTGTTTTTTACTTTGCAAAATATTAGTATCAAACAAAGTCCAAATGCCAAAAAACTTTTTAGAGATTTTTTTCTGGCGATAAGAGACCCTGGAAACTTCGAGAGGGAACCAGAACATGAAAGGGGGGCCCACTAGGCACCAGGGCGCACCAAAGGCCCCCGGCGCGCCCTGGTGGGTATTGGGGCCGACGGGCATCGTTTTGAACTACCTCCACCTCTATAAATACTCTAAAATACCAAAACCCTCAAGGGAGTCGACGAAATACTTTTTCCGCCACCGCAAGTTCCAGAACCACGAGATCCAATCTAGAGGCCTTTTCTGGCACTGTGCCGAAGGGGGCAACGATCACAGAGGGGTTCTTCATCATCCTTGTTGCCCCTCCGATGATGCGTGAGTAGTTTACCACAGACCAACGGGTCTGTAGTTAGTAGCTAGATGGCTTCTTCTCTCCTTTTGATATTCAATACAATGTTCTCCTTGGTGTTCTTGGAGATCTATTTGATGTAATTCTTTTTGCGGTGTGTTTGTCGGGATCCGATGAATTGTGAGTTTATGATCAGATCTATCCATGAATATTATTTGAGTTTTCTCTAAACTCTTTTATGCATGATTTTTATAGCCTTGTATTTCTTCTCCGATTTATTGGTTTGGTTTGGCCAACTAGATTGATTTATCTTGCCATGGGAAGAGGTGCTTTGTGATGGGTTCGATCTTGCGGTGCTCAATCTCAGTGACAGAAAGAGACATGACATGCATGCATCATTGCTATTAAGGGTAACAAGATGGGATTTATTTCATACGTGAGTTTATCTTGTCTACATCATGTCATCTTGCTTAAAGCATTACTTAGTTTTTCATGAACTTAATACACTAGATGCATGCTGGATAGCGGTCGATGTGTGGAGTAATAGTAGTAGTTGCAGGCTGGAGTCGGTCTACTAATCATGGAATTGATGCCTATATACATGATCATTGCCTTAGATATCGTCATAATTATTTGCTTTTCTATCAATTTCCCAACAGTAATTTGTTTACCCACCGTATGCTATTTTCTCAAGAGAATCCTCTAGTGAAAACTATGGCCCCGTGTCAATTTTCTATCATATATTAGACCCAAAAATACCTTGCTGCAATTTTCTTTTATTTATTTTATTTTGTATTTTTGTTAGATCTATTTATCAAAACATATACAATTTAATCTTTCTCTTGGCCATTGAGGGATTGACAACCCCTCTACGCGTTGGGATCTGAACTATTTTTCATTCCAAAATTTCGAGTCAGATTCAATCTAATTTTAAAATATATTTATATTAGGTAAAAATCCAACAAAATTTTCCGCACGCAACAAGTAATGAAATTAAAAAAACTAACTTTGAAACTAATTACTGGTTCGGTGCATTTTTTTATATTTACAACCCATTTATTATTTCTTATAGCCCATTTCTTAGCAAGCCGAATGCATCCCTCCTAGGAAAGATTTGCAGCCCAGCAGGACGAAGAATAGCAAGCTGGCCTGCGTTGGGTATTCCTCAAAAAGTGTAAAGATGGGCTAGCCATTTTCACATAGAAAAATTAATATCTGGGCTTGGTCGACATAACATAATAGCCTGGGCTAGCGGGCCACAGCCCGCCTAGGTGATACCCTGCTCCTCTCATCAACAACAAAAACACCGCTAAAAAATACTTGTCGCTCCTTGTGCAATTCTCTCTTTTATTGACTATACGTTGACAATTGTGTGGGACCCAGATGTCAGAATCCCAGAAGGAAGGATTATTTTCTTGTAGTTCTAATAAGGTGGCACTTGCCTACATACGGGCACGGTCCTGGTGGGTCCCTACTGTCATCCTCTCCAAGTACAGTCATCTCCTGATTCCCCTCGTTTGTTGGCCATATCGACAACGCGAGACAGCGGCGCCACCGCGAGCGCAACAAGATGATGGACGATGAAGAGACCCTCGCGGCCCTACGGATGGTCTGGTACAGTGTCCGTTGCTCATCTAGGAAACAAGGATCATCGGCCAGCATGTCCACGAAGGCATTGTTGTTCGCCTGTTAGCCGGTGATTTGTCCCTCCTGGTGCGGGTGCTCATTGAGGAGACGGAGGTTGTAGCACTGCTCCTCCTATGCTTGCCGGAACGCCAATACCGGCGGCACTGGTAGCTCTTCCACCATTACGGCATCGAAGTGCGGCCGCACCTGCTCTATGGTGAACACAGCATGAACCGGTGCGGGCGGTGGTGCTGGCTCCTTGTCGGAGGCCTCGTCCATCGTCTGGTCCTTGTCGCTGAGCGCAGCGAGCTCGCCGGTGAAGAAGACGGGATTAATCGGGAAAAAGAAAAAAGTGACGGGATTAAAACGGAAGAACTGTGCTATGTAGCAGCTTACTTCATCTACAGCTGGACACTAACCGGTCAGGCCTCAAATTTGCTCATCTGCATCTGGGTACCTCATACTAGAAATCTTAAATCAATACAAAAGCATGAAAATGAAAAAACCTAAGTACTACGTAGATCAAGTAGCCTAGTCATCGTTGGAGATGTCCACTATCTTCGTGCTCGGCGCCGAGTACATGGCCGGTAGCCGCAACTGCGGCTCCTCCGGCTACTCCACATCCATCTTTGCTTCGACCTCGTCGAAGAGAGCATCGGTCGCCGCCCGTTCCTATCGGATGAAGAGACGGTTGGCTTCCAATAGGCCTCATCCAGGATGGACTCCAGGATGGCCTTCTGCTCCACCATCTCATCCGCATAGGCGACGGTGAACTCCACCTCCGTGTTGATGCCCGGAGCCGGAGCCGGCGCCAGCTCCTGCTCCGGCTGCTCTGCCTCCTTGTCGTCTTCCGGATCCAGCACCTCCATTGGAGCCGACTGCTACTCCTCTCCCTCTCCTCCTCCGCCAGCTCCTCCTCCTCCTTCTCGGGCTCCGATGAGTTCGAAGGCAGTCTGGCAGCGATGCGGGCGGCGCGCCTCGCTAGGATCTCCTACTCGATATGTTACCGATACTCTGGCATGAGCATAGCATAGGTGGTTATCTTCTTTTTGGTCATGGCGAAGCCGAAGAGCGTGGGAAGGGTGCCAGAGCGGGAGGATTTATTGGCCTCAGGCGGCGAGCTAGACCGGCACCACGCACCATTCACACCCCCACCCACCCACTGGAGGAGGCGTCTGTCGGACCGTCGGGTTTCCGGGCGATCCTGCGTGGGACCCCGACGTCAGTCCGATGTGGTGGACGCGCTCGGGCGCCCCATATTTGGGCTGTATATGAGGGGTGCCAGTCGGCTCGGGCTTTTGACGCCCGTTTAAGGAGTCCGTTTGGGTCGAATTTCGTGACTGGGTCGTCCGCCCTGTTGTTTGAGGTGGGTCAGGGGTGTCCGGCTGTAGATGCTCTAGTTTCTAAAAAGAAAAGGAGGTGGTAAATGCTCTTACGACTGCAAGGCCAGAGAGTTTAAGTTATTCCGTACATTTATATTTGGATTTTTTACATCTGTGCCCCTGGTTCCTTAGCTCTACTCATTCATCCCCGCGCTCTTAACTTTTGCTCAGTTTTCCCCACTCCCTTGCCCGAAACCCTCAGAACAGGTCACAACGGACGTTGTCGTCGGGTCAATGACTTGACCGTTAACTCTGACGAGTGGGGCCGCGTTGGGCGGTGTCGCTGTTCGACTGTTGGGCCGTCCCTTGCATTAAATGCATGCGCACGCCGCCACGACAGAAGCCTGCTATGCATGCACCCAGCAAGCCTGCCTGCTGATACATCTCCAACGTATCTATAATTTTTGATTGTTCCATGCTATTATATTATCTATCTTGGATGTTTTATATGCTATTTTATATGATTTTTGGGACTAACCTATTAACCTAGAGCCCAGTGCCAGTTTCTGTTTTTTCCTTGTTTTTGAGTTTCGCAGAAAAGGAATATCAAACGGAGTCCAAATGAGCTGAAAATTTACGGTGATTTTTTATGGACCAGAAGAAGCCCCCGAAGCAAAAGAGTTGGGCTAGAAGAGCCACGAGGCCTCCACAAGGGTGGAGGGCGTGCCCTACCCCCTGGACGCGCCCTCCAGTCTTGTGGGCTCCTCGTGGACCCCCCAGACTTGTTCTCGACACCAAAAATTCCTATAAATATAGAAACCCCCGAAAAGAAACCTAGATCGGGAGTTCCGCCGCTGCAAGCCTCTGTAGCCACAAAAAACCAATCGGGACCCTGTTCCGGCACCCTGCCGGAGGGGGAAACCATCACCGGTGGCCATCTTCATCATCCCGACACTCTCCATGACAAGGAGGGAGTAGTTCACCCTCGGGGCTGAGGGTATGTACCAGTAGCTATGTGTTTGATCTCTCTCTCTCTCGTGTTCTTGATTTGGCACGATCTTGATGTACCGCGAGCTTTGCTATTATAGTTGGATCTTATGATGTTTCTCCCCCTCTACCTTCTTGTAATGGATTGAGTTTTCCCTTTGAAGTTATCTTATCGGATTGAGTCTTTAAGGATTTGAGAACACTTGATGTATGTCTTGCATGTGCTTATCTGTGGTGACAATGGGATATTCACGTGATCCACTTGATGTATGTTTTGGTGATTAACTTGCGGGTTCTATGACCTTGTGAACTTATGCATAGGGGTTGGCACACGTTTTCGTCTTGACTCTCCGGTAGAAACTTTGGGGCACTCTTTGAAGTTCTTTGTGTTGGTTTGAATAGATGAATCTGAGATTGTGTGATGCATATCGTATAATCAAACCCGCGGATACTTGTGGTGACATTGGAGTATCTAGGTGACATTAGGGTTTTGGTTGATGTGTGTCTTAAGGTGTTATTTTAGTACGAACTCTAGGGCTGTTTGTGACACTTATAGGTAGATCGATCAGAAAGAATAACTTTGAGGTGGTTTCGTACCCTACAATAATCTCTTTGTTTGTTCTCCGCTATTAGTGACTTTGGAGTGACTCTTTGTTGCACGTTGAGGGATTGTTATATGATATAATTATGTTATCATTGTTGAGAGAACTTGCACTAGTGAAAGTATGAACCCTAGGCCTTGTTTCTAAGCATTGCAATACCGTTTTCGCTCACTTTTGTTACTTGCTACCTTGCTGTTTTTATATTTTCAGATTACAAAAACCTATATCTACTATCCATATTACGCTTGTATCACCATCTCTTCGCCGAACTAGTGCACCTATACAATTTACCATTGTATTGGGTGTGTTGGGGACACAAGAGACTCTTTGTTATTTGGTTGCAGGGTTGTTTGAGAGAGACCATCTTCATCCTACGCCTCCTACGGATTGATAAACCTTAGGTCATCCACTTGAGGGAAATTTGCTACTGTCCTACAAAACTCTGCGCTTGGAGGCCCAACACGAGTCTACAAGAAGAAGGTTGCGTAGTAGACATAAAGCTCTTTTCTGGCACCTTTGCCGGGGAGGTGAGTGCTTGAAGGTATATCTTTAGATCTTGCAATCGAATATTTTAGTTTCTTATTTTATCACTAGTTTAGTCTATTAAAGAAAACTACAAAAAATTGGAATTGGGGTTGCCTCATTTGCTCCATCTTTTTAACATATTTCATGAAAATAAGGATTCCGATAATTGTGCTCAATTGCTAGAGGAAGAAGTCAATAAAATGTTTGGTACTAAATCTTTGAATGATGAGCATGATTGCAATGTTGTTAGTATGAATTCCTTGAATATCCATGATGCTAATGATATGCAAAGCTACAAGCTTGGGGATGCTATGTTTGATGAAGATGATATTTTTAGTCCCCCAAGCTTTGATGAGAAAATTTATTATGATGAAAGCATGCCTCCTATATATGATGATTATTGTGATGACATGTATTCTATAAAGAATAATGATAACCATGAAATTTGTCATCTTGATTTTAATTTTCAATCCCATGATAGTTATTTTGTTGAGTTTGCTCCCACTATTATGAATGAGAAGGAATTTACTTATGTGGAGAGTAATAAATTTTTTGTGCATGTGAATCATGAAAAGAATGCTTTATGTGATAGCTATATTGTTGAATTCATTCATGATGCTACTGAAAATTATTATGAGAGAGGAACATATGCTTCTACATATTGCAATAATATCAAGTTTCCTCTCTATGTGTTGAAAATCTTGAAGTTTTGCTTGCTTTACCTTCCTATGCTAGTTGATTCTTGCTCCCATAAATTGTTTTCTCACAAAATTCCTATGCATAGGAAGTGGGTTAGACTTAAATGTGCTAGTCATATTCTTCATGATGCTCCCATTATGTTTCAATCCTTATCTTTTATGTGAGCATCATTAAAATCATCATGCCTATCTAAAAAGACATTAAAGAAAAGAGCTTGTTGGGAGACAACCCAATATTTACCCCTAATGTTTTTGTGTGTTCACATGATTAAGATACTTTAGTAATCATGTTTTATAGCTTTTGTTTGAATAAAGTGCCAAGTAAAGCCTTTGGGATAGTGTGGTTGATAGTTGATTTGATTCTGTGCAAAAACAGAAACTTTTGTGTCCAGTACAGAAATTCCTATATTTTACTGGAATGTGTAAAACTTATGAATTTTTTACATATGATTTATATACAAATTTTCTACGTTGGCCTAATTTTTCATAATTTTTTGAGTAACATAAGTATGAGCTCAATTCAGATCTTCACAGACTGTTCTGTTTTTGACAGATTCTGTTTTCGATGCATAGTTTGCTTGTTTTCTAGTTTCTATGGCTTATATTGCTTAATATAAATTTTAGAAATGATAGGTTACTGTAGGCATAATGTGATAAAAGTTATGAATGTTGTATTGACAGTACCAAAGTGAATGCTTTGTTTTATTGTACTAACGGATCTCACGAAGGTTTTGTTATGTTTTGTGTGATTGAAGTTTTCAAGTTTTGGGTGAGATATCGATATGAGGAGAATAAGGAGTGACAAGAACCTAAGCTTGGGGATGCCCAAGGCACCCCAAGGTAATATTCAAGGAAGATTCAAGCAACTAAGCTTGGGGATGGCCCGGATGGCATCCCCTCATTCGTCTCCAACATTATCGGTAACCTTACTTGGAGCTATATTTTTATTCGTCACATGATATGATTTTTGCTTGGAGCATCATTTTATTTTATTAGTATTTACTTGCTGTTATTTAGAGTAATGTTTTGCATCTTTTAGTTCAATAAAAGATCAAGTGTAGCCTTTACCATGCTTATTTTGCAAGTCTATATGTTCCTGTATTGAAAACAGAAAGTTTTCTATTGTTGTCTGAATTCTTATGGAAAGTAAGAACATGATAAAATCTTGAAATTTTTACACGTTCAGCAATAACAAATTTTATACAGTGTGTTGATTTTTCAGAATTTTTGGAGTTAGGGAAGTATGATTACAATTGCACTCTTTACAGACTTTCCTGTGTTGACAGATTGCTGTTATGTTTGCATTGTTTGCATATATTTGCTTGTTTCATGATTCTATTTGAGGATAGGAGTATTAAATATGCAGAGTCATTTAGTATGCAATGTTAAATAATAGTTTTAGTGATTTGGTACAATAGAGAATGATAAGGTTTTGCATTTGATTTAGACTAACTTTTCTCATGAGTTCTTGTTGAGTTTTGTGTGGATGAAGTTTTTAAGATTTAGGGAAACCGTGATATAAAAGGAATTAAGGAGACACAAAAGCTCAAGCTTGGGGATGCCCAAGGCATCCCTAGTTAATATTTCAAGAAGTCTCAAGCGTCTAAGCTTGGGGATGCCCCGGTAGGCATCCCACGTTTCTTCATCAAGAATTATCGGTTAGTATCGGTTGAGCCTAAGTTTTTGCTTCTTCACACGATGCGTGCTATTTTTAGAATGTCATTTTATTTTGTTTTGCTTGCTGTTTTAATACAATACTTAAGATCTGAAATTTTATTTATGAGAGAGAGTCTTCATATAGCTACATAATTATTCAACTACTCATTGATCTTCACTTATATCTTTTTTGGAGTAGTTTGTCATTTACTCTCGTGCTTCACTTATACCCTATGAGTAAATGGTTGAATGAATTGAATATCATAAATCTGAAATTATATATGCTTCATATGCTTATACCATGGGGAGTAATGACTTCACATATAAGAAGTAGAGGTGGTAAATTTATTGAAAGTTAGCAAACATAGTATTGGTCACTTGAACAATTCATGAAAGAATATTGAAGGAAGAGAGATTTCACATATAAATATACTATCTTGGACATCTTCTATGATTGTGAACCCCATTAATTATTTTCAAACTTGAGCAATTTAGTTGAAGTTGGACAAGGAAGACAACATAATGAGTTATGCTTGGGTATATTTGTATAGAAGTTATATTGTTATGGATCCTCCAACATGTGGTGCTTGCTATTTAGAATCTTTTGCTAGCCAAAATTTCTGTACAAAGCGGGAATACTGCTTGTGCATCCAAAATCCTTGAACCAAGTTTCTTCCATGAGTGTCCACCATATCTACCTATATGCGGTATTTACCTGCCGTTCCAAGTAAATTTGCATGTGCAAAACTCTAAACCTTCAAATAATAATCTATTTTTTTATGCCCGAATCGCTCATGTAGCGACTAGGGGCTGTCAGTATCTTCCATGCTAGGTGGGTTATTCTCACGATGAGTGTTTATTCACTTATCATTCACGAGAGAGTGGCTGGTAATTGGGATGCCTAGTCCTATGATCAAAAGATCAAAAACAAAATGACAAATAATTGCAAACAAAACTCCCCCAAGATTGTTGATAGTTGGACGGTACCCGTTGTTTTGGACAAGCCGTGGAGTGTGATTGTTGGTGGAGGGGGAGTAAAAAACTTTACCTTTTTGTTTGGGAACCGCCTATAATGTATCTAGTATGGAAGATATTGGGAACTCTTGGTTGTTATGTTGACAATGAAAGCATACCTCTCAAAATTATTTTCATCTCTGTTTTAAAAGCTTCGAGCTCTGGCACCTCTGCAAATCCCTGCTTCTCTCTGCGAAGGGCCTATCTTTTACTTTTATGCAAGAGTCAGTAGTATTCCTTCTCATTCCAACCTACTCTTTAGTTGGCAAGCATCATGTGATGGGGAAAGATCTAAGCATATATGGCCATTCAAATATATTTGATCATGAATTATTATTGTTGACAATTATCTATATGATAAATAAGTTGGGAGGTGAAACATTAAGCCCCTATCTTTCTCTGTGTTCAATGGATGCTATTTATTCTAAAAATATGCTTTGAGTGGTAGCAATCATGGAAGACTATATGATAGTTGAGTATGTGGGATTTGATAAATCAAAGCTCTTACATAGACCCTTCCTGAAAATAAGATGAATTGCAATTGTTTGATGACTGAGAACCTAGTTTGTTAGTTTTCATGAAAGTTTATGATCTATGCTTTAAGATGTGAATAGTTTGCTACTTGATCATGAGAAGTTTTATGAGATGAGCTACTGTTTATGATTTATAATGATGCTAGAAAAAGTGATTGAAATTATCATTGATAACACTTATGCACTTGCTAGCATTCCACATCAAAAATTCTGTTTTTATCATTTACCTACTCGAGGACGAGCAGGAATTAAGCTTGGGGATGCTTGATACGTCTCCAACGTATCTATAATTTTTTATTGTTCCATGCTATTATATTATCTATCTTGGATGTTTTATATGCATTTATATGCTATTTTATATGATTTTTGGGACTAACCTATTAACCTAGAGCCCAGTGCCAGTTTTCTATTTTTTCCTTGTTTTTGAGTTTTGCAGAAAAGGAATATCAAACGGAGTCCAAATGAGCTGAAAATTTACGGTGATTTTTTATGGACCAGAAGAAGCCCCCGAAGCAAAAGAGTTGGGCCAGAAGAGCCACGAGGCCTCCACAACGGTGGAGGGCACGCCCTACCCCCCTAGGCGCGCCCTTCGGTCTTGTGGGCTCCTAGTGGACCCCTTGACTTGTTCTCAACGCCAAAAATTCCTATAAATATAGAAACCCCCGAAAAGAAACCTAGATCGGGAGTTCCGCCACCGCAAGCCTCTGTAGCCACGAAAAACCAATCGGGACCCTGTTCCAGCACCCTGCCGGAGGGGGAAACCATCACCGGTGGCCATCTTCATCATCCCGGCACTCTCCATGACGAGGAGGGAGTAGTTCACCCTCGGGGCTGAGGGTATGTACCAGTAGCTATGTGTTTGATCTCTCTCTCTCGTGTTCTTGATTTGGCACGATCTTGATGTACCGCGAGCTTTGCTATTATAGTTGGATCTTATGATGTTTCTCCCCCTCTACCTTCTTGTAATGGATTGAGTTTTCCCTTTGAAGTTATCTTATCGGATTGAGTCTTTAATGATTTGAGAACACTTGATGTATGTCTTGCATGTGCTTATCTGTGGTGACAATGGGATATTCACGTGATCCACTTGATGTATGTTTTCGCTCACTTTTGTTACTTGCTACCTTGATGTTTTTATATTTTCAGATTACAAAAACCTATATCTACGATCCATATTACGCTTGTATCACCATCTCTTCGCCGAACTAGTGCACCTATACAATTTACCATTGTATTGGGTGTGTTGTGGACACAAGAGACTCTTTGTTATTTGGTTGCAGGGTTGTTTGAGAGAGACCATCTTCATCCTACGCCTCCTACGGATTGATAAACCTTAGGTCATCCACTTGAGGGAAATTTGCTACAGTCCTACAAAACTCTGCGCTTGGAGGCCCAACACGAGTCTACAAGAAGAAGGTTGCGTAGTAGACATCACCTGCATGCGTCGATGCGCGCCGCCATGATGCGCCGACCGAGCCTGCATGCGCCGATGCGTGCCGC
The DNA here is from genome assembly GCA_011799875.1 of Thinopyrum elongatum. Lineage (NCBI taxonomy): Eukaryota > Viridiplantae > Streptophyta > Magnoliopsida > Poales > Poaceae > Thinopyrum > Thinopyrum elongatum. Next base: position 444,917,079 of record CM022298.1, on the reverse strand, counting down.
CACGATGCACTGACCGAGCCGCTTTCGTGCACGCCAGCCGCCACGGATGCAGCGACGGTCGCCGCCGCTGGTTCCTCTCTTCTCGCACGCTTGTCTCCTCGATTTAGAGCATCGTTTTTTTACGATCAGTTTCAGCCTTTTCGATCCACTCGCATCTGCACCCGTTTTGCTACAACAAATAAATTGAACAATATGTTTTATATTTTTGTGGTTGCATGCACTAGCTAGGTGGCTACATATTTGTGGCTTGTGTAAAAAAAGAGAAGGGTTCATTGTGGCTGCATGCACTAGGTGGTTACTAACAAAGGGAGCTCTCTAAGAAAACAATCAACAAATATGTAGATAGGGCCAACAAGCCCATAGCACGATCACATAGTTCAAACTAGGAAGAACTTAATAATAGAATAGATAGAAAACTGAATAATAGAACTTAATAAAAGGGCCAACAAGCCCATAGCATCTCCAACATAGATCAATTACAACTTAACATAACATAGACTCAAAAAAAGGAAAAATAGATATAGGGTTTAGAACCCTAGCCGCCGCCTTCTCCACCTCGCTCCTCCTCCGGGCGCCCTTCACTGCTCCTCCGGGGCGTTGTCGATGGGGTACGGAAGAGTGTGCATGCGCGACGCGGTGGGGAAGATGTTGGTGTACTCCGTGAACATGTTGTGGGTGGTGAAAGCGATGAACTCGCAGCCACACCAAAACACCCGGCCGAGGAGGTAGAAGGCATCGAATGTGTTGGTGAAGTGGGCAAGGAGAGCAACCACCACCCCATTTTGGATGACCTCCTCGATGCGGAACATCGTTGGAGATCCCCGCGGGAGGTGGCGGTAGCCGGCCGCGAGGAAGAACTCGGTGAAGTTCCTTGCAGTCCTCCACCTTGATATCACCCACACACGTAGTTTGCGCTCAACGTACACGCCGGTAGGGTAGAGCCTCTCCGGCATGGTGGGTGGGAAGCGGTAGGTTGGTCCGGTGTACTGCATGGCTGAGGGATGTGCAGAAGAAGGAGAAGGGGTCGAAGAGCAAGAAGGGCAGATGGCAGAGGATGGGAGATGGATGAGGGATGGCAGAGGCAGAGGGTGGCTTAAATAGCCATAGTGCTACGTGTTATTTCGCCGTGGCAATAACTGGGTCAAATGTGAAGTAGCCCGTTTTCACACCCACCGCGGCATCGGGAGTGTACACGCGTGGGAAACCGTGGTTTGAAAATAAAGAAAAAGAAGCTAATTACATGCGTGTGAATCCGTGGTCATATATATTATATGAACAAAAAGAGACAATTTTTGAATAGTTTGTGGCCATTTTGCATGATAAAAATAAATTTGACCCTTATAAATTTGGTCATTTTGCATTTGTATTGAACAAAAAGAACTAAATTTTCTAGGCAATGTCAATTGTTGTGTAATTTCAAACGATGCAAAAAAATAGAGCCAGCACGTTCACAAAAAACAGAGCAAATGATGCAAAAAAAAACGACGCAATTCGACGGCCCAACCAGAGCTTGGTTTCCTTTTGGGCCCAATAACTACGTTTTTTTCGCGGAGTCAGTGGTGGGCGAGCAGCCGAGCACAACCAACAGGATCGCCTCTCACGGATCGCCCCACGATCCAACGATGCGGAGCCGTCCATGTGATCCAACGGCGCGGAGCCTGCACGCAGCCTGCCCACCAAATTCCTTCTAGAAGACCACATCTGAGGGCTGTCGCTTGGCGCCAGGGTATGATCGGACGGCTGATGTTTGGAGCTAGGGTTAGGCGAAACCCCGCGGGGTTTAGACGGGTTTTGAGCTGGTCAACGGGGTTTCCAAGGCTTTGACTGAGCATAACTAATTTTAAAAAATCGAAAAAATATGACACCTTCGTCGTTCGTCGTTTTATAAGACACACTAACGAGGAAAAATACTAAACTTGGTATACGGACATTTAAAAAAAAACTAGCTGGCACGATCGAGGTCAAATGAGCACCATTAATTTAAAAAAAATCAAAAAAATATATAACCTGCGCACAATGTTGTCTTATGTGACATGTTACCAACCAAAAATCATAAACTTGGTCTATGATCATTTTCATGAAAAAACCTTCACACATATGAGCTATCACGTACAACATTTCATAGAGTTCAAGGAGAGGCGGTAGGGTTACCTTCTGTTTTTGAAAAATTTAAAAAAATCACCAAAGCTTTATTTCAAAGTGAATAAGAAGGATCTGAACTTAGTTTTCCATTTTCATATTTTAAACATGTTTTAATAGTTTTTATATTAAAGCATATTTTTTCAAAAGAAAATGTAAAAATATGAAGATTAATTCAAAAAATAGTGAGACTTCGAATCTATACTATATAGATTGAATAGGTGTTAATAAAAAACATTTGGCTCATTTAGAGTAGGTCCAAAAAAACTTGATTACAAATGGGGCTGTTTACCCTAGCCTGGGAGCTCATTTGGAGCACATTTCTCAAATTCAAATTTCTTTGACCTCCTCTAAATCACCTCAAATTTTGCACACATGATCTCCTACACAAACATAGATAGGTTGCCAAGGTTTTTTTTTTGCATTTTTTTGAATTTATACTGTCCTGTCGAATGTCAGTTCAAAACATCGGATAATGAGACATGCTGGTGGGAAAAAGCATGCATTTGATTAATAAACATGAGACAAATAATTAGGATAATATTCCTTTATTACAAAAATCATTACATCTTCATTCAAATGTTGTTCTTTGCTCTGTTATTGGAATATTTGATAAAATGATGGACTATTTGCTCTTTTTTCTTATTCTTTGCAGCATGTCTGATCAGTGAAGCAACACTGAAATAGCATGTGTGATCATTGCAGCACCTAAACTTTGAAAATAAACACTGAAACAAATCATAGCAGACAAATTTAAAAACACACAAATACCCAATATAGATAGCCACATGCATATATAGAACACATCATAGTACCATACCATCCATAGGACACATCCAGTTCACACACAAAGTTCACCAAACAACCAAAAGTAATTAAAACACATCATCACATCAGTTGGGAAGGGGAGTTAGAACTTTCGCAAGGGCAGCATGCTGCCCCCTGATCTTGTAGTCCTCGCCGTGGATGGCTACATCTTCTGCATGAGCTAGAAGGTGAACGAAGCGGCCGGACTTTGGCTTTGGCTTGGTGGTGCAGTAGGGGCAGCGCCAAATTTTGGTCTTGCTCTTGTAGTAGTAATCATCTCCCTTGGCCCTGATCTTCTCCTCTTCCTTCGCTTTGAAGGACGCGAAGTTGCCGTCGTCCACATCCACAGCTTCTCCAGAGACATACTGCACACACGAATGAATTACATTAATACATTATAGATTCATATACGCCATGTCAAAGGAACTAAATGAACAATCTAAATTTCAAGTAGGCTTACCTCATACTCTTCGTCGTCACTATACGCTGGATCGTACGGGTCCTTGAACCCAGTAAGGTCCAGCTTCCTCTTTTTTCCCCAACCATCATCCTCCTGAATATACAATTACATCCGTCACTAGTAAATACAGAAGCCAATTGAAAATTTAGATATGCACACATGACACATTGATCATAGGGCTAATATACTATGATCATATTTGCATTTTCCATTGTCATGCACACACATTGAACAACAGAGCTAATATAACTACATATTATGGACAAATTTATATACTAATGAATCAAATAACTTCTTAATCAATGGATTCCATTTGGCCATATGACATTCAAAACCCCAATCTGCGTAGCATTCAAAAACAAATCTAATAGGGACCCAATCTAATAAGCATACATGTCTGTAGCATTAAAAACCCCAATCTGTGTAGCATTAAAAACAAATCTAATAAGCATACATCTGTGTAGCATTGAAGCACAGAGATCCCTATCTCTCATACAGATCTATCTAGCATTTTTGCAACGAATGTAATCCAAAAAACCCTAGTACAAAAACCCCCATCCCCCCCATACAGAAAACCCCGGCCCATCCGTCAAACCAACTACTCTAACCATCTGTACTACCGTACGAATCACAATCTAACCAATGCAACTAACTCTACAAGCTAATATCCTAAATATTGAAACTAACAAGCAAGTGCAAATACCTCCTGCTCCTCGCCAGGCTGCGCATCGGGATGGACTGCGCCGCTCGACGCCGTCACCTTCTGCTCCGACAGCGCTGAGGCGGAGCCCGCCACCTCCTTCTCCACATCCACAGCGGTTGCGAGTTACCCCGCACCGCCGTGGACACCGCCAACGTCCTTCACTTCATCCGCGGTCACCACACCCTGCAGTTCCACTACATCTCCGGCCACTGCGTCGGCGTCGCCACGAGCGTCCACCATCGGACAGATGGAGGCGATGAAGCTGAGGAAGAGGATGCGGTGGGGGAGAGCGAGACGGTGCGGTGGAGGCAGTGGAGGAGAGCGAGACGACGCGGTGGGGGAGAGGAAGACGATGTGGCAGGGAGGGGATTTGGGGGAAGGGGAAATGGTAGGGGCGATGCGCCGGGAGGTGGTTCCCCCTCTTTATACGATGGGACATTTTGGGCATGTCCCATGGACACGTGCTACCCCACGACCGCGGTCAGTTGCATGCGCCCATGTATACGAATACCACTGTACGGTCAGCATACGAAACCACTATACGGGTTCATCTAGGGCGGCGCGGGAGCGGCCCCACTCGTCAGAGTTAACAGTCAAAGGTGGACTCAGCCCTATGTGGCCCCACTCGTCAGAGTTAACGGTCAAAGGCATTGACCCAACGACAACGTCCGTTGTAACCTGTTCTGAGGGTTTCGGGCAAGGGAGTGGGAGTGGGGAAAAGTGAGCAAAAGTTAAGAGCGTGGGGATGAACCAGGGGCACAGAAATAAAAATCCCTTTATATTATATAACATAGGTTATGCATGAAACATTAAGATGATGAGTTGGTCGGAAGATCATATGGTTTCACCTCTAGCCTACCCGAACTAGTTGTTGTATAGGCTATGAATGAATCATAAGACAATGAACTTCTTAAGCGCAAAAACAACAAAAGACGATGAACTTCTTAACATGCAAATAACTTGCATTAGATCGACATGCAAAACAATACGTAGCATTATTCGCAGGAGGCAGGGTGAACAGCTCGTGATGCTGCGTGCCACAGCATTCCAAGCTCAACTTTGCAATCAAACTCACAAGGCCTGGCATTTCATAGACAACATTCAGAACAAACTCTTAAAATACAATATATAAGTCAACATTCATGATTATGCATCTCATCAGAGCCAATATTTACTTCTGAACTGAACACACGAATAGGAAAAAATGATCGACGCTGCTCACGGCAAAGGGTGTCCCATTCCAAAATATCAAATGCATGTCTTCTGGCTAACATCAATGAGCAAAATTTGACAAGGTTTTCCAATTCCAAAATATCAAATGAATGACTTCTTGCTAACACCAATGATTAAACTTTGACAAGCTTTTCCCATTCAAAATATCGAATGCCAATTTCTTGCGTAGAATGGTGGATTTCGTATATATATGTTGCAAGGCCTTCAAGACATTGGCAGCTCCTTTCAAGTAGATAGTCCGGTGGCTCAAGGTGACAACGAATGATTAGAGAACCATTCGATGTATTGTGCATGATGAAGTATTATGGAGGACACGAACCATCTGAACATTTTGTGCAGTTCCACTGAAATCAAGCTGAGTAGCAATGTCTGCATAAGTATAGAAAAAGTGTGATGAATATAATAGTGGTACTAGTTGATTAAACATACGCTCACACATATAATCATCTTCATTATATTAACAAGAAAAGATAGCAATACAATAGCTTCAATCAAACATTTATTCAAAACAATACAATAATATAAGTAGCACAACATAACAAAGCACGATCATGTGGATGAAGGCCGATACTGACCTCGTTTGTTACAGCTGCATCGGCCACTGACTTGGCCATACCTTTCCCTGTTATAGAATTTTGCACTACACGTGCTGTTGAGTTGCCCATAATCTCTGCAAACTAGTCATGTCACCAGCGTCTACTAATACTCTCTAAAGCTTCTCAATTATTCCTTCCGTAATGTAGCGCAAACAGTGATTGCTTCTTTCTGCAAAGTGGAAAGATCAACTGGGCCCAGTAATGCAATAGTTTGCCTTAAACACATTGGCACCTTTTGTGCAGTTCAACTAAAATCAGAGTCGAAATAGAAACGAGCAAAAGTTTTGATATCCCTGTATGCACAAATGGGTATAAAGGAAACAATTACTGACCAATAATGGTTGATGAATTATACGCCCACAAGAAAAAAACATCTACCTTATCTTAATGGGAAACAAAGCAGGACAATAGCAATTCTCAAACAGTGTCATTCATTCATATTAACTGAGACATTATCTTAACAATACCTTGGTTAAACATGTATAAAGAACGACAAAGCAGGAAAGTACCATTCCTAAAACAGTGTAACTGATTCATATTAATAGAGACATTATCTTGGCAATACCTTGATTAAACATGTAGAAAGAACTACAAAGCAGGATAGTACCATTTCTAAAACACTGTAACTGATTCATAATAACAGAGACATTATCTTAACAATACCTTGGTTAAACATGTAGAAAGAACTACAAAGCAGGATAGTACCATTTCTAAAACACTGTAACTGATTCATAATAACCGAGACATTATCTCAACAATACATTTGTTAAACATGTACTCCCACCGATCCCTAAAAAGTGTTGCAGTTTTCAAATAAGATTTAGTAGTTAATTCTAAGAGTGGCATTGCTTAATTCACTACTGCAGGATGCTGCTAATGCGACACTACAATCAAAGACCCTTCGATGAAACTATGTGTGATGCACTAATCGCAAACGGTGATGGAAAGAAATCGTCAAAAATGATACGATACATTTGCGCTGGCGGAGACATCCAACACGATTCACATTATAGTTACGTGTGCGATGCGTGGCATACGATTCACTCCAATAAACTATTTGTGATGAGACAGAACAACAGAAACGGGCAGCCAGATCAAGGTGTGTGTGATATACGGCATACAGTTCACTCGGATGAACTATTTGTGATTAGGTGACACAATAGAAACAGTCAGCCAGATCAAGGTGTGTGCGATATACGGCATACAGTTCACTTGGATAAACTGCTTGTGATTAGCCAACACAACAGAACTGGTTCAACATAACAAGATGTGTGTGATACGCGGCAAACAAGTCAGTAATCACAAATGTGTGGGAAGACCGATAACAACATAGACGATTCCTGTTAACAAGCCGTGTGTGTTGTGAGCAAACGATTGCTAGTATACAATTGTGAGTGATTGATGAAATCATCACCGTCGGGTTCCATTGTTTAGTCCGTGTGTGATGTGATTTGCTCCGTCTACAGAACATCAACATATATACTTACAAGAACAGCATTGCATAACCAAATTAAGCATACAATTACATAAGTGACTACACACATAACATTTCCACACACCAAAGTAAGCAATTACATGCATACTAAACTAGGAGAAATGAGCATCTAATCATCTACATCTTGTTGTGACGATGCTTGCCATTGCTCTGCTTTCGGCTGGATCCCTGGCCATTTTGGGGAAGGAGGCACTTCCTCCTGTCAATGATCCACCTGTACATCTTGTAGCTCGTGTACACCTCCTTGTCCGCATACACGATGTGAGCTTTGTCGAGTTTCTCCATCCAGGCCGAGTGCCAGGCATGCTTGTCCTTGTTGTAGGAATCCTTCATGTCTCTGTAGTAGGGGTCGATGATGACCTCGGCGAGGTGAACTGGTGAGTCCTTCTCATGCTCCTTGCTGCCCCAGATCTTGTATTGGCCCTGGATGTCGACAAGATTCTGGCAGGCGATGCCTGAATTCTTGAGCACCTTTACATCGTTGGTGATGTCCACCGTAGCAAACATGTAGTGGGGGCTGTCGACAAACCTAGCGAAACACTCGCAAGGTCTTGTGGCCAGGCAGTAGTGGTAGACGAGGACGTGATTGCGCACGCACATCTGGGCGACGGCGACCTTGGGATGAGACCCGACATGAGCGCGGGTGTACTCGATTTCGAACCCGACCACCTTGTACTTCTCCTCAGCAAGCAACAACTCCATGATGTGGATGGAGTGCTCCACCCAGACCGGATTGTTGGTGTACACCACCGAGAGCTCCGTGAACCTTCTGTGGGTGTCCACCACGGCATGCATGGTGAACTGCTACTCGTCGTCTTTAGCCGCTCGGAGCGCCATGGGAGCCGCACAGGATACCCTCTAAGAATTTGTCGTGGTGGGTGTGCTTCTTGCAATACTGGGGCACGATCAAAAGGTTGAAGAGGCACAAGGGTTAAATGGCCGCTATAATAAATGGGGGCCAGCCGGCCTGTAATCATCACGTCTTGTCACCGCGTTCATAGAGGAGGATTCCAGTGCACGCTTGAGCACCCTACACGCATTTCGTTTGACCACGCGTGGGCTCGAAGAGGCACCAAATGTATCGGGTGTGAGCCTATTCCCGCGCAACCGCGCGAGCTTCCCACCCGCCTAGTTTGGCCACGCGTCGGCGAGAAGAGGGGAAAATCATGGGAATTTATTGGCAAAAAGCTTTGCAAAAACGAAGTGCATGGAATGACTTCGATCATAAGTTTACCAGTGGGTGATGAGGTCAAAGTTACACAGAAGGGTGATGACGGACACTCGGGTGCGATAATTAATTCTACGCTCTATAGGGCACTCGTGTGCAATAATGTCAAAGATTGCAGTCGAGTTAGCTATACAGATCGTTTGCTATGAGATCGACAAGGGAAACACATTCGAGAATGGTTAATAAAATCTAAGTCCATTGCATATTAAGGTCAAAATAGTACTACCAATATACGAGTCTCATATGATGCCATTTCAACGATTGTAACACAAAAGCCCGAAATATTACAAGGTTCAAATGCCAGAGTTATATGGCTCAAATTTGAAGATTACCAGGTTCAAACCGATATTAGAAATGAAATTCAGCTCATTCAGCTGCAAATGCCCGTGCTGATCAGCTGAACATGGATATAAGAGAGGTTCAAACTAACATTACCACTTGTAAGGCTTGTTTTGAAACCACATCATTTCTGCAAAGGGATCAGCCACTGACAAGTCATGTATGGGGTTGACACGATGACTTCGGATTACTCTGTCATCTAAAGCTCCAAAATGAAATTCAGCTTTTTCGGAGCCTTTTCCATTCTGCCACAGCAGTCAGCGTTGATCAACAAACCATTCATTTTTGCGAAGTAAATGCAGGGCAAACCTCATTACCTTCAGCACCCTTGCTCTGACAACAAAGAACCTGGCGAATATAATCTTCGGTAAGGTCCCTCGGTATGAGTTCAAAGTAATTTCTGAAAGATGCAGATCTAGGCATTCGATGTGATTGTTATATTGTATCACATTATCCACCACCAGACCTAATATTATCTACAAAAGAAGAGAACGTGTTAGTGCCTACATGCAGTTTTGAACACTACTACACGCCTATTTGGTTTGCAGGATTTCTAAAATGCACTAATGTGCCATCTTCGATCCGACATGATTAACATGGGCATTTGATTACAATCTAGAAAAATGTAGCCTTCTTCACAAGAGGTTGGAGTGGATGAAAAATTCCCTAAGAAAACTAGTACAGATGAATCCAAAGGAGAAATGCTTATGGATTGTAACCATATGAATCAAGCAACCAATATGGGGGGAAAATGTATGTACCAAAATCCTCCAAAATTCCTTCAGAAACCGTAGTACATTGTCATTGTAAACTTGGGAAAAGGTGCCAAAAATTGAACTCCCTTATGGTTAACATTTAATAGGAAAGGAACATCACCTCGATATACAGCTTCTCCAGGCACGGAAAGCATCTCAGGAAACTGACAACTTGGTGCAAGTTGGGGCCGATAGATTCTAGTGCCAAGACCTTGATTGTGCGCAGATTCAGGGTCAAGCTTGTCGGAATCATTTTCTGGATGACAGACGAACATACATCTTCAAAATTAGAAATAATGTTGATATCAAGAAGGAGAGGTAGAGGGCAACTGTTGTACCTGAACGGGTGTGGATCCAATAACAAGTTTGGAGTATTTGACAGACGAGTAGCCCACCACTGTCAATTTCAGCGTAGAAATGACATTGATTCTTGTTGGACCTTGTTAATCAACTACAAGTAATCTCTCAAGTGAAGGTGTGTCCTCAATGACCATATTGTGGTCCACCTTTTGTGATCTCTTGTTGCAGCACCAGCAACACACATAAATAGTCCGGAGAGTCATGGAGGTGATGTGGAAGCTACTCAACCCATTGATCGCCTGAAGACGAAGGTACTCGAGTGAAGTATAGCCACGGAGCAGGCGCTCCATGACATCCTTTGGGATGCAGATGGTGACGAGCTCGAGGTGCTTCAGTCGTGGTAGAAAAAGAGCAGACGCGTCATTAAGGGGGGGAATGGCAGTTCATGAACTTGGCGAGGTGCAGCGTGGGTGCGAGGCGGAGCGTGGACGTTGGCAGCGAGCGCATATGCTCATCATTAAAACTGAGCTCCTTGAGCTGATCTAGGGTGGGGGATCGGAACCACTCGTCAAGCTTGGCTCGGTCCTTGCCGTTGGAACGGAACTTGCCTGTGATAAGGCCTCTGATTGGTCCATGGTGACTGCCGAGGATCTGGGAGAACGCATCCAAGCTTTTGCGATAGCCATGGCAGAGCTCATGGGTGTCGATGATGTCGAGAGGGGTGGAGTGCCATAGGGGGCGCCACCGCCGGGAAAGGACAGTTGTCCTCGCCCCATATTTGATTGGGAGGAGGGAGCTGATGACTATCAACATATCATCGGGGAGGCTGCTGATGAAGTCTAGGCCTGCTGGAGTCTGCTACTTCTTGAGCTTGCGTTGATTTTTTCCCTTGAAGAGGAAAGAGTGATGCAGCAAAGTAGAGATAAGTATTTCCCTCAGTTAAGAACCAAGGTATCAATCCAGTAGGAGGCACAAGCAAGTCTCCAATCTATGCACCTACACAAACTAACAAACACTTGCACACAACACGAAAAAGGGGTTATCAATCCCTTCACGGTCACGAAAAAGAGTGATATCTAATAGAGATAGGTGTAAAAGATAAATAAAAAGGCAAACTAAAGTAAATATAAATAAATTGCAGCAAGGTATTTTTGGGTTTTTTGGTTTATAGATCTGAAATTATATGATGGAAAATAGACCCCGGGGCCATAGGTTTCACTAGAGGCTTCTCTCTTGAAGATAACATACGGTGGGTAAACAAATTACTGTTGAGCAATTGATAGAAAAGTGCAAAGTTATGAAGATATCTAAGGCAATGATCATGAATATAGGCATCACGTCCGTGACAAGTAGACCGACTCCTGCCTGCATCTACTACTATTACTCCACACATCGACCGCTATCCAACATGCATCTAGAGTATTAAGTTCATAAGAACGGAGTAACGCCTTAAGCAAGATGACATGATGTAGAGGGATAAACTCAAGCAATATGATATAAATCCCATCTTTTTATCCTTGATGGCAACAATACAATATGTGCCTCGCTACCCCTTCTGTCACTTGGTGATGACACCGCAAGATTGAACCCAAAACTAAGCACCTCTCCCATTGCAAGAAAAACTAATCTAGTTGGCCAAACCAAACTGATAGTTCGAAGAGAAATACAAAGATATCTTAATCATGCATAAAAGAGTTTAGAAAAGTCTCAAATAATATTCATAGATAATCTGATCAAAATCCACAATTCATCGAATCTCAACAAACCACCGCAAAAGAGTATTACATTGAATAGATCTCCAAGAACATTAAGGAGAACATTGTATTGAAGATCAAACAGAGAGAAGAAGCCATCTAGCTACTAGCTATGGACCCGTAGGTCTGTGGTAAACTACTCACGCATCATCGGAAGGGCAGCAAGGTTGATGTAGAGGCCCTCCGTGATTGAATCCCCCTCCGACAGATCACTGGAAAAGGCCCCAAGATGGGATCTCACGGGAACAGAGGCTTGCGGTGGTGGAAAAGTATTTTGGTGGATGCTTCTGATGTTTGGGAAATATTTCTGAATTTATAGAGGCGGAATTAGGGTTAGAGGACACCCGAGGGGCCTATAATCTCTCAGGGCGCGCCCCCCTAGGGCGCGCCCTAGAGGCTTGTGGCCTCCTCGGGACTCTTCCTCTCTCCAAATCACGTAGGTGCCTTCTGGTCCAAGAAAAATCATCGTAAAGTTTTATTCTGTTTGGACTCCGTTTGATATTCCTTTTCTGTAAAACTCAAAAACAAGAAAAAAACAGAAACTAGCACTGGGCTCTAGGTTAATAGGTTAGTCCCCAAAATAATATAAAATAGCATATTAATGCATATAAAACATCCAAAATAGATAATATAATAGCATGGAACAATAAAAAATTATAGATACGTTGGAGACGTATCAAGCATCCCCAAGCTTAATTCTTTCTTGTCCTCGAGTAGGTAAATGAAAAAATAGAATTTTTGATGTGGAATGCTACCTAACATATTTATCAGTACAATCTTCTTTATTGTGGCAAGAATATTCCGATCCATAAGATTCAAAACAAAAGTTTAATATTGACATAAAAACAATAATACTTCAAGCATACTAATAAAGCAATCATGTCTTCTCAAAATAACATGGCCAAAGAAAGTTATCCCTACAAAATCATATAGTCTGGCTATGCTCCATCTTCATCACATAAAGTATTTCATCACGCACAACCCCGATGACAAGCCAATTAATTGTTTCGTACTTTTGGTGTTCTCAAACTTTTTCAACTTTCATGCAATACATGAGCGTGAGCCATGGATATAGCACTATAGGTGGAATAGAATATGGTGGTTGTGGAGAAGACAAAAAGAAGGAGAAAGTATCACATCAACTAGGCAAATTAATGTGCTATGGAGATGCCCATCAATTGATATCGATGCAAGTGAGTAGGGATTGCCATGCAAAGGATGCACTAGAGCTATAAGTGTATGAAAGCTCAAAAAGAAACTAAGTGGGTGTGCGTCCAACTTGCTTGCTCATGAAGACCTAGGGCAATTTGAGGAAGCCCATCATTGGAATATACAAGCCAAGTTCTATAGAAAAATTCCCACTAGTATATGAAAGTGACAAAATAGGAGACTCTCTATCATGAAGATCATGGTGCTACTTTGAAGCACAAGTGTGGAAAAAGGATAGTAACATTGTCCCTTCTCTCATTTCTCTCATTTTTTTTGTTTGGGCTTCTTGGCCTCTTTTTTATTTGGGCTTCTTTGGCCTCTTTTATTTTTTTATAAAGTCCGGAGACTCATCCCAACTTGTGAGGGAATCATAGCTTCCATCATCCTTTCCTCACATGTGACAATGCTCTAATAATGATGATCATCACACATTTAATTACTTACCACTCAAGAATTACAACTCGATACTAGAACAAGGTATGACTCTATATGAATGCCTCTGACGGTGTAATGGGATGTGCAATGATCAAGAGTGACATGTATAAAAAATATGAACGGTGGCCTTGCCACAAATACTATGCCAACAACATGATCATGCAAAGCAATATGACAATGATGGTGCGTTTCATAATAAACGGAACAGTGGAAGTTGCATGGCAATATATCTCGCAATGGCTATGGAAATGCCATAATAGGTAGGTATGGTGGCTGTTTTGAGGAAGGGTATATGGTGGGTTTAATGCATCGGTGAAAGTTGCGAGGTACTAGAGAGGCTAGCAATGGTGGAAGGGTGAGAGTGTGTATAATCCATGGACTCAACATTAGTCATAAAGAACTCACATACTTATTGCAAAAATTTATTAGCCATCGAAAAATATTACTACACACATGCTCCTAGGGGGATAGATTGGTAGGAAAAGACCATCGCTCGTCCCCGACCGCCACTCATAAGGAAGACAATCAAAAAATAAATCATGCTTCGACTTCATCACATAACGGTTCACCATACGTGCATGCTACGGGAATCACAAACTTTAACACAAGTATTTCTACCAATTCACAATTACTCACTAGCATGACTCTAATATCACCATCTTTATATCTCAAAAAAATGCAAGGAATCAAACTTCTCATATATTCAATGCTCTTTATATGAAAGTTTTTATTATATCCCTCTTGGATGCCCATCATATTAAGACTAAATTCATAACCTAATCAAATTACCATGCTATTTAAATACTCTCAAAATAATATAAGTGAAGCATGAGAGTTCAACAATTTCTGTAAAATAAAGCCACCACCGTGCTCTAAAAAGATATAAGTGAAGCACTAGAGCAAACTGCCTAGCTCAAAAGATATAAGTGAAGCACATAGAGTATTCTAATAAATTCATGATTAATATGTGTTTCTCTCAAAAGGTGTGTACAGCAAGGATGATTGTGGCAAACTAAAAAGCAAAGACTCATATCATACAAGACGCTCCAAGCAAAACACATATCATGTGCTAAATAAAAATATAGCCTCAAGTAAATTTACCGATGGATTGAAGATGAAAGAGGGGAAGCCATCCAGGGCATCCCCAAGCTTAGATGTTTGGTTGTCCTTGAATATTACCTTGGGTGCCTTGGGCATCCCCAAGCTTAGGCTCTTGCCACTCCTTATTCCGTTGTCCATCAAATCTTTTCCCAAAACTTGAAAATTTCACAACTCAAAACTCAACAGAAAACTCATAAGATCCGTTAGTATAATAAAATAAATCACCACTTTTGGTACTGTTGTGAACTCATTATAAATTTATATTGGTGTTATATCTACTGTATTCCAACTTCTCCATGGTTCATACCCCCCGATACTACCCATAGATTCATCAAAATAAGCAAACAACACATAAAAAACCGAATCTGTCAAAAACAGAACAGTCTGTAGTAACCAGAATATTAATCATACTTATGTAACTCCAAAAATTATGAAAACTTTGTAGAACATAGGAGATTCATATATCAATCTTGTGTAAAAAATTCAGGATTTTTTCACGCTCCAGTGAATTTAAACAACTATGTTACTGGAGGCAAAAGTTTTTGTTTTTCAGCAAAACCAAATCAACGATATACCAAAGCATCCCAAAAGTCTCGCTTGGATCAAACACTAATTAAAACACAAAAACACAATTACTACAGAGGTAATAATGTGTATACTCATAAAAACAGAAAGGAAAAATATTGGGTTGTCTCCCAACAAGCGCTTTTCTTTAAAGCCTTTTAGCTCGGCATTGATAATTTTACTGATGCTCACATGAAAGATAGCAATTGAAAATGAAGAGAGCATCATGTAGCATGTGAAAAAAAGTTTAATTCTAACATACTTCCTATGCATAGGAATTTATAAGCAATCAAAATTATCAAGACAAGCAAAAACTAGCATATGCAAGGAAGAAGAAAGAAACAATAGCAATCTCAACATAACAAGAGGTAATTTAGTAACACGAAAATTTCTACCACAATATTTTCCTCTCTCATAATAATTACAAGTGGGATCATATTGAAATTCAACAATATAGCTATCACATAAAATTTTCTCTTCAAGATCCATATGCATGCAAAGTTGACACTCTTCCAAAATAGTGGGATTATCATCAAATAAAGTCATGACCTCTCCATGCCCACTTTTATCAAAAATTTCATGAGATTGATCATTCTCCAAAGTAGTGGGATCATTATTTCCTAAAGTTGACACTCTTCCAAACCCACTTTCATATTTATGATGAGGCTTAAATAAATTTTCAAGATCATAAGAAGAATCACCCCAATCATGATCATTGCAATAAGTAGTGGACATAGCAAATTTAGCATCCCCAAGCTTAGGGTTTTGCATATTATTAGCACAATTGACATTAATAGAATTTATAATAACATCATTTCAATCATGCTTTTCATTCAAGGAGCTATCGTGAATCACTTCATAAATTTCATCACAATTATCAGATTCACGAATTTCAAGCAAAACTTCATAAAGATAATCTAGTGCACGCAACTCACTAGCAATTGGTTCATCATAATTGGATCTCTTAAAAAGATTGGCAAGTGGATGAGGATCCATAAACTTTTTGCTTTCTTATATTCAATATATACACAATTATTCCAAGCGAACAAGCAAACAAACCAAGTAAGACATAAAAGGCATAAGAAAAGAAGGCAAATAAAAAGGCAAATATTTTTGTGATTTTTTGAAAATGTTTTAGAAGTGGGAGAGAGGAAAACGAGAGGCAAATGGCAAATAATGTAAGTGCAAGAGATGAGATTTTATGATGGGTACTTGGTAGGCTTGATGTAGAACCTCCCCAGCAACGGCGCCATAAATTCTTCCTGCTACTTCTTGAGCTTGCGTTGATTTTTTTTCCTTGAAGAGGAAAGGGTGATGTAGCAAAGTAGAGGAAGTATTTCCCTCAGTTAAGAACCAATGTATGAATCCAGTAGGAGGCACAAGCAAGTCTCTAATCTATGCACCTGCACAAACTAACAAACACTTGCCCACAACGCGAAAAAGGGGTTGTCAATCCCTTCACGGTCACGAACAAGAGTGAGATCTAATAGAGATAGGTATGAAAGATAAATAAAAAGGCAAACTAAGTAAATATAAATAAATTGCAGCAAGGTATTTTTGGGTTTTTTGGTTTATAGATCTGAAAATATATGATGGAAAATAGACCCGGGGGCCATAGTTTTCACTAGAGGCTTCTCTCTTGAATATAGCATACGGTGGGTAAACAAATTACTGTTGAGCAATTAATAGAAAAGTGCAAAGTTATGACGATATCTAAGGCAATGATCATGAATATAGGCATCACGTCTGTGACAAGTAGACCGACTCCTGCCTGCATCTACTACTATTACTCCACACATCGACCGCTATCCAGCATCCATCTAGAGTATTAAGTTCATAAGAACGGAGTAACGCCTTAAGCAAGATGACATGATGTAGAGGGATAAACTCAAGCAATATGATATAAACCCCATCTTTTTATCCTTGATGGCAACAATACAATACGTGCCTCGCTACCGCTTCTATCACTGGGTGAGGACACCGCAAGATTGAACCCAAAACTAAGCACCTCTCCCATTGCAAGAAAAACAAATCTAGTTGGCCAAACCAAACCGATAGTTCGAAGAGAAATACAAAGATATCTTAATCATGCATAAAAGAGTTCAGAAAAGACACAAATAATATTCATAGATAATCTGATCATAAATCCACAATTCATCGGATCTCAACAAATGCACCGCAAAAGAGTATTACATCGAATAGATCTCCAAGAACATCGAGGAGAACATTGTATTGAAGATCAAAGAGAGAGAAGAAGCCATCTAGCTACTAGCTATGGACCCTTATGTCTGTGGTAAAGTACTCACGCATCATCGGAAGGGAAGCAAGGTTGATGTAGAGGCCCTCCGTGATCGAATCCCCCTCCGGCAGATCGCCGAAAAAGGCCCCAAGATGGGATCTCACGGGAACAGAGGCTTGCGGCAGTGGAAAAGTATTTTGGTGGACGCTTCTGATGTTTGGGGAATATTTCTGAATTTATAGAGGTGGAATTAGGGTTAGAGGACACCTGAGGGGCCCACAAGCCCTCAGAGTGCCCCCCTAGGGCGCGCCCTAGAGGCTTGTGGCCTCCTCGAGACTCTTCTGGCCCTCTCTCCAAGTCACGTAGGTGTCTTCTGGTCCAAGAAAAATCATCGTAAAGTTTTATTCTGTTTGGACTCCATTTGATATTCCTTTTCTGTAAAACTCAAAAACAAGGAAAAAACAGAAATTGGCACTGGGCTCTAGGTTAATAGGTTAGTCCCAAAAAATAATATAAAATAGCATATTAATGCATATAAAACATCCAAAACAGATAATATAATAGCATGGAACAATAAAAAATTATAGATACGTTGGAAACGTATCTGAGTCGCTTGTGGTTCTTTCTTGACCCGCCTCCGCTTGTTGGCAGCCTCGTTCTCTACCTCCGGAGTCTCCTCATCAGCGGCACTTTCTGATAGAAGTGGGAGTATAGGGAACATTTAGTTAAGACAGGGCAAAAGAAAAGTGTATTAGTAACTAGAAGTTAGTAGGTAGGAATATAGTAAGAAAATGAAATAAGAATTGGTTGCTTAAATACTACACATTTCCTTTGATATTGCTAGCTAAGTCAACATGCAGATACTTGAAAAGAACACTTACTTCGGACAAAGTCTGGACGGATGATATCGTCGGGGAAGTTAGCATATATCTCATGACCAAGCTCTTTTATGTGCAGTGCAGTTTTAGTGCCAGCTTTCAGTACATAAAACTTTGAAATTTCTGTCCAAAGGCCCGTGCCAAAACAGGAGTCACCACGTTCATCAAGTCCTACAGTAGCAATGATTGTAAATCCATGGTTTGTGTTCAGTATGACATCCCGGCAGTCTTGAGTTATGTAAAGGGCAAGATTGTGTACTACATATGCTGTTGCATAGCAAGGGATGTGCTGCAGAAAATGGTAGGATTGTTAAAGAATATGGTAAAATGCAAATATGAGCTAAATTGAAAGAACAGTACAACAGTTGAAATCAAAGGACAAAAACTATAATTAAATAGATAGTATAACCATGATGTCATGGAAATATGACAGTAATCGGAAGAACAATACATCATTAATTTGCCTAATAAAGAAAGAAGAGGGAAAATCCCCTTTGACGTATATGCTGCATGTGGCACCTTTTATCCAGATGTAGCAATATATAGTATATGTTCAGGAAAGAAGGCCATGCCAACTGATGTAGGGTGAGATTGAACATACCGTGCGCATCCTGAAGTCATCTGATATGGTGAGATGGAACTCCATGGATGTCTGGTGCTACTTCTTGAGCTTGCGTTGATTTTTCCCTTGAAGAGGAAAGGGTGATGCAGTAAAGTAGAGATAAGTATATCCCTCAGTTAAGAACCAAGGTATCAATCCAGTAGGAGGCACAAGCAAGTCTCCAATATATGCACCTACACAAACTAACAAACACTTGCACACAACGCGAAAAAGGGGTTGTCAATCCCTTCACGACCACGAACAAGATTGAGATCTAATAAAGATAGGTATAAAAGATAAATAAAAGAGCAAACTAAAGTAAATACAAATAAATTGCAGCAATGTATTTTTGGTTTTTTTTTTGGTTTATAGATCTGAAAATATATGATGGAAAATAGGCCCGGGGGCCATAGGTTTCACTAGAGGTTTCTCTCTTGAAGATAGCATATGGTGGGTAAACAAATTACTGTTGAGCAATTGATAGAGCGCATAATTATGATGATATCTAAGGCAATGATCATGCATATAGGCATCACGTCTGTGACAAGTAGACCGAAATGATTATGCATCTACTACTATTACTCCACACATCGACCGACTCCTACTTGCATCTAGAGTATTAAATTCATAAGAACAGAGCAACGCTTTAAGTAAGATGGCATGATGTAGAGGGATAAACTCAAGCAATATGATATAAACCCCATCTTTTATCCTTGATGGCAACAATACAATACGTGCCTCGCTACCCCTTCTGTCACTAGGTGAGGACACCGCAAGATTGAACCCAAAACTAAGCACCTCTCCCATTGCAAGAAAAACAAATCTAGTTGGCCAAACCAAACCGATAGTTCGAAGAGAAATACAAAAATATCTAAATCATGCTTAAAAGAGTTCAGAGAAGACTCAAATAATATTCATAGATAATCTGATCATAAATCCACAATTCATCGGATCTCAACAAACGCACCACAAAATAAGATTACATCGAATAGAACTCCAAGAACATCGAGGAGAACATTGTATTGAAGATCTAAGAGAGAGAAGAAGCCATCTAGCTACTAGCTATGGACCCGTAGGTCTGTGGTAAACTACTCACACTTCATCAGAAGGGAAACAAGGTTGATGTAGAGGCCCTCCATGATCGAATCCCCCTCTGGCGGAGTGCCGGAAAAGGACCCAAGATGGGATCTCACGGGAACAAAAGCTTGCGGCGGCGAAAAAGTATTTTTTGTGTGCCCTCTGGTATAGGGGGAATATTTGAGGATTTATAGTGCAGAGATTAGGTCAAGATGGTCTACGAGGGGCCCACAAACTAGGGGACGCCCCCCTAGGGCGCCCCCCCCATGGCTTGTGGTCGCCTCATGGGTCTTCTAGCCTCCTCTCCAAGTCTCGTGGGTTTCTTCTGGGCTAAGAAAAATCACCGTAAAGTTTTATTCCGTCTGGACTCCGTTTGATATTCCTTTTCTATAAAAGTCAAAAACAAGGAAAAAAATAGAAACTGGCACTGGGCTCTAGGTTAATAGGTTAGTCCCAAAAATAATATAAATAGCATATTAATGCATATAAAACATCCAAAATAGATAATATAATAGCATGGAACAATAAAAAATATAGATACCTTGGAGACGTATCAAGCATCCCAAAGCTTAATTCCTGCTCGTCCTCGAGTAGGTAAATGATAAAAACAGAATTTTTGATGTGGAATGCTACCTAACATATTTATCAATGCAATCTTCTTTATTGTGGCAAGAATATTCAGATCCATAAGATTCAAAACAAAAGTTTAATATTGACATAAAAACAATAATATTTCAAGCATACTAAGAAAGCAATCATGTCTTCTCAAAATATCATGGCCAAAGAAAGTTATCCCTACAAAATCATATAGTCTAGCTATGCTCCATCTTCATCACACAAAGTATTTCATCATGCACAACCCCGATGACAAGCCAAGCAATTGTTTCATACTTTTGGTGTTCTCAAACTTTTTCAACTTCCACGCAATACATGAGCGTGAGCCATGGATATAGCACTATAGGTGGAATAGAATATGGTGGTTGTGGAGAAGACAGAAAGGAAGGAGAAAGTCTCACATCAACTAGGCAAATTAATGGGCTATGAAGATGCCCATCAATTGATATCGATGCAAGTGAGTAGGGATTGCCATGTAACGGATGCACTAGAGCTATAAGTGTATGAAAGCTCAAAAAGAAACTAAGTGGGTGTGCATCCAACTTGCTTGCTCGTGAAGACCTAGGGCAATTTGAGGAAGCCCATCATTGGAATATACAAGCCAAGTTCTATAATGAAAAATTCCCACTAGTATATGAAAGTGACAAAATAGGAGACTCTCTATCATGAAGAACATGGTGCTATTTCAAAGCACAAGTGTGGAAAAGGATAGTAACATTGTCCCTTCTCTCTTTTTCTCTCATTTTTTTTTGTTTGGGCTTCTTTGGCCTCTCTTTTTTTATTTGGGCTTCTTTGGCCTCTTTTTTATAATGTCCGGAGACTCATCCCAACTTGTGAGGGAATCATAGCTTCCATCATCCTTTCCTCACATGGGACAATGCTCTAATAATGATGACCATCACACTTTTATTTGCTTACAACTCAAGAATTACAACTCGATACTAGATCAAGATATGACTCTATATGAATGCCTCATGCATATGAGTACAATAAGACAATGATGGTATGTGTCATAATAAACAGAATGGTGGAAGTTGCATGGCAATATATCTCGGAATGGCTATGGAAATGCCATAATAGGTAGGTATGATGGCTGTTTTGAGGAAGGGTATATGGTGGGTTTAATGTACCGGCGAAAGTTGCGCGGTACTAGAGAGGCTAGCAACGGTGGAAGGGTGAGAGTGTGTATAATCCATGGACTCAACATTAGTCATAAAGAACTCACATACTTATTGCGAAAGTCTATTAGCCATCAAAACAAAGTACTAATACACATGCTCCTAGGGGGATAGATTGGTAGGAAAAGACCATCGCTCGTCCCCGACCGCCACTCATAAGGAAGACAATCAAAGAATAAATCATGCTCCAACTTCATCATATAACGGTTCACCATACGTGCATGCTACGGGAATCACAAACTTTAACACAAGTATTTCTACCAATCCACAATTACTCACTAGCATGACTCTAATATCACCATCTTTATATCTCAAAACAAATGCAAGGAATCAAACTTCTCATATATTCAATGCTCTTTATATGAAAGTTTTTATTATATCCCTCTTGGATGCCCATCATATTATGACTAAATTCATAACCTAAGAAAATTACCATGCTGTTTAAGACTCTCAAAATAATATAAGTGAAGCATGAGAGTTCAACAATTTATATAAAATGAAACCACCGACGTGCTCTAAAAAGATATAACAGAAGCACTATAGCAAACTACCTAGCTCAAAAGATATAAGTGAAGCACATAGAGTATTCTAATAATTCACGATTAAAGCGTGTCCCTCTCAAAATGTGTGTACAACAAGGATGATTGTGGCAAACTAAAAAGCAAAGACTCATATCATACACGATGCTCCAAGCAAAACACATATCATGTGGTGAATAAAAATATAGCCTCAAGTAAATTTACCGATGGATTGAAGACGAAAGAGGGGATGCCATCCGGGGCATCCCCAAGCTTAGATGCTTGGTTGTCCTTGAATATTACCTTGGTGTGACTTGGGCATCCCCAAGCTTAGGCTCTTGCCACTCCTTATTTCATAGTCCATCAAATCTTTACCCAAAACTTGAAAACTTCACAACACAAAACTCAACAAAAAACTCGTAAGATCCATTAGTATAATAAAATAAATCACCATGTTAGGTACTGTTGTGAACTCATTATAAATTTATATTGGTGTTATATATATTGTATTCCAACTTCTCCATGGTTCATACCCCCTGATACTACCCATAGATTCATCAAAATAAGCAAACAACACATAGAAAACAGAATCTGTCAACAACCGAACAGTCTGTAGTAATATGGAAACTTTGTATACTTCTGTAACTCCAAATATTCTGAACAATTAGTAAAACCTTGGAAATTTGTATATCAATCTTGTGTAAAAAATTCAGATCAAAAGCACATTTCTGTGATTTTCTAAATTTCTGGCAACGAGCGCAAAAGTTTCTGTTTTTTAGCAAGATCAAATCAACTATCACCATAGACCATCCCAAAGGTCTTGCTTGGCTCAAACACTAATTAAAACACCAAAACACAATTAATACAGAGGTAATAATGTGTGTTTATTGAGAAACAGAACCAAAAACACAAAAATAAAAATTGGGTTGCCTCCCAACAAGCGCTACTGTTTAACGCCCCTAGCTAGGCATAAAACATAGATCTAGGTATTGTCATCTTTGGTATGCAATCCATAAGTAGCCCTGTCGTGGTTGAACACGGCCACCTATGGGGCCATGATCCCCTTTGTGGTTCGGCAGGGGGGAGGTCGCATTGCACAAAGAGCAGAGACCATGGAACAACACAACAGTGATGACGCTGGTGGTTTTTACCCAGGTTCGGGCCGCTGAGAAGCATAAAACCCTACTCCTACTTTGGTGGATTGATGGAAGGACCGTGAAGAATGCACGATGCTCAAGTCTGGCAAGGTCGCCTTGGGGAGAGCAGCTACGCGCGTATGAGTACATGAGGGTCTGAATCCTTTCTAAGGTTGCCACGATCCTCCTTTTATTGGCTAAGGGGTTACCACAATGGCAAAACGGTCATTATCCAGTGATTAGATAGCTAACAGTGCTATCATACCTAACTCTGGCAGTTAGGACAAAGTGCATTAAATGCACTGCTAGGTGTCACGCTGTGGATGCAGCCCGGCAGGCCTGCCGCACCGCTTAGTCATCTTCCACCTGTCTGCTTGACACGCCTCTAGACGGGTGTCATATAGAAATGGCTGCCACGTGCCAAATGATAGCCACTTAGCTATCTGGGGGCTCGACACCGCACCGATGGATGACTTGTGTTGTGATGCGGTGGAGCGGTGGAGTCTTGGCGGGGATGTAGGCCGCCAGCGGCCCCAGCAAGCCTGTCGGGGAAGTCTTGGGACTTGTCTTCGGGGTGGCCTCGTCCTGACCAGGCTCGCCTGCTTGGTAAGGGAGGCTTTCCCTTTGTGATATCTTGTTCTCTTGGCTTGTCTGGGTCTTCTTGATCCGCCCCTTGATTCTTCAAAGGGCTACCTCTCTGGCTTGGTTCTGTTTTGAATGCTTGGTGGAGTTTGCATCCCTGCTACTGAGCGTGTGTATAGTCCGTGCAACATACATGAATTTTTGTTGCACCGACAGGAGCCCCCGGGCCTGGTCCAAATGTGCTGCCGAGCATCGTTGGGGTAGGCCCTACCAGGTACACAGGTGGGGCATTTACGATGATATTCTCCTCTTTCTTGATATCTTCTTTGCTTCTTCATTAACCTGCGCTTGAGTCAGTTTCCGGTTTTTCCGTGCGTCGTGCAAGACATCGTGGGGGAGATTTATGCCATGACCCATGGGTCACCCACGTCCCACATTCACAGGGTGGTAACTGCCATTCCACTAACTCCCCTGCCCCTGTTGTTTCTGCCACGTATGCCGCATGCATTGCGTAGGGTTGGTGGCGGACGCAGAGGGCACGGGAATGAGTGCCAAGGCAGAAAGCCAGGCGCCATGGATAGGCGCAGGAGGTCGGTCTTGATTCTGTGCGCCGTTGGTGACACAGAGGAGTCGAATTGGTGGAGTGGGGCGGTTGCCCCCTGGGTGAGGAGCCAGCCCCGGGCCTTGTTTGCCTATAAAAGGGAACGTGGGCGAGGTGCTGGCTCACACCTATCTCTTACTCCTTCCTTCTGATATCATCTCCCCATCATGGTGAGGGGGAGAAGGCGTAGTGGCACCCCAGTGGTGGCAACGAGAGTTTCTGCTCGACAGCATCTTCCTCCTCCCGTTGGGGACGCGGGGGAGGAGCCTGCTGCGAGAGGAGGTGGAAGAGGACGTGGACGTGGTCGTTGTGGCGCTCGGGGTAGAGGAGGACGGGGCGGCGTTCTGATCGCCCCTCCTCCGGCTGCTCAGGACCCAAACGAAGGCCACGTCGGGGACCATCCGCTGGAGTTCATCATCAAGCTGCGCAGGCCCCCACGCAACCGTCTTTGGCTTCCTACCACATTTTCAAGGGTGATGGAGGTCGAATAGCCGCCGAGGCTGAGACTGCACATGAGGGGCTGCTGCAATGGCAGCATGCGGGCGGACGTGGAGTTCCCTGCTCCTCATGTCATGCTTCTCCGGCATGGTTGGAAGACTTTTGCCCGTGCTCATAGCTTGGTGGCAGGGCACGTTCTCCATTTCAAGTTAATGGATGCCACGCTGCTCTCCGTCAAGGTCTTCGGGCGTTCATGTGCTTGCTTAGGGTGCTGCACGGAGAGCTCGACTGACAACGAAAGCTCCTCCTCGAGCGATAGCGATGAGGAGGACAGTGATGGCGATGACAATGGCGCCGATGGGGAGGACGACGGCTCCGACTCTGGCTGAACGCCAGTTGCACCGTCACCGTCAGCGGGAGGCCGGTGGCACCACCATCTTCATCTGCAACTCCTCCCCAGCAAGGCGATTTGCCAGGGTGTTAGGTGTGGATGGTGTCT
This sequence comes from Thinopyrum elongatum, assembly GCA_011799875.1. NCBI lineage: Eukaryota > Viridiplantae > Streptophyta > Magnoliopsida > Poales > Poaceae > Thinopyrum > Thinopyrum elongatum. The sequence goes on along the minus strand of CM022298.1, from coordinate 444,891,599 downwards.
CCGCCTCCTCTAGCAGTCTTCCAGCTGGACCCCGGCAGGCTTTCCCGTGGACTCCGGCTTCATTCGCCCTGCCGTGTCCTACTGGCCCTGGTGGCGGTGACCAGGGCATCACCTAGCCGCTCTCCCCACCCATCACCTTCGTCCATGTCCTCTCGATCTTGTCAGGCTGCGTCCTGCGGGTCTTGACGGGGTCAGGCTAGGCTTCTGCCCAGGCACTCCTTTTGCCCTCTTCACCTCCCACTGTAGTTCCTAGGAGGAGAGGGACAAGAAAGGGATTACGGGCCACTTGTCTTTTTTTCAATCTAATATATGTAGGCACTTGCCAAACTTTAGTCTCAGATATGTAATATCTTCTATCCATGTTTGTACTCTATAAGCTTTGTACTCGTTTATCCGCATATTAATGAAAAAAGATGGTCTTGCCGGGTACTTGTGCATGTACTATATCCATGCAGAGGAGGAGTGCCTCTATACTTTTAAGTAAACAAGTTTTCTTCGGCAAGCTATCCTGCCAGTGCCTTCCATTTGTTACCGCAGGGCTTGGCCTGCCGGGGTCAAAACTAGGAAGGGAACCAGCCCCTTGTCGAACCTTCTCCGTCAAATGCCACTACAACCATTTCGACCGAAATATCGTCCGAATCAAGGGATGGGAGCACAAATGCTTCGAAGGTGACGAGGTTTTTCTATGCACAAGCTTTCTTCTTACAGAGACACGTATGAAAAAAAGGAACTTATCTGTTTGGCTTGTCGGGGATCGATATGTGAGCTTATTTCCGTTTCTTCTTTTCGGGATCGAGTCCATGGCAAGAGCCCTGCAGTTAGTGCAGAGGAAAACAAAGCAACATATGATCTTATCTACATGATCATGGCAATTTTATGTTAATCTTATGCATGCATGCAAGTTCTTTTTAGGGCGCCAACGCTTCATTTTATTTTCTGTGCTCAGGGTCTGCGCCTGGCTTTGTACAAAGGGTTACATGTGCATCAGCAAGGCTTGTACAAAAGGGTGGCTGCCGGGCAGGGCTCGACAGCCGCGCCTTACGGGTAGAACTTACGAAGATGCTCAATGTTCCATGAGTTTTGCAACTGAATGCCATCTTCGGTCTCCAGAAGGACTGCGTCAGGTCTGGTGACTCGCACTACCCGATAAGGGCCTTCCCACTTCGGCGTCAACTTGTTTGTACCCTTGGCGGACTGAACACGCCTAAGGACAAGGTTTCCTTCCTCAAGGCTCCGGGCATGAACCCTGCGGCTGTGACAGCGGCGCAGAGCTTGCTGATAGCGTGCAGCACGCGTAGCAGCCCGGAGGCGGTTCTCCTCAAGGAGCACGACATCGTCATGCCGGTGCTGCTCTTGCTCTACTTCGTCGTAGGCAAATACTCGAGGTGACCCGTATATGAGTTCTGTGTAGATCACTGCTTCTGCCCCATAGACTAGGGAGAAGGGAGTCTGGCCGGTAACTCGATTTGGTGTCGTACGGAGGGACCAAAGAACCATCGACAGCTCGTCGATCCAGCGCCTGCCGCACTTCTGCGGCTTATCAAAAGTTCTTGCCTTGAGTCCACGCAGCACTTCAGTGTTCATCCTCTCAGCTTGTCCATTGCTCCTGGGATGAGCAACAAAGGCGAATGAAACCTAGCTTCCGAGGGTTTGAATGTATTGCATGAAGGCGCGGCTTGTGAATTGGGTGCCGTTGTCAGTGATGACTCTGGCGGGTACTCCGTAGCGGCACACCAATCCCTTCAAGAACTTGATACCTGATTGTGCAGTCCCATTTCTCACAGGCTCCACTTCCGGCCACTTTGTAAACTTGTCAATTGCAACGTACAAGAATTCAAAGCCCTCGGTAGCACGGGGGAAGGGGCCCAAGATGTCGAGCCCCCAGACCGAAAATGGCCATGACAAAGGGATTGTCTTGAGAGCTTGAGCAAGTTGATGGAAATTCTTGGAGTGGAACTGGCAGGCTTCACATCTGGTGACTAGCTCAATCGCATCTTGGAGGGCCGTGGGCCAATAGAAACCTTGCCGGAAAGCTTTTCCAACCAAGGCTCTTGATCCAATATGAGAGCCACACATGCCTTTGTGTATCTCTGCCAACAGTTCCTTCCCCTCTTCCCGGCAAATGCACTTCAATTTCACACCGTTGGGCCTCCTTCTGTATAGCGTGTCATCAACAAACTAATACATACTGGCCCTCTGGGCTACTTTTTCAGCTTCTTCTTGCTCTTCGAGAAGTTCTCCTATTTGGAGGTAATGGACTATGTGTTGTGCCCAAGTTGGAGCCCGAGGCTCGGCAACAAGGATCAACGGCACCTCCCCGTTTGTGGGAGCACATATCTCAACCGCAAGAACTGGTAGTTCGGCGGGAGGGTGCTGCTCACCAGGCGAAGTGGAGTTATTCCCGTCAACCTCTTTGCCGGGGGCTTCAGGAAGCTCTGCCGGGAGAGGCTTGCTGGAGTCCAGTTTCCTCCTCTTTCTGGCCATTATTGTCAGGTGGAGAACAAAAGTCCCTGGTTCCATAGGAAGCTTTTGTGCAGCGCATTTTGACAGATGATCGGCAACACTATTTTCCGCACGTGGTACGTGATCTGTTTGCAATCCATCAAAACGCTCCTCCAGCTTCCTTACTTCTGCCACATATGCCTCCATCAATGGACTCTGGTAATCCTTGTTCACTTGTCTCACCACAAGCTGTGAGTCTCCATGAATGATCAACTTCTTAATTCCCAATTCTGTTGTGATCCAGAGCCCGGCAAGGAGTCCTTCATATTCTGCAGTGTTGTTGGTAGCTTTCTCCCGGGGGAAATGCATTTGGATCACATACTTGAGGTGCTCTCCAGTGGGTGCGACAAGGAGCACGCTAGCTCCTACCCCTTGCAGTGAGAAGGCACCATCAAAGTACATGATCCACTCTTGGGGGATCTCCTTGCCGGGGATAACGGTTTCCGGTGTTTCTTCATCTGGGGTTGGTGTCCATTCCGTGATGAACTCCGCCAATGCTCTACTCTGAATGGTTGATGTACTCTCATACTTCAGACCAAAGCTTGACAATTCCAAAGCCCATTCAACTATTCTGCCAGTGGCCTCCGGGTTCCTCAGTATGCATTGCAAAGGGAAGCGGGTGACAACCGTGATCTCGTGGGCTTGGAAGTAGTGGCGCAGTTTCCTTGAGGCCATGATAAGACCAAAGATCAACTTTTGCACCCCAGAGTACCTTGATCTAGCCCCCTACAACAGGGAGCTGACAAAGTACACCGGCCGCTGCACCACCTTCTTCTTTGCCGTGGTCTTGGAATCGTCTCTGTTATCCTACTCTTCTTTCTCCTTATCTGCACCGGACCTGACCGGGATTGGTTCACTTTCTTCTCCGGAGGGGGCAGTAGCTTCAGCTGCTCCTTCATCTACTTCCCGCTGCGCCACCAGCGCTGCACTAACCACTTGATTGGTTGCCGCTAAGTACAGCAGCAATGGCTCTTGTGGTTTAGGAGCGACCAAGGTGGGGGCAAAGGAAAGATAGGCTTTCAAGTCTCGCAGCGCTGCTTCTGCTTCCGGGGTCCACTTCATTGGCCCTGCCTTCTTTAAAATTTTGAAGAACGGCAAGGCACGCTCGGCAGACTTGGAAATGAACCTACTCAGTGCGGTAACACATCCGGTTAGGCACCTCACGTCTTTAACTGTCCTGGGTGCTTGAATCTGCTCGATCGCCTTGATCTTGTCGGGGTTGGCCTCTATCCCCCGGTGGGACACAAAGAAACCAAGTAACTTGCCGGAGGGAACGCCAAACACACACTTCTCAGGGTTCAACTTCAAGTTGATCTTGCGCAGGTTTGCAAAGGTCTCTTCCATGTCCTGAATGAGAGCTGATTTGTCCTTGGTCTTGACCACTATGTCATCCATGTAAGCTTCAATATTCCTGTGCAATTGAGACTCAAAACCAGTTTGCACTGCCCTTGCAAAAGTGGATCCGGCGCTCTTCAACCCGAAGGGCATCCGCACGAAGCAGTATGTGCCACACAGGGTTATGAACGTGGTCTTCTCCTCATCCTCTTTGGACATGAATATTTGATGGTACCCAGAGTATGCATCCAAGAAGGAAATCAGATCACACCCGGAAGTGGAATCTACGATCTGGTCGATGCGCGGCAAGGGGAATGGGTCCTTCGGGCATGCTTTATTCAGATCTGTGAAGTCTATGCAAAGCGTCCATTTCCCGTTCGCCGTGCGCACCACCACCGGGTTCGCCAACCATGTTGGGTGCAACACTCCTCTGACCAAACCAGCTGCTTCAAGTTTCTTGATTTCCTCGGCAATGAACTGTTGCCGCTCTAGAGTTTATTTTCTGACCTTCTGCTTGATGGGCCGAGTATGAGGGTAGATAGGTAGGTGGTGCTCGAATACCTCCCTGGGAACACCGGGGATGTCAGATGGTTGCCAGGCAAACACATCTACATTCGCCCGCAGGAAGGCAATGAGCGCGCTTTCCTATTTGTCATAGAGGGTGGAGGTGATGGTGAATGTACCATCAGCGCCATCCGGCCCTGCTAGGACCTTCTTCATAGCAGGTGAGGCAACCTTGGGCTTCTTGCTAGTGGAGCTCTCCGGCAAATCATCGATGGGTGCAGCACACTCCGAAGAGGTGCGCTTCTCGGATTCCTTGCCGGTGTCTTTGCTAGCTTTCTTCCCTTTCTTGTTTTCCTTGGCGGGAGCTGTAGCTTCTGCGGCCTCAGCAGTGACTGTGTCTCGGTACATCCTATCTACGCATATGATTGCGTCCTTCTTGTCTGACGGAATGGAAATGATGCCCATCAGCCCTCGCATCTTCAGTGTGTTGTAAGCATAGTGGGATGCCGCCATGAATTTTGCCAGGGCTGGACGACCAAGGATCCCATTGTACGACAGGGGGAGATCGACCACATCAAACACAACCTTCTCGGTCCGGAAGTTCAATTCTCCCCCAAACGTCACCGGCAGTGTGATCTTTCCCTTAGGACAACTCCTGCCGGGGTTGATCCCTTGAAAAGTGCCAGTAACCTTGAGCTCTTCATCTGATATTTGCAGCTTGCTGAGTACCTAGGCGGAAATCAGATTCAACACAGCCCCGCCGTCAACCAACATCTTCATGACCTTGAGGTTGCGGATTGTCGGTGAAACAAACAACGGCAAGCACCCTACCGCGGTGGTGCGGTCAGGTTGATCCTCTTCGTCGAAGATGATGGGCGTGCGGGACCATTTGAGTGGTTTCCGGGAGTCTGCCGCTGGCTCTACGGCATTGACCTCACATGCCCACTGTTTAAGCTGGCGATGGGAGGAGTGCAAAGATGCGCCCCCGTCGATGCACAGGGCCTCAGTGGCCTTTTGGAACTCTTGCTCACTGGTTTCCTCTTCATCCCCTTCATCACTTTCGTCATCACCTTCTTTTTTCTCACGGTCTCTTGCAGGTTTCTCCGGATGCTGGGGAACCTTGTCGCGGTGGCCTCCTCTGCCGCCTCAGACCTTCCCGTCAGCACCTTCCTGGTCTCTTTCCTTGTCGCGCTTCTCATACTCAGCTCTCTGCTTCTTGACAAGTTGCTCAACTTGGTGACACTCTTGGAGATCAAGGCCCTTGGTCTGGTGGATCTTGCAGTATGGCCCGTCAGCCTTCCCAGCCTTTTCGGCCGTAGCAGCCTCCCGACAATTAGTGCACGCGACAACTTCCTTGCCGGGGGCTTCGGTCTTAGACTTCTTGCCGGTACTAGGAGTGCCAGAGCCCTCAACAGCCAATACTGCCTTTTCCTTGCGCTTCTTATTGCGTTTCTTATTCTTCCTCTTCGGGTCAGCGGCATCGTCGTCATCCTCTGAGTCGACTTCGACATCATCCTCTACTCTGGGGAGCCACCTCCCTTCCTCTGTGCGGGCACACTTATCCGCCAAGGTGTACAGTTCATTCACAGTCTTGGGCAACCGGACGTTCATCTTGGAACATATCCTCCTGTTGCACACGTTGGACTGAAACGCGGCAATCACAGCTGTCGGGTGGATGTCCGAAATGTTCCTGTGCACCCGGCTAAACCTCTGGATGTATTTCCGCAAGATTTCCCCTTCCTTTTGTGGAAGGAGCTACAGATCGCTGGGCCATCCTGGTTCTTGATGGCCGCCCATGAAGGCGCCAACAAACTCATTGCACAGGTCAGCCCATGATGAGATGGAATTCTCCGGAAGGTGCATCAGCCAAGACCTCACGTTCATCTTGAGTGCCAAAGAGAAGTAATTGGCAAACACCTTCTCATCTCTTCCCCCGGTGGCTTGAACAGCGATAGTGTAGATGCTCAAGAACTCTGCCGGGTTTAGCCTTCCATCATACTTTTCTATTATTTCTGGCTTGAAAATGCGGGTAGATGGCCAATAGACTTGCCGCAGCTCACGAGTGAAGACAGGGCACCCAACCTCGAAAGGCAAGTATCTGCCTTCACTGGGCGCGTGTTAGTCGACGTTTGGGCCATTGTGCTTGTCAAATTGGCGGCGGGTTTCGCGGCGTCGCTCTATGGTGACGCGCGCATCTTCCCTTCGCCGATCTTCCAGGACCTACAGCTGATCTTGGCGGGCCCGGGGGTCAAATGAAGCCATCGATACCTCGTCGGGCTCCTGGCTACGTGGTTCTAGTTGCAGCCTCTGCGCTAGCTGTCGCAGAGGGGATTACACCGTTGGAGTGGCCCCCTCGACATGGCTAGCAGCTCGGACCGTGGTTGTCGCTTGCGGGCGCCATTGCGGGTCCGCCCGCTGTGAGCCTCCCGCTTCAGCAAAACCGATCAAACTCTGAATGGTGGCTCTCCACTCATCCATTTGATTGGCCGCCGGTGGGAATCTCAGCAGGAGTTCGGCTCGCGCCATGGCTTCCGAAGCAGTTCTTGGCATAGACGACGATGCAAACAACGATGTTGCTCAGCTCCTATCAGTACCAGTGGCAGTGGCACCGTGCTCTCATCGCCGCGAGCCAGCCGCCATGGTGGTACGGTGGCGAGAAGGGTGCGCCTGGGGGTTGACGACCCCGTTCGGCGCTTCGTCTTGGTTTCCCCGCCCTGGGGAATGCGCTTGCCCCACCGCTGCGCCCGTAGTAGGGACAGCCAGGGGGTCGCGGTTCGCACCAGAGCGAGCGTTGTCGCTGCGGTTGTGTCCTCCTGATACGTCCATTTTCCATTATGCTTTTATATTGATATTTATTGCATTATGGGCTGTTATTAACTGTTTTGGAACAATACTTATGCCTTTTCTCTCTTATTTTACAAGGTTTACATGAAGAAGGGAGAATGCCGGCAGCTGGAATTCTGGACCGGAAAGGGGCAAATCCTAGAGACCTATTCTGCACAACTCCAAAAGTCCTGAAAATTTATGGAGAATTATTTTGGAATATATAAAAAATATTGGGTGAAGAAAATACCAGAGGGGATCCACCAGGCAACCAAAAGGGTGGGGGGCGTGCCCTGCCCCCTGGGCGCCCCCCTGCCTTGTGGCCCACCTGGCAGGCCCCCGGTGCCCATCTTCTGCTATATGATGTGTTTTGACCTGGAAAAAATCAAGAAGAAGCTTTCGGGATGAAGCGCCGCCGTCTCGAGACGGAACCTAGGCAGAAGCAATCTAGGGCTCTGGCGGAGCTGTTCTGCCGGGGAAACTTCCCTCCCGGAGGGGGAAATTGAAGCCATCGTCATCACCAACGATCCTCTCATCGAGAGGGGGTCAATCTCCATCAACATCTTCACCAGCACCATCTCCTCTCCAAACCCTAGTTCATCTCTTGTATCCGATCTTTGTCTCTAAACCTCAGATTGGTACCTGTGGGTTGCTAGTAGTGTTGATTACTCCTTGTAGTTGATGCTAGTTGGTTTATTCGATGGAAGATCATATGTTCAGATCCTTAATGATAATTATTACTCCTCTGATTATGAACATGAATATGCTTTGTGAGTAGTTACGTTTGTTCCTGGGGACATGGGAGAAGTCTTGTTATAAGTAATTATGTGAATTTGGTATTCGTTCGATATTTTGATGAGATGTATGTTGTCTTTCCTCTAGTGGTATTATGTGAACGTCGACTACATGACACTTCACCATTGTTTGTGCCTAGGGGAGGGCATTGGGAAGTAATAACTAGATGATGGGTTGCTAGAGTGACAGAAGCTTAAACCCTAGTTTATGCGTTGCTTCGTAAGGGGCTGATTTGGATCCATATGTTTCATGCTATGGTTAGATTTATCTTAATTCTTCTTTCGTAGTTGCGGATGCTTGTGAGAGGGGTTAATCATAAGTGGGAGGTTTGTCCAAGTAAGGACAGCACCCAAGCACTGGTCCACCCACATATCAAATTATCAAAGTAACGAACGCGAATCATATGAGCATGATGAAAACTAGCTTGACAGTAATTCCCATGTGTCCTCGGGAGCGCTTTGCTTTATATAAGAGTTTGTCCGGGCTTTCCCTTTGCTACAAAAAGGATTGGGCCACCTTGCTGCACCTTTTCTACACTTGTCACTTGTTACCCGCTACGAATTATCTTATCACAAAACTATCTATTACCGATAATTTCAGTGCTTGCAGAGAATACCTTGCTGAAAACCGTTTGTCATTTCCTTCTGCTCCTCGTTGGGTTCGACACTCTTACTTATCGAAAGGACTACGATATATCCCCTATACTTGTGGGTCATCAAGACTCTTTTCTAGCGCCGTTTCCGGGGAGTGAAGCGCCTTTGGTAAGTGGAATTTGGTAAGGAAACATTTATATAGTGTGCTGAAATTTACTGTCACTTGTTACTATGGAAAATAATCCTTTGAGGGGTTTGTTCGGGGTATCTTCATCCCAACCAGAAGAACAAAGAGTTGCTCGTCAACCTACTACACCTACTGAAAATATTTATTATGAAATTCCTTCGGGTATGATAGAGAAACTGCTAGCTAATCCTTATGCAGGCGATGGAACACTACATCCTGATATGCATCTAATCTATGTGGATGAAGTTTGTGGATTATTTAAGCTTGCAGGTTTGCCTGAGGATGAAGTCAAGAAGAAGGTCTTCCCTTTATCTTTTAAGGAGAAGGCATTGACATGGTATAGGCTATGTGATGATATTGGATCATGGAACTACAACCGATTGAAATTGGAATTTCATCAGAAGTTTTATCCTATGCATCTGGTTCATCATGATCGGAATTATATATATATATAATTTTTGGCCTCGTGAAGGAGAAAGTATCGCTCAAGCTTGGGGGAGGCTTAAGTCAATGTTATATTCATGCCCCAATCATGAGCTCCCAAGAGAAATTATTATTCAGAATTTTTATGCTCGGCTTTCTCGTAATGATCAATCCATGCTCGATACTTCTTGTACTGGTTCTTTTATGAAGAAGACTATTGAATTAAAATGGGATTTATTGGAAATAATTAAATGCAACTCTGAAGATTGGGAACTCGATGAAGGTAAGGAGTCAGGTATAAACCTTAAGTTTGATTGTGTTAAATCTTTTATGGATACCGATGCTTTTCGTGAATTTAGCACTAGATGTGGACTTGACTCTGAGATAGTTTCTTCTTTCTGTGAATCATTTGCTACCCATGTTGATCTCCCTAAGGAGAAGTGGTTTAAATATCATCCTCCCATTGAAGTGAAAGTAGTAGAACCGATTAAAGTTGAAGAAGAAACTATTACTTATAATGTTGATCCTGTTGTTCCTACTGCTTATATTGAGAAACCACCTTTCCCTGTTAGAATAAAGGAACATGCTAAAGCTTCAACTGTGGTTCATAAGAGTTATACTAGGACACCTACACCCCCTGAACAAATTAAAGTTGAACCTAGTATTGCTATGGTTAAGGATCTCTTGGTCGATAATATTGATGGGCATGTTATTTATTTCTGTGATGAAGTTGCTAGAATTGCTAAACCCGATATTAAAGATAAACATAGACCTGTTGTCGGCATGCCTGTTGTTTCTGTTAAAATAGGAGATCATTGTTATCATGGCTTATGTGATGTGGGGTTAGTGTGAGTGCAATTCCCTTCACTTTATACCAAGAAATTATGAATGATATTGCACATGCTGAAATAGAAGAAATTGATGTTACTATTAAGCTTGCTAATAGAGATACTATATCACCAATTGGGATTGTTAGAGATATTGAAGTCTTCTGTGGGAAAATAAAATACCCTACTGATTTTCTTGTTCTTGGTTCCCCACAAGATGATTTTTGTCTCATTATATTTGGTAGGCCTTTCTTGAACACTGTTAATGCTAAGATAGATTGTGAGAAAGAAACCGTTACTGTAAGTTTTGGGGATGTGTCTCATGAGTTTAATTTCTCTAAATTTCGTAGACAACCCCATGACAAAGAATTGCCTAGTAAAGATGAAATTATTGGTCTTGCTTCTATTGTTGTGCCTCCAACTGATCATTTAGAGCAATATTTACTGGATCATGAAAATGATATGTTTATGAATGAAAGAAAGGAATTAGATGAAATACTCTTTAAACAAACGCCTGTTTTGAAGCACAACTTGCCTGTTGAGATTCTTGGGGATCCTCCTCCACCCAAGGGTGATCCCGTGTTTGAGCTTAAACAATTACCTGATACTCTGAAATATGCTTATCTTGATGAAAAGAGGATATATCCTATTATTATTAGTGCTAACCTTTCAGAGCATGAAGAAAAGAAATTATTGGAAACTCAAAGGAAGAGTGCTGCTATTGGATGTACTCTTGATGATCTTAAGGCCATAAGCCCTACTCTATGTTAGTATAAAAGTAATATGTAGCCTGACGCTAAACCAGTTGTTGATCATCAACGGCGGTTAAATCCCAAGATGAAGGAAGTGGTAAGAAATGAAATATTAAAGCTTCTGGAAGTAGGTATAATTTATCCTATTGCTGATAGTAGATGGGTAAGTCCTGTTCATTGTGTCCCTAAGAAGGGAGGTATTACTGTTGTTCCCAATGATAAAAATGAATTGATCCCGCAAAGAATTGTTACAGGTTATAGAATGGTAATTGATTTTAGAAAATTAAACAAAGCTACTAGGAAGGATCTTTACCCGCTACCTTTTATTGATCAAATGCTAGAAAGACTATCCAAACATACACACTTTTGCTTTTTAGATGGTTATTCTGGCTTCTCTCAAATACCTGTGTCAAAAGAGGATCAAGAAAAAACTACTTTTACATGCCCTTTTGGTACCTTTGCTTATAGACGTATGACTTTTGATTTATGCAATGCACCTGCTACCTTTCAAAGATGTATGACTGCTATATTCTCTGACTTTTGTGAAAAGATTGTTGAGGTTTTCATGGATGATTTCTCCGTTTACGGAACTTTTTTTGATGATTGCTTAAGCAACCTTGATCGAGTTTTGCAGAGATGCGAAGAAACTAATCTTGTCTTGAATTGGGAAAAGTGCCACTTTATGGTCAATGAAGGTATTATTTTGGGGCATAAGATCTCCAAAAGAGGTATTGAAGTTGATAAAGCTAAAGTTGATGCTACTAAAAAAATGTCGTGTCCAACGGATATCAAAGGTATAAGAAGTTTCCTTGGTCATGCTGGTTTCTATAGGAGATTTATTAAAGACTTATCTAAAATTTCTAGGCCTCTCACTAATCTCTTGCAAAAAAGATGTCCCATTTGTTTTTGATGATGATTGTGTAGAAGCATTTGAAATTCTTAAGAAAGCCTTGATTTCTGCACCTATTGTTCAACCACCTGATTGGAACCTACCCTTTGAAATTATGTGTGATGCTAGTGATTATGCTATTGGTGCTGTTCTAGGACAAAGAGTTGATAAGAAATTAAATGTTATCCATTATGCTAGTAAAACTCTAGACAGTGCTCAAAGGAACTATGCTACTACTGAAAAAGAATTTCTAGCAGTTGTGTTTGCTTGTGACAAGTTCAGATCTTATATTGTTGATTCCAAAGTTACTGTTCACACTGATCATGCTGCTATTAAATATCTTATGAAAATAAAGATGCTAAACCTAGACTTATTAGATGGGTTCTCTTGCTACAAGAATTTGATTTGCATATTATTGATAGAAAGGGTACTGAGAACCCCGTAGCAGACAACTTGTCTAGGTTAGAGAATGTTCTTGATGACCCACTACCTATTGATGATAGCTTTCCTGATGAACAATTAGCTGTAATAAATGCTTCACGTAATGCTCCATGGTATGCTGATTATGCTAATTACATTGTTGCTAAATTTATACCACCTAGCTTCACATACCAACAAAAGAAAAAGTTTTTCTATGATTTAAGACATTACTTTTGGGATGTTCCACACCTTTATAAAGAAGGAGTAGATGGTATTGTTAGACGTTGTGTACCTGAGCATGAACAGGAACAGATCCTACGCAAGTGTCACTCTGAAGCTTATGGAGGACACCATGCTGGAGATAGAACTGCACACAAGGTATTACAATCTAGTTTTTATTGGCCTACTCTCTTCAAGGATGCTCATAAGTTTGTCTTGTCTTGTGATGAATGTCAAAGAATTGGTAACATTAGTAGACATCAGGAAATGCCTATGAATTATTCACTTGTTATTGAACCATTTGATGTTTGGGGTTTTGATTATATGGGACCTTTTCCTTCCTCTAATGGGTATACACATATTTTAGTTGCGGTTGATTACGTTACTAAGTGGGTAGAAGCTATTCCAACTAGTAGTGCTGATCATAACACTTCTATTAAAATGCTTAAAGCAGTTATTTTCCCGAGGTTTGGAGTCCCTAGATATTTAATGACTGATGGTGGTTCACATTTTATTCATGGTGCCTTCCGTAAATTGCTTGCTAAGTATGATGTCAACCATAGAATTGCATCTCCGTATCATCCTTAGTCTGTCGGTGTTCTGGGAACCAGGGTACCCAGACTTGCCTGCCTGCGGGCCACGGTGTGGCGCCGTCAACGTCCTGGTATGGCCCATCTACAGCACCTTCAAGACAAGACCCTTGCGAGGGGCCAAGCCTCGCGAGGCGGGCGACATCAAGACCTCCGGAGGGAGCGGCCTCCTTAGGCTGGCTCCTGAGGAGCAGAGATTTCTATGCAGGTGCCCACCTCACGAGGTTGAGGTGATGCAAGCCATGACGACCAAGGCCAGGCGGGCGCCAGCGGGCGTAGAGCAGCAAGTTTCCTCTTTGGTGCTAAGGAGGCAAGCGCAGGCGCGGGGTCCCGAGGAATCACCCAAAGGTTTCCATTCCCGTGCAACGAGACCAAGACCGCCAGGACGGCAGGACGGATGTCATCGCCGAGCCCACCGCAGTGTCACGGCCAGAAGCTTTGCAGGTGAAGACCACCTTTCGTCAGGATAAGATGTACTACTTGTCCCCTTTCAAATTGGCCGTTGTGGAATCCCTTCCCGCCTTCGTTTTCGGGGAAGAGGACCGAGGCCACTATATATAGGTTAGCCACCACCATAGGAAGGTGGACCGGATCAGACCAGAAACAACTCACTCTCACCAGAGCAAGCCTCGCGAGCTTCTTCATCCTCTGTACTAGTTCATCCTCAACCCCTCGTGAGGCTAATCCACCACAAAGCAGGAATAGGGTATTACACCGCAAGGTGGCCCGAACCTGGGTAAATTGCCATGTCCATCTTCTTCCCTGTTCTTTGAGCTAGGCTGTCAGGCAGTGGATTTGGTTGGATGGATAGGTTGAGTCCTTCGCACACGCCCCAGAGTTCGAACATTCTTTGGGTCTGCAGAACCCTGAATCCGACATTTGGCATGCCAGGTAGGGGCGTGTCGAAGCCTCTCACCCACCGCTCGTTCCACCACCGTTCCGCTGTTTCGATGGCTGACGCTCACCGTGTTCGTGCTGAGCATCGAGCTGGTTGTGTCGCCCAGACGGCACCCGCGGGCAACGGCATCCCTCGCCGCTCTGCCGCCCGGGTGGCTAACGTTGCCACTGACCCTGCTGCCCGCGAGCAGCTGGACTCGTCGCTGCCTCCATCCATGCAGCGTGACGGCCACACCGCGACTCCGTCACCCACTCCAGCCACGACATCGTCTTCTCACGGCCATCGTGGGCCGGCGAATGCGCAGTCTGCGCTGTGCATGGCGCGCAAGCTTCTGCGCTATCGTCAGGCCAATGACCTCTACGACGACTGGCTCGCACGCATCGTTGAACTCGTCAACACCGCTGGTGAAGCCCCCGCGCTGTCTCATTCGCTTTGCCCGCCGCTGTCCCAGGTGGGCGATGTGGCCCACGGTGCACCTCCTCCCCCTCCGCTGTGCGGCGAGGGCCCCGAGCCGAGGCGTGAAGCTCCCTAGCACGACCCGCCACGTAGAGCGCCAGCGCGCGATGAAGAAAGCTGCCAGGTGGTGCAGCGGCCCCAAGGAGAAGCGCGTGTGCTCCCAGCACCACCGCGTCAAGACCACGCACCGCCAGAGGCAGCCGCGCGCGAGCATTAAGATCAGGCTCCTCCCCGGTGGGTGGCCCCGGTGAATGCGATGGGGTGCCGTGCTTTCACCCCGGAGCTGCGCCGCGTCGTCTGGCCCAGCAAGTTCAAGCCGGATCTGCCTCCGCGCTACGACGGCAGCCCTGACCCCGCCGAGTTCCTCCAGCTCTATGAGCTGAGCATCGAGGTGGCGAATGGCAACGAGAAGGTCATGGCAAACTGGTTCCCCATGGCCCTCAAGGATGGTGCGCGCTCCTGGCTCCTGAACCTTCCGGTGGGGTCGATCTCCTCCTTGGACGAGCTACATGAGCGCTTCATCACCAACTTCTAGGGCACTCGCGACCGCGCTCCAAGGGCAGGCGACCTGTGACGCATCAAGCAGCAGCCAGGCGAAACCTTGCACAAGTACATACAGCGCTTCACCAACGTTCGCCTCAAGATCCCGAAGGTCTCGGACGAGGCCATCATTACGGTGTTCTCTGAGGGTGTCCGGGATGTCAAGATGAAGGAAGAGCTCGCCATGCATGAGGATTTGTGCTCGGCTCTGGAGATGTTTAACATGGCCACCAAGTGCGCGAGGGTGGAGGAAGGTCGCCTCTCCCTCCTGGAGCTTCCGGAGGTCGATCCTGAAGACAAGAAGGCCAAGGCTAAGGATGTGAAGCGCAAGGGCCTAGCTGTGCTCGTGGCTGAACCTGAGATGAAGTGCGGCTGCGACCACCCCGAGTCCTCCAAGGGCAGCCGTCCGTTTTGCGTCTTCCATAACATCCACAGCCACAACACCAACGACTGCCAAGAGCTCAGGGCAATCCGCGATGGGCGCTTTGGCCGCCGTACCGAGCACAACGACCGTGGCTACGGCCACGGAGGAGGCCGCGGGGGTGGCCGCTGGGACAACCGCGACCCCCGCCAGGAATGGCGCGATCAGCCTCGTGAGGACCGCTGGCAGGGCCAGCCTCGCGACGGCCCCTGGAGGGACCAGCCTCGTGAGGATCATCCTTAGGGCAATGCCGGTCTCCCTCTGCTGCTGCCGCCGCCAAGGAGGAACGACGACCACCACCAAGATGATGGGACTGGGGGCTTCCAAGAGCCTCGTGCCATTGCCTGCATCCTGGGTGGTGCTCAGGCCCCCGCTTCCCATCGCATCTTCAAGTAGTTCGCTCGTGAGGTGAACGCGGCCCTCCCCAAGCTTGAGGCATCGCGCCCCCTCAGGTGGTCCAAGTACGCCGGCGCCTTTGACTCTACAGACCAGCTCAGGTGCTCAGCTGCCGCTGGCGCGCTCCCAATGCTCTGCTCACCAACCATCAGCAACGTCCTCGTCACCAACACACTCATTGATGGCAGCGCAGGGCTCAACGTTCTCTCTGTCGAGACGTTCAAGACGCTCCAGGTGCCATACGACCAGCTCCTCCCTACCAAGCCTTTCTCAGAGGTGATCGATGGCTCCACCACCCCCATAGGGCAGATTCGCCTCCCTATCACCTTTGGCCAGCGAGACAACTACCACACCGAGCTCATCGACTTCGATGTCGCCCACATTCGCGTCCCGTACAATGCCATCCTCGGGTATCCAGCCCTCGCCATGTTCATGGTGGCGACTCACCACGGCTACAATGTCCTCAAGATGCCAGGAAGCGGCGGTATCATCATGGTCGCCTGCGACGAGAAGGCAGCGGTGTGCTCCCTTGAGTGCGCCTACCAGGCCGCGGCAGTCGAGAACTTTGACGACGAGGGTGCAGTTCGGCCTCCTGAGGCCATTCCCAAGAAGAAGAAGCAGCTCCTCCCCAAGGGCCACCAAGAGGCTGGTGCATCCGACGATCATGCCTCAGGCCCCGCGCCCGCTGCTGGGGCGCCCTTCCCCCTCACATAGGAAGGCGCACCCGGTGCCCCTCTCAGGACGGGCTTGGGGGCTCTCCTCTGGAGGGCCTCTGACCTGACCAGCGTCATGAGGGAGGCGTTCGGGCACCACGTGGACGCGTGCATCAACGCGTGTTTCCGTGAGCAGGGCGCAGGGCGCGAGGTGCCAGGTGCTCAGGAGTTCATCACCAAGGCAACCGAAGAGCTTCAGGCGGCGCGAGCCATGCGCGGCAGCTGCCGCCCCGTGCCACTCAGTGCAGCTACCGCCCCCGATGTGGGTAGCGAGATGCGTGTCTGTGTCAACATCCCAGGCCTCAACATGGTCGCTTCTCAGGAGCTCTGCTGGCCGTCCCACGTTGGACGGAGTGGGGGCTGCCCCCGCAGCTACATTCGCATGCCGTTCAGCCTGTTGAACATGGCTGCCTCATGCCAGCACTACATGCAGGGTGTCCTGGCGGCTCGCGAGGCCCGGCGTCAGGCGACCCTGACAGAGGAGGTGCCGGACCCTCGTGAGCCTCCTGGGCCTCCAGAGCCTCCCGAGCCTCAGGAGCTAGCCGGCTCGTGAGGAGCGACCACCGCAGTGCGCGTCTTCAGCTACCCCAACACCTCTGCGACAACGGTGCCAGGTGACTTTTTGGTTTATTCAATTAAGGGCGCCCCTTGGGCTGCATTATCCTCAAGCTGCCAGGGCCCGCACCTGCAGCATATATCATTTTGCACATGTATCAGAACTGGCTTCGCCCTTTCATGAATTGCTTAATATTATCACCTGCATGTCCGGTGCTTCGCCACCATGAATGTTGTGCGCCCTCACGAGCCCGTCCGCGACCGCCTCATGATTAAGGACTGGCACGGCGTCTATGCTCGGGTCCGTCCCTGCAGCATCGCTAAACCCAAGTGGCTGAGCTCTGTCTCGCGGGCTAGCTCCCGTGCACGTCACCTCCCATGGTCCTTGGTGCCTTGTTCTCACATGAGCTAATCGAGAGCGGATGAGTTAGAGCGTGCAACCCGGTGCCTCGCCACAGCGGGAGCCGCGCGCCAGTTGTTTTTCTTTAGGATTTTTGCATGAGAAGACTAGGCACGACGTCTGTACTCGGGTCCGTCCCTGCAGCGTTGATAAACCCAACGGCTGAGCTCTGTCTGGCAGGCCGGTCCCGGTCACATCACCTCCTGGGGTCGTTGGTGCTTGGCCTTCTCATGCAATGTCCTCCGGAGATTCACTCGGCACAGTCCACCCCAACATCTCTCGTGATTTTTACAGGCACCCCGTAACAAAATTCAGGCGCAAGCCGCCTTGAGGTAGGGCCCCGTGAGCACCGCGCTGGCTCATGGGTGCCCATATACACCTCCTCCAGTCCGGCCATGCAAGCCACATGTCCATACGGGGCTGTACACGCCCCGGAGTCTCCCCTCAGAGGGAACTCCCACCCACGCATTAGTGGAAGCCCCATGCTCCGCGCTGGCGGACGACACGGTCGAGGAGCGGCTATGCCCACGTACCAGTGGAAGCCCCATGCTCCACGCTGACGGACGACACGGTCGAGGAGCGGCTATGCCCACGCTAAAATGGAAGCACCATGCTTCGCGCTGGTGAATAAACAACTGAGGATGGCCCTCGTGGCCGCATCAACCTCAGGACAACCTTTCGGCTCTTCGCCCGACAACACCTCACGGCTTTCCCCTAGAGAGGCCGGCGCGAGGGGGCTGGGCACGGGGGCTACGCCCAGGCCATGCCTGGCGCACGCCACCTTACCTTTTTTCTCGCATCCCTCCTAGGCAAAAGCGGGTGAGCGAAGGTATGGAGGACTCCGAATTACCTTGTGCGGCTGCTTGTTTCTCCTTCATGAGGGCCATTCGCACATCAAGGGGGACCCCTGAGCATCGCTCTTCAGGGGCCTCACTAGTCATGTAGCCCCTCGCCCCTTGGTCTCGTCCTGGTGATCCAGACGCCCCAACGGTGGTCGAGGTACGCGCGGGGCTGGGCCCTGCCGACACAAAACATCGAGGCTGTTCGTACGTCAAGGGGGACCCCTGAGCATCGTGCCTCAAGGGCCTCACTAGTCACGTAGCCCCTCGCCCCTTGGTATCATCCTGGTGATCCGGACGCCCCAACGGCGGATGAGGTACGTGCGGGGCTGGGCCATGCCGACGTAGAATGCTGAGGCAAACACAAAGGAGATCAAGCACGAAAGAGAAATTGCGGAGTTCTAACAAGCTATTACAAAACATAATGTTCTACGGATTCAAATAGAAGTTCTCACGCCTCCGCGAGGCACCATCAATATTGCAGGGTCAACTAGGAAGAAGCACCGCCATCACCTTGGTGGCCGCCATCGCTCGCCTTGGGAAGCTCGTCGTCGATGGCGCTCCCACCACCTTCGCCACCGGCTTCTATCGCCGCACCTGCGGGGTCGGGGACGCAGAGGAACTTCCCCAACAAGGCCTCCACCTGCTCCTTCACGACCTCGACAGCGGCGGCGCTGGATTCAAGGGCCACCGGCTCGATCAACACGCTGAGGTCGAAGCTTGGGTCCCGGCGGTGGAGGTGGCTGAAGACGCGCGTTGCGGCCGAGGTAAAGAGCGCGCGGCACTCTCCCTCCACCGCAGAATCCATCCCAGCGGCGACGCCCTCAAGCGCCTCCGCAAGCTTGGGGAGAAGCCTAGCAGGGCCATCCTTCGGAGTCGCCAGCAGCTCCTCATACCCCCCTCCGTAAAGGGAGCGCAGCACTTTGCGAGACCTGAGTTTGGAGGAGACCAAGGCTTCGCGTTCCACGGCCGCCATTTTCTCAGCGGTGGCAAGGGTCTTCTCCCTGGCTTCCAGCTGGGCCGTCGCCTCAGAGACAAGCTGGACATGGGACACCCGCGCCTCATCCACCTCCTCCTTCATCTTGCCCAGGCGGTCCCGCTCCGCGGCTTGGTCCTTGGCTGCCTGGGCCAGCTTGGCGTCGCAGTCGATGAGTGACACCTCGCGGGGCTTGAGATCCTCCTCCTGCTGATGGAGCCGTTGGGTGTGGGCGGCCTGTGCATCACGAAGAGCTTTTAGCTCAGTCTTTGCCTTGCTGCAGTGCTCCTCGGCGGACGATGCGTCGGCCAGCGCCGCGTCGCGAGCGCTCGCGGCCTCATCGGCCTTCTTCCTGCTCTCCGCGGTGGCAGCCTTGGCCCGGCTCTAGGCTGCCCTGGCGGATGCGTCGGCCTGGAGCCAACCTGAGATCAGCCCCATACGCTCCCTCGCCCCGTGCTTGTCGGCGTCCTGAAGGTCGGTCCGGAGCTGGTCCAGTGCGTTGAAGGCCTCCTCTAGAGCCCCGGGCCCGACAAGGGGGCTGCGGTCCGCCAGCACAAGGGCCTGGGGTGGAGGCGGCGTCGGCATAGGAACTGGCATCGCCACAATTGCAGGGCCAGCTTGAGGCTCTGGAGCCCCCGAACCCCCCGCGGGCATGCCTGGGACGGGCGGCTCCGGAGCCTGCTAGCCTGCGGAAGCAGGCTCCTCCCGAGGTGCCACCATCGTACCTTTGGGGGCCCGCTCCGTTGCAGGGGAATGCGAGGCAACCTCCTCAGCTTGCGTTGGGGCCGCTGCGGCCCTGGCGAGCGGTGGTGCCCCGGGGATCCCGGCGGCCTCCTTTTTCTTCTTCACCACGGCGCCCACCCTGGTCACCAGGAGGGGGGTGCTGTGAGTACGGTATCAAGAGGTGGCAAATGGAAACAAGGCAAGACGCTTACTCATCGGAGGCGATGTACGCCCTCTTCCTGGCCAAGACAGGGGCACCGTCGACCTTCTTGGGCGCGGTCTTGGCCGCGCCCTGGAGATTGATAGGGCGCACGACGGCTGGCTTCGGTGTGGCACTGGCAAGTGGCGACGCAGGGGCGCCGCCTCGAGGAGGAGGCGCTGCCCCACTCTTCTTCGGGGCCGCTCGTCCCGGCCTCCGCGAGGCCGGGGAAGTGGCCTCGGACCTCGTGACGGCCCGGGTGGGGCGCGGGGATTCCACGACTGGAGGCTCGGCGGCGTCATCATCATCGGGGAGGCTGCGGAGAAGCTCGCTCTGGGACGAAGGAGAGGTCTCCGCCGCGTCGTCCATGGTCGCCTCTGAATCCTCCTCCCCCTCTTCCTCGGCGTCATCACCGGAAGACACCAGCACTAGGGGGGGTTTCGGGAGCTTGGGCGGCACGAGCCCTAGCTCGTTGAAGATGGGCATGGCGGCGGCCAGTGCTACCCCGTCGGCACGGCGGTACAGCGGGATGTAGGCCACCAGTAGGTTGCCCGGATCCCTCTCAAGCAAGGTATGCATGGCCTTGTCCAGCTCCTCACCCATGAAGCTCCCTGGGCATAGTCGGATGTCGTCCTCTGCGCCCTTGAACTCCCACATGGGGCGCGAGTGTGCCTGAAGCGGGGCCAAGCGCTGCATCAGGAACTCCTTGACAAGCATGGCCCCCGTCAGCACCCCAGCCTCCATGTCCGCCATCATCTTCTTCAAGACTGGCACCGCTCGAGGGTCGGTCAGCTTCTCGTGACCCCACCAGTCAAGCTTCTCCGACAGCTCGGTTGGCAACTCCAGCCGCGCGTGGAGGCCCCTGGCATCCATGAAGACCCACTTACGCCGGAAGTTCTCCACCTTTTTCCCGGCCTTCGTGAGCACGTTGCCGCTGTGGGCTACGGCAAAGGAGGCGCAACCCGAACGCTGGGTTGGGTCGTGAATCTGAAAGTAGAAGAAGTGGCGGAGGAGCGCGACGGAAGGCCTCACGCCCACGAACGCCTCGCAGTAAAAGGCGAAGATCGACAGGAGAAGGATGGAATTGGGCTGAAAATGCAAAGCCTGAACCTGGTAATGGTCGAGGACGCCAGTGAAGAACTCGGAGAAAGGCGGGATGAGCACCGCGAAGACGCTGTGAAAGAAGAAGGGATAGAACATCCCCGCCAGGGTCCTCTGGTCAGCGGAGCCTGCCAGGAGCATCGTCTCCTTTGACTCATTGTCATTGCTCGCCATCAGCGGGAGCACGGTGGTGAGGTGCCTCTCCTCGGTAATGGAAGACGCGCCGAGGGCCGGCGCGGGAGAAGAAGAGGAACTCACGGCCTGCACGGCCGGCTTCGCCTTCCCAGATGCCATCTGCAAAGAGCTCAGAGAAGAAACACGAGAGGGAGGAGGAATTCGGCTAGATCTGGAGGTGCTCTCGGCAGAGAGAAAGGGGATCTGGAGCAATGCAAAGAGAAGTCAATGATGGTGTGGTGCGGGCACCAGTCTTTTGTCAGCCTGGATAGTTGCCGAGGCGGCATGGCAAGTGGAGACGCCCACGTCCCATCAAAGCGCCATGTGTCATCCTGGTCTACAAGCGATTGGGGCCCGCGGCGCTTCGCCCTTGCCCTTTGGCTTCGCTTCGAAGCCAACTCCGAGCGCGCCTTGGGCCCGGGGGTTACTGTCGGTGTTCTGGGAACTAGGGTACCCAGACTTGCCTGCCTGCGGGCCACGGCGTGGCGCCATTAACGGCCTGGTACGGCCCATCTAGAGCACCTTCAAGACAAGACCCTCGCGAGGGGCCAAGCCTCGCGAGGTGGGCGGCATCAAGATCTCCGGAGGGAGCGACTTCCTTAGGCTGGCTCCTGAGGAGCGGAGATTTCTATGCAGGTGCCCATCTCACAAGGTTGAGGTGATGTAAGCCATGACGACCAAGGCCAGGCGAGCGCCAGCGGGTGCAGAGCAGCAGGTTTCCTCTTTGGTGCTAAGGAGGCAAGCACAGACGCGGGGTCTCGAGGAATCACCCAAAGGTTTCCATTCCCGTGCAACGAGACCAAGACCGCCAGGACGGATGTCATCGCCGAGCCCACCGCAGCGTCACGGCCAGAAGCTTTGCAGGCGAAGACCACCTTTCGTCAGGATAAGATGTACTACTTGTCCCCTTTCAAATTGGCCGTTGTGGAATCCCTTCCCGCCTTCGTTTTCAGGGAAGAAGACCGAGGCCACTATATATAGGTTAGCCACCACCATAGGAAGGGGGACCGGAAACAACTCACTCTCACCAGAGCAAGCCTCGCTAGCTTGTTCATCCTCTGTACTAGTTCATCCTCAGCCCCTCGTGAGGCTAATCCACCACAAAGCAGGAGTAGGGTATTACACCGCAAGGTGGCCCGAACCTGGGTAAATTGCCATGTCCATCATCTTCCCTGTTCTTCGAGCTAGGCTGGCGAGCGGCGCGTTTGGTTGGCTGGATAGGTTGAGTCCTTCACACACGCCCCAGAGTTCGAACCTTCTTTGGGTCTGCGGAACCCTGAATCCGACACAGTCTACTGATCAAGTAGAATTGAGCAATAGAGAAATTAAATTGATCTTGCAAAAGACTGTTAATGGATCTAGAAATAATTGGTCTAAGAAACTTGATGATACTTTATGGGCTTATAGAACTGCTTATAAGAACCCTATGGGTATGTCTCCGTATAAGATGGTTTATGGAAAAGCATGTCACTTACCTCTTGAACTAGAACATAAAGCTTATTGGGCAATTAAAGAGCTCAACTATGATTTCTAACTTGCTGGTGAGAAGAGGCTATTTGACATTAGCTCACTTGATGAATGGAGAACCCAAGCCTATGAGAATGCCAAGTTGTTTAAAGAAAAAGTTAAAAGATGGCATGACAAAAGAATACAAAGGCATGAATTTAATGTAGGTGACCATGTCTTGCTATACAACTCTCGCTTAAGATTTTTTGCACGAAAGCTTCTCTCTAAATGGGAAGGTCCTTACATTATCGAGGAGGTTTACCGTTCCGGTGCCATCAAAATCAACAACGCCGAAGGCACTAACCCGAAGGTGGTAAACGGGCAAAATATCAAACATTACATCTCAGGTACTCCCATAAATGTTGAAACCAATATTATTAATACCATAACCTCGGAGGAGTACATAAGGGAGAATTACCAAAATGTTTCAGACTTCGAAAAGGAATAGGTATGTGGTATGGGAAGTAAACTGACTCCAAAACTTTTCCAATAGCAATTTTTCTCCGTTTTGGAAGATTTAAAAAATTAGGAAAATTAAAAGTAGTTCGAAGAGTGCACGAGGAAGCGGCAAGGTAGGGGGCGCGCCCTACCCCCCTGGGCGCGCCCCTGTGCCTTGTGGCCACCTCGTGTGCCCTCTGGACTCCATTTTCTTGTGGAATACTCCTTTTGGTCGGTAAAAATTCATTATATAATCTCCCGAAGGTTTTAACCACCGTACCACGGCAATATCTCATGTTTTTGTTTCGAGTTGTTTTTCCAGACAGATCTAGATCACCATGACGTCCCCAAGTGCTCCAAAGGACAAGTTCTTCGAGAAGGTCATCAACCCCTACCTTGCGGAGGTGCTGCGACACCCTCAAACCATTGAGATGCATGAGGGGGTGCTGCACATCCGTGATGTTGAAGGGTGAAAGAAGACCGGAAGCGTGGAGACAAGACTCGAAGCAATGGAGCAGCAAGTCTTCAAGTGCCAAGGGATGGTGGAACGTGGACTCAATGCCAATCACCTGATGATCACAGAGTTTACCCATGATCACAAGCTGGACGTCAAGAACATTGGGGAGGCCATCTTCAAGCTTCATGAGAAAATTGAGCATCTCCATGCCCAGATCTATGACCTGCAAAACCAAAACCGTGAGTATGAATACAGATTTAAGAGGATGAGTTTGGCAGCAGATTTGAGGATCCCAGAGACTCGTTCATCTTTTTACGATGGTGAACCTATGCCTTGGAAGACGGAGGATAAGCTTCCAACATCATCAACAACTCCATCATCACCACCTCCAAAGAAAGACAACTAAATATATGGGTATGGGCACTCCCCTTGGCTTGTGCCAAGCTTGGGGGAGGTGCCCCGATATCGTATCACCATCACATCTTTACCTTTATCGTTTTTCTTAGTTCAATCCTTTTGGTTATATCTCGGTTTAGTAGAATAAAGTTTTTAGTATGATCTAGCATTGAGTTTTGCTTTATGTTCCCTCTATGTAATCGAGTCCGAGAGTTATATAATAAAGAGTAGTTTTGAGTTGAGGGCTTTGTTTTCTTGCTATGATCTTGAGAAAAAGAAATAAAGAAAAGAATAGAAAATAAAAAGATTATATAATGATCTTATGGAGAGTGATGACTTCACATATAAAGAGTATGATGAATAAAATCTATTGAGAGTTGACAAACATAGTTTTGGTCATTGTTGCAATTAATAGGAAGTAATAAAGAAAGAGAGGTCTCACATATAAATACACTATCTTGGACATCTTTTGTGATTGTGAGCACTCATTAAAATATTATATGCTAAAAGGTTGATGTTGGACAAGGAAGACAATATAATGGGTTATGTTTCTTTATATCCGAATAGAAGTTATATTATTATGGATCCTCCAACATGTTGAGCTTGCTTTTCCCTCTTATGCTAGCCAAATCCAAGTAGAGATACTACTTGTGCATCCAAACATCCCTAAACCCAGTTTTGCCATGAGAGTCCACCATACCTACCTATGTATTGAGTAAGATCCTTCAAGTAAGTTGTCATCGGTGCAAGCAATAAAAATTGCTCTCTAAATATGTATGATCTATTTGTGTGAGGAAAATAAACTTTATATGAACTTGTGATATGGAAGAAATAAAAGCGATGGACTGCATAATAAATTTCTTTATCACAAGGGGCAGTATAAAGTGATGTTCTTTCGCATTAAGATTTTGTGCATCCAACCATAAAAGCGCATGACAACCTCTGCTTCCCTCTATGAAGGGCCTATCTTTTACTTTTATTCTCTACCCTTATACAAGAGTCATGGTGATTTTGACCTTTTCCTTTTTACACCTTTTCTTTTTGGCAAGCACTTTATGTTGGGGAAGATCCAAATATATATACCCACTCGGATGTAGATATTCATAAGTTATTATTGTTGACATTACCCTTGAGGTAAAAGGTTGGGAGGCAAAACCATAATCCCCTATCTTTCTCTGTGTCCGATTGAAACTTTGAACTCATAAGTATCGCATGAGTGTTAGCAATTGTGAAAGACTAAATGATAGTTGAGTATGTGGACTTGCTGGAAAGCTCTTATATTGAATCTTTCCTACGTTACGATAAATTGCAATTGCTTCAATGACAGAGATCATAGTTTGTTAGTCTTTAATAAAGTTTCTGATTCATACTTTACCTTGTGAATAAATTGTCACTTTAGCATAAGAAATTATATGTCAATATATGTTGCTGTTCTAAAGATGATCATGATGCCCTCATGTCCGTATTTTATTTTATCGACACCTCTATCTCTAAACATGTGGACATATTTATCGATTTCGGCTTTCGCTTGAGGACAAGCGAGGTCTAAGCTTGGGGGAGTTGATACGTCCATTTTGCATCATGCTTTTATATTGATATTTATTGCATTATGGGCTGTTATTACCTATTTTGGTACAATACTTATGACTTTCCTCTCTTATTTTACATGGTTTACATGAATAAAGGAGAATGCCGGCAGCTAGAATTCTGGACCGGAAAGGAGCAAATCCTAGAGACCTATTCTGCACAACTCCAAAAGTCCTAAAAATTTACGGAGACTTATTTTGGAATATATATAAAATATTGGGTGAAGAAAATACTAGAGGGGACCCACCAGGCAACCACAAGGGTGGGGGGCGCGCCCCCCTGTCTTGTGGCCCACCTGGCAGGCCCCCGGTGCCTATCTTCTGCTATATGATGTGTTTTGACCTGAAAAAAATCAAGAAGAAGCTTTCGGGATGAAGCGCCACCGTCTCGAGGTGGAACCTGGGCAGAAGCAATCTAGGGCTCCAGCGGAGCTGTTCTGCCGGGGAAACTTCCCTCCCGGAGGGGGAAATCAAAGCCATCGTCATCACCAACGATCCTCTCATCGAGAGGGGGTCAATCTCCATCAACATCTTCACCAGCACCATCTCCTCTCCAAACCATAGTTCATCTCTTGTATCCGATCTTTGTCTCTAAACCTCAGATTGGTACCTGTGGGTTGCTAGTAGTGTTGATTACTCCTTGTAGCTGATGCTAGTTGGTTTATTTGGTGGAAGATCATATGTTCAGATCCTTAATGATAATTATTACTCCTCTGATTATGAACATGAATATGCTTTGTGAGTAGTTACGTTTGTTCCTGAGGACATGGGAGAACTCTTGTTATAAGTAATCATGTGAATTTGGTATTCGTTCGATATTTTGATGAGATGTATGTTGTCTTTCCTCTAGTGGTGTTATGTGAACATCGACTACATGACACTTCACCATTGTTTGGGCCTAGGGAAAGGCATTGGGAAGTAATAAGTAGATGATGGGTTGCTAGAGTGACAGAAGCTTAAACCCTAGTTTATGCGTTGCTTCGTAAGGGGCTGATTTGGATCCATATGTTTCATGCTATGGTTAGATTTATCTTAATTCTTCTTTCGTAGTTGCGGATGCTTGCGAGAGGGGTTAACCATAAGTGGGAGGTTTGTCCAAGTAAGGATAGCACCCAAGCACCGGTCCACCCACATATCAAATTATCAAAGTAACGAACGCGAATCATATGAGCATGATGAAAACTAGCTTGACAGTAATTCCCATGTGTCCTCGGGAGCGCTTTTCTTTATATAAGAGTTTGTCCAGGCATGTCCTTTGCTACAAAAAGGATTGGGCCACCTTGCTGCACCTTTGCTACACTTGTCACTTGTTACCCGTTGCGAATTATCTTATCACAAAACTATCTGTTACCGATAATTTTAGTGCTTGCAGAGAATACCTTGCTGAAAACCGCTTGTCATTTCCTTCTGCTCCTCGTTGGGTTCGACACTCTTACTTATCGAAAGGACTACGATAGATCCCCTATACTTGTGGGTCATCACCTCTAGCATGGTGGGGAGGTGGAGACTGAACGTTCTCCCCACCTGCGCCTTGTGGAGCACGGCCGTCGATATGCTGTTGATGTCGCCCTCCTCTGGCGTTTTCCGCTCCCGCTTCGGCCGTAGGGGGAACGATGACAGCACCGCCTGCGCCGGTCATGTTCCCCACAGCGTCCGCGTCCCCCGACGCCACTGCAGCCCCCACAGTATCGGTAGCTGCATGCGAGGGGGCCTTCGAGGTGGAAGGGTGAGCTGTCACACCGGGCTTCTTCTTGGGCACCATGGGTGATGAAGAAGACGATGATGAAGATTGATGCGCTGATCACAACCTCAGGTTTGCGCATGCACGCCCCCTACCTGGCACCAAAGATGTCATGGTTGAACACGGCCACCTATGCGGCCATCAGCCCCTGTGTGGTTCGGCAGGGGGAGGTCGCATCGCACAAAGAGCAGAGACCATGGAACAACACAACAGTGATGGCGCTGGTGGTTTTTACCCAGGTTCGGGCCGCTGAGAAGCGTAAAACCCTACTCCTACTTTTGTGGATTGATGGAGGGACCATGAAGAACGCGCGGCGCTCAACCCCGGCAATATCCCCTTGGGGAGAGCAGCTACCCGCATATGAGTACATGAGGGTCCGAATCCTTTCTATGGTTGCCACAGTCCTCCTTTTATAGGCTAAGGGGTTACCACAATGGCAAAACGGTCATTATCCGGTGATTAGATAGATAACAGTGCTATCATACCTAACTCTGGCAGTTAGGACAAAGTGCATTAAATGCACTGCTAGGTGTCACGCTGTGGATGCAGCCCGGCAGGCCTGCCGCGCCGCTTAGTCATCTTCCACCTGTCTGCTTGACACGCCTCTGGACGGGTGTCATATAGAGGTGATCTTCCTTCTAAATGGCTGCCATGTGCCAAATGACAGCCACTTAGCTATCTGGGTGCTCGACACCGCATCGATGGATGACTTGCGTTGCGATGCGGTGGAGCGATGGAGTCTTGGCGGGGATGTAGGCCACCAGCGGCCCCGGCAAGCCTGCCGGGGAAGTCTTGGGACTTGTCTTCGGGGTGGCCTCGTCCTGACCAGGCTCACCTACCTGGTAAGGGAGGCTTTCCCTTAGTGATATCTTGTTCTATTGGCTTGTCTTGGTCTTCTTGATCCGCCCCTTGATTCTTCAAAGGGCTACCTCTCTGGCTTGGTTCTATTTTGAATGCTTGGTGGAGTTTGCATCCCTGCTACTGAGCCTGTGTACAGTCCGGGTAACATACGTGAAGGTTTGTTGCACCGACAAGCCCTCATAATAGATTCATATGTCAACTTAATTTTCTTTCTTGGAAAGTGTTCCATGCCCTTCCTTAACAAAAATTGAAATCTAATGTTTCCTTCTTTCATATCAATAATTGCACCAATCGTTCTAAGAAAATGTCTACCAAGAATAATAGGACATGTAGGATTGCAATCTATATCAAGCACAATAAAATCTACAGGCACATAATTCCTATGTGCAACAATAAGAACATCATTAATCCTTCTCATAGGTTTCTTAATAGTGGAATCCGCTAGATGCAAATTCAAAGAACAATCATCAAATTTATGGAAACCTAGCACATCACATAAAGTTTTCGGAATAGTGGAAATGCTAGCACCCAAATCACACAAAGGATTGCACTCATAATCTTTAATTTTAATCTTAATAGTAGGTTCCTACTCATCATAAAGCTTTCTAGGGATAGAAACTTCCAGCTCAAGTTTTTCTTCAAACGATTTCATCATAGCATCAACGATATGTTTAGTAAAAGCTTTATTCTAATTATAAGCATGAGGTGAATTAAACATGGATTGCAACAAGGAAATACAATCAATCAAAGAACAATTATCATAATTAAAGTCCTTGAAATCCAAAAGAGTGGGTTCATCGCTACTTAAAGTTTTGACCTCTCCAATCCCACCTTTATCAATTTTTTCATTAAGATCTTCACCCTCCAAATTATTGGGACGCCTTCTAGCTAAAGTTGACTCATCTACAGTCCCATATTTATCAAGATTTATAATAGGAAACAAAGATTCAATAGGAGTCACACCAATCAATTTAAGATCTTCATCATTATTTTCATAAAAACTAGAAGAACATGCTTTTTCTAGCCAATCTCTCTTAGCACGCATCCTAGCGGTATTCTCTTTACATTCATCCATAGAAATTTTAATAGCTTTTGCAGACTCATTAATATCAATCTTAGGTGGCATAGATCTAATCTTAAAAGAATCAATCTCATGAGAAATTCTATCAACGTTTCTAGCCAAATCGTCAATCTTAAGCAACTTTTCTTCTACCATAGCATTGGAATTCATTTGAGAATTAATGAAATCTTTAATATTATTCTCAAGATCAGAGGGTATTTTATTATAATTTCCATAAGAATTGTTGTAGGAATTATCATAATTATTAGAGGAATTTCTAGGAAACGGCCTAGGGTTGAAATTACCTCTATATGCGTTATTACCAAAATTGTTCCTACCTACAAAATTCACATCCATAGATTCATTATTACTCTCAATCAAAGTGGACAAAGGCATATCATTAGGATCAATAGGAGCACTCTTACTAGCAAACAATTTCATAAGTTCATCCATCTTTCCACTCAAACTATTAATTTCTTTAATGGCATACACTTTTTTACTAGTAGAAGATGTTTCGGTATGCCATTCAGAGTAATTTGCCATAATATTATCTAGGATTTTAGTAGCTTCTCCTCATGTAATTCCCAAAAAGTACCTCCCGCGGCGGAATCTAAAAGATTTCTAGATGCAAAATTCAATCCGGCATAAATTTTTTGTATGATCATTCATAAACTTAAACCATGAGTGGGGCAATTTCTTATCGTCAATTTCATCCTCTCCCAAGATTGTGCAACATGTTCATGATCAAGTCACTTAAAATTCATTATATCATTCCTAAGTGAGATGATCTTAGTGGCAGGAAAATACTTGGAAATAAAAGCATCTTTACACTTATTCCATGAATCAATACTATTCTTAGGCAAAGATAAAAACCAAGTTTTAGCACGATCTCGTAGTGAGAACGGAAATAGCTTCAATTTAACAATATCATTATCCACATCTTTTTTCTTTTGCATATCACACAACTCAACGAAATTGTTTAGATGGGACGCGACATCTTCATTGGGACTACCAAAAAATTGTTTTTTCATAACAAGATTCAACAAAGCGGCATTAATTTCATAATATTCCGCACTAGTGGCGGGAGCAATTAGAGTACTAATAAAATCATTATTATTAGTGTTGGAAAAGTCACTCAACTTGGTATTTTCTTGAGACATCATGACAAAGCAAGCAATCTAGCACACAAACAAATGGAAAGCAAACGAAAGAAGGGCGAATAAAAAGGCAAATATTTTTGTATTTTTCTGAAAACGTTTTAGAAGTGGGGGAGAGGAAAACGAGAGGCAAATGGAAAATAATTTAAGTGCAAGAGATGACAGTTTATGATAGGTACTTGGTAGGCTTGATGTAGAACCTCCCCGGCAACCGCGCCAGAAATTATTCCTGCTACTTCTTGAGCTTGCGTTGATTTTTCCCTTGAAGAGGAAAGGGTGATGCAGCAAAGTAGAGATAAGTATTTTCCTCAGTTAAGAACCAAGGTATCAATCCAGTAGGAGGCACAAGCAAGTCTCCAATATATGCACCCGCACAAACTAACAAACACTTGCACACAACGTGAAAAAGGGCTTGGCAATCCCTTCACGGTCACGAACAAGATTGAGATCTAATAGAGATAGGTATAAAAGATAAATAAAAGAGCAAACTAAAGTAAATATAAATAAATTGCAGAAAGGTATTTTTTGGTTTTTTGGTTTATAGATCTGAAAATATATGATGGAAAATAGACCCGGGGGCCATAGGTTTCACTAGAGGCTTCTCTCTTGAAGATAACATACGGTGGGTAAACAAATTACTGTTGAGCAATTGATAGAAAAGCACATAATTATGACGATATCTAAGGCAATGATCATGCATATAGGCATCACGTCCATGACAAGTAGACCGAAACAATTTTGCATCTACTACTATTACTCCACACATCGACCGACTCCTGGCTGCATCTAGAGTATTAAGTTCATAAGAACAGAGCAACACTTTAAGTAAGATGACATGATGTAGAGGGATAAACTCAAGCAATATGATATAAACCCTATCTTTTTATCCTTGATGGCAACAATACAATACGTGCCTCGCTACCCCTTCTGTCACTAGGTGAGGACACCGCAAGATTGAACCCAAAACTAAGCATCTCTCCCATTGCAAGAAAAACCAATCTAGTTGGCCAAACCAAACCGATAGTTTGAAGAGAAATACAAAGATATCTTAATCATGCATAAAAGAGTTCAGAGAAGACTCAAATAATATTCATAGATAATCTGATCATAAATCCACAATTCATCGGATCTCAACAAACGCACCGCAAAAGAAGATTACATCGAATAGAACTCCAAGAACATCGAGGAGACCATTGTATTGAAGATCAAAAAGAGAGAAGAAGCCATCTACCTACAAGCTACGGACCCGTCAGTCTGTGGTAAACTAGTCACACTTCATCGGAAGGGCAGCAAGGTTGATGTAGAGGCCATCCATGATCGAAACTTGCACTGGGCTCTAGGTTAATAGGTTAGTCCCAAAAATAATATAAAATAGCATATTAATGCATACAAAACATCCAAAACAGATAATATAATAGCATGGAACAATCAAAATCATAGATACGTTGGAGACGTATCATCTGGCCGAGGCCGCAAAGTCCTGATGTGTTCGTGCACTGTACACTCTATGAATGAAAGAAAACCCTCAAATCAGCTCGAATAAAAATGAATTCATGGCGATTTCGGCCGGGTGAGTAAAGGAGGCAGATGAACTGGGAAAAGAGATGAGAAAATATCTCAGTAAATTAGTTACCTTGTTGTCCATGACAAAAAACCCTCAATACCGAGGATTCCCCAATCGGGCGGAGCTGGGTCAACGGCGAGCAGCGTCGAGAAAGTCGATGGCGATAGGCGGTGGCAAGCAGAAGTGGCGAAATGCGGTGGGGTTTGCCGGCAGCCTGGCGGCAGCGACAGGCATCGAGCTAAGTGGTTGTCGCGGCGATAGGCGGTGCCATGCAGAGTCGCGGAGGACCTTGTGCAGGTGTGAATGGGGACCAGAGGGGGTGGCGTGCGGGGTGAGGGTTTTTGTGATGTGGGGATGGTGAGGGTTTTCTTTTTTCGTTTTTGAATTGGGTTGTGAGGGTTTTCTGTCCCACAAAGAGTTTGCAGAATGCAACGGTTTCCTAGAGCCAACCATGTGTGATTGACGCAACTAGGAAAATGAAAGTCATAGCACATGGTTCCAATTCGGGAACCGTGTGTGATTGACGTAACTGGGAAAATAACCCAGGGTGGTTGATGGCTCGTGTTCGCGTCAGTATTTTCCCCGAAGAGGAAGGGATGATGCAGCACAGCTACAGTAGGTATTTACCTCGGTGATGAGACCAAAGTTATCGAACTAGTAGGAGAACCACGCAACACTATGTAAATGGTACCTGCACACAAAGAACAAATACTTGCAACCCGACGCGTAAGAGGGGTTGTCAATCCCTCCCGGGTAAAAGATAGATAAATTTGTAGTAGATTGGATAAATAGATCTCGCGGAAACGCGAAATAAAATATAAAAAAAATGCAGCAAGGTATTTTTGGGTTTTTGGAATAATAGATCTGAAAATAAAAGAGGCAAATAATAGATCAAAAAGCAAATATGATAAAGAATAGACCCGGGGGCCGTAGATTTCACTAGTGGCTCATCTCGAGAAAAATAGCATACCGCGGGTAAACAAATTACTGTTAGGCAATTGATAGAACTTCAAATAATTATGACGATATCCAGGAAATGATCATTATATAGGCATCACGTCCAAGATTGGTAGACCCACTCCTGCCTGCATCTACTACTATTACTCCACAGATCGACCGCTATCCAGCATGCATCTAGTGTATTAAGTTCATGGAGAAACAGAGTAATGCAATAAGAACAATGACATGATATAGACAAGATCTATTCATCTAGGAATAGACCCCATCTTGTTATCCTTAATAGCAACGATACATACGTGGCATGGCCCCTTCTGTCACTCAGACTAAGCACCGTAAGATCGAACCCATCACAAAGCACCTCTTCCCATGGCAAGAAAAATTGATCTAGTTGGCCTAACTAAACCAAAGATTCAAAGAAGAAATACGAGGCTATAAGCAATCATGCATATAAGAGATCAAAACTCAAATAACTTTCATGGATAAAATAGATCTGATCATAGACTCAAAGTTCATCGGATCCCAACAAACACACCGCAAAAAGAGTTACATCAAATAGATCTCCAAGAGACCATTGTATTGAGAATCAAAAGAGAGAGAGGAAGCCATCTAGCTACTAACTACGGACCCGTAGGTCTACAATGAACTACTCATGCATCATCGGAGAGGCACCAATGAGGATGATGAACCCCTCCGTGATGGTGTCTAGACTAGATCTAGTGGTTCTAGAACTTGCGGCGGCTGGAATTGTGTTTCGTCGACTCCCCTAGGGTTTTTGGATTTTCGGGGTATTTATAGAGCAAATAGGCGGTGCGGGAGGCCACTGAGGTGGGCACAACCCACCAGGGTGCGCCTAGGCCCCCAGGCGTGCCCAGGTGGGTTGTGCCCCCCTCGGGGTACTTCTCTGGTACTTCTTTGGCCCAAGTTGTTCCTTCTGGTCCATAAAAATTCTCCACAAAGTTTTGCTATGTTTGTACTCCATTTGGTACTAATATTCTGCGAAGTAAAAAACCAGCTAAAAACAGGAACTGACACTGGGCACTATGTCAATAGGTTAGTCCCAAAAAATGATATAAAGTTGCTATAAAATGACTGTAAAACATCCAAGAATGATAATATAACAACATGGAACAAGCAAAATTTATAGATACATTGGAGACGTATCAGCATCCCCAAGTTTAATTCCTACTCGTCCTTGAGTAGGTAAATGATAAAAATAGAATTTTGATGTGGAATGCTGCCTAACATATTCATCACATATTCTTTTCTTTGTAGCATGGACATTTGGACTTTTATACGATTCAAAGCAATAGTCTAGTTTTGACATGAAGATTGCAATACTCAAGCATATCAACAAGCAACCAAGTCTTTCAAAATATCAACACTAAAGCAATTTATCCCTAGCCCATTATGCTCAATCATTGATCCATTCATGAAACACACTCGCATATTAGCTATACCCAACGCTCAAGTACGATCATAGTGCCCCTTAGTTGGTGCTTTATAAGAGAAGATGGAGACTCAAATAAAAATAAAAATTGCATAAAGTAAATAGAAAGGCCCTTCGCAGAGGGAAGTAGGGATTTGTAGAGGTGCCAGAGCTCAAAGCGAAAAAGATAGAGATAAAACATTTTGGGTGGCATGCTTTTCCTGTCAACGAAAATGATCGAGTAGTTCCCTATACTTTCCATGCTAGATATATCATAGGCGGTTCCCAAACAGAAAATAAAGTTTATTCCTTTTTCCACCATACTTTCACATTCCACGGCTAGCCGTATCCACGGGTGCGGTCCATACCAACACTTTCCAAGGAATTTATTATTTGACAACATAAAGTAAATTCATTTTTCATTTCGGGACTGTGCATCCCAAATACCTTTGCCGTACTCTCGTGCAATGACAAGTGAATAAACACTCATCTTGAGAATAACACATCTAGCATGGAAAAATATCAGCCACCCCCTACCGTTTCATGAGCGGTACGAGCACACAAAAAGGAAAATTATTTTGAAAATTAGAGATGGCACATACAAATTTGATTAGAACGGCATGAAAATACCGCATATATGTAGGTATAGTGGACTCATATGGCAAAGATGGGTTTAAGGATTTTGGATGCACAAGTAGTATTCCTACTTAGTACAAGTGAAGGCTAGCAAAAAGATTGAGAAGCATCCAACCAAGAAACAAAAAATCACATAAGCGAGCATTAAGCATAACTAACATCGAATAATGCACCACAAGTAGGATGTAATTTCATTGCATAACTATTGTCTTTCGTGCTTGCATAGGGAATCACAAACCTTAACACCAATATTCTTACTAAAGCATAATTACTCATCAACATGACTCACATATTATATCATCATATAGCAAAACTATTACAAAGAATCAAGTTTATTTTGTCCAATGATCTTCATGAAAGTTTTTATTATATCCCTCTTGAATATTTATCACTTTGGGACTAATTTCATATGTTGCTTTTGATAGCTCAAACAAATCTAAGTGAAGAACATGAGCATAATATTTTCTTCTCTCAAAATAATATAAGTGAAGCATGAGAGAATTTCTTCAAAATTACCAACTCTCAAATAAATCTAAGTGAAGCATGAGTGCATTTCTTCAAAAATATTAAAGCACACCGTGCTCAAAAAGATATAAGTGAAGCACTAGAGCAATTCCCTAGCTCAAAAAATTTAAGTGAAGCACAAAGAGCAATTCTAATAAATCATAGCATAACTTTGGCTCTCTCAAATAGGTGTGTCCAGCAAGGATAGATGACACAAACTAAAAAGTAAAACAAGCAAAGACTCATATAACACAAGACGCTGCAAGCAAAACTCATGATATGTGACGAATAAAAATATAGCTCCAAGTAAAATACCGATGGTCGTTAGAAGAAAGAGGGGATGCCACTCGGGGGCATCCCCAAGCTTAGTTGCTTGTTTCTCTTTGGATAATGGCTTGGGGTGCCATGGGGCATCCCCAAGCTTAGGCTCTTCTTACTCCTTATTCCTTCATCCATCGTGATCTCACCCAAAACTTGAAAACTTCAATCACACAAAACTTAACAAAACCTTTGTGAGATCCATTAGTATAAGAAAACCAATCTTTACTTTAAGTACTATAGAAAACCCATTCAAATTTTGTTATTGCATTATATCTACTGTATTCTAACTTTACCATGGCTTATACCCCCCGATACAAACCATAGATTCGTCAAAATAAGCACACAATGCAAAGAAAACAGAATCTGTCAAAAACAGAACAGTCTGTAAAGATGCAAATTGTTCT
This sequence comes from Thinopyrum elongatum, assembly GCA_011799875.1. Lineage (NCBI taxonomy): Eukaryota > Viridiplantae > Streptophyta > Magnoliopsida > Poales > Poaceae > Thinopyrum > Thinopyrum elongatum. The sequence goes on along the minus strand of CM022298.1, from coordinate 444,855,332 downwards.
CATACTTATGTAACTCCAAAAATTCTGAAACGCTAGGAAAACCTAGGAAATTTGTATATCAATCTTGTGTAAAAAATTCTGAATTTTTAGTCGCTTCTGTGATTTTAGACAATTATTTTACTGGACGCAAAAGTTTCTGGTTTTCAACAAGATCAAATCAACTATCACCAAAGCTATCCCAAAGGCTTTACTTGGCACAAACACTAATTAAAACAGAAAAAACACAATCATAACAGAGGCATAATTGTGCAAACACTCAAGAACAGAAAGAAAAAGGAAAAATAAATAAATTTTATTCATTGGGTTGCCTCCCAACAAGCGCTATCATTTTATGCCCCTAGCTAGGCATCGATAATTTGGATGATGCTCGCATGAAAAAAAAGAATTGAAACACAAGGAGAGCATCATAATACATGTGACAAACATATTTAAGTCTAACATACTTCCAATGCATAAGGATTTTATAAGCAAGCAAATTATCAAGACAAGGATTATCTAGCAAATGCAAAGGAGAGGAATAAAACATTGACAATCTCAACATAACGAGAGGTAATTTAGTAACATGAAAATTTCTACAACCATATTTTCCTCTCTCATAATAGTTACGTGTAGGATCATAATCAAATTCAACAATATAGCTATCAAATAAAATTGTCTTTTTATGATCCACATGCATGCAAAGTTGACACTCTTCCAAAATAGTGGGATCATCAAATAAAGTCATGACATCTCCAAGCCCACTTTTATCAAAAATTTCATAAGATTGATCATTCTCCAAAGTAGTGGGATCATTACTACCTAGAGTTGAAACTCTTCTAAACCCACATTCAATATTATCGCAAACATTATTATCAATATCATATTCATCATGAGGCTTAAATAAATTTTCAAGATCATAAGAAGAATCACCCCAATCATGATCATTGCAATAAGTAGTGGACATATCAAAATTAGCATCCCCAAGCTTGGGGTTTTGCATATTATTAGCACAATTGACATTAATAGAATTTATAGTAAAATCATTGCAATCATGCTTTTCATTCAAGGAGCTATCATGTATCACTTCATAAATTTCTTCATCACAATTTTCAGATTCAAGAATCTCAAGCAAAACTTCATAAAGATAATCAAGTGCACTCAACTCACTAGCAATTGGTTCAACATAATCAGATCTTTTTTGAAAAGATTAGCAAGTGGATGAGGATCCATATCAATAGATTTTTAGCTAGCAAATACAAGGCACATGGTAACACAAGCAAAGGTAGCAAATAAGATTGCAACCAAAAAGATAGATCTGACGAGAAAACGGCGAACGAAAAAGAGGGCGAATAAAAAGGTAAATTTTTGTGAAGTGGGGGAGATGAAAACAAGAGGCAAATGGCAAATAATGTAAATTGCAAGGAGATGAGATTTGTGATTAGGAGCCTGATAGATGTTGATGATGTCTCCCCAGCAACGGCCCCGGAAATCTGCACGTTGACGGGAGACTATCTTGACTTGATCCTCCCCGGCAATGGTGCCAGAAATCCTTTCTTAATGGCTCGTGTCCGCGTCAGTATTTTCCCCGAAGAGGAAGGGATGATGCAGCACACCTACGGTAGGTATTTCCCTCATTGATGAGACCAAGGTTATCGAACCAGTAGGAGAACCATGCAACACTATGTAAACGGTACCTGCACACAAAGAACAAATACTTGCAACCCGATGTGTAAGAGGGGTTATCAATCCCTCCCGGGTAAAAGATAGATAAATTTGTAGTAGATTGGATAAATAGATCTCACGGAAACGCGAAATAAAATAAATAACAAAAAATTGCAGCAAGGTATTTTTGGGTTTTTGGAATAATAGATCTGAAAATAAAAGTGACAAATAATAGATCGGAAAGCAAATATGATAAAGAATAGACCCGGGGGCCATACATTTCACTAGTGGCTCATCTCGAGAAAAATAGCATACGGCGGGTAAACAAATTACTGTTGGGCAATTGAAAGAACTTCAAATAATTATGATGTTATCCAGGCAATGATCATTATATAGGCATCATGTCCAACATTAGTAGACCGACTCCTGCCTGCATCTACTACTATTACTCCACACATCGACCGCTATCCAGCATGCATCTAGTGTATTAAGTTTATGAAGAAACGAAGTAATGCAATAAAAACAATGACATGATGTAGACAAGATCTATTCATGTAGGAATAGACCCCATATTGTTATCCTTAATAGCAACGATACATACGTGTCATGTCCCCTTCTGTCACTGGGATTGAGCACCGTAAGATCGAACACATCACAAAGCACCTCTTCCCATGGCAAGAAAAATTGATCTAGTTGGACTAACTAAACCAAAGATTCGAAGAAGAAATACGAGGCTATAAGCAATCATGCATATAAGAGATCAAAACTCAAATAACTTTCATGGATAAAATAGATCTGATCATAAACTCAAAGTTCATCGGATCCTAACAAACACACCGCAAAAAGAGTTACATCAAATAGATCTCCAAGAAACCATTGTATTGAGAATCAAAAGAGAGAGAGGAAGCCATCTAGCTACTAACTACGGACCCGTAGGTCTACAATGAACTATTCACACATCATCGGAGAGGCACCAATGAGGATGATGAACCCCTCCGTGATGGTGTCTAGATTGGATCTGGTGGTTCTGTAATTTGCGGCGGCTGGAATTGTGTTTCGTCGACTCCCCTAGGGTTTTTGGATTTTCGGGGTATTTATAGAGCAAAGAGGCGGTGTGGGAGGCCACCGAGGTGGGCACAACCCACCAGGGCGTGCCTGGGCCCCCAGGCGCGCCCAGGTGGGTTGTGCCCCCCTCAGGGCACCCCTCTGGTACTTCTTCGGCCCAATTTGTTCCTTCTGGTCCAGAAAAAATCTCCAAAAATTTCGCTGCGTTTGGACTTCGTTTGGTATTGATTTTCTGCGAAGTAAAAAACAAGGAAAAACAGGAACTGACACTGGGCACTATGTCAATAGGTTAGTCCCAAAAAATGATATAAAGTTGCTATAAAATGATTGTAGAACATCCAAGAATGATAATATAACAGCATGGAACAAGCAAAAATTATAGATACGTTGGAGACGTATCAGTGGTTCCACTTTTCCTTCGTCGGTTGAATCTGAAATTTTTACCCATGCTAAACATTCACCCTAATATGCATAAAATTCCATCAACCGAACTTGCATCCATATCCCACATTTAGACATAAGTAAACATAGATTAAACATACTCAGGCATAGATAATAAGCGTACACAAGCATACTTCAACCATATATAGTTCAACCGTCATTAAGCATACTCAAACACATTTATAATTAAAACACTACATAGCCATATATACATAGTTCAATCCCACATCTCATCTCATATGCCGGCACGATAGTGAAGCTTCTCCAGTTACTCAGCGTACGCGGCGTGTGCCACCCTGCGAGAATACTTCTACCTAAAGGAGCAAACGGCTCGTCCTCTTGCATGCGCCAGAACACTTTCATACGCGTCATGAAGCTTTTGGTTGCAAAATGGGCATCGAAAGCCCCCGTTCAAGGTCCTAATACGCTTGTTATGAATTCCCGCATAAAGCTCCGTGAGGATTTGCCTCTTGTACCTCCTCTGGCCATCTTCATCCTCGTTGTCAACATCGTCAGATAGCACCTATACATATAGTAAAAAAAATGTGATGTCAAATTTGGAATACAAACTAATCTTTAGCGAACATTTGGTAGTTGCCAAAATTTGGCATCAAATCAAATTTTGCATGCCGTAAAGTAGGATTAGGAATTTATGGCTATTTTTTAGACATATCCAAAGATTATGGTTCGATTTTTAAGCACAATCATCTATGTACATACCAATCTTGAAAAAAATGGCACAAACATATATGTAGGTCATTCAAAATCAATTGTTAAGACCTGGCTAGAAATTATTAGCACGAACACTAACCCTAGTCGGATTATTAGCAGAAATCATTTGCACAGATGAAACAACTAATCACTTATCATTTGTACCATTCAAACAATCAATACACTACACGGATCTAACGGAACTTACTCAGATTTCATGGATTGAGAGAACATAATCATAGGATTTCTACTCCAAAAAGGGGGAGGAAGGAGTAACCAGAGAAACCCTAGGATGTATTTGACACATAAATGGGTATAGATGACTAACCGGTTGTCCGTCATCATCGAAGTCATCGCCGGAGTGGTCGTCGGAGTCGTCGCTGGAGTCGTCACCGGAGTTGTCGCCCGAGTCGGTGTGGACCTCTGGCTCCGGCAGTGGAAGCACGACGCTGACGACGATGTCAAGGTGCAGCGAGACCTCGTCGGCGGCGACGGCAACCTCTGTCTCCATCTTCACATCGTGCTCCGGTGCTTCAGCAGCCCCGGCGTCGCCACTCCCTCCGATGGGGCGCTTCGGCGGCATCCTCATACACTGACGGCTTTGAGGACTGAGAGTGGCGTTGAGGATCCAGGCGGAGAGAAAGGATTGTGTGTGTGGCGAGGATGGGGGGTGCGGCCGCTCGGGTGCGCCATTAATATGGAGTAGTGGGAGACAGGCGGGCGGCGGTCAAATCGCTAGCTCGCCTCCCGGTGAGCCTACGCAGCGGACTGCTGGCATGCCTACCGTCATTTCACACAGCTACTCACACACCTCCTGATGACACTGTGCAGCGAGCATGCCTCCCGTCAATTCACACACCTGCACGCACGCCTCCCGGTCTGCCTGCGCGGCGGACTGCTCGCACGCGTCCCATCAACTCACATCTGCTCGCACGGCACACGGAACGCGTGGTGGCACGTATATTGTTTCTCTATTTTGATGATTCATGCTGCCGCTTTATTGCTTAACCGAAGCGTGGCACGTATCCATTGTTGGTCTAATGCCCACGGTTCAAATAAATAATCCGTTTGCGATATTGGTTCCCAATTATTAATAATCTCCCGTTTATAAGAAGATAAAAATTACATCAAAACTTGTCTCAAATTTGACAAAAAAGTACAATACCACTGTGTATTGGTGTCGATATGACAACACGATAAGTTTCATGAATTTCAACTAAGTTTTGGATGTACTACTAGATTTTAAAAATCAAGATTCTCAATGTTTTAAATTTCTTGCACGGGGAGTAAACATGCACCCAGTGACACACATGTGTTTTTCCAATTCATTTAGGTGCACTGTCACGTGTGCATGTAGCTCAAAATATGATTTGTGCACATTATACCCCTATAAAATCAATCAATGTACCAAAACGTCTTAATGATCTCTGTTTTTTTTCAAAATTAAAACGTCCCTCCTTTGGTAACACATGTTCACCGCGGAAAATTTTAGCATGCATCATAGTTGTGTGTGTGCGTCTGGGGAGGGGGGGGGGTGTCTGGCAGTACAATAGGAATCGTGAGCCACCATGTGGGATTGGCCGTTTTGTGAGGCAGGTGCCACATCAAAGTCATGAATTCGTTATTTAAAACATTACACAACCCTTTAATACATACATGTTTGGGCCACATGCAGTTGATGGTTGTCCTACACGACACTCACTCGCGTGTGACACTTTCTGTGGGCCCGTGAGGTCGTCGTCGATCACTTCGACCTACAGCCGGTAGAGAGGTTAATTTGACCAGCAAGGTCGTTGATTCTTTTTTGTTTGTGTTATGGTGAGAGTATATAGTACGCGTCGAAGAGGTGGGAGGGGACCAACATATATATACTACGTACACATCCATGAACACACCTCACTCAGTGTGGGGGCTTTTTGTTTTCCGAGGCACGTGCTACATCAAAGTTGTGCATTGGCTATTCAAACATCACACAACACCTCTTCAGGTCACATGCATGTGCAGGCGGTGGTTATCCTAGGACAATCACGTGTGACGCTTCCATCTGTGGGCCCGCAAGGTTGTCGTCCATATGCATGCATCACTTTGACCTACATCCGGAGAGGTTAATTAATTTCACCATCAAGGAGGGTTCTTTTTGGTTTGCATTACGGTAGGAGCATATAGTATGCGTCCAACAGGGGGAAGGGGACCAGCATATATACTATGCTTCATGAATTACCTTGCTTTGTGTGGGGACTTGACGGTTTTCGAGGCATGTGCCACATAAAAGTTGTGCATTTTGGGTATTCAAACATCACAACCACACACACCTCCATACATATGTTTGGCCCACATGCAAAGCGATGGCAGTTGTCCTCTGGCACCCATTCACGCGATTATCAACGATATCGATGCTTTCCATCTATGGGCCCGCTTGGTCCATCACTACTTTGATCGACAGCGAGAGAGGTTAATTTGACTTAGGAGGGGATTATTTTTTGGTTTATATTACGGTATATAGGTCATGCTCAGGGATGACATGATATAGTTTGAGCACATGCATGTGTACGCATGAATCCCTCCCACCGAGTCGAGGTGGGCAGCGGGGGGAGGGGCAGCGCACCACAACACATCATGATCCGATCTCGCTCTGTGTGGGGACTATACGATTTTTGATGCAACGCGCCACATCAATGTTGTGCATGGTATTCAAACAGCATGCACGCATCACCTCCGTACATACATATGCATGCAGTGGTTGTCTTCGAATGATACTGTCCCTCACGTGGTTATCGGCGGCAAGCCTATATATTCATGGGCCTGCGTGGACATCCATGATCACTTTGACCAGCAACGAGATAGGTTACCATGCATGGTGGATTCTTCTTCTTTGGTTTGTGTTATCGTAGTAGGTCATCGTGAGATTCCAGACCTAAGTTTGAGCGCATACGTACATATGCATGCATATGAATCCCTGTCATTGGCTCGAAGTGTGGTGTGACATACATATATACAATGCATCGTCAACTAACCCTTGCTCCGTGTGGGGATTTCTGGTTCCAAAGCATGGTGCCACATCAAAGTTTGTTCCATTGGGTATTCAAACATCAACACTGATCCATACATATGTTTGGGCCACATGCAAGCAGTGGTTGTCTTTGGGCACTAGCTACTTGCGTGATTATTGGCGAGCTAGCCCATCTCTGGGGTCGCGTGGACGTCCATCACTTTGACCAACAACAAGAGAGAGGTTTTACGGCCAAGGTGGATTCTTCTTGGTCCGTTTTACCTTTTACGATACATCTTGGTGAGATGCCCTCTCCCGCCGGCTGAAAGTGTGTGTGTGTGTGTGTGTGTGTTTGAAGGGGGGATTGCTACTTCGCAGTTTGATAGGTGAACCTCCGTGTGGTCGGGGATGTCTGGTTAATTTGTGAGGCATGTGCCGCATCAAAGTTTTGAATTGGGTATTTAAATATCACACCACCTTTTTCATACATATAGTTGGGGTACCCGCAGGTGGTTCGTATGTGGTCTCACCCCATCTCGCGCCAGAAGCACACATTTCTGGGCCCACACACGGTCCACCTTTCACTGGAAACGAAAGGGGGGCGTGGTTTGACCATGATGGACTCCCATAGGTTTAGTGCTATGGTAGGGTGATATGTTAGACCTAGCAATTTGGGGGCATGCGTTCATAGCTAGGATTCCCCTCCTGCTGACACGAGGGGGGGACAAGCAATACCGTGTACTTTGTGAGACATGTGCCACATCGAAGTTGTGCATTTGGTATTTGAACATCAAACCACCATTTTCATTCATATTTTTGGTCCACATGCAAGTGTGTTCGTGTTCTGACCCTTTCCCGCGTTGTTTTCGCCAAATTTATAAACATTAGACAAGTCGGATGACGCAATGATACGTCTCCAACGTATCTACAAGTTTCGATTATTCCATGCTATTATATTATCATTCTTGGATGTTTTACAATCATTTTATAGCAACTTTATATCATTTTTTGGGACTAACCTATTGACATAGTGCCCAGTGCCAGTTGCTGTTTTTTGCTTGTTTTTTACTTCCCAGAATATTAGTACCAAACGGAGTCCAAACACAGCGAAACTTTTTGGAGAATTTTTGTGGACCAGAAGCAACAACATGGGCCAAAGAAGTACCAGAGGGGTGCCCCGAGGTGGGCACAACCCACCTGGGCGCGCCTGGGGGCCCAGACGCGCCCTGGTGGGTTGTGCCCACCTCGGTGGCCTCCCGCACCGCCTCTTCGCCCTATAAATTACCAAATATTCCAAAAACCCCAGGGGTAACCCTAGATTAGAAGTTCCACCGCTGCATGCCTCTGTAGCCACGAAAAACCAATCTAGACCCCGTTCCGGCACCCTGCCGGAGGGGGAAATCATCACCGGAGGCCATCTTCATCATCTCTATGGTCTCCATGATGAGGAGGGAGTAGTCCACCCTCAGGGCTGAGGGTTTGTACCAGTAGCTATGTGTTTAATCTCTCTCTCTCTCTCATGTTCTTGAGATGTCACGATCTTGATGTATCACGGGCTTTGTTAATATAGTTGGATCATATGGTGTTTCTCCCTCTCTATCTTGTTGTGAATTGAGTTTTCCCTTTGAGATTTCATTTTATCGGATTGAATACTTTTATGGATTTGAGAGCACTTGATATATGTCTTGCATATGAATACCCGTGGTGACAATTGGGTGTTATATTGATTCACTTGATATATGTTTTGGCACTCAACTCACGGATTCCCGAGGTGATAGTGGGGTAATATATGCATAGGGGTTGATGCATGTTTTCGTCCTTGTTTCTCCGGTAGAAATCTTGGGGCACTCTTTGAGGTTCTTTGTGTTGGATTTAGCATTATGAATCTGAAATTGTTTGATGCATATCGTATAATTAACTCATGGATACTTGTGGTGACATTGGAGTATCTAGGTGACATTAGAGTTGGTTGATGCGTATCATATGGTGTTATTTTAGTACGAACTCTTGGATAGATCGAACGGAAAGAATAACTTTGTGTTATTTTAGTACGAACTCTTGAATAGATCGAATGGAAAGAATAACTTTAAGGTGGTTTCGTACCCTACAAACAATTTCTTCTTATGTTCTCCGCTAGATAAGAACTTTGGAGTGATTCTTCATCGCACGTTGAGGGATGGTTATATGATCCATTTATATTAGCATTGTTGAGAGATTGCACAAGCGAAAGTACGGACCCTAGGCCTTGTTTTCAAGCATTGCAATACCGTTTGTGCTCACTTTTGTTACTTGTTACCTTGCTGTTTTTTATTGTTCCTATTACAAAAATCAATATCTACTATCATTACTACACTTATATCACCATCTCTTCGCCGAACTAGTGCACCTATACAAATTACCATTGTATTTGGTGTGTTGGGGACACAAGAGACTCTTTGTTATTTGGTTGCAGAGTTGTTTGAGAGAGGCCATCTTCATTCTATACCTCCCACGGATTGATAAACCTTTGGTCATCCACTTGAGGGAAAATTGCTACTGTCCTACAAAACTCTGCGCTTGGAGGCCCAACACGAGTCTACAAGAATAAAGTTGCATAGTAGACATCAAGTTCTTTTCTGGCGCCATTGCCGGGGAGGTGAGTGCTTGAAGGTATATCTTTAGATCTTGCAATCGAATCTTTTAGTTTCTTGTTTTATCACTAGTTTGGTTTATAAAAGAAAACAAAAAAATGGAATTGAGGTGGTCTCATATTGTTCATCTTTATAATGTATTTCTTGAAAATGATGGAAAGGGAGATTGTGCTCAATTGATAGAAGAAGAATTCAATAAAATGTTTGGCATGAATGATGAGCATGATTGCAATGTTGTTAGTATGAATTCTATAAATATCCAAAATGCTAATGATGATTGCACTAGTCATGAAAAAAATGTTTCTTACAAGCATGTCAATTTTTGTGGAGTGGAAAGACTTTGTGAAGAAATGCCTTATAGGGATGATAGATTTTGTAAGAAGCATAAACATGATAGAACCAATTTTTTGCTCAAGGTGATAGATAATTGCTACAAAATTATGCTCTCTTTATCCTATTACTTGTGAACTTTGCAATAAAGTTGGTCACCTTAATTTCCAATGCATGCTTTTTCATGATCGAATCGTGTCCAAATATTGCAATAACTTGATCACCCTTGAACTTTATAATGAACTTTGTTTATTTTTGGGGTGTGAAGAATTGTCACATAAAAATGGTTGGTTTGAAGCATTCATATTCGCAGACCACGCTGAAACTAATTTGAAAGAAATCCATATGTTTTGCATGGTAAATTGCCATGAAAATGCTTATATTGCCAACTATAGAAAGACGGGAAAACCAATAGAATATAAAAGGAATACTAATGAAAAGGTAAAGATTTATACTTTCTGTCCTATTATCTCTCATGATGAAATAGGTGACAAGAAGGAGCTCCCTAGTCAACCAACCTCATCAAAAAGTGTGACAGCCTGGTTTTTGCCCTCTTTCTTTTTCTGGATTTTCTTGCCATTTGAATTTGAATTTGGGTTTTTGAATCAACTCACTTGGACTTAATCACTTGGGCATGTCCTTGATTTTCACCCAAGTGACCCATCTCTCTCTAAAACCATCATTTCCTCTCTGATATATCCCAAAATGGCCCAAGGAATATTTTTCATAAATGAAAAATATTCATTTCCTTCTCTGAAAATCACCTCAGCAACATATGCTCCAAAGCAACCCTCATTTTTCTTGCCCACAAAAATCTGAGAAAATCCCCAAATATTCTTTGAACCTTGGCACACCTCCCTGTGCAAAAATATTTCATCATTATTTGGAATATTTTTGCTACAAAAAATCTTTTCTGTTCTGGCCTAAAAATGCAGTTTCTACAGCAAGTATATTATTCCTTGATCCAATGAAGCTGATTTTTCTTGAGCTTCATTACCCTCCTAAGAAAACCTTAACCCCAAGGGATCAGCCCTAAACTTCTTCTAGAGCCTCTCCAAAAACAGTGCCCAAACTTCTGTCCAGAAACTTGCTGATGATCTCTTGTTCAATCCGGTCGGCCTGGCAGTGTGCCATCTCGTCTCCTAGACTAAACACTGCATGGACAACACGATGGACATGGTTTGGCTTCGCTTGGGCGTCGGTTTGGCCTCGCGTGTGGACACGGGCTCTTGCACGCGTTCGACGCACTCTGCGCTGCGCCCGAGCCCCTGTTCAGCGCGTGCCCGTCTCAGCGCTCGCCGTCGACTGCCGCACCGCGCCACCAGCCTCGACTCATCGCGCTTGACCTCTCCCTGGCGCTCGCCGACGCCGGAGCCGCTGCAGCGAGCATGAGCACGACGCGGCCAAAGCCGCAGTGCACCCATGCCACTGTCTTCATCCGCGCGCGCGTTCCTGTGCTCGTCCGTGAGCTCCACAGTTGCCGCGTGATCGCTGAGCCCTCTCCACCCCACCCTGGCACTCCTCGTCGCCGTGCGCCGCTTTCCAGAGAGCTCCGGCGGAGCCAAGAACCCCCAACCCCCTCCGCCTATAAATACCGAACCCCTGGCCTCTCCGAGCTCATCCATCCACTCCGCCATCCACCACAAGCAGTAGAAGAGACGCAGCCCAGCCGAGCAGGCCTCGGGCCGCCGTCCTCAAGCTAGAGCTCGCCGGCGATCCCCTCTGCTTGCCCCCACCTCTCCACCACTCCTCGAGCTCCAGCTTCTCTTCAGGCGACTCCCTGTTGGTCCGTTGGAGCCCCTGGAATCGCCCCCTCCTGCCGTCTTCTTCAACTCCGGCGAGACCCGACCGCAGCCGCCGCTAGAGAGGAAGATTCCAAGCTGTTCCCGCCACCTCTCGACGTGCCACGGGTACAGGCAGGTCCGCCGTGACCCCCTCTAGCCATCCCTCCCTCTCAAGTCGCCCGACGAGCCCTCCTCGCCGGCGTGAGCTCCGGCAGAGCACCGCCACCCCTCTGTTTCTCTCTCCCTCTCTCCACACCCGACAGGCGGGGCCCACTGTCAGCCTCTCCACTCGCGCCCGAAGCGGTACGAGTGGAGGCATATTCTCAGAATACGTGTTCGACGTCACCCCCCTGGTTTCTTTTATTTGAATTTAATTCAAATATTTTGACCAGAAACTTTGACCAGCCACAACTTTTAAACCATAAGTCCAAATGAATTGATTCTTTTTGCATTGTTCCAACTTAAATATGAGTTATTTCATGCATTTCATTATTTAATGAATATGGTTTATGTTAGTTACTTTGTCATGTTAGGAATGCTTAGTTTACAGTAGAGGTGGCAGGCCGGTATCAGGTGCGTTCGTATGGGCCTCGTGATCTGAAATGGGTCAGGGTTGTGTCAGGCTATAGTGTGAATACGGGCTGGAATACAACCTAGCACAAGCCTATGCATACATGTTTGGTCCCGCATGGGTTGTCTTGTTCCGTTCGCTTTGTTTTCGAAATAGCACATGACAGAGCATCCCTTCCCTGCCCATTACGGCCCTACCCATACCCCGTGGACAACTCGTTGCCACACGCAGGTTGTGCCTCTGCGTCTCTTTCTCTCTCTCCATCCCTGGACGGCGGCACGGCCCATCTCCGGCGAGATTTGTTCTTTTGATGCGTCTCTTTCTCTCTCTCCATCCATGGACGGCGGTACGGTCCATCTCCGGTGAGATCTGTTCTTTTGGTGTCGAGTGCCACAGATATGTCTTTTTGATCCGCTCATCGTTACCGCGTTAGATCCGCGTTCTGTTTTATGGATTTGAGTTTGTTTGCCTCACCGCGTTTTCTGCAGGATCCATGTTGAGACGGCGCAGCCGATTACTGGTTTCCTCCCGGTGGAGTCGCGGGATTCCATGAATATCGCCGATGGCCAGATGAGCCACGACGGCGAGGGCACGGGGCAACCAAAGGCCAACCAAAGGCCGTCCGAATTTGCAAACCGATAGCCTCTTTGTACCTTGTTGCGTATAGATTTTTGGATTCTGGAAATATGGTGATGAATTGTGGATTTGCCTTTGTCGATGGGTTGATGTTTGTTTTACCTTGGTATTGGCTTTTGACATGTGTGACAAATGCAGAATCCATGTTTGTCAAAATTCAGTAGGGAGTCTAGTTACTGAGATTAGAATCATTTTGGCCTGCAGCGTGGGGCTCCATTTTTGTGTGTTAGCTTACCTGCTAAAATCATATTGTGTTCCACTATTGGATTTAATGTGTGTTCGACTGGGAGTGTCTGACAAATCGTAGGCCAAGCTTCTCTCCGGACTGGTGATTTGCATTGCGCAGTGCATGTCAGTACACATATGCAGTTTTCAGAGTTTAGACAGTGATTTGATTCGAACATGATTTGATTACTTACTATGCTTGGGTACTTATACACTGCAAACCTTGTATGAATAGTTGGGTTTCTCTTTAGTTGGGTTTCTGCAGGAACAAATGGCATCCAACTATATGAATAGTTGGGTTTCTCTTTAGAACATCAGCCTTAAACTTCCTGACTGCCTGGAAATGGCGATCTGATACATATCCTACCCAATTCCAGTGCTTGATTATGCTTATGTCATGGAGTGCTGCCCATAATTTTATAGAAATGTAGTTACCAGTGGCTGGATTAGGAGGTATGCTTAAGCAGTTCGTCTTGGTTGTGATGAGTGATTTCCAAGTGAATAATCTGAACGATAGCGCCACTGGACTAATTTTTCTCTTAGCTGTTTGGGTTTGTGTCTAACCATAGCTAACTGCACTGAATATTTTTCATTACGTGTTACCTCTCTATTGCGCTAGAAAGACAACACATGATTGACCATTAAATTTGTTTTAGTATGTGCCAGACTTTGATTGGTATTATATAGGAGTTTTTTTGTCCTGAATCCTGAAATCCTGATTAACTATGTGTCACTAAATTAGGATAATTTAAAGTTGGATTGAATATCCTCTCTGTTGTGCATCCGCTAGTTGTAGTAATTATATAGAAAGCTGGATTGAACATTAACCATGGGCTTGGATTCATGCCAATTCTATTGGTTGTCTTTTATTGGTATAAATAATGATGATTTGTCCTGGATTCTGATCCCAGATTAATTCTGCGTTGCTGAAATTAGGAAGTTTACTAGCCACAGTGCATTCCCTGGTGGCGCGGATTAGTTTCAAATGTTTACTATGTTGTGTACCATTGTTCTTGACAAAAACATGCAAATAAATTGGTGCACTTAATGTATTGGGATCCATCAAAATAACCAAGTACCAATTTATCTTTCCATGTGGGAGTTCACAATGCACTTGAAACTAGATATCACAGGAGCTTATACTTTCCACCATTTTTCATGTGCATTATCACTGCTAGGGTATGTATCTTAGTACGCAGGGTGAGGATTGGGAAAGCACCTGCCGAATGAGAGGTGAACCTTAACAGGAAGAGTGATTTGGAACCTCCGGGGTGTCTCTCGACAAGCAGAACGGGAAGGTTGTGAGCACAATCATTGTCACATCATTTGTTTCATTAGATGAAGCATACCAGTTCTGGGAGGTTGGTTTTGGCACAAGGTTTGCCAAAAGCATGCTAAATGTAAACAAGGCAAAATGCATTTAGGAAAATGCTTGAAATGTGGCATGCTAGGCCATCGGGACTGTCTGCGGTAAATCTACTGACCCATTCGAGCCGAACTACCACCGTAGCAAAACTCTTGCTTACTGTGGTTGTTGGATTTGCGACCTGGTAAATCGCTTTTCCTTGGTGTGGTGTGTTACAGAAGAATTACTTTTCCTAAAAACAGTGTATGGGCTGTGTACTTCTAACCAAAACAATTGTCTGTCACAGAGGTTGATTACATCTTCATGTACAATGATCTCAGTTATATATGTAGAATTATACCTAAATGAGATCGAGATCGATCTGATCAGTACAAGTTAATACTGTTAAACATGAAAGTATTCTTAATGATATTTGCTTACTAACAATTTGTCTCTGATTGTAAAAAAAAAGGATGTTATCAAATATTCTTGGTCTGGTAATCAGCTTGAATGCAGTCAGTGAATGTGTTGACAAAAACTATGTGCGCGCCGTCCGCTGCCACCCGCAGGAAGCCACTGTTTGCATGCGTGGGACAGTATAGATGGGAGGCCGAATTTCGTGTTTTGATTCTTTTCCTGTACTATTTCGGGATCTGACCCTCGGTGTGAAAAATTTCGGGACTTGACCCTTTTCTTACCGCCAGACCCCTTGGCGGTAGGGTATAATAACCTACCGCCAAACCCCTTGGCGATAGGGTTGGACACCCTACCGTAGAAAAATTCTAAGTCCCCAACACAGTGCGTGCGAGGGCCTACCGTCAGGCACCTTGGCGGTAGGGGTGCACAGGCTACCGCCAGCCTGTTTGGCGGTAGGCAGGAACCCTAACGCCATACCCCTTGGCGGTAAGCTATTATACCCTACCGCCAAGGGGTCTGGCGGTAAGAAAAGGGTCAGATCCCGAAAATTTTCTCAAAAGGGGTCAGATCTCGAAATAGTATGCGAAAAGGGTCAAAACACGAAATTCAACCTAGATGGGAGATGGCTCGGTGGATGGATGGTGCATAATAAAAAATGCTGACTTGACCTGAAGGTGTATAGATTCCCAGAGCATTTTGCATGTCCAGACGTGACAACTGCGCAATAGCTTCTTTTTTTATTCGTACGTACATCGGCATCACACTGAAACTGTAACCAATAAACATATGTGGGAGGGTAGTGCTTACAGATTAATCATGTGACTAGCTACTTCACAAACATCATCTTGGTGTACAATGGCTGTTAATTTGTCTTTTTTTAGAACAGGCTATTAATTTGTCTAATTGTGATGGTTAATTTGCCGGCAATTAGAAAAAAAAGCAAATGATGAGTCATTAAATTTTAAACCCATGTTAATTAACAAAAGATGTAGTTTTTGAACTAGTACTACTACACGGCCCGCTCTGCGTTAGAGCATCTCCAACGGCATTGCTATTCTGAATTGCTAAAAACTGGGTATAGCAAGAGGAGAGAGAAGATTTAGCAATCCCAAAAGTTTTTGCTCCAACAACATTGCTATAAAATTTAGCAATCCTCTCAATGACATGTGGGGACCGGTGCCAGGCGCGGATCAGCAGGAATCTAGGGGGCGGTGTGGTCGACTTGTCAATGGAAAAGGGGATGTAGGGGACCACAGAAACTGGGCTGCTAAAAATTATAGCATGTGCCTCTCCACTTTGCAAATATACCAAGTGTACGTGCAAATATAACAAACTTTGTAAAAAAAATTATGAGGCACTACTTATACAAAGGCTGTTGGAGCAATGGTTTTTGGACCAAATTGCTATATTTTCAATTTTTAACAATCTTAGCCAAATATACAAAGTCTGTTGGAGATGCTCTTATCCACTTGTTTATTGAACATTCACAAACATCTTAATTGGTGGCTGTGAAATCGTCTAGACATGTTTGTTAATCTACTAATTAAGCAAATTTGAGGGCTCGTGGTCCGCATTGATCCACATGTGCACAACCTCTACTGGTGGACACACGCGCTGCCCCGATTCCTTAAGTCTGTGCCCCTCAGACGCCGTACATGTTTGCATGACCCGATACATGCGCGTGAACCAGCTCTTTTCGTGGACTGACATGCATGTGAATAGGGAACAGGGCTAGATTCCCTAGCACGTGGTGGGGCTGCTATTTGCTGAATACGGCGCATAAAATAGCAATACCATGCACAAAAACAGTGAAATACTGTGATGACGCGGATCTAAACGGTGTCAGGACGGCCAGGATTCCGGCCGACCTGTAGCTCGGCCACCATTCGCATTTTCCGCAGTAAAATGGCAAAGTAGCCAGCACGTATAGACCACTAGCATAGTAGCCAGCACGTATAGACCATTAGCATATTCCCAAAGCTCCTGCCTCGAAAACGAAAACAGCCTTTTTTTCACAATGGAAGAATACCAGGATATTACATGGTACATGTTCATAAGGTTTCCAGTTTTTACTGGTGCAGTTCAAGCTGGAATTACAAATTATAAGTTCACTTGCTTCCACTGCTAGTTTACAGTGCATGAGTACTAACAAATTCACAGTTTTCAGTGGAGACCCGGGAGAAGTGAGAAATAGAAAATCTGTATATATGGAGCATGTGGCAAGCTTCCGTGACGAAAACAATCTAACTAGTGTAGTTTAGATCTTCTCTTCTCCCTCGCACAGAAAACAGGAATGGGGATATCTTTTCTGTCAGCTTAGAAACAGGGGCGAAACAAGAATGCTGGGATTTTACAGTGAGAGTAGAAGTTTGATCCAAACATCATGCCTTTTTCCACTACTGAGTCCAAGGAAGGTTCCCAGAGTATGGCACCATGCCGCAATAGGAGAATAGACCCTTCAATTCAGGGCAGCCATTGGGGTAAGGAATGGTACGGTGAAACGGGTCTCTCTTGAGCCTCTTTACACGAAGAGAACCAACACATCCATATGGATCTTCTTGGAACTGAGACCTGACAGAGGCTTCACCTTTCAGAGCTGCCTCCTTTGCTGTAGCTGTAGCTGGGGTACCTGAGAAGAAGAACCTTTCTTCTGGGAACCCAAGTGCAGATCTGTGCAATTGTGCAAACCTTTCCTCCTTAAAATCATAGCTTACGACCTAAGCAACAAAATGTTCAGAGTCGCAAATTAGCAAACTATCAGACATTCAAAACTTAATTGGAAGTACAGAAAAATGCATTACCAACAAGTAATAGGTGAAATAAGGTTTCAGCAGAAAGCCTTGACAAAAGGAAAAAAAACTTACAGTTATATTCTGTGGGTATGTTCCAGTGAGTTCTCTGAAACGGCAAACGCTAAATAGGAGATTCTCAAAACTATCTCGTGCATGCTCCTCAGTGAGTGCCCGGTTCCTTACACTATCATCATTTCCTGTGCATGTACATGCAAATAGTGAGAAGTTTTTGCCAGATGGTTGCCAAAATAACTAACGAACTCGAACTGGATACATAAACAACGGTGGTATTACTGTGCTGAGATGAGAAAGTAAACACGATAAACTTCAGGAAACATCAACCTCTTCAATCCTACATTCTGACTATCCATGTTTCAGAGATGGATTTATGAGCTGAACTATATGTTTGACACAATTAGAGAACTCATCAGCCATTTCCCAATGGCCTCTGCAAAATGTGATGCAAGCTTCCTGTCAATGATGTTTTGTACAGCCATTTTAATTATATACTTCCACAATAATAGTAATTCCTAAATCTATGATCATGCATCAACATACATATACAGAACCTAAAACAAGCATGCTGTTCGCTTTGCATTTTCATCAGAGCAACTGAGTGCGTATGTGGTAGTCAGAACTCAGAAGTGATTGTACATCTAGGCCTTGTTGTTTCAAGTCCAGGATACATATGACGAACAATCCCCAAAAAGACTAATCAGCACCACATTTCCAATCACCATTGTGCCAATAATAATCTTACCAAAGCACGAAAGAAGGAATGTTGATGTAACCTGAAACTCACCAAACCAGCCTTCCGACTCTGCAATAGCCCAGTAGCTCTGCGCCTCGCTCCTCGGCCCTGCATCTTTCCTCGTCTCCCCACCGCTAAACAGCAGGAGCGCGCCCTGATCCCTCGCCGCGATCTCCACCCCCTCCTTGATGTGCGCCAAGAAGGTGGCCGCCTGGCCGGGGT
Organism: Thinopyrum elongatum; assembly: GCA_011799875.1. NCBI lineage: Eukaryota > Viridiplantae > Streptophyta > Magnoliopsida > Poales > Poaceae > Thinopyrum > Thinopyrum elongatum. The sequence goes on along the minus strand of CM022298.1, from coordinate 444,836,782 downwards.
GCTTCTGGTACGGCTCCAAGAACCACGAATCCTCGCGGTCGATCTTCCCGCAGCTCGCGCTGGTGTATATCGAATGGCCGGCCACCATGACGAGGTTGCGGAGGCCCGGAAGCGGGTGCGCCCCGACCTCATTGCCGCCGCTCCTCATCGTCCTGAACCGGGTCTCGTAGACGGACAGCAGGATCAGAACGCTCAGCCCGAAGGACAGCAGGATGAGGGCGACCGCGACGGGGTGCGCCTCGTAGAAGAAGCGGATCCTCATCAGCGCCGAGCCGAGGGGGGCGGGGGCGTCGAGATGCGAGGCCTTGGGCTTGCGGCCCTTGCGGGGGATCCCGGACTCGAGATCGTAGTCGGCTCTAGGGTAGCGGAAGGACTTGGGGCTCCCGGGGCCGAATCCCTGGCTGCTCATCGAGCTCTCCGGAGCTCCGCCGCCTCGGGGCGGGCGGATCTAGGTGGTGGTGGAGTGGAGGAGAGAATTTAGAGCGGCATTGGATCGGTCGGATTGGAGCTCGGAGAGGTCAGAGATCAGAGCAGCGTGGGAGAAAGGGATCGAGGGAGAAAGAGGCGAGGGTACCGTGGAGGGTGGGGGACTGAGATCCAGTGACTTGCCCACTGCAAGTCACGTTGTAACATTCCCCTATGTATCAACCATCCATTTGAGATTCAACGCCTGATATTGGCCCAAGTGAAAACAGCACAGACCAACGCACTTACTGTGGCGCGTCCCGCTAATTGCGAGCATTGCCGCGTCATCGCTCTTTAAGCATCGTAATAATGGCCAGTCCATGTAAGATCAAAGCTACACGCACCTACGTCTACATTCCACGGCATGCAGCTCATAGGAGTACTAGTTTATGACAGGATTCATAATCACTAGATAGCTCCAGTAATTTTTTTAGATAAACACGTACCAGCTCGTTATTGACCACAACCGACATGTATGAGCTTTATCTCTCTCTCAAAAACAAATGCTAACGTGCGTGTAAAAAAACTTTCTAAAATATTCATGACATTTAAAAAATACTCATGACATTTAAAAAATACTCACACCTTTAATTTTTTTAAACATTATTAAAATACACAGTGACCATTGAATTGACTATGAATATTTTGTAATAAAATGAACAATTTGTTAATAGATGCGAATATTTTTTGAAATACACGATTAATAATTTTCAATGCACGATGATTTTTCTAAATACATCACAAACAGCAGCAGTCAATAATTTGCTCTTGGGTACAAGTGTTAAGTGTGATTTTCAATCTCGAGCAGAGTTAGTTGCAGTCCATAATGAGCTCCCGGTATTATTTTTCTCAATTTTAAGTGTTGAATGAACACAGAAAGAGAGTCCTAAGTGATTTCAATTTATGCAGTTTCAGAATTATATATAGTACACAGAAAGAGAGTCCCAAGTGCTTAGAAAATTGAAGCCCAAGATCCCAGATCATGATGATACACATCCTGTGGCTGAGAACATGAAGCTAAGAAAGGATGCAGGTCTCAGGCTATGGAGGCAGACAGACCCATATGCCACCAGAAGGAGGACTGCTGTAGACTACGGGTTCCACACAAAGGAACAACAAGATTTCTATGAGACTGTGCTCCTGGACAAGAAGCCCATAGTCAGTGATATGAGATGGGTTGACTGGACTTACATTGACAACAATGCAGATCACTTCCCAGGAGTTCATGACAGCTTCAGACTGACTAGAGTTGACAAATTTGTTGGCCAGAAACTCACCAAGTGGAATGATGAGATGGTGATGTAGTTCTACTCCACAACACATTTTTACCCAGATGGTAAAATTGCTTGGATGACTGAGGGTACTAGGTACCAGTCTACAGTTGCTGAGTGGGCCAAGCTTATCAATGCCCCTGAAGAGCAAGAGGATGACACAGATGTGTATGCCAAGCCAAGGAAAGGACACAACTCCATGGCACACATGTACAAGGAGATTCCTGATGCTGCCCTGAGTACTCACAAGTTTGGCTCTGTGTACTATCTGCTGTCTGGACTGCCCACAATCAACACTATCCTCAGGCACACATTGTTGCCCAAGTCTGGAGATGACAGGATGATAAGAGGACATTCCATCAATTTGCTGCACATGTTTGACATACCAGAGAAGTTCAAAGTGATGACATTGATTGTAGAGACAATCAAGAGGACTGCTGCTGATCAAAAGAGATCATGTGGATATGCTCCACACATTCAGATGCTCATCAACTCCAAGATGGGCAAAGGCACATATCTTTTGCACAAGGAGCACCTTCCCCTGAGGCCTGAATTTGAAGACAATGAAGTTGTCATGGATGCTACACATCCTACTTCAGTAGAGGCTCAGGAGAAGAGGGAGAAAGCTAAAGCAGAGAAGGCAGCACAATCTTCACAAGTTCCAGATGCTTCAACTGCTCACCTCAAGACCAAGCAGGATCAGCTGAGCTATCTGCTTGAGGCCACTATCAGAATTGAGAAAGGATTAACAACCCTGACTCAAAATCAAGAGAGTCTTGAAAGGATCATCAAGACAAAGTTTTATGATCTAGACTTGAAGGTCACAGAGATCCAGACTGCAGTTGAGCAACTCCAGGATGAAGCTGAAGAGAAAAGAGGGAGAGCTACCACTGAAGCTTTTCAGAGAGTGCCTAGGGCACAAAGGTCTGTCGCTGTGCCAGCCAGTGACACAAGGGCTACTACATCAGCACCAGCAGCTGCAGCCTCTGTTGTCCCTCCAGTTGCTACTCCACCAGCTCCACAGACCTCTTCGGATTCATTCGTTCCAGCAGCTGCAGCCTCTGTTGTCCCTCCACGCCACCTTCGCACTCCGGAGCTCCTGGCGATCGTGCTTAGAGAGCCGCATAGCACTATGCATTTTCAAGCTTTTTGGTAACTTGTTGCCAAAGGGGGAGAAAGTGTATAGATCATAGGCTTCGAGAGAGAGTGTTTTGCTTCTTTTGCCTCTCTTGCTACTTTATTTGCTTGCTCGTTTGGTTGATACTCTACTTGTGTGTGTGAGATACTTATATGATCATTTGCTTGATCATATCATACTTTAATGTTTGTGCTTGAATGATGATATTCTATCTCTCATATATGATCATTCTTATCTTGTCTTGGTAATGAGTGCATATTTTATATTCTATCATTTTGAGCGCTCCACCAAGATGTATGTGACATGGAAGAGTAACCCATGATCCTAATCGATTGTGCATTTGCATTCAAAAGCAAATTTTAAATAATGCACAAATTTAGGGGGAGCTCTTGCTTATCACATACTTCTCAAAGCGATGATGTACTTCATTTATATTATCATTTGTCGAAGCTTTGATCTATATGTTGTCATCAATTACCAAAAAGGGGGAGATTGAAAGTGCAACTAATCCCCGTGTGTTTTTGGTAATTCATAACAACATATAGCTCATTGAACTAATATCCATTCAAGATTAATGTTTCAGAAAGTTCAATGATTGGTATGGCATGGACTAGAGATGTGGACCCCTCAAAATGCTAAGGACACATATTGGCAAAAGCTCAAGACTCTACATTTTCATTTTAGTGATCCAAGATCACATTGAGTCCATAGGAAAAGCCAATACTATTAAAAGGGGATGAGGTGTTGCTTAATGGCTTGCTTGCTCAAAATGCTTAGTGATATGCTCTAAAAGCTCTCAACCACTTTCTCATTTCCACATATGTCCTAATCCTAAAGTCAAACTCGGCCCCACCGATTTGATCTATCCGGCCCCACCGAGTTCACTTGACATAGCCATTGCCAGAAACCCTAATCAGTTCAGTCTCACCGATAGGGATCTCGGTCTCACCGAGATGGGATTGCAAACTCTCTGTTTCCCTTCGTAACGTTTCGGTCTAACCGAGATGAGCGATCGGTCCCACCGAGTTGGTAATGCAAACTCTCTGTTTCCTTTTCGTAATGTTTCGGTCTCACCGAAATGAGCGATCGGTCCCACCGAGTTAGCCTGACCAAGTCTCTGTTTGCTTATTACTGAAATCGGTCTCACCGAGTTCATGTGATTGGTCTCATCGAGATGAGGTTTTGCCCTAACCCTAGCGCATCGGTCTCACCGAGTTGGTATTGTCGGTCCCACCGAAAAGCCTAACGTTCACATTTTGAACCAGGTCAGTCTCACCGAGTTTCACTATTTGGTCCCACCAAGTTTGGTAAATTGTGTGTAACGGTTAGATTTTGTGTGGAGGCTATATATACCCCTCCACCCCCTTCTCCATTCGAGAGAGAGCCATCAGAACGTGCCTACACTTCCACTACTCATTTTCTGAGAGAGAACCACCTACTCATGTGTTGAGACCAAGACATTCCAATCCAACCACAAGAATCTTGATCTCTAGCCTTCCCCAAGTTGCTTTCCACTCAAATCATCTTTCCACCATATCCAAATCTGTGAGAGAGAGTTGAGTGTTGGGGAGACTATCATTTGAAGCACAAGAGCAAGGAGTTCATCATCAACACACCATTTATTACCTTTTGTAGAGTGGTGTCTCCTAGATTGGTTAGGTGTCACTTGGGAGCCTCCGTCAAGATTGTGGAGTTGAACCAAGGAGTTTGTAAGGGCAAGGAGATCGCCTACTTCGTGAAGATCTACCCAAGTGAGGCAAGTCCTTCGTGGGCGATGGCCATGGTGGGATAGACAAGGTTGCTTCTTCGTGGACCCTTCGTGGGTGGAGCCCTCTGTGGACTCGCGCAACCGTTACCCTTCGTGGGTTGAAGTCTCCATCAACGTGGATGTACGATAGCACCACCTATCGGAACCACACCAAAAGTCTCCGTGTCTACATTGCGTTTGCTCCCTCCAAACTCCTCCCCTTTACCTTCATATGCAATGATTTACATTCCGCTGCTATACTCTTAGAATTGCATGTGTAGGTTGATTGCTTGACTTGTGTTAAGTTGCTAAAATCTACCAAGACATAAAATTGGGAAAAGGCTAGATTTTTATTTGGTCAAGTAGTCTAATCACCCCCCCTCTAGACATACTTTCGATCCTACAACAATATAATTTGCCATAAAAAAAATTCAAGTCATGCTTAAAAATCTACCGTCAAATTTTTAACATTCCCTAATATAAAAGCTTCGTCCTTGGCTTGGCAACACTTGTCTTCATGCAAATTTGTGGCGGTCACCCTTCATCTTTGTTGGTGCAATCGTATTGGAACTTTCCTGAGATAAGCTAGTTAGAAAACATTAGTTCCTTAAGATATATTGGCATTAATTAGCAAAATCCATCAAGGGGATTAGATGCACTGGTACTCATGTTGTTCCTACTCCCCATATTTCACTAGTACTCCTCTGTCCGGAAATACTTGTCAAAGAAATGGATGTATCTAGACATATTTTATTTCTAGATACATCTATTTTTATCCATTTCTCGAACAAGTATTTCCGGACGGAGGGAGTAGATGATAAAGGCAAAATCAAACTGGAAAAATAAGTTGTTCTTGACATGGAAGTCATTCCAAGACATCGTGTGGATATTTTTGTTCCAATAGTCCAATGCTCATCAAATGGCTCAATATTCCTATTGGTGATACAACAAGCATGCTGGGGCCGCGTGAAGAAAATATGCCCTAGAGGCAATAATAAAATGGTTATTATTATATTTCCTTATTCATGATAAAGGTTTATTATTCATGCTAGAATTGTATTGACCAGAAACTTAAATGTGGCACCCCGGCTCAGAGAAGACTGGAACGCCACGTATTCCAGCCCAGGGACAAGTCCTCTGGAATACGGCACTGTTGGCATAGAACAAATCAACTCTTTATTACAATGGATATGGTTACAAAGGGTATATGGATTACATCGGCACGGCGACACTACGCCTGCCTGGGGTAGCTCTATGCTAACAGCGGAGTAACTCTTTCAGCAGCGGAACAGCGACGGCGGTGACGGACTCCACTCTGCAGGGACTCTGGCTAGAACGCGTATCCTAGGTCGCAGACTCGGGATCCTCGACAAGCAAGCAATCATGGCATGACCTGCAAACTGGCATGACACGCCAGTGAGTACTTTGAATGTACTCGCAAGCTCACAACAAACATCAGCATTAAGGCAAGACAACATCATAGCAAGATAGCTACTGAAGTAGATGCAGTAAGGTAAAGCATATTAAGTAGTTTAATCCATACTCCGAATAACCTCAGGATCCAATCTGAATCTGTTCCAAATCCAATCCAAATCATGTGGTCATCCGGCCACTCATCTCATAGCCATCCCATGGCTAACATATCATATTCCTGGTACCATCTGCACTGTAAGTCTTACAAACTTACTCTCTTCTGGGTTGTCTCACAACCCTCCGAATACTCACGATCCACCGAGTACTTCTGATCTTACGACGACTTCTTCCATCCTTATCACTACTATGGTTGACCACCTAAAGAGGTCTGGACGGACTGTCCAATACCGTGGACACGGCTATTCGAATAGATTTTACACTCTGTAGAGGTTGCGCACTTTACCCACAGCATGGAGCACCTGACCTCGTGATCCCATTCGGGTGGACCAGCGTTGCTCCAACGAACCCCGCCTGACCCGTGACTCTCCCATCGTACCACCGGCGATCATCCTCCCCCGGAGTCCTGCCCTGGGTGGCCCCTGTGTCACCGCGTGACACCTGCCAAGGTTGTGGCTAACAAATTGTCCCAAACAGGGACTTGGTACCATATAACTCAACTGGGCTCACAAGGTTATCGTCGCCTACCGGGCCAGGGTAGCGCGCACGTATAACCTTCCCTGTTGGGCGGTACCGGTGAAAGAGCACGCGATCAGACCAAGTCAAGGCCGTCCCATACCGGCAAATGTGGCTGCACGAATAAGTCCGGACAGGTGACTCAAGATCAACCATGAAGTATCTAATCTCCGAATAATCTCTGTCACGGCTGACACCCCGATATCATAGCAATCCAAGTCAAAACGATATCTGGCTAGAAATCTGGTAACCAGTATGCTTAAGCCACTGCTACTAACTCATCTCCACGAACTTCCGGATGAAATCCAGAATAATCATAGACGGTAATCTCAACATCATGGCATCAACGAGTGGGTAAACTACTAGTCACTACAATCCGGTCATCAACATGGTAGTCACCTATCCAAGAATTTACTCAAGCATTGCATAATCTAATCCATTTTACCAATAGTCATACTTGCTATTAAAGTAATCAATTTAACTATGATATTGCAATGCAATTATGCAGATGAAAGTTGTGGCTTGCCTGGGGATGAAGGAACCATCGGGAAGGAGTGCGGAGAGTCCGCGGAAGTGATTGCCGAAAACAGTTCTCTCTCGAAGGGGGCTGTTTACGGGCAAGGGCAAAATGGTCATTTCCACTATGTGAACACCTAGTGAAAATGATACCAACAGATAGAGCCCGATGAGATGAAGAATTGGGCGTTGGATTCACCTCGATCGGAGTTACAGATAAAAAGATACAGCCAAGTGAAGTTCAGGGACCAATCTGTAAAAATAACTCTACAAACAGGTCCCTGGCTGGTTTTTTTCTTGAAAAGGATAAACGGCACTGTGCTGATGGGTTGCCTCGGGCCGAATCTCACCGCCGCTGCTGCTGTTGCTCATGGGCCGGCCCGCACTACTGTTGCCTCCTTTAAAAAAAAACCCAGTGGGCTCCTAACGGGCTGGCCCACCTTATCTCCCTCCTCCTCCCTGGCGCCCGACAGAAACAGAGAGAGGGGTGAGGTAGAGGCGCGACTGGGCTCGGCCAGTGATGAGCTCGGCGGCTCCGGCCATCTCCGGTGAGGGCGCCGGCGTCGGCGAGCGTGTTGAGGAGCGCCGCGTCCACCAAGGGTCTCTGCAGCGCCGGGGAAGGGCCGAGGGGCGTTGGGCCAAGGCGGGGACAAAGGGCACGACGGCGGCTGAATTCGGTGCGTGCGGCCATGGTGGCTCCGGCGAGGGGGCGGGGTGCTGGGGAGGGCCGCCGGAGTGGAGGGGTTCTCCTGGTAGTGGTGGGACGGAGAGGGGCGGCCTGGTTCACCGGAATTTGAGGTGGCCGAACCGACGGCCATGGCGGCAAAGGGTGGCGAGGAGGGCTCTGGAGCTCGAGGGGAGAGGGGCTGGGGCTTGCTGGTGCGGAGGAGAAGCTCGTGGGTGCCTTAAATAGCCTCGGGGAGGGCTAGACGACGACCGGAGTTCCCAGAAGCTCGTCGCCGTGGCGGTGACCTAGCGGCGAACCTATGTCGGCAGAGGCGGCCAAGAGCTAGGGGACGAAGGGAGGAGGTTCTGGACAAGCCACGCGTGCGGTGGAGGGCTCGCCGGCGCTCTCGGACGAGCTAGAACCCGCTGGAGACGCGCTCCCGACGCGTACGGAGCACAGAGCGCGGGTTTGGCGTGCTCTGCACGTGGTCACCGCGTGGCCACGGCATTGCCACGCCATACTTGGTGCCAAATCGTGTCTGGGAGGTTCTCCTTCCTTCCCGTAGATAACCTATGCAGCTAGATGGCTCGAGAGAATACTGGTGTGACTGGACTAAGGTCAACAAGCTTCTAGTAGCCAACTTGACCATGATTCTGTGACCAACAGAGAAGTGATAGGGTCAAGATGAGATGTCTGGGAGGTGTAGGGTAGGAAGGACTACAATCCTATTAAGTTTGGAGAGAAATGGACCAAGATTTAATATAGTTGCTTTGCAACTGACCAATCTGGTCCAGAAACCCAATCTTGAAGTGCCACTCACTTGGAGTAGCAACTTGGGCTGAAATTTGGTATAGCATGATGTTTTAGTCATATGAGAGTGTCATAAAAAATTCATGCCATTTGGACAAGCCGAATGGTACTTCCTTCACAAGGAACCTCTCTGACCAGAATCTAAGGAAAATTCTAGGGAACTATTAAGAAGATTAAATGAGCCCAAATTTTGTGGAGAGGTGTTATATGGGTAAGATAATGCTCTGGTAAATTTTCAGCAATTATGGAGCAATAGAAAATATAGTTGCTTCACAATGTGAAAATCTGACCAGAAGCCAAGATTTGAGGCTGTGCTCACATAGATGATTGGATAGGGTTGAAACTAGGTGGAGAGTCATGATTTGAGCATATGAAGATGCTTGCAAAATTTCAACTCATTTGGATACTCCTAACTAGGACTTACTTCACAAAGATCCCAGTTGACCAGAAACTTTGGAAATTTGCCAAGGGAGATTTAATATCCAAATGAAGTTGAATTTTGGCATGTGCCAATGATATGGATAGGAAAGAATGCCCAAAAAGTTTGAGACCAAGCAAGCAAATATAAAGGGTACTTGCTTCTCAACTTGGCAGCTAGGGCACAATCAGAAAATGAATATTTGTGAAATATTTTTGAACATGGCAAGGAAGGGTTTGACATATTTGTGGAAGATCTGACCCAAACAATTTATGAGAATTATTTGCGAATTTTGGGAATGATGGAAATGTGGGTTGCTTCACAACCCAGGACAGACAGGGTTATTCCTTTAATAGAAAAAGGAATTTTCCCAAGGAAAATAATATTGGGATTGGTCCAAGATGGAAATGGCAAGGTATTGGGATGGTTTTGAAGTTGGCAAGCCACTTGGGAAGAGGATGAAGGGTGATCCCTCCAGGTTGCAAGACTACTAAGTCACAGAAAAGCGAATCCAAACCAAAGTCAAAAGAAAAAGAAAATGGGCAAAATCCAGGGTGTTACAAACCTACCCCCCCTTAAAGAAATCTCGCCCTCGAGATTTGGTTGCTCAGAGATCAAACATGAATATTTCCACTTGAGGAAACCGTTTCCAACTCGGGTTTCCTTTTTACCTTTGTATAATACTTCCACTGAATTTCATATGACTGACTGCCTTGCTTCGGGGTGGTTTGCTTCACTGGAACCTTTTCCTGGCAAATCTTACCTCATATGCTACTCTGACTCCAATCCTTTATGTCTGCTAACCTGTCTGGGGCAATAAATTACCCTGACCAAACTATGTGTCCTGCTCGTAAGTCCGAGAGTGGTTCTTCATGAACATGTCGTGACGAGGTCCAACACAGACGACCATCCACTGAGTTGTGAACAGATTCTCTTGGTGAACACAAAATCTTTTACTCATTGCATTGGGTGACTTCAAATGGCTGTGTGTCCTCCAGGCTCAAAACAGTACCGTGAATCATACCATTCTCCTGGCGGAATCTGACTTCTCGCACGGGTTGATGGGTCGTCTTGGCTATCTTCACTATCTTGGGTATAAAGCTCCTACCAAATATTTGACTATCACCTGTCGTGACCAGCATAAAGGTGTATGACCTTATAACGATATCTTCTGTAGACTTGACTGACTATGGTTCTGACAGCAGAATCTTGTTCACGGTAGGTTATCCTTTAACTGATTCCCATATGTGAAAGCACATGCTTCGAGACTGTTGTTCATCCTTCTGATTACTCAGTCTGTCGGTATCTCTATATGGATGGTAGGCCATGTAATGCTTTAACATGGTTGCTGAATTTGAACTGCTGAGTTAATCTTTCGGCTGACCTGACCAGCTTGGTTGCCCTCTTCTGACAATTCTGAGCATATTTGGTTGGCTGGGTGGGTTGTCTCGATATGGGGTCCTTGCAAATGGAATAGACCCCGTGGGTGTGTACCCATGGTGACTGGTACCAAACCAGACTGTCCAGAGTATCTGTACCATGTTGATCTTGCAACCATTATCATACTTGCATGGCCAATCTTGCTCCTTCATTATGGTTCTCTTTGCCTGGATCCTTAGCTGAAAGAACTTGGCCTTATGTGTTCTTGGCTCTCCGTGTGACCATAGGTGTTGTCAGGTGCAATATTCCGGCAGGCATATTACTTCACAAGTCATAGCTGTAGGGTAACGACCGTCTGAACCCATGGATAAAACCGGCAAACAAACCAGTAGCCACCAGAACGGTCTTTACAACTCAGATCTGGGACATTACTGGAGTAACTCAACCCCGACTCAAGACGGCTGAAAAGCAGCTCAGAGCATGAGATGGTGTCGATAAGAAGAAAGTAGCAGTTCCCTAAGACGGCCGAAGAACAGCTCAGAGCATAGGGTCACTGCTACGGAGAGAAATTCAACAGCTGCCCGAGACGGCCGAAAAGCAGCTCAGAACACGGGCCAGTTGTTGACAAGAGAAATAAAAGTCGGCATCCACCTCGGACGGCTGAAAACAGCTCAGAACACAGGCGTGGTGCCGTTACCAAAGAAAGACGGGTAAGGGTTCCTCCACATCCCAAACAGCTCACTATTATGCATACAGGGTATTCGGCTATCCTTCTTGCTGAACACTAAGTTCATAGCACATTCTGGCTTGCTTTCAAGACATAGCAGGGTTCAAATTGTACTCATAGCAGACTCAAACCTTGTATATAGAATACACTGTGGATCATATACACAATTTGCCTTCTTGCTGATGCGATCATTACTGCTGTGAAAGTTGCACTAATGTATACTTGATGCTAATAACCAATCCAGCTAGGATATCATTTATATTCAGGCCCGATATTCCCGATATAACACAGTCTGCTGAAAATTCCATATGGCTGAGCTGAGCTTCCAAATGGCTGACTCTTCACTGAATCTTTGGGTTCAGGGTCAGTGAGCAACTTCCATAAGGGGAAAATAAGGTAACACCAAGGGCCCTAAAAAAACAAAAGAAACGACTAAAACAAAAGCACACAAAGCAGCAAAATCACACACACAAGCAATATCATATACTGCAGCTATTCACAGCAATAATATGCATGCCTACTTAAGCACACAAATCTCGCAAGAACTCCGGTATTACGATCTAACATGATGTGGCGATGTGCACGAAGTGAATCAATGTGTGGAAGAAAATTGGTGTAAACAAGGCTACACCAAATACGAGCTTAACACCGGTTCCATCTGGACGGACACGGTGGCGAGGACAAACTTGGTGATTGGGGGTCGGAACACAGAAATTACGACCACATCATCATCAAGCGTACGGAAGAAAACCGTACACGTCCAAAGAATAGGTGGCGGAATGAGTTAGTGGTGGAGAGAAAGGCTTGCAAGCATTGCCCTTTTCTGATAACAAGGATCAGTAAGGGTTGCCGAAGTGGCTAGTGGAATGGCATGATCCAGGATAGAACTTGTCTATCACCGAAATGATAGGGGTAGCTGAAGAGAATATATTGGTGTGGTACCGGTGCATCAATCTTGCTAGTGATTGACACCCCTAAGCACCTTGGCATCACTCCGCTGGGACGGAGATAACACCACACCAAGGAACAAATATGCAAATTGGAGAGCGCAGGTAGTGAATCGAAACCGATGCCACCTACACTCACCAGATCCATCGTTAGTGATAAGATATCTAGTCTATATGCATGCTATGCACAAGCAAATGCAACAAACAAGTGTAGCAAACCAACTGGATCCTATACTACCAGTTACTAACGCTTGCGCCTAGACCGTGCGTCCTATAGCCAGACCTGCTCTAATACCAACGCCTGTGGCACCCAGCTCAGAGAAGACCGGAGCGCCCCGTATTCTAGCCCAGGGACAAGTCCTCTGGAATACGGCACTGTTGGCATAGAACAAATCAGCTCTTTATTACAATGGATATGGTTACAAAGGCTATATGGATTACATCGGTACGGCGACACTACGCCTGCCCGGGGTAGCTCTATGCTAACAGCGGAGTAACTCTTTCGGCAGTGGAACAACGACGGCGGTGACGGACTCCACTCCGCAGGGACTCTGGCTAGAACGCGTATCCTAGGTCGCAAACTCGGGATCCTCGACAAGCAAGCAATCATGGCATGACCTGCAAACTGGCATGACACGCCAGGTGAGTACTTTGAATGTACTCGCAAGCTCACAACAAACATCAGCATTAAGGCAAGACAACATCATAGCAAGATAGCTACTGAAGTAGATGCAGTAAGGTAAAGCATATTAAGTAGTTTAATCCATACTCCGAATAACCTCAGGATCCAATCTGAATCTGTTCCAAATCCAATCCAAATCATGTGGTCATCCGGCCACTCATCTCATAGCCATCCCATGGCTAACATATCATATTCCTGGTACCATCTGCACTGTAAGTCTGACAAACTTACTCTCTTCTGGGTTGTCTCACAACCCTCAGAATACTCACGATCCACCGAGTACTTCTGATCTTACGACGACTTCTTCCATCCTTATCACTACTATGGTTGACCACCTAAAGAGGTCTGGACGGACTGTCCAATACCGTGGACACGGCTATTCGAATAGATTTTACACTCTACAGAGGTTGCGCACTTTACCCACACCATGGAGCACCTGACCTCGTGATCCCATTCGGGTGGACCAGCGTTGCTCCAACGAAACCCGCCTGACCCGTGACTCTCCCATCGTACCACCGGCGATCATCCTCCCCCGGAGTCCTGCCCTGGGTGGCCCCTGTGTCACCGCGTGACACCTGCCACCGTTGTGGCTAACAAATTGTCCCAAACAGGGACTTGGTACCATATAACTCAACTGGGCTCACAAGGTTATCGTCGCCTACCGGGCCAGGGTAGCGCGCACGCATAACCTTCCCTGTCGGGCGGTACCGGTGAAAGAGCACGCGATCAGACCAAGTCAAGGCCGTCCCATACCGGCAAATGTGGCTGTACGAATAAGTCCGGACAGGTGACTCAAGATCAACCATGAAGTATCTAATCTCCGAATAATCTCTGTCATGGCTGACACTCCTATATCATAGCAATCCAAGTCAAAACGATATCTGGCTAGAAATTCGGTAACCAGTATGCTTAAGCCACTGCTACTAACTCATCTCCATGAACTGCCGGATGAAATCCAGAATAATCATAGACGGTAATCTCAACATCATGGCATCAACGAGTGGGTAAACTACTAGTCACTACAATCCGGTCATCAACATGGTAGTCACTTATCCAAGAATTTACTCAAGCATTGCATAATCTAATCCATTTTACCAATAGTCATACTTGCTATTAAAGTAATCAATTTAACTATGATATTGCAATGCAATTATGCAGATGAAAGTTGTGGCTTGCCTGGGGATGAAGGAACCATCAGGAAGGAATGCGGAGAGTCCGCGGAAGTGATTGCCGAAAACAGTTCTCTCTCGGAGGGGGCTGTTTACGAGCAAGGGCAAAATGGTCATTTCCACTATGTGAACACCTAGTGAAAATGATAACAGCAGATAGAGCTCGACGAGATGAAGAATTGGGCGTTGGATTCACCTCGATCGGAGTTACGGATAAAAAGATACAGCCAGGTGAAGTTCAGGGACCAATCTATAAAAATAACTCTACAAACAGGTCCTTGGCTGGTTTTTTTTCTTCAAAAAGGATAAACGGCACTGTGCTGATCGGCTGCCTCGGGCCAAATCTCACCGCCGCTGCTGCTGTTGCTCCTGGGCCGGCCCGCACTACTGTTGCCTCCTTTTAAAAAAAACCCGGTGGGCTCCTAAAGGGCTGGCCCACCTTATCTCCCTCCTCCTCCCTGGCGCCCGATAGAAACAGAGAGAGGGGTGAGGCAGAGGCGCGACTGGGCTCGGCCGGCGATGAGCTCGGCGGCTCCGGCCATCTCCGACGAGGGCGCCGGCGTCGGCGAGCGCGTTGAGGAGCGCCGCGTCCACCAAGGGTCTCTGCAGCGCCGGGGAAGGGCCGAGGGGCGCTGGGCCAAGGTGGGGACAGAGGGCACGGCGGCGGCAGAATTCGGTTCGCGCGGCCATGGTGGCTCTGGCGAGGGGGCGGGGTGCTGGGGAGGGTCGCCGGAGTGGAGGGGTTCTCCTGGTGGTGGTGGGACGGATAGGGGCGGCCTGGTTCACCGGAATTTGAGGTGGCCGAACTGGCGGCCATGGCAGCAAAGGGCGGCGAGGAGGGCTCTGGAGCTCGAGGGGAGAGGGCCTGGGGCTTGCTGGTGCGGAGGAGAAGCTCGTGGGTGCCTTAAATAGCCTCTGGGAGGGCTAGACGATGACGACCGGAGCTCCCAGAAGCTCGTCGCCGTGGCGGCGACCTAGCGGCGAAGCCATGTCGGGAGGAGGTTCTGGACGAGCCACGCGTGCGGTGGAGGGCTCGCCGGCGCTCCCGGACGAGCTAGAACCCGCTGGAGACGCGCTCCCGACGCGTACAGAGCATAGAGCGCGGGTTTGGCATGCTCTGCACATGGTCACCGCGTGGCCACGACATTGCCACGCCATACTTGGTGCCAAATCGTGTCTGGGAGGTTCTCCTTCCTTCCCGTAGATAACCTATGCAGCTGGATGGCTCGAGAGAATACTGGTGTGACTGGACTAAGGTCAACAAGCTTCTAGCAGCCAACTTGACCATGATTCTGTGACCAACAAAGAAGTGATAGGGTCAAGATGAGATGTCTGGGAGGTGTAGGGTAGGAAGGACTACAATCCTGTTAAGTTTGGAGAGAAATGGACCAAGATTTAATATAGTTGCTTTGCAACTGACCAATCTGGTCCAGAAACTCAATCTTGAAGTGCCACTCACTTGGAGTAGCAACTTGGGCTGAAATTTGGTATAGCATGATGATTTGGTCATATGAGAGTGCCATAAAAAATTCATGCCATTTGGACAAGCCGAAATGGTACTTCCTTCACAAGGAACCTCTCTGACCAGAATCTTAGGAAAATTCTATGGAATTATTAAGAAGATGAAATGAGCCCAAATTTTGTGGAGACGTGTTCTATGGGTAGGAGAATGCTCTGGTAAATTTTCAGCAATTATGGAGCAATAGAAAATATAGTTGCTTCACAATGTGATAATCTGACCAGAAGCCAAGATTTGAGGCTGTGCTAACATAGATGATTGGATAGGGTTGACACTTAATGGAGAGTCATGATTTGAGCATATGAAGATGCTTGCAAAATTTCAACTCATTTGGATACTCCTAACTAGCACTTTCTTCACAAAGATCCCAGTTGACCAGAAACTTTGGAAATTTGCCAAGGGAGATTTAATATCCAAATGAAGTTGAATTTTGTCATGTGGCAATGATATGGATAGGAAAGAATGCCCAAAAAGTTTGAGACCAAGCAAGCAAATATAAAGGGTACTTGCTTCTCAACTTGGCAGCTAGGGCACAATCAGAAAAGGAATATTTGTGAAATATTTTTGAACATGGCAAGGAAGGGTTTGGCATATTTGTGGAAGATCTGACCCAAACAATTTATGAGAATTATTTGGGAAATTTGGGAATGATGGAAATGTGGGTTGCTTCACAACCCAGGACAGATAGGGTTATTCCTTTAATAGAAAAATGAATTTTCCCAAGGAAAATTATATTGGGATTGGTCCAAGATGGAAATGGCAAGGTCTTGGGATGGTTTTTAAGTTGGCAATCCACTTGGGAAGAGGATGAAAGGTGATCCCTCTAGGTTGTAAGACTACTGAGCCACAGAAAAGCGAATCCGAACCAAAGTCAAAAGAAAAAGAAAATGGGCAAAATCCAGGGTGTTACATTAAATACATGTGTGGATACATAAACAAATACTGTGTCCCTAGTGAGCCTCTACTAGACTAGCTCATTGATCAAAAGATGGTTAATGTTTCCTAACCATAGACATGAGTTGTCATTTGATAACGGGATCACATCATTAGGAGAATGATGTGATGGACAGACCCATCCGTTAGCTTAGCATATGATCGTTCAGTTTATTGCTACTGCTCTCTTGAATGTCAAATACATGTTCCTTCGACCATGAGATCATACAACTCCCGGATACCGGAGGAATGCCTTGTGTGCTATCAAACATCACAACATAACTGGGTGATCATAAAGATGCGCTACAGGTATCTCCGAAGGTGTCTGTTGAGTTGGCATGGATCGAGATTGGGATTTGTCACTCTGAGTATCGGAGAGGTATCTCTAGGCCCTCTCGGTAATACACATCATAATAAGCTTGCAAGCAAATGACTAAGGAGTTAGTTACGAAATGATGTATTATGGAACGAGTAAAGAGACTTGCTGGGAACGAGATTGAACTAGGTATGAAGATACCGACGATCGAATCTCGGGCAAGTAACATACCGACAGACAAAGGGAATTACGTATGTTGTCATAACGGTTCGACTGATAAAGATCTTCGTAGAATATGTAGGAACCAATATGGGCATCCAGGTTCCGCTATTGGTTATTGACCGGAGAGGTGTCTCGGTCATGTCTACATAGTTCTCGAACCCGTAGGGTCCGCACTCTTAACGTTCGTTGACGATATAGTGTTATATGAGTTATATGATTTGGTGACCGAATGTTGTTCGGAGTCCCGGATGATATCGCAGACATGACGAGGAGCTCCAGGCTGGTCCGGAGGTAAAGATTGATATATTGGATGATAGCATTTGGTCACCGGAAAGGTTTCGGATTGCACCGGATAATTATCGGAGTGCCGGAAGGGGTTCCGAGAGGCCACCGGTAAGCGGTGGGCCTTATGGGCCAAGGAGGGAGGCACACCAGCCCACACAGGGGCTGGGCGCACCTCTTCCCCCCTGCCCACGCACCAAAGGAGGGGAGGGAAGGAAAGGGGAGGCGCCCTAAGGCAGCCAGCCCTTTTCCTTCCCCCGCATGCTATATATGGAAGGGGGGATTCGGCCAGGGCAGGCGCCCTAGGGCTGCCGCCAGCCCCTTGGGGCGCTTTTTGGCTGCCTCACCTCCCCCTCCACCTATATATATGTGAGGAGGGGAAGGGGGCAAGACACACCAATGATTCCCAAGCCGTGTGCGGCGGCCCCTTCTCTCTAGTTCGTCCTCCGTCATAGTTTTCGTAGTGCTCGGCGAAGCCCTGCGGAAATAGTTTCACCATCACTGTCACCACGCCATCGTGCTACCGGAACTCATCTACTACTTTGCCCATCTTGCTGGATCAAGAAGGCGAGGGCGTCATCGAGCTGAACATGTGCAGAACTCGGAGGTGCCGTACGTTCGGTACTTGATCGGTCGGAGTGCGAAGAAGTTTGAATATGTCAACATCGTTACGAAACGCTTCCGCTAATGGTCTACGAGGGTACGTAGACACACTCTCCCCTAGTTGCTATGCATCTCCATGGATAGATCTTGCGTGTGCGTAGAATTTTTTTTGTTTTCCATGCAACGTTTCCCAACAGTGGCATCATGAGTCAGGTCTATGCGTAGATGATATGCACGAGTAGAACACAAAGAGTTGTGGGCGGTAATGTTCATACTGCTTACCACCAACGTCTTATTTTGATTCGGCGGCATTGTGGGATGAAGCGGCCCGAACCAACCTTACATGTCCACGTACATGAGACCGGTTCCACCAGCTGACGTGCAACTAGTTTTGCATAAAGGTGGCTGGCGGGTGTCTGTTTCTCCTACTTTAGTTGAATCAAATTTGACTATGGCCGGTCCTTGAAGAAGGTTAAAACAGCAAACTTGATAAATCACCGTTGTGGTTGTTTTTCCGTAGGTAAGAACGGTTCTTGCTAGAAACCCGTTGCAGCCACGTAAAACTTGCAACAACAAAGTAGAGGACATCTAACTTGTTTTTGCAGGGTATGCCGTGATGTGATATGGTCAAGACATGATGTGGTATACATTATTGTATGAGATGATCATGTTTTGTAATTTATCGGCAACCGGCAGGAGCCTTAGGGTTGTCTCTTAATTATTGTATGAAATGCAAGCGCCGTGTAATTGCTTTACTTTATCGCTATGCGTTAGCAATAGTTGTAGAAGCAATAGTTGGCGAGACGACCCCGACGCAACGATGAAGATCAAGGTGTCGAGCTGGTGACGATGGAGATCATGACGATGCTTTGGAGATGGAGGTCAAAAGCACAAGATGATGATGGCCATATCATGTCACATATTTTGATTGCATGTGATGTTTATCCTTTATGCATCTTATTTTGCTTAATTTATCATGAACTTAGTCCTGATAGTATTTGCAAATTTATGTTGTAGATCAATAGCTCGCGATATAGCTCCCCTGTTTTTGATATGTTCCTAGAGAAAACTAAGTCAAAAGATGATGGTAGCAATAATGCGGACTAGGTCCGTGATATAAGGATTATCCTCATTGCTGCTTAGAAGAATTATGTTTTTGATGCACTGCTAGGTGACAGACCTGTTGCAGGAGCTGATGCAGACGTTATGAACATTTGTCAAGCTCGATATGATGACTACTTGATAGTTTAGTGCGCCATGCTTTACGGCTTAGAATCGGGGCTCCAAAGACATTTTGAATGCCATGGAACATATGAGATGTTCAAAGAACTGAAATTGATATTTCAGACTTATGCCCATGTTGAGAGGTATGAGACCTCTGACAAATACTTTGCCTACAAGATGGAGGAGAAATAGCTCAGCCAATGAGCATGTGCTCAGAATGTCTGGGTACTACAATCGCTTGAATCAAGTGGGAGTTGATCTTCCAGATAAGATAGTGATTGACAGAGTTCTCTAGTCACTCTCACCAAGCTACTAGAGCTTCGTGATGAACTATAATATGCAAGGAATGACTAAAACGATTTCCGAGCTCTTCGCGATACTGAAATCGGCGAAGGTAGAAATCAAGAAAGAGCATCAAGTGTTGATGGTTAATAAGACCACTAGTTTCAAGAAAAAGGGCAAGGGAAAGAAAGGGAACTTCAAGAAGAATGGCAAGCAAGTTGCCGCTCCCGTGAAGAAGCCCAAAGCTGAACCCAAGCCTAAAACTGAGTGCTTGTACTACAAAGGAAATGGTCACTGGAAGCGGAACTGCCCCAAATAGTTGGTGCATAAGAAGGATGGCAAAGTGAACAAAGGTATATTTGATATACATGTTATTGATGTGTACCTTACTAGTGTTCATAGTAGTCCCTGGGTATTTGATACCGGTTCAGTTGCTAAGATTAGTAACTCGAAACAGGAGTTGCAGAGACTAGTTAAGGGCGAGGTGACGATGTATGTTAAAAGTGATTCCAAGGTTGATACGATCACCATCGCACACTCCCTCTACCTTTGGGATTAGTGTTGAACCTAAATAAATGTTATTTGGTGTTTGCGTTGAGCATGAATATGATTAGATCATGTTTATTGCAATACGTTTATTCATTTAAGTCAGAGAATAATTGTTGTTCTCTTTACATGAATAAAACCTTCTATGGTCATACACCCAATGTGAATGGTTTATTGAATCTCGATCGTAGTGATATACATATTCATAATATTGATGCTAAAAGATGCAAAGTTGATAATGATAGTGCAACATACTTGTGGCACTGCCGTTTAGGTCATAATGGTATAAAGTGCATGAAGAAACTCCATGCAGATGGACTTCTGGAATCACTTGATACTTGCGAACCATGCCTCATGGGCAAGATGACTAAAACTCCGTTCTCTGGAACAATGGAGCGAGCTAAAGACTTATTGGAAATAATACATACCGATGTATGCGGTCCGATGAGTGTTGAGGCACGCGGCGGGTATCATTATTTTCGAACCTTTATAGATGATTTGAGTAGGTATGGGTATATCTACTTGATGAAACACAAGTCTGAAACATTTGAAAAGTTCAAAGAATTTTAGAGTGAAGTAGAGAATCATCGTAACAAGAAAATAAAATTTCTACGATCTGATCATGGAGGAGAATATTTGAGTTACGAGTTTGGCCTTCATTTAAAACAATGTGGAATTGTTTCACAACTCACACTATCTGGAACACCACAACATAATGGTGTGTCCGAACGTCATAACCGTACTTTATTAGATATGGTGCGTTCTATGATGTCTCTTACCGATTTACCACTATCGTTTTGGGGTTATGCATTAGAGACAGCCGCATTCACGTTAAATAAGGCACCACCTAAATCCGTTGAGACGACACCGTATGAACTATGGTTTGGCAAGAAACCTAAGCTGTCATTTCTTAATGTTTGGGGATGCGATGCTTATGTCAAAAGGCTTCAGCCTGATAAGCTCGAACCTAAATCGGAGAAGTGCGTCTTCATAGGATACCCTAAAGAAACTATTGGGTACACCTTCTACCACAGATCCGAAGGCAAGATCTTTGTTGCTAAGAATTGGTCCTTTCTAGAGAAGGATTTTCTCTCGAAAGAAGTGAGTGGGAGGAAAGTAGAACTTGATGAGGTAATTGTACCTTCTCTCGAATTGGAAAATAGCACATCACAGAAAACCATTCCCGTGATGCCTACACCAACTAGAGAGGAAGCAAATGATAATGATCATGAAGCTTCAGATCAAGTTACTACTGAACCTCGTAGGTCGAACAGAGCACGATTCGCACCAGAGTGGTATGGTAATCCTATCCTGGAAGTTATGTTATTAGACCATGGCGAACCTACAAACTATGAAGAAGCTATGATGAGCCCAGATTCCGATAAATGGCTTGAGGCCATGAAATCTGAGATAGGATCCATGTATTAGAACAAAGTATGGACTTTGGTGGACTTGCCCGATGATCGGAAAGCCATAGAGAATAAATGGATCTTCAAGAAGAAGACTGACGCTGATGGTAATGTTATTATCTACAAAGCTCGACTTGTCGCAAAAGGGTTTTTCGACAAGTTCAAGGGGTTGACTACGATGAGACTTTCTCACCCCTAGCGATGCTTAAGTCTGTCCAAATCATGTTAGCAATTGCCGCATTTTATGATTATGAAATCTGGCAAATGGACGTCAAAACTGCATTCCTTAATGGATTTCTTAAAGAAGAGTTGTATATGATGCAACCAGAAGGTTTTGTCGATCCTAAAGGTGCTAACAAAGTGTGCAAGCTCCAGCGATCCATATATGGACTGGTGCAAGCATCTCGGAGTTGGAATATACGCTTTGATGAGATGATCAAAGCATATGGTTTTATATAGACTTACGGTGAAGCCTGTATTTACAAGAAAGTGAGTGGGAGCTCTGTAGCATTTCTAATATTATATGTGGATGACATATTGCTGATTGGAAATGATATAGAATTTCTGGATAGCATAAAAGGATACTTGAATAAGAATTTTTCAATGAAAGACCTCGGTGAAGCTGCTTACATATTGGGCATCAAGATCTATAGAGATAGATCAAGACGATTGATAAGACTTTCAATGAGTACATACCTTGACAAGATTTTGAAGGAGTTCAAAGTGGATCAGTCAAAGAAGGAGTTCTTGCCTGTATTGTAGGGTGTGAAGTTGAGTAAGACTCAAAGCCCGACCACGACAGAAGATAGAGAGAGAATGAAAGTCATTCCCTATGCCTCAGCCATAGGTTCTATTAAGTATGCCATGCTGTGTACCAGACCTGTACAATAGTGATCCAGGAGTGGATCACTAGACAGCGGTCAAAATTATCCTTAGGTACCTAAAGAGGACTAAGGAAATGTTTGTCGGTTATGGAGGTGATAAAGAGTTCGTCATAAAGGGTTACATCGATGTAGGCTTTGACACTAATCCGGATGACTCTAAGTCTCAATCAGGATACGTATTGAATGTGGTAGCAAATTAGCCAGAGTAGCTCCATGCAGAGCATTGTAGACATAGAAATTTGCAAAATACATACGGATCTGAATGTGGCAGACCCGTTGACTAAACTTCTCTCACAAGCAAAACATGCTCACACCTTAGTACTCTGGGTGTTAATCACATGGCGATGTGAACTAGATTATTGACTCTAGTAAACTCTTTGAGTGTTGGTCACATGGCGATGTGAACTATGGGTGTTAATCACATGGCGATGTGAACTAGATTATTGACTCTAGTGCAAGTGGGAGACTGATGGAAATATGCCCTAGAGGCAATAATAAAATGGTTATTATTATATTTCCTTATTCATGATAAAGGTTTATTATTCATGCTAGAATTGTATTGACCGGAAACATAAATACATGTGTGGATACATAAACAAATATTGTGTCCCTAGTGAGCCTCTACTAGACTAGCTCGTTGATCAAAAGATGGTTAAGGTTTCCTAACCATAGACATGAGTTGTCATTTGATAACGGGATCACATCATTAGGAGAATGATGTGATGGACAAGACCCATCCGTTAGCTTAGCATATGATCGTTCAGTTTATTGCTACTGCTCTCTTGAATGTCAAATACATGTTCCTTCGACCATGAGATCATACAACTCCCGTATACCGGAGGAATGCCTTGTGTGCTCTCAAACGTCACAACATTACTGGGTGATCATAAAGATGCTCTACAGGTATCTCCGAAGGTGTCTGTTGAGTTGGCATGGATCGAGATTGGGATTTGTCACTCCGAGTATCGGAGAGGTATCTCTGGGCCCTCTCGGTAATACACATCATAATAAGCTTGCAAGCAAATGACTAAGGAGTTAGTTACGAGATGATGTATTACAGAACGAGTAAAGAGACTTGCCGGGAACGAGATTGAACTAGGTATGAAGATACCGACGATCGAATCTCGGGCAAGTAACATACCGACAGACAAAGGGAATTACGTATGTTGTCATAACGGTTCGACTGATAAAGATCTTCGTAGAATATGTAGGAACCAATATGGGCATCTAGGTTCCTCTACTGGTTATTGACCGGAGAGGTGTCTCCGTCATGTCTACATATTTCTTGAACCCGTAGGGTCCGCACGCTTAACGTTCGTTGATGATATAGTGTTATATGAGTTATATGATTTGGTGACCGAATGTTGTTCGGAGTCCAGGATGATATCACTGACATGACGAGGAGCTCCGGACTGGTTCAGAGGTAAAGATTGATATATTGGATGATTGCATTTGGCCACCGGAAAGGTTTCGGATTGCACCGGATAATTATCGGAGTGCCGGAAGGGGTTCCGGGAGGCCACCGGTAAGCGGTGGGCCTTATGGGCCAAGGAGGGAGGCACACCAGCCCACACAGGGGCTGGGCGCACCTCTTCCCCCTGCCCACGCACCAAAGGAGGGGAGGGAAGGAAAGGGGAGGTGCCCTAAGGCAGCCAGCCCCCTTTTCCTTCCCCCCACATGCTATATATGGAAGGGAGGGGGGAATTCGGCCAGGGCAGACGCCCTAGGGCTGCCGCCAGCCCCTTGGGGCGCCCTTTGGCTGCCGCCCCTCCCCCTCCACCTATATATATGTGAGGAGGGGAAGGGGGCAAGACACACCAATGATTCCCAAGCCGTGTGCGGCGGCCCCTTCTCTCTAGTTCGTCCTCCATTATAGTTTTCATAGTGCTCGGCGAAGCCCTGCGGAAATAGTTTCACCATCACCGTCACCATGCCGTCTCTCTGCCGGAACTCATCTATTACTTCGCCCATCTTGTTGGATCAAGAAGGCGAGGACGTCATCGAGCTGAACGTGTGCATAACTCGGAGGTGTCGTACGTTCGGTACTTGATCGGTCGGAGCGCGAAGAAGTTCGACTACATCAACCGCGTTACTGAACGCTTCCGCTAACGGTCTACGAGGGTACGTAGACACACTCTCCCCTCGTTGCTATGCATCTCCATGGATAGATCTTGCATGTGCGTAGAATTTTTTTGTTTTCCATGCAACGTTTCCCAACACCGCGGCACAACCAAGCCCAAAGAAAAACAAGAAGACGGAAGAGAAACAAATGCCGACACCGGCAGCTTGACGAAAAGAAGAAGACCGGCAACCATTGCGCCCCCGGAGATTTCCCACCACGCGCCAAGCACACCGAAGCGTTGTGTACCGAGCAACACCTTCAAGAAGGAAAGCGACGACGGTGACGTTGCTGCTCGAACAAGTCCTAGGATTTCCCCCGGTATGCGAGGGGCAGTGAGGAGTTGGTTATACCCGAAGCCCTTCAGGAAGGAACGGCGGCGCCCGCAGGCGTCACCACCTCGGTGTCGGACGAGCCGACAGGGATTTCTCCCGATCCCCAACCCTCGCCACCTCGGCCGATCCGAGTGCTCCGCCAAACCAACCGCCCACCAACATGCGCCACCACGGTCCTAGAATCCACATCGTCACGAACCTGAGGCCATCGGCACGAGGCCGAGAGGATAAAGAAGGGAACAATGGACCCAGGGGATGCGGAGCATCCTACAGTCATCCCCATGTACACTCCGACTACTCCTCAAGCCCCAAGAGGACATATGACGAGACATCGAACATACGTCATTGGACACAAGGTGAACTCGCTCCTCTCCGAACCGTCACTCTCCACATGTGAGACATGGCTACTACCTCAAACGTATGTGCTATGCATGACCAGGAACCAGGAGGAAGGCCATGGAACAGCTAGGAGCATTGGACAAGACGGCGAGGACACCAAGCACGAGGAACAAGAGAAAGGGATGACAGCGGCCGGAAGACCGACGAGACGCCGGACGTCCGACAATCATCAGCCACCGGACGACCGGTCCTTATCGGACGTCCGACGCCTGGGAGGTTCAGCCAGCCAGCCGAAGGCCAAGTCTACAGCGACCGGACGACCGACCGAGACCGGACGTCCGACACCTCCAGCCACCAGATATCCAGTGCCACCGGACCCGAGCCAAAACGTCGGAAGTCCGGCCTCCTCCGGACGACCGGACGCCCACGAGCGACCAGACAACCGACACCCGTTGGACGTCCGACGCCTGTCTATGTACAGAGATCGGGCCCGAGGCCCATGTACACATTCACTTCGCCCCCAATTGCACTATGACTATAAATAGGACACCCCCTCCTCCTAGCTAGGGTTAGCATTGGTTTAGCTCATTAGAGAGATAGAGCTTTGCTCATCCACTTGATGCATACTCCATTGGAGACCGAGGCCTCCACGGAGAAGATCCCAAGTAGATTCAAGACCCCACAAGGGAAGATCCCCTCGTGGATTCAAGACCCCGTCTCCGGATCGGGAAGAACTACCGCGTCTTGTATCGTCCTTTGTTGTGTTTGAATCTTGTATCACTCTTCATGTTCATGGATCTAGCACATGTGTGATCGTTCTCGTTGATTTGAGTGTTTCCCCTTGTGTGTTCGTCGTGTTCTTCGCGGGATTTGCTCCAATCGTGAAACATCGGCCCTCTAGGGTTCCACCCTACATCATCTTGGTATCATGAGCCACGTTGATCACGAATTTGGAGTCTCCCCCACCGTTTTCTAGCCTTGTTTTGCTTGATTTCATCCTAAATCTGAAAATTCCCATAAAAAATAGCCCCAAATTTTTTTGTGATTTGTTGGTTTGATGATGTTTTGTTGATTTTGATCCATGGATTCGTTGTGTTTCAAGTTGATCTAGCTTCTCCACAAGTTTTCCCACTTTCCATCCATGAAATCTCCTCAATTTTGACCCCAAAATCATCAATTTCCGCCCAAAATCGCGTCCCGAAACTCGGATCTCGAGTTGACCCCGACCCACCAGACGACCGATGTTTACCGGACGTCTGGACCCTCCCGAAGCATCGGATGACCGACACCTTCCGGACGACCGGTGCCACCCAGCAGAACGGAAATTAACGGATTTCCGAACCTTCCGGACGTCCGACCACCAGACATCCAACACTTATCGGACGTCCGTAACCTGTAGAAACTGACTTCGCTGAAAACTTGTTTCGGCTATAACTAATTCATCCGGACTCCGATTTTGACGTTCTTTAGCTCGTTTTGAAGCTCTTGACATCCCCCATCCCATAAAAATACTTCCAACATCATTTGACTCCATCAATTTTTTTAACTTTGGCATCTTTGCCTAGGGCCTTCACCACATCATCCGCATTACCACCATAGCTTTCCGCAACCTAACACATTTTGATCCATATATTATTAGTGGTTGCTTGAGTAGTGATTCGAGTTTCCTAAGGTGTTTCAGCTACTTAGGGACGATTATTTCTTCATCAAGCACCACCATAACTTCCGCATAACCTTGCCCACCATACACTTCCGCTACCCCAACTTAACCCAATTTTGATTGAGCTTGTTTGACTTGTGGGTTGTGTCTCCTAAGGTGTTTTGGCTACTTAGGGACGGTGACTTCAACTCCGACTCGCATAACCCATCATTGCACTTCCGCAAAACCACAACCGCATTCCGCTACCACCATTTGACATTTGAGATTTTGAGTTCGCGGTTTTTCCGTTTCCTAAGGTGTTTCGGCTAATTAGGAACGGTCCAACATCGAGAACACCGCCACTCATCATCGCCTCGACTTCGTCTTCGACAACGACCACTTCACCATTTTGACACCCTAACCGTAAGCAAAAACGGTAACCTCTATATCATCTTGGTATCGTGGTATCCAATCATTGTACATTCATTCTTGCCACTGCATTGTTAACCCCTAGCCCATTTTGCATCACTTGCCTATCGAGACTAGCCTTTGAGTATTGCTGGCAACGTTACTTGTGCACATTAGTGATCATCAATCTGCCCTTCCATTGCATACATACCATATCATCTTGGTATCCATCTCTTGGTATCATCTTTTGTGCTAGAAGGTTGTTCCCGCATATACATAATTGATAGCTTCGTTTATGCATTTCGCATAGTGGCCATATAAAAAAAAAAGAATAAGCTTTTAAGCAAAGAGAGAAACAAAGAGCTTGTAAGCAATAGCCATAGCATCGCCACATTGCATATCATATATCACCATTGATCATCTTGGATCATTGTGTGTGAAACACCGGGAACCGTCCACACATAGCATACTTGGGATAGAAAATACATTCTGCATCTTATAGGTTGTGCACAACTGTCGTATCCGCCTATTGAGCAATCGTGCTAGCATCTCTCTTGAGTTGTGCAACACGAGCGTTTTCCATGGATTTCACATTTTGTGCTCATTCCTTGGTTGCACGACCCCATTTATCTATCCATGTGTGTGTTTCCGTGTACCATTCATTTGCTATTGGTCTACTTGTTTCACTTGCGAATTTGTGAATCTCTTTCAATATTATTGACTCTTGCTAACAATTGCATTAAATTTTTGTGCCACTATCCTCACCAAGCTCCACCAAAAGCTTTACTTGTGTAGGTGTGAGAATTGACAAGATCCGGTACCAGTTGTGTTGTTTCCTTGATATATTATTGAGTGATCATTGATCCATCTTCAACATTGGACAAGGTACATTTGGTCTAGTTCTTCTCTTTCTCCCACTCACATTTGCTCGAGTCTTGTGATGGATAGGCAAAGCATTTCATCTCCGGTCTTCGACGACAATGACGGCGCGAACAACTACAACACCAAAATTCCCCACTTCAGACTACAACAAGCAATGCAAGGCCTCGAGAACATCGCCACTGACTTACGACACTCTGATGCAAGGACAAGGGACTACTTCGACGACACGTTTGACTACCACAACAAAAGGATGGACAAACACATGGAGGAAATCCGACAAGTGTTGTCCAACTACAAGTCTTCGTCCCCTTCGTCATCCTCAAGGCGGCGGCGAGCAAGTCGAACATCTTCGGAGCGCCCATGTGATGCAAGCGCAATTCATCCACGTCCACATCTCCATGGTGACCATCATCAAATTCGTGATCCACATCGTCATGAAGGGCAAGTCACCTCCAAGAATCTTGTGCATGACGACGACGAACGACATCTACTACAAGCTCAAGCACGACAACGACACCATCAAGATGAAGATGCTCGACACGCGCAAACCTACAAGTCCCAACAAGCTCTACATCAAGCTACGGCCAACCTTCATGAGCACAAGAGAAGACCGTGAGACAAGCACCACCAACACTACAAAAAAAGTACACTTCCGTGATGATACATGTTTGTCACAGTAGGTCACATTTTCTGTCATGCATGTATATCCATGACGATTTTATGACAGAATCAAGATAGTCATACCTGTGCTGTCGTAGAAGTGTTCCATGACAATACCAAAATTATCATCACGGAAGTGTCCACTTTCATGACGATAAATGGCGCGTCATGGAAGTGCTTTCGTCAAGGGTAATCGACACGTGGCATCCATCGTAACGGATCGCCGTTAAGCTATCGGGTTCCGGTTTGGATCTGATAACCCGTTAACAGCCCGGACCAATGGCGATTTTCCATGTGTAAAATCATCATTGGCCGGAGGAAACACATGTCGGCTCCTCGGTGGGCCAGATGTCGTCCATCCAATGTACGAGACGTGCATATGATACGTCGGCACATGGCAGGGCCCAACAGAGGCCCATATAGGTTAAAAAGGCCGGCCCAGTCAAACGCCCGTAGTATTTACTCAAGTACTAGTGGGCCAGCCCACTAACGACCTGCTTAAACATGGCCCATTTACGGCCCAAAGCCAAATCTGACCCGTTAATTGTTCGCCGAGTATTTGGGCCCAATTACGGCCCAGTGACATTTTGGCCTGTTAGAGGCCTGATGTAGACATGGGCCCATTTCAGCCCGGTGTGTCTTTCAGCCTGGGAATGGCCTGTGCTGCCCATGGGCCATATATGGTCCGACGCGACATCTGGCCCACTAACGGCCTGTGATCAAGGTGGCAACAGTTCAGCCCAACGTGACTTTGGGCCTGTTAAAGGCCTGTCGTATAATTCAGCCCGTTGATGCCTCTACTAAGCTTTTGGCCTCTTAAAGGCCCATGAAATCAGTTGGCCAACTAAGGCCCGAGATATGTTTCGGCCTGGTAATGGCCAGTCATATAACTGGGCCAATAATAACCCGGTCTACATTTCAGCCTGCTAAAGGCCCGTGGACGACTATTGAAAATTGAGGCCCAACATGCATTTTGGCCTGCTAAAGGCCCATGGTATCTTCTAGGCCGTAACAGGCCAGCAAAATATTCAGCCTGTTAATGGCCCAAAGCTACATGGGCCCAACTAAGCGCTGGGTCCACTAAAGGCCCAACTAAACTTTGGGCCGAATGTAGGCCCGTGTAAGTTGTGGGCCTGGCACACAGTGTGAAGGGCCCCAATGGCCTTTCAGGACCAAGAAAGTTGCGGGCCGGCCCAATTGTGGCCCGCTAAAATGCAGGCCCATTAGAGGCAAATGTTTCGGCCCGGTCGACTACATCAGATTTTCACCTTTTTTTCAGATAGCAAATGATGGCATATACGGTAACTAGTAGGAATTAAGAACAAACCTACTCTGTACAATAAAGAAATTACGGCATAGTAACTTAGAATAAACCTACACTATACAATAAAGGATTTATTGTATATTACATCCACTGGGCATCGAAGTTCGCCACCAGTGATCATAAAGCGCAATGAAGCAGATTACAAAAATTGGATGCCATTGCAGCGTAACAAAATAATACTGAACCAAGACCACTTCCAAGACAGTTCAAGAAAGGTTAGCCTTGCACGGGAGCTACTGCGCAAGCTACTGAGCAAGGCTGTGAGACCGGCCTAGCATGTCGGTCATAGCTTCCAGGTGTAGCTGTTTAGTAATGAGATTCTCATTGGTGTTCCCCGCGATCTTCCTTAGAGATTGGACTAAAAGTCGAAGTTCAGTTGCAGAATGCCTTTCTGCTTGAACTTGAGACTGAAGAAGTCAAATTGATTCAGACAGCGAATTCTGTGAGCTTGTTTGACTGCTAGTCTCAAGTAACTTGAACATTGCATCAAGACATGACTTTGGGGTTGTCTCGCTATCTTCAAGATGGTTTGCCTTCTTTTTTTTGAAGTAATGGATAGTAGGAGAGGCTTCTAATGTTTTCTCATATATAAGACCCGGAAAGGGGTTACAAGTTACATTTTAGTGTACAAGCTATAGTAACTCCCACTAACAGAGAGGGGAGAGGGATGGGGGGTGGGAGATCAGGTAAGAGTGTTACAAAAGGATATCACAGAGGCTCTATGGGCCTCTCTAACCCTATGTTCTAGAAAACTAAAATCTTCTTTGAATCTGTTAAGCCAGGATCCCAAGCTGGGGTCCACCCCTCTGAAGTGTTTGTTATTTCTTTCCTTCCACAAGATCCAAGCAGTTGTCAGGAATATTTCCATGAAGAATAAGTTGTGCCAGGAGTCACAACCTCCTTGGACTGCTTCAAGTCGAGAGGTGGACGCGGGCCAGTTGATGTCCAGTTTCCTCCAGCATGCCTGGCTGAAAGCACAATAGAAAATCATGTGGTCCACGGTTTCTTCGATGGGTTTCCCACAGAGGAGACAGTCAAAGTCATCTCCAATGTTGTAGTGACGTCTCTTCAGCATGTTGTGAGTGTTAAGCCTGTCATGGAGGAGAAACCACCCAAAAACTTTGATTTTCATTGTACATTTGGATCGCCAAAGCCATTTGAAAGCAGGGTGTGCCTGAATATCTTTGAAACAGAACTTGCAGTAGTCAGCCGCTTTGAATTCCACCTTCCCCAGATACAGTACCAAATATCATTAGTTGTGGAGGAGGGGCTTAGTCTCCTGGACAGGTTTTGCAAGTCTCACACTTCTTCCAGGGCTTGGGGGAGAGGGGGAGATGGAAAATTTCATGCAGTGTCGTGTTCTCCAAGAAACCTTTGACCGAGGCGTCTTCATGCTTGGCAAAAGAGAAAGCACGTGGATGGCTGTCTTCAAGGGTGTTGGCGAGCCAGAGATCCTTCCAGAATAGGACCGACATGCCGTCGACCACTTGCACTTGTGTAACCCCGCGGTACGTTGGGCTAAGCTTGAGAATATCTCGCCACAAGAATGAGCCCACAGGATCT
The DNA here is from genome assembly GCA_011799875.1 of Thinopyrum elongatum. Taxonomy (NCBI): domain Eukaryota; kingdom Viridiplantae; phylum Streptophyta; class Magnoliopsida; order Poales; family Poaceae; genus Thinopyrum; species Thinopyrum elongatum. The sequence continues at coordinate 444,805,250 of CM022298.1, read as the reverse complement.
GTGGCATGTGGAATCTTGTCAGTGTAGTAGGTGTTCCAAATCAGATCAACCCAAGGTATATCCTTCTTATTATAGAACTTGTGTAAAAATTTCAGGAGTAGAGCATCGTTCTGAACTTTCAAGTTTATCACGCCAAGTCCTCCGTGTTTCTGGGTCTGCAAACCCTGTCCCATGCTGCCAAGGAGTTACACTGTTCACCCTGGTCGGTCTTCTTTGTCCAGAGGTATCTGCGTCTGATCTTATCAAGCATTGCAACGATCTTTGGAGGGATCTTGAGAATGCACATGGCAAAAATCAGGAGGGACGTGACTGTTGCGTTTAGCCAGGATAGTTTGCCCCCATAAGAGATCATAGCGATAGAGGAGGTGAGGCGTCTCTCAGTGCTGCAGACTAATGGCATTAGGTCTTGGACAGTGGGCTTGGAGGTACCCAATGGCAAGCCAAGATATGTGAATGGCATTTGACCCATAGAGCAGCCGAAAATGCGAGCTATTGTGTTTGTGTCATCATCATCCAGGTTGATAGGGATCAATGTTGATTTATGAAAGTTGATTTTGAGCCCGATCGAAGAAGCGTAATCACATAGGATCCCTTTGATGATCGTGGCTTGTTGCGGGCAGGCAGGGAGGACAATAATTGTGTCATCAGCGTACTGGATGACGGGATAGTCAGTTTGGCTTGAGCATGGGAAAGGCGGATCAATCAGACCCCATCTATAGGCATCATTAATAGCAGATTGTAAGAGGTCCTCTGCCAGGACAAAGATGAGAGGGGAGAGGGGATCCCCTTGCCGGACCCCGCTGCGACATTGGAATGATCAGCCAGGGACACCATTAAGGACCCAAGAGCGTCCGGAGGAGAAGATACATTTCATCCAGGCGATCCACTTGTCATTGAACCCCATATGTTTCATAATGCTAAGCATTGGATCATGGCTTATTGTGTTAAAGGCTTTTGCAAAGTCCAACTTAAGTATAACGATTCCTCTTCCCAATGTCTTGCATTGGTGAATGTATTGGAAAGCCCACGCAAGGCAATCTTGTATAGATCTGCCACAAATGAAGCCATATTGGTTACGGTGGATCAGCTGCAGAATAACTCATTGAAGACGATTAGCCAGTAGCTTGGTGATTAGCTTAAGGCAATAGTTTAGGAGTGTGATGGGGCGGTAGTCATTGACAATCTCTGGAGAGTTGATCTTGGGGACGAGTATTATCAGTCCATCATTGATGCTAGTAAGGTCAAGGCTGCCTTCATAGAATTGTGAGCAGAGAGAATAGAAGTCGTGTTTGATGATGGGCGAGCAAGCCTTGAGAAAAGATCCACTAAAACCATCCGGACCAGGAGCCCGATCGGCGGGCATCTCTTTCACAACAACATCAATCTCAGCATGAGTAAACGGCTCGGTGAGGTGATCTAGGTTCGATGAGCGTCTGATGATAGATGGAAGGTCAAAACGCATATCCGATTGGGAGACAGTGCCAAGTCGGTGTTTATATGTGTGGAAGAGCAACACCTCTTTACCAGGGTGATCTTCAATCTAGTGTCCATCATTATCATGAAAACAGGCAATATTGTTTTTGCGGTAGCGTTCAGTGGCAACTGCCTGATTTTTGTGTGTGTTTTCGTCCCCGAATTTCACCCAACGGATCGTGCACCTCTTCTTCCAATATTTGTTTTGATATTGTAGGAGTCTTAACAGATGTTTCTTAAGAATCTTCCTGAAGTTTGCCTCAGGGATCGACAAGATACGCTTGTTCTCAAGTTCATCAATGTCAGCCAGTGTCTCATTGCTATTGTTAATGGCCACAGTCAGACGAGAAATGTTTTTGCTCCAAATTTTTAGCACGTGCCTGAGAGCATTAAACTTGCGGCAAAGGACTGTAGCAGCATTGGGGGAGCGGACCGGTCTAGACCAAGTGTCTTGCACCAGGTCCATGAAACCAGGATGAAGAATCCAAAAAGGTTCAAACAGGAACAATTTACAACGTGGAATCTTCGTTTCTATGGAGATGACACAAGGGATATGGTCCGAGACAGGCTTACCAAGGGGTTTAACCAAGGTATTGGGGTAGACAATGGTCCAGTGGAGAGATGTCAGGAACCAGTCCAATTGTTCGAGCAGAGGGTCTTGTTGCATGTTACTCCATGTATAAGCGCATCCTTTAATGGGCAGCTCGATCAAATTTTGTTTACGGATAATATCGTTGAACGTGAAAATATCTTGAACACTACCACCAGGCTTGTTACGGTTGTCTGGGGCTCTAATATAGTTGAAATCACCTAGTAATAGCCAATCTTGCGTATGAGGGATATCCAAGTCATAAAGCCAATTGGTATAGGTGGTACGTTCATCGCCGGTGCAAGGGCCATAAATGTTGGTTAGCGTCCAAGTTTGGGGGCATTGTGTACTAGTGAAACGTATAACTAATGCAAATGAATCAGAGAACAATATAGAGCCCGTAAACATCGAACTTTTCCAAATAGTGATAAGACCTCCCGAGGAACCCCGCGATGGAACAAAAGCAAACTGGTCAAATTGGCGAGGACAACAAGTCTTAATGAAAGCAAGGTCGAATGAGGTCTTTTTTGTTTCTTGCAGGCAGATATAGAGCAACCTGATGATATGATCGCATTATGGAGAGCTAGTTGTTTGTCTTCAGAATTTAAGCCCCTAATGTTCCATGACAGTACGTTCCAACTACACAAAAGAGGCATGGGGCTCGACTGAATTAAGCAGAGCTAGGGGAAGCAGCATCTTCTGGGGTTCCTGTAAAAGGAGAGCCTGCAGACGAAGCACCGTCCGTGGAAGGTGCCACCAGGAGAGCTTCAGTCGTCAGTTCAGATTCAGGAACACCACAACGATGAACACCAATATCATGAAGCACCTGGATTGGAGTTGGAGGGGGGATCTCATCATGTGTTATGTTGTCACTGGAAGAAGAGGAGCCCATAGAAGGGATCAGCCTTGGCTTAACTTTGGAGATCTCCACACGTACCTCAGCGACTGGATGCACATGAAAGCCATTATACTTGTTAATCCTGGTACTACGCCGCACTTCAGAAGTTGAGATGGGTGTTGGAGGTTTGGTACGGCGGCCACGAGTCACCAGAGCCCCGGAGGTGGGGTGAGGTTCAGGCCAATAGCAACAAGCCCCAGCCCAGGAGAGGGCAGCCTGGGGATGGAATCTTCAGTTTGGGCAGCAACAGGGATCTGCACAGTCTGAATATCATCTGTTTGCAGGGGAAGACCTGAAATCACAGGAGCCACAGTAGCAGATGGCATAGCAATTGGAATAGCAGATGCATCTATAGGATCAATACCAGCAGTTGTGTTCATGTAGCTTTCAGGAGGGTCAGACACCTCAGATATCTCTTCAATGATCACAGAAGAAGCATGAGCTGATGAAACTGTCTGCTGCATGACCTGAAGACCAGAAGGTTCAGATGTAATGAGTACAGAAATCTCAGCGCTGCCATTCCACAGACCATACCCATTCCTCCTCGGTCCAAAAGTTGCCATCATGGGGCGAAGTGCTCTGAACAGAAAAGAGTTAAGTTGCTGTCGTGGCACTAGATCAGAAATAAGCAGAGATAACATGTCATTCCCTTGAGCAGAGAGGCCAAACTGTATGCCCTGATGGTGAAGTGTCACAGTGAGGGCTATTAAATCAGAGATGTTTGGCTGTTCAACTGACCCATGAGACTGAAGAGGCACCATGACTAGGACTGAATCATCAGAGCTGCTGTCATCATAAACCATGATCGAGTCATTCCAAGCTTGAGAGGGGCTATAAGTGGAGTTATTTTCTGGAATAAGGCCATCCTGAACTGTCAATCCTTGAGCAGCTAACCAAGATTGGTAATTGACCAGATGGGGGGCAGGGGGAGTGGGGGCATAGGAGGTGCCGGCCACGCACCACAGCCTCCATTACCAGGCTCAGGTACATCAGCATGAATGTTCTCACCATTGTTCGCAGCTGGGGGAGCTCCATTCTGGACTAACCAGTTGTGCACTTGTTGTTGATAGAGTTGCTCGACAATGAGCTCAGGCCCAAATTGAGGATGCGGATTACCATCAGGAGGGGGGTTCTTCACCAGTCGGGAGTACCTCAGGCAGAAGGCCATTCCCGTCATTGCTGTGGAGGATCGTGACCTGTACAGTCCAGCAGCCGTGAGCTCCACCCAGTTGCCAGACGACAAAGCTTTTGGGAATCAAACGCAGACGAATGACATGGGCCTTAAGAAGGATGAAATGCCTATCCTGCCGTGGGTTGTACGAAGAGACCAGAGAGCCAAATCCACCCAAAGACTTATTGATGTAGTAATCCGTTTGGTAATCATACGGAAACCCGAAGTACATAAGCCAAATCTCAGGCCCAAAAGAAGTGGTTCTTCTGTTCAGAGCTTCATTGTGGGGGACGAAAGTAATGAGAAGATCCTCTGCCTCAAGCTCGATAGGAGTAGCAACCGTAGTGTCCCGCATAAACGAGTCCACAAACCCAAACAAACCAATGCCAAAGGGATGATCACTAACTTCAGTTGTAAAGAGTTGGGATTCATGGAGTAGACCTACTATCATGTTGCGGATGGCCGCCCGTCGATGGAGAGGAACACATTCGCTGGTCTCGGCGATAGCCAAGAAGTCGTGGTTGAGCGGCGGGATTGGGCTGACCACCATCCCGCTGCGGACGAGACGATCAACGGGTCCAGGCTCGACGGGGAACCCAGGAGGGAGGAAGGGCACCAGATTCAGTGGATAGTTCGCCATGGGGTTGGTGCTCGAGGGTGGTGGTGGATGCAGTAGTGATGATGGGACAGAGCAGGGCGGGGGCATTTGGGAAATCGAGGGAGGAGGAGACAGAGCGTGAGGGGCGGGATTGGGGGGCTAGGTTGCCTTAGGAACCCATTTCCAATTTTTGGCAAATATTTTTTGAAAGCAAGACCGCTCCACGTGGCCATAGTTGCCACAACCCATGCATCGAACGGTGGGTAATGAACGTCTCCTAGGCTGTATCCCTCCCAGGGAAGGTACAGAAGATCCGGCATCGATAGAGTGATTTTGTTGCCTTGAATTTTGATTATCAATTGACCGGGACTTGCCATTGCTTGGGCATTGAATTGCCTTGTGATCAGGGGCTGAGCATTTAAGACAAATAAGGCGGGTTTGGCAAGAGATTTTTTGGTGTCCCCATTGAAGGCAGCGGGAGCACAGGGCAGCCCAATTAGAGGAAATATTGGTAGTCTCCACTAGGGAGTAATGGGCTTGGGCTAAATCATCTTTGTGGCGGGCCGAGAGCACGGGTGGCCAGGAAAACATGTGGAGGTGCGTACTTGAAGGCCGAATTCAAAAAACAGCGGGGTAATGGAGGGTAAACAATATTATAAGGGCATTTAAATTCTCCTAAGTGAATAAAAGCAGATGGTTGTGAGTCCTCCAACTCCGCCTGAGACAGGAAATGCTCCATTAATTTTACGTGATCAATGGCAATAATGTCTGTCGGGCATGAGTCAAGCACCGTAATATTCTTCGATCGGGGAAAAGGACCCAAAATGAATTTGAATATCCTGATGATGATTGTACTGTTCCATGGAAGATGATGATGCTTCAGCCGCATGTTTATTCGAGAAATTCATATGATCCATGGGAACAAGCCCGAATTTGCTTAAAACCCCGTCAGAAGTCGGAAGCAAACTTGGACCATGATGTAGGAAATTCAAATTGGACTTAAGTGCCACAGGACTATGATCAGAGATCTCAGGCAAGGTGGTATCTGCATGCCAGCTTGAATCAAATATAGGGGCTCATGCAAAACAACCATTGAACAAGTGGAAATGGCAAATAAAGTCTGGCCAAATATGATCTTTGAGTTTGTAGATGAAATGCCCCACCTTATTGCTTGCAACTGAGAACCGAAAGGATCAAGCATTGATTTGAACCACATTGAAACCTTTGTAAATACCCCCAATGCAACATTGGAGGGCAACCCCCACAGAATCCACCGAGAGAGGAAAGGAGGCCGAAGAGAAAGAGACCACCAGAAAGAACTCCTTGGAACCATGAGAGGGCGAAAAATGGACCGTAGAACCAAATTTTCTTCTCAACTGTTGGGCCAGGGCAATGCCCGGGGTGAAATCCCAATGTAAAAGACCTTCCATGGGAATCCCAATGTAAAAGATCCACAAAAACAAGCATACATATAGGGAGTATTGAGTAATGTGCATGGTATGAATGAGGAATTTGGTTTTACAACTAAAACATGGAACTTACAGTTGTTGTGACCATGCTTTTTCCTAGAAACAACAAACTAAACAGCAGCCGATGATAGGGAGTATGAGCAAATTAAACAACAGTTGAGGATAAAGGCTTTAGAAGGACTGACTTACATTAACAGTTAACACCGGCTCTATAATGCCCTTCTCCATGTCAAGAGAAGGATAACTCAAGAATTTCAGCACATAAACTTCTTCATAAGCATTGCCTGTACTCTGCATTTTGTAGAGAGTAATTATAGATATGATAATACTGGAAGGGATAGAGGATAATGAAGATAAGATGCAGATTGATGCTACATAATCAACTACCAATCCCTGTAAGTACAAGCGTTACAGGACAAAATGTACTGACAAGAGCAATGGACTACACTTCTGCACTGGCATTGTTTGTGTATTCAACTTTTTGGTAAGATTAAATATAGATCTGATATTTTTTCCATAAATGGTGGGCGAGGGAGATAAGATGCAGAATGCTACACAATGAACCAATCCCTCCTTCCCATAATATAAGAGTGTTTTGTACATTGGTGTACTGTACAAAACGCTCTTATATTATGGGACGGAGGGAGTAGCTGTTAATGTAAGTACAGTGATAGACGATGTTCAGTCCATACAAGAGGACTTCAGAGCTAAACCTCTTCAAAAGCATTGGGTTGATTCTAAATTTATGTAAGAGACGATACGGATCTTATAATGTCCACCAAATGGAGGATAACGAGGCTAACATGTGCAGTGATGCTACATAATCAACCAACTATGAAAGTAAGTATGGTCATACAGAGCAAGAGGTACTCACAAGAGCAATGCAGTGTGCAATATAGTTGCGAGATTATGTGGTCCCTTGAGAATGAATGTTCTTCTGCAAACAGTTTTCGTACAAGTGAGACGGTAAGGCACATGCAGAAATGTAGTTTAAATTGTGATGTGATATCATAGATAGTACCTTACGCTGCAGACGAGACCAATGTGTAACAAGATTATTCCAGTCATTGTCTAATAAATGTAGCACCGGAAACTTTACAGAAATTTCGTTTAGAGGCTTGCCATTGAAGTGCGCTTGCATCAGGTAGGAACGATACTTCATCAACAAGTGCTTCAAAAGTGCAACCAACCCTTGCTCGTCTTGACTATCTAGTTTGGTCCTCGCCTATTTAAAAGAATGAACTCTTGTGTCTTCTGTCAGCAGAAACATATGCAGTAATTACCATGAATAACATTAGTACATTACTTACGCGTAAGTTGCGGAGGAAGATTGGAAATTGTTCTTTGTCTGGGGTATAATCTTTCCATGAAGGAAAGATGCGCACAAAGTTCCTGACAACAATATAAGCTTCGTCTTATAAACTGGGAAGAAGTGTAATAGGGGTCCTATTTGCTGCAATTGGGGATCTCTCTCGTTCGAAAAGGGATTTGGCAACTGGATTTGGTGTACTCTTTGCTGGAATGGGGGTTTTGCGTCGTAGAGCTGGTGCTATGTCAACTGGCATCATCATACTGTTTGCTGCAGTTGGGGTCTGCTGAGTTGGGGCATCAGAGATGGCCAGTGTAGTAGGGCTAGAGTCTGCTAGAGTTGTGGCCGTGTTTTCTAGGTCTGGTGATATTGCAACTACACCTAATGGGCTATTTGATTTATCAGGTGTCACTACCTTTTCCAAATACTTTGTTCGTGCTCCTCCGCGATCGGCAATCACACTCTTCCTTTTGAACGTCTGATACATAAGAACAGCATTTGAATGGATAAATATGGTATGATGACAGATGGAATATGTACTGAAAATGGATAGGCATGGCGTATTCACATACACGATGTGTAAACTAAGCTAATGGTAGTGCAACAAAGTAGAAGCAATGCAAAGCATCAGTTGCAAGATATGTGCGACCAATATAACCTTGGAAAGTTAGAGCAAGCACCTTGATGGGTGAATAAGATAGGGCATCTAACTCTGACTCCTCCACTAGGGAGCTACATTGACTTAGGTCTCCCTCTAGCTCAGAATCATTGTTAGGATTATATTCTGAACACGAATCTGTAGGTGGAGAGTGTTTGCATTGCATTGCATCCAGACTTGATTTCAGTCCCTTAATGCCAAGTTTGACAGCCATGGCATTGTTCTGCTTTATTCTTTTCATGTGCACAAGCTCATAATCATTATGATGCTGTTCAGTATCTGAGATTCATGAAAACATAAAAAGTAGTCAGATTATCTATGGAATGCATTGCGGATTCAACTCGAAGAGTGTCTCCCTACAAACCCCTGCGTATACAAAGTTCATCCCCCAACCATGCTGACCAGACCACACACAGAAATACAAACCTCTTATGTCTTTATAACAGATGGACACACATTTCAAAACTGAAGTAGGAACATTAGAATCATATCAAATTCGTATTTGAACAAATAAACTAAGGAATTATGAGTGGCATAATGTTTAGCTTCAAGGGTGGAGTGCTGGTAGTGCGACACAAAGCAAGTAGGTAGATTGTATTCCATGTAAAAGATCGTAGTCTATGTAAAAGGTGGATATGACACTTTCTTTCTATACTATGCAGTGTTCGTTGCCCACACATGATGGAAGAGATCACACAGAGAAATACTATTCACTCATGTCTGCGGTTCCAGTATTTTGAAACAGGGTGGTCCACCCTAAAAGAATATTGACAACAAATATGACAAGGCAAGCATAGAGGTAGTGAATTAATCATTACTTGTCAGCTTACTAGGACAAGTATGCAGAATTGTAACTGCAGTAAGAGACCGTCCAAAATCTGAATCAAGAAGTTGGTCTAGCACTTATTGTTTGCAACTAATCGACGTGAATAATTGGATATCATATCGAATGAGTAAGAAAGACAAGTAAAATTGTCAACAAACCTGGCCTGCAGTAGTAATCTGGGTCAATGTCACTATGACCAACAATCCAACATGACTAGTATCTGTTCCTAGGGCCGGAATTTTGAAACCCTGTGAACTTTATAGGTACTAAAGATTACTGAAATATCTGAACCATTAAGTGTAGGTAGCACTCAGCACACAACAAACCCTAATGACAGTCCTGCCTAATGAGTAATGAATCAATTAGAAAATGGGTGATGGGGAGTGGCTGCTGAGTGTTGAGGACATATCTCAGGATAAATCGGGTTGGCTTCATGGGTGCTACACGCCTGAGCCCTGAACGGACTGGGAAGGTAGGCACGGCGGCCTGCCCGGGTAGCGGTGACGCTGTTGGGCGAGCGGCTCCTGACCTCCTGTTAGTCCGGCGTCTCCTCCTAGAGTCATGCCATCCGGGGACGGCAAGTCACCGGTGAGGCAGGCGGCTGGGGGCGAGTAGAGATCGAAAGCGCAATAGAACAGAGGGGAATCGGGGTCTGGGCCGACCCAAAATCCCAGGGTGGGCCGCGGCCCACCGTGGGCACCCTGTAGATCCACAGCCCAGCGGCGTACATGCATTTTCGAAACTAAATCAGGAACATTTAGCTGACCAATTAAATGACTCTGTTTTAATAATATCAGATTCGTATTTGAACAACTAAGCTTGTTTAGCTTGATGGGTGGAGCAGTGCTATTATGACACGAAGCACGTAGGCTGATCGTATAGTGATCATAAAAGGGGGGAACCCTAAGCATGATCAATTAAACCCTATTATGATTGTGCCATGGCAGATTTGAAGCTACAAACCGTAGAAATGCTACTTAGCAACCATTGTTTGCTTCGAACTAAGAACTAAATTCTAAGAGCTGAAAAGAAAGGACAGTAACCAATTTATGATCTATTTTCTGGTTGAGATAAAAAAGTTGAGCAGATATGAAGTAGTACCACCTCTCTTGTGGCGTCGTGTACACATCGGGGGTGCGATGGTTGTCGGTGGCGTTGAAGAAGATCTGCGACGGTAGACGGGTGCATCGGGGGATAAGTCCCGTTGCGGTGGACGAGAAGGTCGCTAGAGCGGCCCCGGCAAGGAGGACGACGGCACCGATGAAGCGAGAGGATGCGATGCAAGGCTCCTGGTCCATCGCCGTGGATGAGAAATGTCCATCTCTAGCAGTGGACGACGCAGTCTTGGTAGGCGCTCCAGCATGGTGGAGGACGGCGACGATGGATGGGGTGGCGGACGGAGGAGGCTGGTGTGGGGATGGTGTTCTAGCGCGGATGGTGTATGAATGGGAAAATGGAGGGAGAGGTACGGGGAACAATGTTTTTGGGACGCGCCTATCTGAAATATGGGAAAGTTACGAACTTAGCCCCCATTTAAAATTTGGACGTCTCGTCGGTTGGGGATAGGACGGTAATCTCGCATCTCCCCAATATTTGCCCAGAGTGATTTCGGGCGAGGAGAGGGTGTTTTGGCTCCCTCGGTTGGTGCCCATGGTGTATGAATAGGGCTGACAGGTAGGGCAGTTGTGTCACATTTGAGTGAAGTTACAAACCTGCCCCTATCAAAAAATATTTGCCTACATCGATTTCGGCCGAGTCGAGTTTGTTTTGCCGCCCACCGTGTATGAATGGGGAAATGGAGAGAGAGACAGAGGTCTTTCGGACGAGCTTGAATCAAATGTGTTTTGCCGCCCATGTTTGGCGCCCACCATGTCTGAATGGGCTCAGAGGCGGTCGTGTCGCGTCTAATTGAAGTTACTAACCTACCCCTATTGAGAGCAGTGGAAATCGGGCCGATGGATTGTCCGTGTAAGGGGTAGACAGTAATTTCCATCTCGCAAACACTAGCTTCGGGCAGCCGACGTGGGAGTGGATATTTTATCGCTTCTTTCAAATTTTGGGACAATAAGCATTCATGTTTACCCTGGCAACTAAATTCGAATCCATTTTTGTATTCTTATACGAATCTTTATAAATCACTCTATGTTTCTTTTATATCTTCAAAAGCACAACAAAGATGTATTCCACTATCATATATGAATATGATTTACAAATGCCGATACTCGAATTCAGAAGGTAGAATCCAGTTTAAGGTGAATTCGAATATTTGAAACCACTTTATGTCCAACTCAAGTGTAACATGTATGACACATGCTGCATATAGTGTACTCCCATTTAGATATGTACACAAGCGATGTCTCAAGATTCAAAATACTGAGTCAATCAACCAATAATGTATATAACTAAAAGACATATAAACACTTATAGAGTATACGGATCAATAATATCAACTAACATAAATAAGCCAGGCCACTGTACTTTTTTTTCCTAGAAGAGCATCATTTTTTTAGCAAAGCTAGTACAACATCTTGGCCCTTTCAGATGCGTGCCACTTAAGGACCATCTATACTACTATTATTGCTGAATGCACATTCAGCCCAATTGGCATATTTGTAGGTCTGGCATAGCAATCAAAATGAAATGTCTTAGAGTCTTATCAATTAATACAGACTCGTGCTCAAAAAAATTTACAAACAAAAAAACAAAAAACAATTATTACATGATCTATAAAACAAATGGTTTGATCGATTACATGAACAAACAACATAAAGGTTATTCAATGATCACTACTGCAGGATGCTGCTAACGCGACACTACAATCAGAGACCCTTCGACGAAACTGTGTGCGAAGCATTAATCGCAAAACGGTGATGTAAAAAACCCGTCAAAAAAGATGCAAAATGTTTGCGATGGCGGATACATCAAACATGGTTCAGATTTTAGTTGCGTGTGCGATGCGGGGCATATGGCTGATCCATACGAATTGTTTGCGATGAGATAGAACAGCAGAAACGGGCAGCCAGATCAAGGTGTGTGCGATATACGGCATACAGTTCACCCCGATGAACTATTTGTGATGAGGCAGAACAACAGAAACGGGCAGCCAGATGAAGGTGTGTGTGATATACAACATACAGTTCACTCGGATGAACTATTTGTGATTAGGCAACACAAAAGAAACGGTCAGCCAGGTGAAGGTGTGTGCGATATACGGCATACAGTTCACTCGGATGAACTGTTTGCGTTGAGCCAAGAGAACATAAATGGTTCAACTTAACAAGATGTGTATGATACGCGGCAAACAGGTCTGTAATCGAAAATGTGTGGGAAGACCGATAACAACGCAGACGATTCCTGTTAACAAGCCGTGTGTGTTGTGAGCAAACGATTGCTAGTATACAATTGTGAGTGATTGATGAAATCATCATCGATGGGTTCCATTATTTAGTCCGTGTGCGATGTGATTTGCTCTGTCTACAGAACATCAACATATATACTTATAAGAACAACATTGCATAACCAAATTAAGCATACAATTACATAAGTGACTACACACATAACATTTCCACACACCAAAGTAAGCAATTACATGCATACTAAACTAGGAGAAACGAGCATCTAATCATCTACATCTTGTTGCGACGACGCTTGCCATTGCTCTGCTTCCGGCTGGATCCCTGGTCGTGAATGGTTAATAAAATCTAAGTCTATTGCATATTAAGGTCAAAATAGTACTACCAATATACGAGTCTCATATGATGCCATTTCAACGATTGTACCACAAAAGCCCGAAATATTACAAGGTTCAAATTCAAAGATTACAAGGTTCAAACTGATATTAGAAATGAAATTCAGCTCATTCAGCTGCAAACGCCCGTGCTGATCAGCTGAACATCGATATAAGAGAGGTTCAAACTAAAAATACCAATAGTAAGGCTGGTTTCGAAACCTCATCATTTCTGCAAAGGGATCAGCCGCTTACAAGTCATGTATGGGGTTGACACAATGACTTCCGATTACTCTGTCATATGCAGTTCCAATATGAAATTCAGCTTTTTTGGAGCCTTTTCCATTCTGCAGTAGTTGTCGGCGCTGATCAACAAACCATTCATTTTTTTGATATAAATGCATGTCCAACCTCATTACCTTCAGCACCCTTGCTCTGACAACAAAGAACCTGGCAAATATAATCTCCGGTAAGGTCCCTCGGTAGCAGTTCAAAGCAATTTCTGAGAGATGCAGATCTAGGCCTTCGATGTGATTGTTATATTGTATCACATTATCCACCACCGGGCCGAAAATTATCTGCAAAAGAAGAGAACGTGTTAATGCCTACATGCAGTTTTGAACACTACTACAGGCCTATTTTGTTTGCAGGATTTGTAAAATGCACCAACGTGCCATCTTTGATCTGACATGATTAACATGGGCATTTGATTACAATCTAGAAAAATGTAGCCTTCTTCACAAGAGGTTGGAGTGGATGAAAAATTCCCTAAGAAAACTAGTACAGATGAATCCAAAGGAGAAATGCTTATGGACTGTAACCATATGAGTCAAGCAACCAATATGGGGTGGGGGGATGTATGTCCTGAAATCTTGCAAAATTCCTTCAGAAATCGTAGTACATTGTCATTGTAAACTTGGGAAAAGGTGCCAAAAATTGAACTCCCTTATGGTTAACATTAACAGGAAAGGAACATCACCTCAATATACAGCTTCTCTAGGCACAGAAAGCATCTCAGGAAACTGACAACTTCGTGCAGGTTGGGGCCGATAGATTCTAGTGCCAAGACCTTCACTGTGTGCAGAATCTGGGTCAAGCTTGTCGGAATCATTTTCTGGATGACAGACGAACATACATCTTCAAAATTAGAAATAATGTTGATATCAAGGAGAGGTAGAAGGTGACTATTGTACTTGAACGGGTGTGGATCCAATAACAAGTTCGGAGTATTTGACAGACGAGTAGCCCACCACTGTCAATTTCGGCGCAGAAATGACATTGATTCTTGTTGGACCTTGTTGATCAACTACAAGTAATCTCTCAAGTGAAGGTGTGTCCTCAATGACCATATTGTGGTCCACCTTTTGTGATCTCTTGTTGCAGCACCAGCAACACACATAAATAGTTTGGAGAGTCATGGAGGTGATGTGGAAGCTACTCGACCAATTCATCGCCTGAAGACGAAGGAACTCGAGTGTAGTACAGCTGCGGAGTAGGTGCTCCATGTCATCCTTTGGGATGCAGACGGCGACGAGCTTGAGGTGCTTCAGTCGTGGTAGAAAAAGAGCGGGCGCGTCATTAAGGGGGGGGGATGGCAGTTCATGAACTTGGCGAGGAGCAGCGTGGGCGCGAGGCGGAGCACAGACGTTGGCAGCAAGCGCATATGCCCATCATTAAAACTGAGCTCCTCGAGCTGATCTAGGGCGGGGGATCGGAACCACTTGTCAAGCTTGGCTTGGTCCTTGCCGTTGGAACGAACTTGCACGTGATAAGGCCTCTAATTGGGCCATGGTGACTGTTGAGGATCTGGGAGAACGAATCCAAGCTTTTGCGATAGCCATGGCAGAGCTCGTGGGTGTCGATGAGGTCGAGAGGGGTGGACAGCCATAGGGGGCGCCACTGCCGGGAAAGGACGGTTGTCCTCGCCCCATATTTGATTGGGAGGAGGGATATGATGACTTTCAACATATCATCGGGTAGGCTGCTGATGAAGTCTAGGCCTGCTGGAGTCGCTTGCGGTTCTTTCTCGACCCGCCTCCGCTTGTTGGCAGACTCGTTCTCCACCTCCGGAGTCTCCAAAAAAATGGCACAAACATATATGTAGGTCATTCAAAATCAATTGTCAAGACCTGGCTAGGAATTATATTAGCATGAACACTAACCCTAGTCGAATTATTAGTAGAAATAATTTGCACATATGAAACAACTAATCACTTATCATTTGTACCATTCAAACAATCAATACACTACACGGATCTAACGAAACTTACTCATATTTCATGGATTGAGAGAACATAATCATAGGATTTCTATTCCAAAAAGGGGGAGGCAGGAGTAACCAGAGAAACCCTAGGATGTATTTGACACATAAATGGGTATAGATGACTAACTGGTTGCCCGTCGTCGTTGGAGTCATCGCCGGAGTGGTCGTCGGAGTCGTCGCCGGAGTTAGTGTGGACCTCCGGCTCCGGCTGTGGAAGCACGACACCGTCGACGACATCGAGGTGCAGCGATACCTCGTCGGTGGCGACGGCAACCTCTGTCTCCATATTCACGCCGTGCTCCGGTGCTTCAGCAGCCCCGGCATCGCCAGTCCCTCCGATGGGGCGCTTCGGCGGCATCCTCATACACTAACGGCTTTGAGGACTGAGAGCGGCGTCGAGGATGCGGGCGGAGAGAGAGGATTGAAGGGAAACGTTGCATGGAAAACAAAATATTTTCTACACACACGCAAGATCTATCCATAGAGATGCATAGCTACAAGAGGGGGAGAGCATCTTCATACCCTTTAAGTTCGCTAAGCGGAAGCGTTTATCAACGCAGTTGATGTAGTCGTACACCTTCATGATCCGTCCCGATTAAGTACCGAACGTACGGCACCTCCGCGTTCAGCACACGTTCAGCTCGATGACGTCCTCGCCTTCTTGATCCAGCAAGAGGGGCGAAGTAGTAGATGAGTTCCGGCAGCACGACGGCGTGGTGACGGTGTTGGTGAAGAACAATTTTCGCAGGGCTTCGCCAAGCACAACGGAAACTATGACGGAGGATAAACTAGAGGGACGGGGTTGTCGGCACGCGGCTTGGTGTATCTTGATGTGTCTTGGGTGCTAGCCCTGCCCCTCTATTTATATGTTGAGCCCTGGGGTCGAAACTTGGAGTAAAAGCCTCCTCAAAGTCGGTTTTGCCCGAAAGGCAAGAGTCCTTCTCGGACTCCAGGGCTAGATGCCAGGGTTCCCGGCGTCTACCCCCCAGACGCCAGGGTTCCTGGCGTCTGGCCCCTGGCCTCCGCAAAACTTCCTTTTGCACTTTCCAAAACCCTCGTGGGCTTTACCCCTTGGCCCAAATAAAGTGTTCTCGTGCCTAAACATTTCGGGAAACATCCGAAACCCCTTCCGGTGAATTCCGGAACCTTTCCGGAACTATTATCCCATATATCAATCTTTACCTCCGGACTATTCCGGAGCTCCTCGTCATGTCTGTGATCTCTTCCGGAACACCGAACAACATTCGGTCACCAACATACATAACTCATATAATACTATATCATCAACGAACGTTAAGCGTGCGGACCCTACGGGTTCGGGAACTATGTAGACATGACCGAGACACCTCTCCGTTCAATAACCAATAGTGGAACCTGGATGCCCATATTGGCTCCTACATATTCTACGAAGATTTTTATCGGTCGAACCTTTATGACAACATACGTAATTCCCTTTGTCCACCGGTATGTTACTTGCCCAAGATTTGATCGTCGGTATCTTCATACCTAGTTCAATCTCGTTACCGGCAAGTCTCTTTACTCGTTCCGTAATACATCACCTCGTGACTAACTCCTTAGTCATTTGCTTGAAAGCTTATGATGTGTATTACCGAGAGGGCCCAGAGATACCTCTCCGATACTCGGAGTGAAAAATCCTAATCTCGATCTATGCCAACTCAACAAACACCTTCGGAGATACCTGTAGAGCATCTTTATGATCACCCAGTTACGTTGTGACATTTGATAGCACACAAGGTATTCCTCCGGTATCCGGGAGTTGCATAATCTCATAGTCGAAGGAATATGTATTTGACATGAAGAAAGCAATAGCACTAAACTAAACGATCAATATGGTAAGCTAACGGATGGGTCTTGTCCATCACATCATTCTCCTAATGATGTGATCCCATTATCAAATGACAACACATGTCTATGGTTAGGAAACCTTAACCATCTTTGATCAATGAGCTAATCTAGTAGAGGCATACTAGGGACACGGTATTTGTTTATGTATTCACACATGTATTTAAGTTTCCGATCAATACAAGTCTAGCATGAGTAATAAACCTTTATCATGAATAAGGAAATATAAAATAACAACTTTAATATTGCCTCTAGGGCATATTTCCTTCAGTCTCCCACTTGCACTAGAGTCAATAATCTAGTTCACATCGCCATGTGATTAACACCTAAAGAGTTTACTAGAGTCAATAATCTAGTTCACATCGCCATGTGATTAACACCCATAGTTCACATCGCCATGTGACCAATACCCAGAGAGTTTACTAGAGTCAATAATCTAGTTCACATCGCCATGTGATTAACACCCAAAGAGTACTAAAGTGTGATCATGTTTTGCTTGTGAGAGAAGTTCAGTCAACGGGTCTGCCATATTCAGATCCGTATGCATTTTGCAAATTTCTATGTCTACAATGCTCTGCATGGAGCTACTCTAGCTGATTGCTCCCACTTTCAATACGTATCCAGATTGAGACTCAGAGTCATCTGAATTGGTGTTAAAGCTTGCATCGATGTAACCCTTTACGACGAACTCTTTATCACCTCCATAACCGAGAAATATTTCCTTAGTCCTCTTAGGTAACTAAGGATAATTTTTGACCGATGTCCAGTGATCTACCCCTGGATCACTATTGTACCCCCTTGCCAAACTCATGAAAAGGTACACAATAGGTCTGGTACACAGTATGGCATACTTTATAGAACCTATGGCTGAGGCATAGGGAATGACTTTCATTCTCTCTCTATCTTTTGCCGTGGTCGGGTTTTGAGTCTTACTCAACTTCACACCTTACAATACAGGCTAGAACTCCTTCTTTGACTAATCCATTTTGAACTTCTTCAAAACTTTTGTCAAGGTATGTGCTTTGTGAAAGTCCTATTAAGCGTCTCGATCTATCCCTATAGATCTTGATGCCCAATATATAAGTAGCTTCACCGAGGTCTTTCATTGAAAAATACTTATTCAAGTATCCTTTTTATGCTATCCAGAAATTCTATATCATTTCCAATCAATAATATGCCATCCACATATAATATCAGAAATGCTACAGAGCTCCCACTCACTTTCTTGTAAATACAGGCTTCACCATAAGTCTGTATAAAACCATATGCTTTGATCACCTCATCAAAGCATTTATTCCAACTCCGAGATGCTTGCACCAGTCCATAGATGGATTGCTGGAGCTTGCACACTTTGTTAGCACCTTTAGGATCGACAAAACCTTCTGGTTGCATCATATACAACTCTTCTTTAATATCCATTAAGGAATGCAGTTTTTGACATCCATTTGCCAGATTTCATAATTATAAACCGCGGCAATTGCTAACATGATTCGGACGGACTTAAGCATCACTACGGGTGAGAAAGTCTCATCGTAGTCAACCCCTTGAACTTGTCAAAAACACTTTTGTGACAAGTCGAGCTTTGTAGACAGTAACATTACCATCAGTGTCAGTCTTCTTCTTGAAGATCCATTTATTTTCTATGGCTTGCCGATCATTGGGCAAGTCCATCAAAGTCCACACTTTGTTCTCATACATGGATCTTATCTCAGATTTCATGGCCTCAAGCCATCTGTCGGAATCTAGGCTCATCATAGCTTCTTCATAGTTTGTAGGTTCGCCTTGGTCTAGTAACATGACTTCCAGAATAGGATTACCATACCACTCTGGTGCGGATCGTGCTCTGGTCGACCTACGAGGTTTAGTAACAACTTGATCTGAAGTTTCATGATCATTATCATTTGCTTCCTCTCTAGTTGGTGTAGGCATCACGGGAACTATTTTCTTGTGATGTGCTACTCTCCAATTCGAGAGAAGGTACAATTACCTCATCAAGTTCTACTTTCCTCCCACTCACTTCTTTCGAGAGAAACTCCTTCTCTAGAAAGGACCCAAACTTAGCAACAAAGATCTTGCCTTTGGATCTGTGGTAGAAGGTGTACCCAATTGTTTCTTTAGGGTATCCTATGAAGACGCACTTCTCCGATTTGGCTTCGAGCTTATCAGGCTGAAGCCTTTTGACATAAGTGTCGCAACCCCAAACTTTTAAGAAACGACGGCTTAGGTTTCTTGCCAAACCATAGTTCATACGGTGTCGTCTCAACGGATTTAGACGGTGCCCTATTTAACGTGAATGCAGTTGTCTCTAATGCATAACCCCAAAACGATAGTGGTAAATCGGTAAGAGACATCATAGAACGCACCATATCTAATAAAGTACGATTACGATGTTCGGACACACCATTACGCTGTGGTGTTCCAGGTGGCATGAGTTGTGAAACTATTCCACATTGTTTTTTGAAATGAAGGCCAAACCCGTAACTCAAATATTCGCCTCCGCGATCAGATCGTAGAAACTTTATTTTCTTGTTACGATGATTCTCCACTTCACTCTGAAATTCTTCAAACTTTTCAAATGTTTCAGACTTGTGTTTCATTAAGTAGATATACCCATACCTACTCAAATCATCTGTGAAGGTGAGAAAATAATGATACCTGCCGCGTGCTTCAAAACTCATCGGACCGCATACATCGGTATTTATTATTTCCAATAAGTCATTAGCTCACTCCATTGTTCTGGAGAACAGAGTTTTAGTCATCTTGCCCATGAGGCATGGTTCGCAAGTATCAAATGATTCATAATCGAGTGATTCCAAAAGTCCATCCGCATGGAGTTTCTTCATGCGCTTTACAACAATATGACCTAAACGGCAGTGCCACAAGTATGCTGCACTATCATTATCAACTTGCATCTTTTGGCATCAATATTATGAATACGTGTATCACTACGATCGAGATTCAATAAACCATTTACATTGGGTGTATGACCATAGAAGGTTTTATTCATGTAAACAGAACAACAATTATTCTCTGACTTAAATGAATAATCGTATTGCAATAAACATGATCCAATCATATTCATGCTTAACGCAAATACCAAATAACATTTATTTAGGTTCAATACTAATCCCGGGAGTGTGCGATGTTGATCATATCAACCTTGGAATCATTTCCAACACATATCGTCACCTCGCTTTCAACTAGTCTCTGCAACTCCTGTTTCGAGTTACTAATCTTAGCAACTGAACCGGTATCAAATACCCAGGGGTTACTATGAATACTAGTAAAATACACATCAATAACATGTATATCAAATATACCTTTGTTCACTTTGCCATCCTTCTTATCCACCAAGTTTTTTTTGAGGTAGTTCCGCTTCCAGTGACTATTTCCTTTGCAGTAGAAGCACTCAGTTTCATGCTTGGGTCCAGCTTTGGGCTTCTTCCCGGGAGTGGCAACTTGCTGGCCATTCTTCTTGAAGTTCCCTTTCTTTCCCTTGCCCTTTTTCTTGAAACTAGTGGTCTTGTTAACCATCAACACTTGATGTTCTTTCTTGATTTCTACCTTCGCCGATTTCAGCATTGCAAAGAGATCAGGAATCACTTTCGTCATCCCTTGCATATTATAGTTCATCACGAAGTTCTAGTAGCTTGGTGATAGTGACTAGAGAACTTTGTCAATCACTATCTTATCTGGAAGATTAATTCCCACTTGATTCAAGCGATTGTAGTATCCAGACATTCTGAGTACATGCTCACTGGCTGAGCTATTCTCCTCCATCTTGTAGGCAAAGTACTTGTCAGAGGTCTCATACCTCTCGACACGGGCATGAATCTGAAATACCAATTTCAGCTCTTGGAACATCTCATATGCTCCGTTGCGTTCAAAACGTTTTTGAAGTCCCGGTTCTAAGCTGTAAAGCATGGTGCACTAAACTATTAAGTAGTCATCATACCGAGCTTGCCAGACGTTCATAACGTTTGCATCTGCTCCTGCAATAGGTCTGTCACCTAGCGGTGCATTAAGGACATAATTCTTCTGTACAACAATGAGGATGATCCTCAGATCACGGACCCAGTCCGCATCATTGCTACTATCATTTTTCAACTTATTTTTCTCTAGGAACATATCAAAAATAAGGGAGCTATATCGCGAGCTATTGATCTACAACATAGATTTGCAAATACTATCAGGACTAAGTTCATGATAAATTAAGTTCAATTAATCAAATTACTAATGAACTCCCACTTAAATCAACATCCCTCAAGTTGTCTAAGTGATACATGATCCATATCAACTAACCCATGTCCGATCATCACGTGAGATGGGGTAGTCATCCATGGTGAACATCTCTATGTTGATCATATCTACTATATGACTCATGTTTGACCTTTTGGTCTCCAGTGTTCCGAGGCCATGTCTGTACATGCTAGGCTCGTCAAGTTTAACCCAAGTATTCCGCGTGTGTAAATCTGGCTTACACCCGTTGTATGTGAACGTAGAGTCTATCACACCCGATCATCACGTGGTGTCTCGAAACGACGAACTGTAGCAACAGTGCATACTCAGGGAGAACACTTTTACCTTGAAATTTAGTGAAGGGATCATCTTACAATGCTACCGTCATACTAAGCAAAATAAGATGCATAAAAGATAAACATCACATGCAATCAAAATATGTGACATGATATGGCCATCATTATCTCGTGCTTTTGATCTCCATCTCCAAAGCATCGTCATGATCTCCATCGTCACCGGCTCGACACCTTGATCTCCATCGTTGCATCGTGGTCGTCTCGCCAACTATTGCTTCTACAACTATTGCTAATGCATAGCGATAAAGTAAAGCAATTACATGGCGATTGCATTTCATACAATAAAGAGACAACCATAAGGCTCCTGCCGGTTGCCGATAAATTACAAAACATGATCATCTCATAAAATAACGTATATCACATCATGTCTTGATCATATCACATCACAACATACCCTGCAAAAACAAGTTAGACGTCCTCTACTTTGTTGTTGCAAGTTTTACGTGGCTGCTACGGGCTTCTAGCAAGAACCGTTCTTACCTACACAAAAACAACCACAACGGTGATTTATCAAGTTTGCTGTTTTAACCTTCTTCAAGGACCGGCCGTAGTCAAATTCGATTCAACTAAAGTAGGAGAAACAGACACCCGCCATCCACCTTTATGCAAAACTAGTTGCATGTCTGTCGGTGGAACCGGTCTCATGTGCGTGGACATGTAAGGTTGGTCCGGGCCGCTTCATCCCACAATACCGCTGAATCAAAATAAGACGTGGTGGTAAGCAGTATAACTATCACCGCCCACAACTCTTTGTGTTCTATTCGTGCATATCATCTACGCATAGACCTGGCTCGGATGCCACTGAAGGGAAACGTTGCATGGAAAACAAAAAAAATTCTACGCACACGCAAGATCTATCCATGGAGATGCATAGCTACGAGAGGGGGAGAGCATCTTCATACCCTTGAAGATCGCTAAGCGGAAGCGTTTGTCAACGCGGTTGATGTAGTCGTACACCTTCATGATCCGTCCCGATCAAGTACCGAACGTACGGCACCTCCGCGTTCAGCACACGTTTAGCTCGATGACGTCCTCGCCTTCTTCATCCAGCAAGAGGGGCGAAGTAGTAGATGAGTTCCGGCAGCACGACGGCGTGGTGACGGTGTTGGTGAAGAACAATTTCCGCAGGGCTTCGCCAAGCACAACGGAAACTATGACGGAGGATAAACTAGAGGGACGGGGTTGCCGGCACATGGCTTGGTGTATCTTGATGTGTATTTGGTGCTAGCCCTGCCCCTCTATTTATATGTTGAGCCCTGGGATCGAAACTTGGAGTAAAAGCCTCCTCAAAGTCGGTTTTGCCCGAAAGGCAAGAGTCCTTCTCGGACTCCAGGGCTAGACGCCAGGGTTCCCGGCGTCTACCCCCAAACGCCAGGGTTCCTGGCGTCTGGCCCCTGGCCTCCGCAAAACTTCCCTTTGCACTTTCCAAAACCCTCGTGGGCTTTACCCCTTGGCCCAAATAAAGTGTTCTCGTGCCTAAACATTTCGGGAAACATCCGAAACCCCTTCCGGAACTATTATCCCATATATCAATCTTTACCTCCGGACTATTCCGGAGCTCCTCGTCATGTCCGTGATCTCATCCGGAACACCGAACAACATTCGGTCACCAACATACATAACTCATATAATACTATATCATCAACGAACGTTAAGCGTGCGGACCCTACGGGTTCGAGAACTATGTAGACATGACCGAGACACCTCTCCGTTCAATAACCAATAGTGGAACCTGGATGCCCATATTGGCTCCTACATATTCTACGAAGATCTTTATCGGTCGAACCTTTATGACAACATACGTAATTCCCTTTGTCCACCGGTATGTTACTTGCCCAAGATTTGATCGTCGGTATCTTCATACCTAGTTCAATCTCGTTACCGGCAAGTCTCTTTACTCGTTCCGTAATACATCACCTCGTGACTAACTCCTTAGTCATTTGCTTGAAAGCTTATGATGTGTATTACCGAGAGGGCCCAGAGATACCTCTTCGATACTCGGAGTGAAAAATCCTAATCTCGATCTATGCCAACTCAACAAACACCTTCGGAGATACCTGTAGAGCATCTTTATGATCACCCAGTTACGTTGTGACGTTTGATAGCACATAAGGTATTCCTCCGGTATCCGGGAGTTGCATAATCTCATAGTCGAAGGAATATGTATTTGACATGAAGAAAGCAATAGCAATAAACTGAACGATCAATATGCTAAGCTAACGGATGGTTCTTGTCCATCACATCATTCTCCTAATGATGTGATCCCGTTATCAAATGACAACACATGTCTATGGTTAGGAAACCTTAACCATCTTTGATCAACGAGCTAGTCTAGTAGAGGCATAATTGGGACACGGTATTTGTTTATGTATTCACACATGTATTTAAGTTTCCGATCAATACAATTCTAGCATGAATAATAAACCTTTATCATGAATAAGGAAATATAAAATAACAATTTTATTATTGCATCTAGGGCATATTTCCTTCAAGGATTGTGTGTGTGGCGAGGATGGGGGGTGCGGCCACTCGGGCGCGCCATTAATATGGAGTAGTGGGAGAGAGGCGGGCGTCGGTCAAACCGCTGGCTCGCCTCCCGGTGAGCCTGCGCGGCGGACTTCTGGGATTCCTACCATCATTTCACACAGCTCCTCGCATGCCTCCCAGTGACACTACGCAGCAAAAACGCCTCCCGTCAATTCACACACCTGCACGCACGCCTCCTGGTCAGCCTGCGCAGTGGACTGCTCGCATGCGTCCCGTCAACTCACGCCTGCTCGCACGCCACACGGGGCGCGTGGTGGCACGTATATTTTTTTTTTGTTTTTTGATGATTCATTCTGCCGCTTTACTGCTTAACCGAAGCATGGCACGGTCTAACGCACACGGTCCGAATAAATATTTCGTATGAGATATTGGTTGTCAGTTATTAACAATCTCCCATTTGTAAGAAGATTATATCAAAACTTGTCTCAAATTTGATGAAAAAAATACAATATCACAGTCTACTGGTGTCCATATATGACACCACGATAAGTTTCATGAATTTCAACTAAGTTTTTGATTTACTGAATTTTAAAAATCAATATTCTCAATGTTTTGAAATCTTTTTCATGGGGAAACATGCACCCAGGGACACACATGATTTTGCAATCCATTTTGGTGCACATGTAGCTCAAATTTGATTTTTGCACATTAAATCCCTAGGAAAGAAATCAATGTATAAAACGGGTTGAATGATCTCTGTTTTTTTTTCAAACTTTAACACGACACTCCTTTGGTCACATGTTCACTGCAGAAAAAGTTTGACATGCGTCAGAGTGGCGGTGGTGGTGCGGGATGTGTGTCTCTATGTGTGTGTGTGGGGGGGGGTTCTGGAAGTACACTACTAGTCGCGAGCCTCCGTGATGTGGGATTATTGATCATTAATATTTGTGAGTCATCTATATATGCCACATCAAAGTCATGAATTGGTTATTTAAAGCATTACACAACCCTTTCATACATACATGTTCGGGCAACATGCATGCATTGGTGGTCCTCTCGGACACTCCCTCGTGCGGTTAGCAGCGACGTGCCCATTCGTTAGACCGCAAAGGTTTTCAGTTTCCACCGACAACGAGAGGCATCGGACCGAAGGTGGATTCATCTTGGCATGTGTGTTACGGTGTGGATCATGGTGAGATTCCATATCAAAGTTCGGGCACGTGCGTACACATGAGTCCCTCCCACCAGCTCGAAGTGAGGGGGCTACGCATCGTGAACCTCTGTGTAGTGCGTTTCCGGTTTGCGAAGCATGTGCCACATCAAAGTTGTGCATTGGGTATTCAAACATCACACAACACACGGCAACATGCACGCGGTGGTTGTCCTATGACACTCGCTCGCGTGTGACTCTCTTTGTGGGCCCGCGAGGTCATCGTCGATCAATTGAACGTACAACAAGAGAGAGGTTAATTTGACCAATAAGGATGGTTCTTTTTTTGTTTGTATTACGTATATGCATGGTAGGAGTATGTAGTACATGTCAAAGAGGAGGCAACATGTATACTCTATATATATGTGTAATAACCTCGCTCCATGTGGGGACTTTCCGGTTCCCGAGGCAGGTGCCACATCAAAGTTGTGCATTGGTATTCAAACATCACGCAATACCATGCAGGCGGTGGTTGCCCTATAGGAACTCACTCGCATGTGGCGCTTCCATCCGTGGGCCCGCGAGGTTGTCCTCCATCACTTTGACCCAACGAGAAAGAGGTTAATTTGACCATCAAGGAATGACGATTATTTTTGGTTTGTGCTATACAGTATAAGTATATATATACCACGTGTCGAATGGGGGCGTAGCACGTACCACACATCATGAACCTCGCTCTCTGTGGGGACTTTTCGATTTCCACATCTTTTTGGGCCACATATATGGTGCCACATCAAAGTTGTGCGTTGCGTATTCAAACATCACACAAACACCTCTTTGGGCCACATGTAGACGGTGGTACGTAGTCCTATATAGGATGCTCACTCGCGTGCGACGTACGCTTCATTCCTGTGGGCCCGCGAGGTCGTCGTCCATCACTTTGACCCAACGAGAGAGAGGCACATTTGACGAGCAATGAGGATTAATTCTTTTAGGGCTGTGTTAGGGTAGGAGTATATATAGTACGTGTCGAAGGGGGGATGGCACCAACATATACTAGGTGTCACATGAACCTCACTCTGTGTGGGGACTTTGCAGTTTTTGAGGCAAATGCCATATCAAAGGTTGTGCATTAGGTATTCAAAACATCACAATCACACACCTCTCCATATATATGTTTTGGCACACATGCAAGCGATGGTGGTTGTCCTGTGGCACTCACTCATGTGGTTATCGGCGATGCTTCCATCTGTCGTCCCGCTTGATCCATCACTTTCACCGACAGCGAGAGAGGTTAATTATTTTGACTTAGGAGGGGATTAATTTTTTGTTTGTCTCACAATATAGGTCATGACTAGCATATATGCCCGTACGTTGCAACGGGAGAAAAAAATGATGTGTCTCCTCTTTCAATAGGAGCGGGGGATCATGGAGAGAGTGTAGATGAAATCATACAATCAAGTACCATCAGTGTAAGGCAAGTAAACACCACGTCTCATATCTATGTGCTATAACCGTTTCTACAACCAATTATTACCCTCGTGTCACCGCTAGAGTGCGAGGCTGGGTGAAACCCACATGGCGGCGAGGGCGGTGGGGAGGTCCTACTTGTGGATGGTGCCCTGGAGCATCGATTTTTGTGCGGGTTACTGTGCCTTGGTCGAGATGGCGGTGTTGCTCCGGTTTAGGAATAATATCCTCCCCGTTCTACCTTCGTTCCATCAATGCGCTAGCGTCTTGTGTGTCTCGCCAATGGATCCTCCTAGATTGGATCGACCTTCATGGTATTTGGAGTATCTACGAGCGATTTTGACATCTTCTTCTCTGGGGTGGTGATTAGCTACGCAGATCACGGTGGAGGTCATGTGGAAGTGTATCCCAACGGATCCTCCTGGATTCGGCCTTCGTGGTATTTGGAATATTATCGAGCGTATTTTCACATCTTCTCTAGGGCGGCGATTTGCTACACAGATCGCGGCCGCAGGCGTCTTTTGGTCTACATCGACGACTTCCTGGCTGCTCCTGTATAAAATCTTGTGTTTGGATAAGGTTGCTCCGCTGAGGTGGAGGCCCATAAGCGGCATCGAGCTTTGGCCATGGCGCGTTGCGTGTGGATGAAACTGGAAGATAATTTTCACTCACCTAAAAATTTAGATGTATTTTTTATGTAAGGATATGTTTGAATATACTTGTGATACTTATATACGGGCTTAGGCCTTTTTTGCAACAACAAAAAAAGCAAGCACAACGTTCTCTCTCTAGGATAATTAGCTAAAAAAAACCTTTTTCTAAACCATGCGAAAATTGGTAGCTGGGATGATTTGTACATACGTCTTTGCACAAATAAAAGAGAAAATAGATAACAAACGTACACACGTACGTACAACAAACAGAGTAATGGTCATGGTCTCAATTCATCCATCAAATCTCAGCTTTTTTTTAGGGGAAATTGAATCTCGGTTTAGTCGAGTAGTGTGCGTGTGATCAGGCAGAATCCGATGTGGAGCAAGCCAGCAGCTACAGCGTGGGCCGATGCCAATACAACCTGGCCATAAACTGAAAAACAGGAGCACTACCTGAGGCCCAGCGCGCGGACACTACCGGACCATTGACCGAAGGACCAAAAAATGGAAAAACAATCCTCGGTAGCAAACCATATCTGTGGGTTGCAATGGGAGAGAAAAAATATTGCACAACCTTAATCCAATAAGTTTTGCTATTCATTTCAAAATTATTATTTCCTCTAAAAAACAGGCTAATTGTTAATTTCTTTAAAAAATAGTGCCCACCTTTTGTTTTGTGATGTTTGGATTAGACGGTGAACTTCAGAAACTGACCTAGCAAAAATTAGTCGCCATGAAAGGATTAACCAGGGTTGGCTGGGTCGAGGAATTCGGTCGCGAATCGCGATTGTGTCCATGCATGGGCTACTTAGATTCTATATTTTATTTGCACATGCTTGTTAAGTAGGGAAACCTAAAAAGCTCAAGTACTAATGTCACTATTTTTACAAATTTAAACCAAACAAATTTAAAAATCTACCTATCAATAATTCAATATATATTAGGATCGAAACATGCAACATATGATTTTATCTTCGCTGAGAATACTTACTACCAAGAATGGAGACATTGAATATATAGTGATTATAGAAGAGACTTTACGCAAATCCTCAATACCTTGTGATGAAAATATATAAATAAACCCGGGTCATTATATATGTGATTTCGTAATGAAATCTGCACACACACACAAAAACGCCAGAGCTGTCCTAAATCTGGAGAAAAAATATGCCAAATAGTTCTTATGAAAAAAAGGAGATCAATAAAAGAAAATTGAAGACACAAAAGATTGATCTGTTCGGTAAGATGATATACGTAGTATTACAATTCAGCACGATCAACGAAAAAAACATGATGTTGTCTAGAAAAAAGGGTGCTTTACTTTATTCTGGCAAGAATCTTTCCTTGATGACAAGGTTTGTGCGTTGACGCGCCGGGCACTTTCCAGCGACCACGATTCTCCTTTTATTAGTAGTACTATTAGCAATTATCCCTTTAAATCTCACATAAAATCAGCGGATATAAAAGAATGATGTATGGAAAACTATGAAAGCCTCCTCCCTTTAATATTAGGTAAAGACTCAGATAAGCATATAAGAACAAATGTTAGGAGTAACTATGAATACAGGAAATAGTACTGTCATGTATCTATATTTTTCTCCTGTATGTCCTCCAAGTCTATCCGCAAATCTTGAGGAGTATTATAACTATCATAAAATCAAAGAATATCATTTCAAGCTAGTATTGATCTGTATGAACAATGGACAACAAACAAAAAGTCAATTCTTTTGTTGGAGTAACAAACTAAAAAAGATTGAGGAATATATTAATGAAAAGAATGCAACCGTATATTGATTGATATAACTACACATAGTACATGTGCGAGGTACACCTGCCTAATTTTGAATGTACATTGAAGAAGAGCTCAAATCCAGTGTGAGCGTTCGCGCGGAGGCACGTCATGTCCTAAGTCGTCCTCTGATCCAGCAAGCAGCTTGTCGAGGCGGTTTCATCCAGTACGTCACAGGATCAAACGGCCAGCGGCATGCTGGATGGTCCTCGTCCGTTGCACAGAGTGCAGATTTTTTGTTTGAAGAATTCATGCAAGAAATAGAATCCAAGTGCAAGTTTCATATACAGTATATACATGTCAATGCAATTTGTTCATATAACTTACCTATTGTCTTGAAAGAAGCAAACCATGTACCTACCTTCGTCTATATATTTACCGGGACGACATAAGCGACCCAGTATAGGATGCCCCAAAGAGGATATAGTATTATGAGACTCTGTCAATGACTTTAGATAAATATAGAAGATATATTTTCTACTCACTTGACACTCAATAATTAGCAAACCCTCAATGTGTCTCGTTCCACAATATAAGCGGCAAGGAATAGCAACCCTCTAGATCAGCAGCAGAATTATTCACTTGCTTATTTGGTATCTGGATCTTTTAGTACATGGTAAAGTTAGAAGCTACTGTACTTCAAATTTTGACAACGAACAACACCAGAAAGGACAACTCGTTATACACCTACACAAAAATCAGGGCCGGGCCCATAGGTCTACAAAGTGTGCGGCCCGCACAGGGCCCGTAAATTTTGGGGGCCCCAAATTTTTATGTAGGCCTATGTATATTTCCTCCTGGGCTCTGGGCCGCTGGCGCTTGGCGTGTCCGCATAACTCTGCGTGACGTGCTCCATGCAATGCCTCGATGAGAAAGATTGATCGCATCCGGAGAAAATTGACAGGCGAGACGGCGCATCAGACCAGATTAGAATCGATCGCATCCCATTCAAAGCCGGCGGCGGGCGACACGGCGACTGGCGGGGCAACGAGCCTTCGGAGTTCCGGTTAACTTCATCTGAACTCTAACGAACGTGTTCCTCTCGCCATCGCCAAAACAGGTACATCAACCAAACATGCTCCTCTCGCCACGCTAGTCATGTGAGATCATGTGTAGGATCGATTTGATACCGGCAGGAGTTAAACAATTCATCAATACTTGTATGGTGATGGTCCAGGCCCTAGTTTAAGTGTTTAACTACTCCTGCCGGCCGCCGCTAGCTTGTCCTCCTGATTAACTTTGGCTCCTAGAGTCCTACTCATAATTCCTAAATCCTAATTAACTTTTAGCAGGTATCGTTACTTCGTTAGAGATCGGTTCTTGTCTCCTTGGTTAAAGATCACAGTATAGTAGTTCATTCGGACAGGACACGGGACTAGGTGGGTTAGATGGTTCATGTAATTACCAACATTGACGCATAATCTTCAATTGGTATCTGCTGACTGCTCTCGTATTACTTCAATTTTATTTTGTTCATCTTTTGTTTCAATAATATAGATTTGAATCGTCATGGGGAGAAGGTTGATTACGATGATATCATTGAAGATTTCATTTCAAAGAATACTAAAAGAGTGATGTTGCTTAAATAAATATTATGCATCCGGGAGTTGAAGAGGTATGATTTTCTATGTATCCAATTGTTATGTAGGACATTATATTATATATCACTCCGTTCCTAAATATAAGTCTTTTTAGAGATTTTAATATAGACTACATACGGATGTATATATACGTAGTTTAGAATGTAGGTTCACTCATTTTGCTTCATTTGTAGTCCATATTGGAATCTCTAAAAAGGCTTATATTTAGAAATGGAGGGAGTATTATAATTGCTCGTTAGTTATTTTTCCTAATGAGATAGGGCCCCATTTTTTAGTGTCGCACAGGGCCCCGGATTTTGTCGGCCCGGCCCTGACAAAAATGGTCTGCTCATTTTACTCTAATTGTTTTCAATTATATACAACATGTTCTCACTACTGCTACTGAAAATCAAGGCGTTTTTCATATTGCATTTTTTCAGGCTTCAGTTTACATGCTTTTTCCTATGCTTCCATGTATGAAAGGTAGTTAGCACTCTATAATCATAGAGGATTCATAACCATATAGGCATTTCGCAATGGCAGCGGAAGATACTGTGGAATGTAAAATCTGTAAATTGTAAATTGAAAAAAAAAAGTGACATGAACATAGAAAGCATGCGTCTCTTACAACCACAACATGTCCATCTAACAAACTAAAGCACTTGTCAGTCTGATATTTTCAGGTTAGGCTCGCTCATTACCATACAACTTTTAGAAGGAAGAAATCATACATTACACAAATATTGCAGAGAGAAAAATAGGATAAGGGAAAGAACCTTGAACCACTCACACACACAACTTCCAATATAGAAGCTCCGGCGAAGTTGCAACATTCGCATCTCTTCAAGCAACAGTCCCCCATGCCAAGTCTCTGCTTCTGAGCCAATCAGTAAAACAATGCCAGCAATCAATTATTCAGTTTATTAAATCTAGATGCTATTTGAGTCACTATAATCTTTACTCACATGCGTTTGTTAGAAAATTAGGGGCATCCTGAAGCAAACAAAAAATTAGGAGAGGACCAAAACAAAGGAGAAACACGATTTGATAAGGACCTGAAGTGCTATTTTTGTCATACCGTAATTACATTAGAATATGTGACCAAAACACGGAATTTTTAATACCATCGAGGCTTCCTATGTGGCTGGGAATTTCGTCAAATTCCAATGAAAGGGGTTCTGAGACTACCTTGTAAGGTCTTGTACATCATGAATATCTTTGCATCATTCAATTCTTACTTTGCAAACAGCAGCATCCATCCATTATAGAGGGCTATAATATATTTGATTGACACATCACGTGCACCAATGTGTAAACCTGAGTTCAACACCTGCCATCATATTGAGTTATTCACTTTCTGTTCTTTTACGATTTAGTATGCATCCACTCAAGCAGCCCCAAACTGAATTAAAACGGAAAAAATCATAATATATCAGGAAAAATAAAATGTTTAGGAACAGCAAGCAGGAGCACGTTTAGGCTGCAAGTACAGCCTAAAAAAGTCTGATCAAATCTAAGCACAATAAAATAGTTATAAGCAGATCCATGACATTTATATTCTTACCGAATTGGTAGCCTATCTCCAAGTATTATTCTTCATTGTAGAAATTTGTCGAGAGCACTACTGGACAAACTGAAATTGCACTGGAGGCAAGACAAAGATCAGAAGATGGATGTTGCTTCCCTAGGTGGATTCCCAGATTCAATTCAATAGGAAGAAAACTGTAGGGCATAGATGAGAGCACGGACTAAATTCCACTGTAGCCTACCAGCGTTCTGCAGAAGGGGAAGTCATGGGACCCCTCATGGATTCGCGAGCTGCCTCTGACCGCCGTTGAACTCATCGGCGGCGCCCTACTCTTTTTGGCACAGTCTGTCGCCGAACCACGGCTTCCGCCGCCACTCCAAGAAGCCCAAGCCCGATAGGCCGGCTGCACCATTAAAGGACGCTCCTGTAGGTGCCGGTGTGGACTTCGCGGACCTCTACACGCACACAGGCCGTGTTCCCGTCCTCCTTGACGATGAGAGGCGCGAGGTGGCAAGGCACATGACTGGATCTATTCCAGCGGGCGGCGAGGCCGTGGTGTGCGGCGCGAGATTGGACACGGGACACCCCATGGCTGCAGCAAGTAGATGTGTACCTTGTGTCGGAGAAGATTACAGGCGCAAGAGGGATTGGATCAAAACGGGAAGGATTGGATCAAAGAAAGGAAGGATATCGAGTTGGATTCGATGAAATAAGAAGAAGGAGACGGGGTTGAATCAAGCAGCGCATCATCCAGGAAGAAGGAGATCATGGGTTAGAAGGAAAGAGACCGAGCGAGGATAATTGTTTTTTAGGCAAGAGACCGAGTCGGGTGTGGTGAGGCAACGCACGTGCTCATGTTTTGTTATGGGAAGCCCAGCCCAGTTACGTATTCGGTGGCCCAATCTTTTAACGCAATGATGGAAAACCAAAAAATCTTTAATGAATCGACTGAAAACCTAAAATGCAAGAAAAACAATTATAATAACGTATGGAGAACTATGCAAGCCTCCGTCCTTTAATATCATGTAAAGAGTAAAGCTGTGAGATTACATATATAATAGCGCATGTGTACACATGAATCCATTCTGCTGGATCGGGGGGGGGGGGGGAGCACACGACACATCATGAACCTCTTGCTTTGTGTGGTGACCTGTGCGATTTTGAACGCATGCACCACATTAATGTTGTGCATTAGGTATTCAACACATATGCATGCATCACGCACCTCCATAAATATGTTTGGGACACATGCATGCAATGGTTGTCTTTGGACACTCTCACTCGCTTGGTTATGGGCGACAAGCCTATATATATTCGTCGGCCCGTGTGGACGTCCATCATTTCAACCGACGACGAGAAAGGTTACCAGGGTGGATTCTTCTTCTTTGGTTCGTGTTACCGTATAGTAGGTCGATCATTCCAGGCCTAATTAAGTTTGAGCGCATGCATGCTACGCGTCGTGAACCCTCGCTCAGTGTGGGAATTTTATGGTTCCAAAGCATGGTGCCACATCAAATTTGCGCATTGTGTATTCAAACACCACACACATCACTTCTATATACATAATTGGGCCACATGCACAGAGTGGGTTTTGTCTTCAGACAGTACTCCCTCGCGAGGTTATCGGCGACAAGCTAGCCCATTTTGCGGGGCCGTGTGGACGTCCATCACTTTGACCAACAACGAGCGAAAGAGGTTATACGGTCAAGTTGGATTCTGTTTGGTCCGTGTTACAGTACGTGTTGGTGAGATGCCCTCCCCCCGACACGTGTGTGTGGGGGGGGTGGGGGGGCTACTTCGCACTACCCGCAACCTTCGTGGGGTCGGGAAAGTCCGGTTATTTTGCGAGGCACACGTGCCACATCAAAGTTGTGAATGGTAGTTAAATATCACACCACACACTTTTCATACATATAGTATAGGGCCACCTACAGGTGGTTCGTACTCCCTCCGTCCGGGAAAAGTTGTCCCCGTGGCGTTTTTGCAGAAAAACCCGTCACGTTTTTCCGACACAACCCGCAGTCCTCTCTCCCCTTCCCCTCCCCCGACCATGCTCGCTCGCTCCGGCGATGCCTCACAGCTGCCCCAGGCCGCGTCTCCGCCCCGGCGCGCCGCAGCTCCGCCACGTTCCCTCCTCCCTTCCACCGCGCCGCCGGTCCCCCGCGAGGAGTCCGCCTTCCGCCGCGCCGTAGCTCCCGCGCGAAGCTCAAAGAACGGCTTTTCCCATGGCGTCCCTCACCGTCGCTTTCCTCGAGCTCCTCCCTGCGTCATCGCCATGGCGAACTCCTCCCTGCTGCCTCGGCTTGCTCCTCCCTGCGAGCTCCTTCCTTTTCCATGGCGAGCTCCTCCCTGCTGTCCCCATCCTTGTCTGTCGTCGAGCAGGTCATGGTGGCGGCCAGATCCGCGCCTGCTCAACAAGATTGGACCTTGGTGAGTGCCAACCCCGCGCCGGCGCCGTCCCTACCGACCCCGCGCCGGTGAGTGCACTGTAGTTACTTACTGTATCTTCTGAATGTGTACTCTGCTCCTGCCTCAGCAACTTACTGTATGTGTACTCTACTTCTGATGGTCTTCAAGGCACTGCTGCTGCTCCCAAGCTGTGGCCGGCACCGCTGCTGCTGCACCAAGTTGTCCTCCTGCTGTGGCACTCGATCTGAAGGCATGGAGCCGCCGCCGCTGCTGTTCATTCTTCTGACCCAAGTGTTCTCCAAGTCTGATTTGTCAAGTCTGGTTTTGGGTAAATATGCTCTCTGTAACTTTGATCTTTACTACTCCATGAGAAACCAGTAAATATATTCTGTCAAGTCTGATTTGTCAATGAGAAACCAGTAACTACTGAAGTCAAGATTCAGTAATCTTGGTCAATGTCAATGAGAAACCAGTAACTACTAAAGTCAAAATTCAGTACTGAAGTGAAAGGCTCAATGTACTGAAGTGACAGTAAATTTATGCTGATTTTTGATCTTTTATGCTGCATTGCTGAAAATTGACAGTAAATTTTCATGTACTGAAGTGAAATGCTCAATGCTGCATTGCTCTGCAGATTCAGTAAATTATTTTCTTGATCAACAGTAAATAATTTTCAGTTATGCATAGTTTCAGAAATATTATTTCCAATTTGACTTGTTTCCAATTATTAATCTGCAACACTATGGGATCATTTTATTTTACTGTACATTTGCTTGCAATTGGTTTTAGAAGTATTGCTTGTTTTCCAATTTATGGTGTTTTTTGATCTTTTATGCATAGTTTTGGAAGTATTGCTTGTCAAAAGAGTGTTTAGAGATTTTAGGGCTATGTCTAGAAAATCATGTCAATCCAAAAATATTCATCTTTTTCTGTTTATGCAAATTCTATTTGATCTTCACAATCCTGTTTAAAGAAGAATCTAGCAAAATATGACAGGATTACAACCTAGTAGAGCAAGTCTACTGCTTATTGTAAGATGACTTAAACTAGTAGAGCAAGTGTAAATGTCTGTAAAAAATCAGTATTGTATCCTGCTCTGAATATAAAGGTACTGCTTATTGCAAGTAAGTTTAAAATATTAGTCTAAAAGTCAGTTAACTGAATTTTGACACAGTAGTTAACTGAATTTACTGTCATCTTTACCAAATGCACAGGCACTAGATTCAGAAATGTTCACTAGATTTAGAAGACAGAGCCAACACCTTCATGGAGTAGAATCACTGCTCTGGTTTAGTGTAGAATCAATTAAGAAGATGAACTATGTGAATAAAATGCTTTCAACTAAGAAGATGATTATTGGACTATGTCTGTCTTCATTGCTAACTGAATTTTCTGAAGCTAGCATTTAAAAAGTGATGTCTGTCTTCCCATCTCACTGCTCACTGCTAGCAAGAGTAGAAGAAGAAGAATTCCAAATAAACTCAAATAAATCCAAGATTGTTTGTGTTCAAGTTTAAAATGAATATGGACATATTTGGAATCATGTTTAAAAAATGGACAAATTCAGTTACTGCATTTCACTCATTGCAAAAGCTACTGCATTTTCCAGTTACGTGAAATGCATGATCCAAAAAAATTGCAAGACCATCCACTCATTGCAAGTATACCCCCTACAGTGAAATGCTCTGTCTACGAAACCGTGGCAATCCTGTTTTTGCAAGTTCAAATCAATAGCTGCCTGTTTTTTGCAAGTTCAAACTAATGGATGTGAAACTTTAGACTTGCTTTCTACTGAATGCATCCATGATCATGCATTATGCATCTACTGAATGCATCATGAATCAATTGATCATGAAACAATCACTGATCAGCAGCAGTTCTCATCACCATGATAAAACAAGCCAGATGCTCTATTTTTAATTAACAATAATCCATGATCAGCAACAGTTTCTTTCACTAATTTTCAGTTAACAGCGATCCATGATTTTTTTTCACAATGATCAGCAGCAGTTTTTGTATTAAAATGAATATACTCCATGAATTTTAACAACTGAATGTACTCCATGATTGGCATTGTCATGATTCAGTTAACAGTAAATCAACTTCACTAATTTTCAGGTACAGTACTCTGATGGAACAGCAAAGATTTCACAAAGTACATTGCTTACATAAGTGTGCTGATACTGCAATTGGCACTGTAACTGGAACTGCGATTGACATTCCTATACTCACTATCATCAATCTACAGGTAATTCTAATCATTGACATTCCTCTTCCAGAAAACAATTGACACTGTAACTGAAACCTGCATCATTAGGTAATTCCAGACAAAGAGAGGTTCAGATCAATCAGCCACAATCAGTCCATTTTTCAGGAAAACTACCTACAGCCAACATCAATAGCAGAGGCAGTCACCGACAGCAGCAGCAGATGCAGTCACCAACAGCAGTAGCAGATGCAGTCGCCAACAACAGCAGCAGGTCCGCGCGGACTCGATTGGGCGGGCTGCAGCGGCAGCAGTAGGTGGCGGCCGGACGGCAGCGGCAGCAACAGGTCCCGCCACCGGGGAAGGCCCGCGTGGCCCTGCCTGTCGAAGGCAGTGAGAGGGGAGCGGCGGCTGGGGTTGCCGCAGGCGCGAGGAACCGTCCAGGGACGCGAGCAGGGCGACGAGGAGGAGGCGCCCGTCGAGGTGGTCACCTTGGAGGAGAGGCGCCCGTCGAGGTGGTCGCCTTGGAGGAGCAGCCGCAGGTGGGCGGCGGGGCAGCGGCGCAGGTGGGCGCCCGCTGTTTCTACGGCGGCTTCCGCCGGTGGCTATGACGGCCGCTTGGTCCAGCCGCGGTCCAAGGTGGAAGAAGCAGAGGCGAGGGGGGATTAGCACGAGATTTAAAACCAGGAGGTTTTTTTTGCAAAATTAGAAATGAACTGAGCTGGGGACAACTTTTCCCGGACGGAGGGAGTATGTGGTCTCACCCATCTCCCGCCACAAACACACATTTGTGGGTCGGCACATGGTCCACCTTTGTCCGGAAGCGAAAGGGGAAGTTTGACCATATATATGATGGACTCCTATAGGTTTTGTGTTACGGTAGGGTGAGATTTCAAACCTAACTGTGTCGATCTCCCAAGGCCGGGCATTACCCAGCAAGTGTGTATGGCCAGAGGTGATCGATCGTGTTGGGTAACAGTAGTGCACCCCTGCAGGGAAGTGATCTATTAGAATAGCCGTGTCCACGATTACAGGATGCTCAGTTTGGTATCCCGATCTATTACTTGAACTGGATACTTGTTTAATTAATTGAAGCTCCGGGATCGCTTTCTCGCAGGGAGTCGAGGAAGGATCTCTAGGCTTTGCCTCAACATGCTTGCTTAATAAAATGCTTTTCTGTACTCTTCTAATTGCTGCAAGATGGTGGCTTCGTGAAGATGCTAGTCTTCGATAGGACTAGGTCTTCTCTCTATTCTGGCATTTCTGCAGCCCAGTCCACATATACAGCCTTCCTTTGATAATGCTGCATATGTAGTGTAGATCCTTGCTTGCTGAGTACTTCGGATGAGTACTCACGGTTGCTTTGCTACCTCTTTTCCCCCATACCCCTTTTGATGTTACCTCAGGCGATGGAGCCCAGGAGCCAGATGCCACCACATGAGCTTACTACCAGGAGGGCCCAGACGACACGTACTACTGGATTGAGCCAGCCGACCAGGAGTAGGATCGGAGGGTCCCAGGCAGGAGGCCTTCACCTTTCGATCTAGAGTCGTTGTTTGTGCTAGCCTTCTTAAGGCAAACCTTGACTAACTATGTCTGTACCCAGATATTATTTGTATGACTGACTTATGTATTCGGATCCTCGTGATCCCTGGTCTGTAATATTTGTGGATCTCCGTTTATTTGTGTTAGAGTTGTGTTGTGATATCTTCCCGTGAGTCCCTGTGCTTGATCGTGCATGTTTGCGTGTATGATTAGTGCACGATTGAGTCGGGGGCGTCACAAGTTGGTATCAGAGCCGACTGCCTGTAGGAAGCCCCCTTCCAATTCCTTGGTCGAAGTTGAGTCTAGACATCGAAAAACTAATTTGCTAACTTGGCTGTGTGGCTTACGGGCCTACGTCGCCATTGGGTGGTAATTAGGATATTTTATTCCTCGTCTATTCTCTGGGACTCTGATCTCTCTTCTATTCGGGTTAAATAATTTTACTAATGCCGACTCTAGGTTCTCGTAACTGCTTCCTCCCGGAGAGCCCTTACTCCAGATGATTACTTGGTGCACCAGAAGATTCCAAAGATACTCTCCGATGTTCTTTCGAGAACTTGTGCTCATCGGATTTGCAATTCCCTACCACCGAGACATCCCTATGGATAGCTACTTATACTTGCCATCCATACCTTCATTCTCGATAACTCTTGTTAGTACAAGATACCCTGAACTACTTCCCGCTATTCCGAGAATCCTTTGTGCTTACTGCCTTGCAGCTCTTTTCTGCACGATTACACCTACGAATAATTCCTCACACTTATCGAGGATTTGTTCATTCCTAGTTGTTCTTGTGTTACACAAAATTCTTCGAAATACTATTCGATTTTCGAAAAATCCTCAGCAGCTTATTGCTCCTGAATTCCTTGCCTTCCTGCATTATGGTTAAATCCATATTTCTAGTAATCTCCGTTGACATCCTTTGTCACTATCATTTCGAGTCCCTTGATACAATATATTGAGAATGCTCGCAATCCTCAATCAGATCCTAGAATTCATCCTTCCGGCTCAGACGTCATTTTTAACATGAGCTGGATCTCGACCAATCAGATTGCCATCGATTGTACCCCTAAGCCTACTCAACTTATCCATCCTTAATCAGAGCGTTGGCTTCTGATCCCTTGCTTTGGAAATCATAATTCCTTTGCATTTGAGCTTTGAACTAGTCAGTTGTTTCTATAATCCAATGCCTTTGCATTATTTCTCCCACTGGTTGTGTGCCAATGCTCACATCAGCTCCGTTATGGACCATCAGATGCTTTGTTGAATTTTCATCCGACAGTGTCCTTTGTATACAAAAACCTCGAGAAGTTCTTTCCCTGATACGTAATGCCATTGTAAAATCCTATTCTTTGATATGGCCAATGATGCTCTGCTTTCAAACTTGAGTTATTTACTTCTGGACTTTGTAGTATATGTTCCTAAGATACCCGATAGGTTGAACCAATGCCTTCCCTAATCTGTGCAAACCCAAAAGATTTCACGGGTCATACTTATCTGGTATTGCACCAGGTAAAACTTTCAACAACTAATGTCATTTTGAAAAGAAACAAGAAGTGAATGGAAGGTTATACATTGAAGAAGTGGGAGTCGACCTTGAACTTTGTGTTCATGCCCATGGACCCGATGTGGAACTTATCATGGAAGCTTCTTGTAATAATAATGATCCCCATGTTATAAGTTCATCTTGTATCTATGTTTGGTCCTTTGCAACCGTGGTTCCGACCATGATGGATCCTCTTGGATTCCTTTTCTCGGACAAGTTAAAGTACTTGTCTTCTGCAAATCAATACACCCGTCCAACCTTTACTCTGGTCTACTTTCAAGTATTACCCTCTGGTATTTTGATAATATCACAGAACCATGTGTCCTATTACGAGTCTTCTCCTAGTATTGCTTCTCACCGAATTTAGATTTCCCCGGGTTCCGAGTTGTTAGACACTCAAGGACACCGATAACGGAATCGAGTCCGCATTGCGATTCAACAAGTATTCGAAATCTTCATTGCTTACAAGTTTAATACTCCATAATGTTATTCCTAGCCTGAACGGCTACATCATTATCATGCTAATATTAACTGTGCTACCTGGTCCTTCTTCCCAGAGCACAAATTTCGACGGTGAGCTAATCTTACGTCGATCTTCCTTGTCATATCATTTCTCCTTGAACAACAAACTTGATTTCGAGTTTGTGTCGTACCCATGGTTCCAATAACCTTTCGCTTCATCATTCCTTTGACTTGCTGTCATCGCCGATCGATTACATCTTCATGGAATCTCTCGACAAATGTGTCGTGATCATCATCAACATTCTGAGCTCTTCCAAGATATCTATCGAATTCTTGATGAGAAATACCATCCTTGCCCCTCGATGGTTTGTGTTATCATCGACAATGTTATTGCCCTCCCGCCAACACAAACTTGTTCATGTTTGGTGTTGTACCTTGAGTTCCTTTCTATCCAGCTTGTGTCATGTTCTACCTTGGGGTATTACCATCTGTTATGTCAAGGATGTCATGGGTATTTCACCACCTCTTGAGAATTCTTGATACAAGTGATACTTATCACCATCACCATTTTAACATCGATCGTGCTACTTAGTCCATCCTTCAAGGTGCACGTTTTGATCAATGTTTACTTGTGGATGTTCTCCTCGAACATACTTCGTTATCTACTTCGGTATGTCCAATATTATCTCCTTGTTCACATAATTGTGGAAATCCATCTTTTTGGAAACCATGATGAATTGTCGCTAAGTCCATCAGCCACCTTCTCATCCTCTCCTTGGTTTACTTATGAACTCTTGTTTCGGGACTCGCTTCCATAGTTCATTTCCTGAGAATCTTACAATGTCATCTCGTCAATTTGTGTTGCACATTTTCTTCTCAGTCATCCTGAGTCCGAGGTATCCTGTCACCAATCAGATCTGAATCTTGGTCAGATATGATGGTTGGAACATATTTCCAAGAGTTATAACATTGGTCTTTATATGACTCGGTAAGGTGATGTCATGCCTAGCACACCTGGCCGGAGGACCTATTGTTATAGTTTTTTTAGCATGGTTAGCCATTCTTCCAGGAGAAAATTGTAAGACTTAGTCTATAAGTTGTTCCTGATGGATCCTTTGTGTATCCAAAGTATGACCTTTACTGGAAGACCATGTCAATGTTATCTTGAAGCATGACTGTGGTACTCCGATCTTCAATAAGAACATTTGAAGCACAATGCTAAAATTTCTTTATCAATTATCCAAACACCGTTGTATGGGTAATGCCATGAAATTTTTCTCCCCTCACCTAAAGGGTTTTCTACTTTATATCCTGTCATTGATATCATGCTCTGCTTGTCCTTGGGAAGGATATACCCCTGAAATATGTGTTTAAACATATTTTCCTTTCCATTGTTTTGTTTAACCTTTCTTGTAATCTGGCTTAACTGAGCAGTAATAATTCCCTGCTTAGGTAAGCACCTTGTTGTACCACTCTGTCAGTAAGACCCTGTTACTATTGTTGATGACATTCTGGTAACCACCGATGGA
Organism: Thinopyrum elongatum; assembly: GCA_011799875.1. NCBI lineage: Eukaryota > Viridiplantae > Streptophyta > Magnoliopsida > Poales > Poaceae > Thinopyrum > Thinopyrum elongatum. Next base: position 444,763,457 of record CM022298.1, on the reverse strand, counting down.
CGAGAACTTTGCCTATTGGTCCACCTCATTTAACGAGCAGGAAGATGGTTCTCTTTGTCCCTCGCCCTTGGTACCGACGTTGTTGCTGACATAACTGACAGACTATTCTCTACCATGCCTTGCTATCATAACCGTGCAAGATGTCAATGCCTTTCCTACTTTTAACCCACATGGTGGGCCCATAACCCACAGTTCCATAGGATCGAAACCTGACTCTCCCGTACACCCTGTTGTCAAATTTATTCCTCGCGCGTGGCCTCGTACGTAATTCACGAGCCATCTTCCGAGGGATCATCAATTCTGGTATCAGACACAGTACTTATTCTCGTTGCTCTAGACCACTTTCACACTTTGTTTCAGACATCGAACGATTGTCTATTTACTTGAAACTTCTTACTGTACCTTCTTGCTTGACTCTCGATGTGTTTCATTTGACCAACTCGAGAGATACCCATGTGTTCATTCATGGGATAACCCCCGATGATTACCCCTTATAGCCTTCTATCGTTGCCGAGTTGCCCCTTTCCTATTCGTAAGTACGATGGAGTTCCCGAAGAAAGGATGCCGACTTCATCATGAGGACCTGAAACAGAGGAATGAAGACATCAACATAGTGGGTCGACCTCTTCGAGAAGAGCAACCAAGACCGAGAAGAATCGGTAGAATTTCGTAACCTAGTCTTTTCCCCTTGCTTCACCTTTTAAATCTCGGGACGAGATTTCTTGTAGTGGAGGAGATTTGTAACACCCCGGTAGTTAGGCTACAGTAATCCCACGTTAATGATGCCACGTCACCACAGTTACTGTTGTTAATCTCGCGTTAGTTCGAAACCAATTCAAATCAAAATTTGAATTTAAGTCAAACGATAAAGGTTTTCAAATATTAAAACTAAAATGTTCGGGTTGTGCCAGATATTGCATAAATAATTATGGTGGAGAATCCGCATTTTTATAAAGTATTTAATTGCACTGAAATAAATAAAACAGTAACAAAAACAAATAATTAAATGCCTTTTTCTATTAATAAAATATTAAGCTAATTTATTTTATTACCCGAAACTATTGGGGCAGTGGCATATTTATTAAAACTAAATTAGGAAATAGTTATGTATTTCATTTAAACTATAATAAGGTGAAACTAAGAGAAAACAGAAAAGAAATAAAAATAAAACAAACAAAAATAAAAGGTCAAACCCCCCTCCCCTTGGGCCGTTTGGCCCATCTGGCCAATAGCCAGCTAGCCCACTTCCCCTGGCCTATATGGCCTGCCCCACCACCTAACCCTAATCCCCTCCCTCACAACCCCCCGGATCCAGTCCCCTCCCCCTCTTCCCCGATCTGGGCGCCCCAAGAACCGTCGCCCGTCGCAGCCCGTAGGCTTCGCCGGCGTCGCCGTCCGAGGCCACCTCGTCGCCGCCCGCCTCCTCAACCCTCCCTCCCGCGTGGACCCGTTCGGGGGCAATCGACGCCCCCGACGCCCTGCGCCCGCGCCGAAGCCGGACCCCGCCGTCACCATCCCCGCCCGTCGCCGGCGTTCGCCTCCTCGACCCCCTCTCCGACGGTCCTCCCCGTGCCTCGCTGCCCCCACTCCCCATCAATGTGGGTGAGGATCCTCCTCTTTCCCCTCTGCCCTGATGCCCCCCGGGACGTCCTCCCCCTCGGCTCCCCGCTCACCGCGGTCGCCGCCGTCCCCGCCCGCGGTTGACGCGCTCCAGCCGCGCCCGTTGCGCGCTCACCGCGCCCCCTCTCCCCATCACTCGCGCCCGACCACCTCTCGCCTGCGCACCTGGTCGCGTCTCGGTTGCGACCAGCGGCCGCCCGCTGTCCCGCTCGCCACCGACCGCACCCGCCGCTGCCCCGCTAGCGTTGCCCGCCACGCCTCGCTCACCCTGCGCCTCCCCTGCTCACCCGCGCCAGCGCCCTGCTCGCAGCCGTGTTGGCCGCGCCATGGCCTCCCCCTCGTACACGCGCGTGCATGCATAGCCAAGAACCGGGTGGGCCACTGCCATGTGGACCCCGCCCTATTTTAAAAAAAGAACATAAACGAAAATTGGAAAATGAAAATAATTAATAAAATCAAATAATTAATTAATTAGTTATTAACATAATTAATTAACTTATTTAATTCTGGTTAATTAACCTGTTTAATTAAACTAATTAAGTCACTGACAGGTCGGGCCCACCCCTGTTTTCTAGTTAAACTGTATGGATTAATTGGTTTAACCTAAATACTCTATGACAGGTGGGTCCCCCACATCAGTTTGACCAGTCAATGCCCTGTTGACTACTCGTGTCAGGCTGGCATCATAATTCTGTTTTTCTCGAATTAAATTATATTATAACAATTTCAGGATATTGTTAAATCTTTAAAAAATAACATAAAATAAACCGTAACTCCGATGAAGATACTTTGTACATGAAAGTTGCTCAGAAAAATATGACGAATTCGGATACGCAGTCCGTTCGTCCGCCACACGTCCCTAACATAGCGAAGATGCAACCGTCCCCCTCCATTTCATCTGTTCAAAAATGCCTAACACCGGGAATACTTTCCCGGATGTTTCCCCCTTCACCAGTATCGCTTAATACCGTGTTAGGGCACTCCTAGCACCGCTCATTGTCATGTCATGCATCGTCATGCATCTGTTTGCATTATATTTATTGTTTCTTCCCCCTCTTCTCTCGTTAGACTTCGAGACTGACGCCATTGCTGCCCTGATCGACTACGGTGTTGATGACCCCTCCTTCTCAGCAGAGCTTCCAGGCAAGCCCCCCCTTTGAACAATCCGATATCGCCCATTCCATTCTCTCATGCTTGCATTAGATTTGGCTACTGTAATTGATTGCTCCTATCCTGATGTATAGCCTGCTTTTTGTAACCTGCTTATTGATACCTACCTGCTTAAGCAAAACTGCTTAGTATAGGTTGGTTAGTGATCCATCAGTGACCCCACTTTGTCCTTGTTGCCTCTGCTTCATTATCGATGACTCGATCAACGTGATCGACGACCAGAGACCGACACCTCACTTCACCCCCCCCCCCCCTTGATTGTACGACTCTGCATAGTTACTATCGAGTGCCGAGGGTGATACCTCGTAACGCACTCCTGATGATAACTCTGCAGTTTAGCTGTTCGGTCGTGGTCATCGAGGGTGATTCCTCCTTAACCACTCCCGATATGACTCTGTCGTGCAACCCCTCAAGTGTGAACCTCGAGGGTGATTCCTCCTAGGTTCACCTTGCTGATTTCATCGAGTGGAATCCACCGAGGGTGATTCCTCAGGGTTTCCCCCTTGATGTTATGACCACATGGTTACTTTGACCTTTGTCGCAGGCGGGTCGACCCTGAGGGGTACCCGCGGGGAAACTATGCAGTCGAGTTTGCCAGGAGGGAACCCGAGAGAGATATTGTGGCGGAGCATCAGAAACTCTGATCGTCTTCACGAGTTATTAAATACGCCTAACGGATTTGGGTAATTGATCTGAGTTGGCCAATGGCCTATACGCACTACCACCACGTGGGATAATGGTTTATGGGGCCCTCTATGTCGTACGTTTCTCCCGAAAGCTCATCAGACGTCACAGTTCACCGTGCGGGCTGATTGTTGGGGTTGGGCTGGATACTTCACTGACGAGTTCAGTGTCGCGCCTGCTCCCCGGCCACTCTCACAACGCGCAGGAGCGCCCGGGGCGATGGCCCAAGACCCCTGGGTGCACTGCTTCGTGTCGATCTCCCGAGGCCGGGCATTACCCAGCAAGTGTGTACGGCCAGAGGTGATCGATCGTGATGGGTAACAGTAGTGCACCCCTGCAGGGAAGTGATCTATTAGAATAGTCGTGTCCACGATAACAGGACACTCAGTTTGGTATCCCGATCTATTACTTGAACTGGATACTTGTTTAATTAATTGAAGCTCCGGGATCGCTTTCTCGCAGGGAGTCGAGGAAGGATCTCTAGGCTTTGCCTCAACATGCTTGCTTAATAAAATGCTTTTCTGTACTCTTCTAATTGCTGAAGGACGGTGGCTTCGTGAAGATGCTAGTCTTCGATAGGACTAGGTCTTCTCTCTATTCTAGCATTTTTGCAGCCCAGTCCACATATACAGCCTTCCTTTGATAATGCTGCATATGTAGTGTAGATCCTTGCTTGCTAAGTACTTCGGATGAGTACTCACAGTTGCTTTGCTACCTCTTTTCCCCCATACCCCTTTTGATGTTACCTCAGGCGATGGAGCCTAGGAGCCAGATGCCACCACAGGAGCTTACTACCAGGAGGTCCAAGACGGCACGTACTACTGGATTGAGCCAGCTGACCAGGAGTAGGATCGAAGGGTCCCAGGCAGGAGGCCTTCGCCTTTCGATCTAGAGTCATTGTTTGTGCTAGCCTTCTTAAGGCAAACCTTGACTAACTATGTCTGTACCCAGATATTATTTGTATGACTGACTTATGTTTTCGGATCCTCGTGATCCTTGGTCTGTAATATTCGTGGATCTCCGTTTATTTGTGTTAGAGTTGTGTTGTGATATCTTCCCATGAGTCCCTGTGCTTGATCGTGCATGTTTGCGTGTATGATTAGTGCATGATTGAGTCGGGGGCGTCACAAAAGACACTAGAACATGTCTTCAAAGGCATGAGAGCAGAGGGATTACTTGCAATATCCATAACACAAGTTACTGAGGCTACTATACTCTCTTCAAAGGCATGATAGCTAAAATCTTGCATTTCCTACAGCTAGCATTGATGTCCATAAAGTAGTTGAAAGTAATCTATAAGAAATCAGTGTTATGTGCAAAAATCATATGTATGTCAACCTCTCACATGTTTTGGTCAAAAGAGCAATTTAGAACCGTCATTTGGCACACAAAAATCACATGCAAGATCACCCAGAAAGTTGTACTACTAGTACTAGTATTGTGTGTTAGATGAAAAAACACGATCAAGATAGCCAAAAAGATCATTAAGAAGAGATATTACCTGGACTGGCTTAACGAGGGATCCCGGAGAGGGGGGCTTGGACAGGGCGATGGCCTTGAGCTTGTCTGCAGTAGTCTTGGTGGGGTGTTTGCGCTTCTTCGTACCCTGAGCCTCGACAGTTTTGGACAGAGCCATAGACATCACTTCGGCCGGTGCTCCAGGGTCCATCAAGAAACTGTCAAATAGAAATAAAAGAAAAGAAACCATAATCACAAACCCAAAAGAAGAATAGAGAGGGAGTTATAGGATCAGTCACAGGGTTGCAAGACCGGGCCTTGGCCAGAAGCAACACCATTGATGCGCTCACCTTTCCTTCTTTGGGAGAGAAGAACAATGGCAGAAGCGCGTCGGGTTTTTCTTGAAGAAATGAGGAACAAGATAAGGGAGAAGCGAGTTGGGGTTTTCTTCAAGAGAGGAGGATGAGGAAGAAGAGTGAAATGATGGTTGCTTCGTCTGTCCAACTTACTGCTGGAAAGGTGGGGGTTTTGTGATTTGACGGCTCATTGGGCATTACTGCGGCGCTTCGACCAGTGTAGTCTATCGTGTAGTTGTGCACTCTAGTACGGAGTAATTTAGTGCATGGCAAGTGGACCCTGATGCTGGCTGTCCCACACGTCGGCAAAAGTGAGTAGCAAGGTTCCCGATGACCGTCGAGGAGGATCCGCACGGTAGAGCGTGTCCACTATTTCTGAAAAAAAGATTACAGCAAGTGTTTCCACTCTTACAATGGAGGAGTGCGAAACACGGCAGCCACTTGAACTTACACAGTAGTACTCCTACTACTAGGCATGTGCAGTGGTTCATACGTCAGTACTATAATCTTGTTGCTAGTGTAGGAATATATAACGATAAAAAATGATGTTGTGCGCATGTCAACTATATGAACAATAATGTAACATGCCCCTTTTTTGACTGTCCGGTCGAGAATGAACGGTGAGATCAATGTTAACAGAACTAGGACTACAGTGCACGAAGAGTACGATGCTACAGTACTCCACGGAACATGGGATCTAAGATGAGCATGAAGGGTGCATGAGCCCACACTAGGTTAACACAAATACACTAGGAGCATGCAGATAATGCATGAAGAGGGGTGCTGAGATGAGCATGCACGAAGAGGGAACAACTATATTGAGATGAGAATGCAACGAAACACACCCGCACGCTTTGTGCTACAGTGACTGGTCTGCACCGTCTGAGTTTGATCCAACGGTAATGTTGCGCCGAGACATGCCCATGCAGAGGACGCCTAAACACCTCTGAAGTCCCTCTGCTTCTCGAGGCGCACGACGTTGGTGATGCAGGGTGCCACCGCCCGCAGAGCCCGCTCCCGGTCGACGGGAGCCGACTCGTCAAAGATGGCGTCCAATGGCACGATTGGATTCCGGTGACGAAGCACTGAGAGGATTCGCCCGGCAACAGCGACGGCCGCCCGCAACCCCTCCCTGTCCAGCTCCGCCCCCACCATCGCGCGGAGATGGCTCAGCTCCTCGGAGATATAGGTGAAGAAGGAGACCAGGTCAGGAAGCCACAGCTCTTTGAAGTCGATGGGGTGGTCAAATGGGTTTAGCCCGATGGCTAGCATGGTCGCGCTAGCACGACAGTAGGCATCGCGCAGCCGCAACACGTGCGTGGCAACATGGTCCAGCAAGTAGTTGAGGTGATCCTGAACCTCGTCACGATCGGCCCGATCACGCTCCATCCAGCTCGCCTGACCGCCTATCGTATCTCCCGCTTTCTGTAGCAACGCCGCTGACGCCTCGAGCATCTTTGTGGTGGATGCCTGCCGCTTTTGAAAGCTGCGTGAACTCCCACACATAAAGGAGGAGCATGGCACTCCTCTCCTCCTTGAGCTCATGGAGCTCCGTGTCCTTGGCCCTGAGCTCCGCATCCTTGGCATGGAGCTCCTGTGTCAGGTGCCTCACCTCAGAGTCCGTCATCTGGTGCGCCACCATGGAACCAGGTAGAAGCAATGGGGAGAGGAAGCAAAGGGGGCGAAACGGCTGAAAGGCAATGCAATCTACGGGAATCGCGAAAGGAGCCAGCCGAGGAGTGGGGTGAATCTTTTGGTTTTGACCATCGGAAAACACGAGTCGATGACTTTTCACTTCAGGGAGCAGTGGGTTTTACAGGCGGAGTCATCATGACTAATTGTTGCCGCGCCTGCTCCCGTCAATCAAAAAAATTAAAATCCTGCCGCGCCTGCCGCACCCAAAGACCAGTGCAACCCAGCAGTGGATATTTAAATTTACTACCGGCAAGGAGAGAAAAAAGGGGTGAAAAAACAAATGTGGTGGCGGCCTAACTAATCGGTCGCACTAGCCCAACTAGCTAGCCAACATGCTTCACTACTGATGTACTCAGCGGGAAAGGTGGGCTGTTGTGATTTGACGTCTCATTTACTTGCTTCGGCGCCACGACCGAGGAGGACCCAGAAAACGCACGGTAGGGCGTCCCACGTCTCGGCAAGGAAGAAAATATGCGTGCACCACCCGGGAGGACCTAGAAACCGGGCGGTAGGGTGTGCCACATCTCGGCACGGAGGAAAAATGTGCGTGTAAAAATAAACTGTATCAAACTACCTATGGTTCGACCTCGAGACCCAGCCAGTCAGTCAAAAACACCCCACTAGCCACACAGCTTCATCATGCTAACGTGGCACGGAGGATAGGTGTGGTTAGCTTCGTCTCGACTAGCCACAACGTCTCTTGTTCTAGGCGATACATCTATTTTCCAAGCATTTTTTTAGTTATAATAACACCACGGCAAGCTCGCGCCGCTCTTCGTGTGTGCCCGTGCGTCTAAAAGTTGTACTACTAGATGGAGAGGAGAGAGAGAGAGATGGCAAACATGGGACCCACCAGTAAGTCAGTCAACGTTAATGCACCTGTTGACGAGCCACTCCCTCTACTCTAGTCAACGTAATACTGTATATAATCAAGTTATGCGACAAAGCCAACAACCGTTGCGGTTTCAGGCTATCGACGTATGCTTTGTACTCCAGGTTGCCGGTTCGAATCTCGTCCTTCAGATTTGTTAGTTTTAGGTACAAATTTGTTCAATGACAAGTGGGCCTCCCGTGTGTTGTTTCGATATTTCAGTGTAGGATGGTTTTTTTGCACAAACACTTTACACGGTTAGACAAGTTACGGCACCAGTTACACGTATTTTGCAAGTTTAGGAACAAAAATGATAGTGACATAGAATATCACATGCTCCCCGCAGCTTAAATGCTATGGTGATGCGAGATTTTACGTCGTTGGATCTGAGATCCAATGGCTTGGGAGTAGTCTTTGTAATTATGTGCAATTTCCAAACTCTCCAAGGTTTTTTTGCAAAAAACACCATTCAGGCCTCGTGTGAGCCGTTGGATCTTGGATTCAACAGCTTCCAGTAGCTCATATTAGGTGCTCCCCACAGCTTAATTAGCCGCTACGGTGATACGAGCATCTAGGTCGTTGGATCTGAGATCCAATGCCATGTGCGTAGTATTTGTAGTTTCTGCGCAATTCCCAAACTCTTTGAGGCCTATATTGCAAAAATATTCAAACCTCCTACTGCGAGCCGTTAGATCTCCCGAGAACTCGTATCACCATAGAATCTACGGTGTGGGAGCACCTCATATTCCCCCGTGCGAGAACACATCAGGTGCTCTCGCATCTTGGATGCTACGGTGATACGAGCTTTGAGGTCGTTCGATCTGAGATCCAATGGCATCTGAGTAGTCTTTGTGCTTGTGGGCTGCGCCCAAACTCTTTGGGGGCTTTTCTGCAAAAACATTTGAACCACCAAGGAGTCATTGGATCACAAATCCAACGGCTCCGAGGAGATTGTATCACCACAGCATCTAAGGTGTGGTAGCACGTGATATTCTTAAACACAAGAGAATATGAGGTCTTCCCTCATCTTAGATGCTACGAAGATACGAGCTTCGACGCCGTTGGATATGGGATCCAAGAGCATCTGAATAGTTTTGGTACTAATTGTGTGCAATTCCCAAACTCATTAAGGTTTCTTGTAAAAGTATTAAGACATCTTGTGAGCCGCTATATCTCAGATCTACACGCTCCAAGGAACTCATATCACCATATAGCATCTAAGGTGTGGGGGCACATGATATTCTCCTGGGGGGTGCACAACTCATCGGTGTTTGGGAGGATGGGGACAAATATAATATTCAAAAAATATAATCTAAACAATCCTAAATAGAGCTTCACAATTTTATCTAAGGTCGAGGGGTTACCCCCCGACAATCTACATAGCTCCGCCCATGCAAGAGGTGTAGTGGGAGCGTCTTGGTGTGAGAGAGACGGCGCGAGAAAGCGAGTTCAATCGAGTCATTTATAGAGGGAGAGATAGAGTGAGTGTGGCCTAGAGTACACTCGAATGTTAAAGACGATACATCAAGATATCATGCGGCGAAGCTGCTGTGAGGGCTGGAGCGAGATAGTTACCGAGAGTGGCCTAGATAGACTTTGTGTGTGCGCGCACGATGAAGGTGTTTTACAAAGGCAACATATGTGTCTTGAGAGAGAGAGGGAGGGTTTGTCATGGTGGGCACGACGAGGTTGTGTGTGAGAAATACATTTGTTGAGAGTGTGTGGGCGGGTGTGACATAAATGGAGATCGAAACATGAAGAGAAATAATGAGCGCGCTTATGTCGGATACCAATAGCTCTATTAACAGAGAAATGAAGATCGATCGATACATGAAGTATGTGTGGTGGTTGGGGGGTGTCGATGGAGAGACCTAAACACAACATTTGCATCTACATTGTACTAGACTTAATATTCGTGTTTCAACTTATTGTGCATTTTAAATATTGAATTGAGGACCATGCATGGCTTACATTTTAGTTTTGAATTCGTGTCATACATGCATGGTCATACATCCACGTTGAGATCACTATATCACAAACTCACTCTAATTCAAGAACTCGTCATAAATCAATTACCGTGCCTTTTGGAATGACCAATTATTTGCAAGGAAAATACGGGCATTGTAATACATATAGATTCTTTTGGCAATTAAAAAAAAGATTCCTTTCGCATTCTCCAATGGTAGCACCCGACGGCGTACCAGCCAGACCCGGGCTCGTGTCCTGGTGGTGGCGTGCGTGGTACGCACATTAGCCAACCCCAACCAAAAGAACCGCGATATTAAACTTCACGCCTCCACTCGAGCCTCCGCATTTCTAGTCGAAATATCTGGCAGCCAGAATTCCAGCCCTAGGAAATTCCCCCATGTCCCCGGTCCATAATGACAACCGATGAACAATGGAGGGATGCTTTAGTAACTAGCCCACGTTACCTACCGTGCCGAGCACGGTTCAATTCCCTTGGTCGCCGCTACCCAAGGTCACCCGTCAACTCCATTGCCTAGTACTAATAGTACTACACCAGATGAGCACAGAATGGAGCTCCGTTTGTTGATTTTGTTCGTGCGTTGTTCGTGCCTACTAGAGTTACTATATCAGGCAATGCACTGGTACGGAGGGATTATCTTTTTACTCTGCATATATAACTTGTCTGAAGTCTAACTAAGCAAAATGCTTGACCAAATCCTTTCTTAAGAAATATTAACATCTACAACAGTAAAGATGTATGGCTTGAAAAATTATTTCATGATGCAGGTTATGATATTGTTTCGAATCCTGGATTTTAAATTCCAGAAAATCCAAAACTGACCTGAAATTCATGAAACTGAGCATGGTCACGTGATATGGCACAAATAGGCTATCGTATTTTTTTTTGTTCAATTTGAGACAAGCTGCTTATGAAAAGTTGCACAAATGAAGAGCCAAGGTATTTTGAAACCGTGGGCGTTAGACCTACGTGCCGCCACGAGTCCCGCTTCTCATCGGCAGGTGCCGTCCGAGCAAGCGTGTGAGTCGACGGGAGGCGTGCGAGCAGACCACTACGCCGGCTGGCCGGGAGGCGTGCGAGCAGGCCGCTGCGCAGGCTAACCGGGAGGCGAGCCCTTTGACCAGGCTCCGCCACCCACCTTCCTCCCAACTGCCCCCACTTTTAATGGCGTCGGCGCCGCAGTTTAAATCACCCCCGCACTCCCCGGTCTCGCTACAATCTTCTCTCTTCCTCTCGGATTCTCCTGTCGTCTACCTCCAACCAGCCTGACCTCACCGTACGCCATGCCGCATCACAATGGTCTGCCCTTAGTCTTCCAGTTTCCTGAGGAAGACACCCAGCTGGAGTCTCAAGAACATAAGGCGCTTTGGGACGAGCTTGAACTGGCCTTGCGGGAAGACGTCGCGCCTGTCCCCGCTCCCGTTCCAGCTCCCGTCGCCCCGACTGCGCTAGCTCCCATCCCCGTGGCATTGATGGCCTGGGAGCCGCACATTGTCGTCGAGCTTGAAGCCACAGGATTCCATGAGGTCCCCGCTGACTTTCACGCGCCTGTGCACCTGCCAGCACATGCGCCTGCGTGTGCACTGACGCGCGTACCCGTGCTGGTGCCCGTGCACACGAATGTCTCCGCCGCGCCGTTGCCAGAGCCTGTCCCCGCGCAGGTGCCAGTGCCCCCCTCAGCGACATGGATCACCGCCGTCGACCGCTTCCTTGCACCAACGCCAGTCAACTCCTCCCGCCAGTTGACTGGCTCCTGGAGACTGAAGTCCAGAACATTCTGGCCTTCCTTGAAGCTAGGGCCAATGTCCAGGAGTATGCCAACAACGGCGCAAGACGCCACTGTCGCCGCCGGTCAGTGGCCTGACGACACACAGAGCACGGCAGAGGAGCCGCTTCCCGCCGCAAGACGCCTCCGCCGCCGCCGCGTGATCTAAATATGCCATGAAAAACGTTCGGATTGCCATGCATATAATCCGAACGTTTGGGATTTATCATTTGTGTTTATTTTAGTTCGATCATGGTATGAATGTAAAGTTGCAGTCAGACTGAATGAAATCTATGGTTTGATCGATTGAATGTTCGGCTAGAGCCGTATCAAATTAAATATAAAACGTCATCAAGCGACATGTATTCCTTCTCATTGCAAACATTTCATTTTAAATACCATGTCAATTCGAAATATTTTTTTAGAGAAGTCAGTTCCAAATACTTGTAGGGCGCGAGCAGTCCCCTTGTTCGAGCACTAGGCGATACATCTATTTATCCACGCATTTAATTGTTAGTAGATACTACTAGCCTAACTTGTCTGTCACGGTCACTTTTGTTCCTAAACTTGTTACATATAATACTAGTACTAGTATTACGTGAAACTGGTGCCGTAACTTGTGAACGCGTCCAGATTCGGTCAACGGCCACACCGCCCGCGCGTTCTTCGTGTTTGCCCGTGCGTCTAAACGTAGAAGGGGAGGAGAGAGAGAGAGCAGACATGGAACCCACCAGTAAGTGAAGTGGAATAGTACGTGCTCACGAGCCGGTCCCACTAATGTACTAAAGTTTATATAAAAACATGTTATCCATTAAATAGGTTGTGGTAATATAAAAACATTATATCAACAAAGGGGAGTACAACAAACGTTGCTACTATGTTGCCTATTGACATGCGGCTTGACGGCCCTGGTCGCATGTTCGATCCTCGTCCTTTTTCATTTTTAATTTATACTAGTAAGGTACACGTGCATTGCACGCATGAGATTTGGCAACCAAATTATGAATAAATACCACACCATAGCATGTAAGCTTTGATTCATATATGCATGATGTAGATGTTCGTTTAATTCTTATAGTTCATCTCATTCAAAATCAATAAGTTTTATAAAAAGGTTAATCTATTTTAAGATTCATGCAATTGTGCATTGTAGAGCATAAAGTAAAAACAAATAACGGCAATTCATTTAGAAAAAACAAAATTGGGCAATTATGATACAGAAGATTCTAGAACAAAGGAGAGGTGCTTGTGTTTTGAGGTTTGTGCATTATGCTTAAGTTCAACCATGCAGTCTTCTAGATTGTACATGTGGCAGAATGTGGTGAAATGTAGAAGATATCCAATGGCCAGTGGTGCTCGGATTTGCCATCTCTGCACCGTCAGATTTGCTTCATCCAACGACCACCTTTCAAAATTATTCGCACACTATATAGGGGTGTAGATATGGGTCCAAATTTGCTCCATGACAGTTGGGCCCCCGGTTTGTAGTTTGTAGCACTTTAATTTCTGGGTCGAAATGTGTTCCATTACAGGTGGACTCTGGGTGTGTAGTTTGTAGTTTATTTGTAATAATTAAAGAGAACACCAGAGTTTTTTTTTGCAAAAATACCATAGTGCAACGTGGTAGGTTAGAAAGGGCGTGTGAGAGAGCGGTGACCGATCCAGAGGGGAAACAATTGGGGGACGGGCGGGGGTTGCAACGGTGTTTGGAGTAGTTGTGGGGCGAATGCTACAAAAATATAATCTAAACCCACCGGAATAAATGCCTTCACAAATTAATCAAAGGTTGGAGTCCCCCTCGCAATGTAAATAGCTCCGGCTCTGCGAGGGATGGAGAGGTAGCTTCAATGTGTGGAAGAGACAGCGTGAGAAATCAAGGTCAATCGAGACATAGATAGAGAGACAAAGTGAGTGTGCCCCGACATTCTTTGAAAAGATATATATGTTGTGGATAGATATTGTCCGATTGAGCTTTTGGGAAGGGTGAGGGCTGTAAGAGAAAGCTTGAGAGATGATCCAGTCACAGACAGGTACACATATCGTTTGTGCGTGGGAGGAAGCAAGGTCATTCGATACATAGATAAAGAGAGAGAGATTGACCGAGTGTGGGTCGTCATGCGATCGAAAGAGTGAGACAGGTTGGAGAGAGTGACCTAGATAGACAATGTGCGTGTGAGAGTATACACTATGAATATGTCGAATTAGGCCCAAACATGGAGATATATCGTTCATGTTTGAGAAAGAGCAAGGTCAATCAAGACATGCATAGGGGGAGAGAGAGAGAGAGATTGAGCGAGCGTGGGCTGCCATGAGGTCGAATGAGTGGAACGGCTTGGAGAGACTGATCTAGATAGACAATCTGCGTGAGAGAGTATAGAGTGTGTCGATCGAGGCCCGGACAGGGAGATATATCGTTTGTGTGTGAGAGAAATCAAGGTTAATCGAGACTTAGATAAAGAGAGAGAGAGAGATTAAGCGAGTGTGGGCCGCTGTGTGGAAGAAAGAGTGAGACGGTCTCTCGAGAGTGACCTAGATAGACAATGTGTGTGCGTGCGCACGAGCGGGAGGGGGGGTCTAGATAGGCAATGCATGTATCTACCGAGAGAGGGTGGAAGGGGGAGAGAGAGAGCTCAGCATGGAGTGCAATGGCAAGTATGTGAGAGTTAGAGATCGAAACATGGAGAGAAAGAATGAACCTGCGGAAACCAATAGCTTTGTAAGGTGGTTAGGAGAGGAAGATTGATCAATAGAGGAAGTATGTAGCGTGTGTGTCGAGCGAGGGGGACCTAAAAACAACATTTGAATGTAGATAGTACTAGACTTAATATTGACGTTTCAATTTAGTGTACATTGTAAGATTTGAATTGAGGACCATGCATATGGCTTCCGTATTTATTTTGAATTCGTGCCATACTAGTTTTGGAAAAGTTGATATTGACTCGATTGTTGTGGTATTTTGTATGTGTGTGGTCATATGCTTGAATCCATCCAAAGTTTTCTCACTACTATGGTGTTCATCTTATACATATATGATTTTGTATTAAAAAAGTAGTGTGGATACCGTGAAATGCGAAATCCACGTTAGAATTGGAGATCGCTATGTGACAAACACACTCTAATTCAAAGAACTCCTCAATAATTAATTCATAGTATCTCGTTTCGAAGGACTAATTATTTGCAAGGAAAACACGGGCATGGTAATACATAGTACAAGATTCGTTTGCCAATGAAAGAAGATTCGTTTGCATTCTCAAATGTAGGCGCACCAGGCAGACCAGGGTCGTGTCGTGGTGTTCGCGTGTGTCGTACGGACGCTAGCACCCAATCAAAAAAAAAGAATGATGACAAAAAAAGTTCGCGCTTCCACGTTTCGGATTGAAATATCTGGCGGCCCCAATTCCAGCCCTGCAAAATCTCCCTTCTCCCCCATCCCCTTCCGCGCCCAGAGCTCTCAAATCCCTAATTTGCCGCCAACCCAAGCAAAATTCGAATCGCCCTTCGTCTTGTCTCTTTCCCCATCTCTGTGCCGGACGACGACGATGAAGACGACGGTTGCGCTTCACCACTGCACCGGAGCTACCTCATCTACCCCCTCGTCCACCGCACCGGGTGGTCCACCCACAACTTCGACTGCCGCAACCGACATGCCTCATAGACACCGACTTCCACCGCATCAGGTGCACTTACCGACGTCGTCTCCCACCTCATCGGGGCTACTTCACTGAGAACATCGTCGCACCTCCACCCCCCGACGCCGTTGGTGATTCACCAACGGCCTCGTCCACCGCATCATAGCGCTCCGCTACCTCTCGAATCTGCATCTGTATGCGGCCAGCCAACACCAGCGCATTACCCTCAACGGCTCTGAAGTGACCCGCACTCTAGCTAGGCGAGCATGCCCAAACGCCAGCCCGAACTAGGTACCCACATATCACTCCCTTGTGCACTGTTCCGACGATGTTTGGATATCCTTTTACTGCTCTCTTAGCTTACACGCCTATGCAACTCTGACTTTAACTCTTATTTCTTCTGGAGATATCATCTGAAACAAGAAAAACCATTTTTTAGCGAAGCATGACGGCGCTACGGGATCTGGTACACATCCTGCACGCCAGTATAACCTTGTAAGTACCTATCCTCCTGTACAACAGCAAGGTCGATTCCTCTCATTTGATCAACCATTCGCCGTGTCAAAAATGCAGAGGGGGACGCAAGGAGCACAAGGCCTGCACATCCAAGCAAATGTTAACATGGACTTGTACATGGAACATCCCAAGCGCAAGCAGAGCTGCAATGAGCCTGTACAACGAGCTAGCGTAAGTCCCTGCATTTTATTTAATTCATACTGGCCTGCGTGTATGATTTGTGTGCAGTGGCGGATCCATGAATTCGAGTTACCAGGGGTGAAAATTTAACTTAAAAAATACGAAGGCACTTGCACTCCGGAAATCAACATAACTTGAGAAATGTGAAGCTACATGCAATTTGAAAACCAGCTAATGATCCAAAGTACTTCCAGATTATAAAACACTAAATGATGTAAGCACCAAAAAACACAAAATGCAACATGGTGTACAAGGACTACTAACATGGACTGTACCTGCTTGAATTATTCGTTCTCTGGCCAAAAATATCCAAGTGTAATTGCACCTATAACCAGTGCGCAAACTGCAATCAATATATCTATCCTGCACAAGTATGCCAATAGTTTCAAACAACAGATTAGAAAAGTATTTATGCTAGGTTGTCATGATAGGGGGACTTTCTGGTAGATGGCCTCGATGTTTCCTCAAGCCATGAAAATGTACTATAATTTGCTTGTCATCAATTCCTGCAAATCTCTATCTCTCTCTCAACATAGCAGATCATCATTAGACACTAAATCCTTCAATGGGAGCTTGCAAAATGCTTGCATTAGATCCCTCATTAGACACTATATGTTCATCACCAGGAGCATGTAAAATGTTTGCATCAAATCCTTCATTAGCAGTCTGTTCATTAGACACTTCAGGCTCAAGAACAACATGAGCCATGTATGTTTGCACCGAAAACTTGATTAGACACATCAGGTTCAGTCAGTTCAGTATTGATTGGGGGAGTTATAAAATAAGCAGAAATTGGTTTCATTTTCTTATAGATTCCCTACATGCAAGCAGTTTTACAACACCGTCAGGTTTAACTATTGGCCAGAAATTGAACAGTTGAATTAGATATAATCAGGGATGTGATGTACCTGCTCGTTGCGCATGCTGCTCTTGCAAGCTGCGACTGTTCGTTTGCGCAAGCTCGATGCCATGCCCGTGCTGCCGCCGCTGCCTCCCACGCAGGCTACACCCAGGGTTGGATCTTCATCTTCTTGTCCTTCCATTCGCTTGAAGCCCGGCAACCGGCGTCCAACGAGAGTGCGAGGAAGTGCTGTGTCGGTCTGTCCAGCGGCGGCTAGGTTAGGAGCGAACCAGACTGAAGGCTGGAGCGAACGAATTGGAGATTTTTCCTGTTGTCGATCGATATGGGAGGTGCTCGTTTGGGCCGCGAGCCTGCTATAGGGTCTGCCTTGCACTACATTATTGGCCCATCCAAATTGCAACATTTTTCTTCATTTTTTACATTGCCTGCTTGTGCGCTGGGACGAACAAAACTAGCCTGGGCCAACCTGGAAGACTCAAACTAGGTGCGCACTTTCCAGCCACCCGAGGCGGCCACCCATGCCAGCCCCTATGGTGGCGTCGCCCCTTTTTGCGTGTATGATTGGGGTAGTGAAAAATATTCCAGTGGCACTTTTGATTTACCCATAGAATGGTTGAATTGCTTGTTTCTATGAACTGAGTTCGCCAATAATGTGAAGGATGCCAGCCTTTTCATCCTATTGTAGATTGCTTAGATCTCGATATGCCAAATGTAATCACATGAAATATAGTAAAAGCCAGTGTGATGTGTGTTGCTAAAACTAGTCTGACAACCCGTCCTCATATAACATATCAAGGATGCACCATCTTATCAGATTAACCATTCGACTTACCAATGCAGTGTGGGAAGAAAGAAGTATTGGCGTATCCAAGCAATTGATGCCATGGACTCCTTCGTAGAACCTTGTAAGCGAAAAAGAAGTTGCAGTGTGCCTGTACAAAGAGCTAGCGAAAGTTCAGTTACCTGCTTCTCAGAATTTTAGTTAGCCATTGATTGCAAAATTCTTCAATTTCGTTGCTTGGCTTAATTTAGTTTGCTACTGATTGCATAATGCCATAGCCTGTTAATCCTATTATAGACTGCGCATATCTATGTGTTTGGTACTTACTGTTAAGAATTATCTGTTTGCCTTAACTTAAATAGCTACTTAAGCACGTAGATAGCTGGTCATATGTACTCCTAGGGTGCACCAAAATTCATGTGTAATTTACATTCTGGTACCCTGTTTGTTTAAATGGTTTGCTGTTATTACTTGTAGCACTAGTAATGTTTGCATGTTCATAGACACACAATTGTCAGGTTTATATGAGGGACAATGTCTTTTTAACTTATATATATATATGTGTGTGTCAGAATCATTTTGCTTACATCAAAGATATTTACAGATGCCTGGTTGCTGGTAAACGGTACCGACTTGTTACTTTAATACGTTGCCAAGAACTTGTTAGTTTTACTAGTTCATGTGTAATTAAATACGTTGCCAAAACTGGTTAGTTTTACTAGTTTGATGTTAGTTTCTTATGGCTCTTGCAACACTTTATTTATGATTGCTAACATTCAAGTTTGCAGGATCCAACTGAAACTCTGTTGGCACAACAGGTATGTTTTCAAAAACTCCCTTGTTTACCTGGTTTGCTGTTGTAACTTGTTGTTGTAATCATCTTACCAACTTCAAGTTTTCAGGATCCAATTGGAAGTCCAATTACACAACAGGTACATTTTCAAAAATATATTTGTGTAACAGTCTTGCTACTGTAACTTGTTGCTCTAATCAAGTTACTCACTACTCAACTTTTCAGGATCCAAGAGAAACTCCAATGCCACAACAGGTTCCTTTTGCAAAACTTGTTTGTTTAACTGCTTTGCTGCTGCAACCGGTTGCTCTAATCACGTTACTGGCTACTCAACTTTTCAGGATCCAAGAGAAACTCCAATGCCACAACAGGTACCTTTTGCAAAACTTATTTGTTTAACTGCTTTGCTGCTGCAACTGGTTACAATGATGTTAATAACTACTTTGCAGCATCCAATCGAAACTCTTTAATTCCTTGTTTGTTTAACTGGTTTGCTGTTCTAACTCCCAATTGAGATGTTTTGCTAACTTCAACTTTTCGGAATCCAATCAGAACTTTAATGGCAAAATAGGTTAGCCCAAGATCAAAGAGCGAGGTCCCCATGGACGTTGTATCATCCCACAGCAATGGCACCGGCCCAATCGTGCATCATGAATTGCCAACTACTGATGCGCTAGAGGCTAAACTATTGGTATAAACAGATTCTGCTTCTGCACTTAGAGATGAAGTTGACATGTTGAGGAAGCAAACAACACAATCACAAGCAGTACTCAAGTCAACCACTAAATATTTGGTGGATTTCAAAACGAAGCAAGCTGAGACTGACCGCATTGTTAAGGTCCTGAAGGAAAAAAGGAAATTAAATTCCCACTTGGTAAATCATAGGTGAAATGTGTTTTCCATCGTTGAATAACCTTTGTGTTGTTTGTTCATGTAATCCATCAAACCATTTGTTTTAGAGATCATGTAATAATTGTTTTTTGTTTTTTGGTTTGTAATTTTTTTTAGCACGAGTCTGTATTAATTGATAAGACTCTGAGACATTTCATTTTCATTGCTATGCCAGACCTACAAATATGCCAATCGGGCTGAATGTGCATTCAGCAATAATAGTAGTATAGATGGTCCTTAAGTGGCACGCATCTGAAAGGGCCAAGATGATGTACTAGCTTTGCTAAAAAAAATGATGCTCTTCTAGCAAAAAAAGTACAGCGGCCTGGCTTATGTATGTTAGTTGATATTATTGATCCATATACTCTATAAGTGTTTATATGTCTGTTAGTTTTGTACATTATTGGTTGATTGACTCAGTATTTTGAATCTTGACACATCGCTTGTGTACATATCTAAATGGGAGTACACTATATGCTGCGTGTGTCATACATGTTATACTTGAGTTGGACATAAAGTGGTTTCAAATATTCGAATTCACCTTAAACTGGATTCTACCTTCTGAATTCGAGTATCGGCATTTGTAAATCATATTCATATATGATAGTGGAATACATCTTTGTTGTGATTTTGAACATATATAAAAAACATAGTATGATTTATAAAGATTCGTATAAGAATACAAAATGGATTCGAATTTAGTTGCCAGGGTAAACGTGAATGCTTATTGTCCCAAAATTTGAAAGAAGCGGCAAAATATCCACTCCCACGTCAGCTGCCCAAAGCTAGTGTTTGCGAGATGGAAATTACTGTCTACCCCTTACACGGACAATCCATCGGCCCGATTTCCACTGCTCTCAATAGGGGTAGGTTAGTAACTTCAATTAGACGTGATACGACCGCCTCTGAGCCCATTCAGACACAGTGGGTGCCAAACGTGGGCGGCAAAACACATTTGATTCAAGCTCGTATGAAAGACCTCTGTCTCTCCCTCCATTTCCTGATTCATACACGGTGGGCGGCAAAACAAACTCGACTCGGCCGAAATCGATGTAGACAAATATTTTTAATAGGGGCAGGTTTGTAACTTCACTCAGACATGACACAACCGCCCTACCGGTCAGCGCCATTCATACACCGTGGGTGCCAACCGTGGGCGCCAAAACACACTCTCCTCGCCCGAAATCGCTCCGGGCAAATATTGGGGAGATGCGAGATTACCGTCCTATCCCCAACCGACGAGACGTCCAAATTTTAAACGGAGGCTAAGTTCATAACTTTCCCATATTTCAAACAGGCGCGTCCCAAAAACATGGTTCCCCATACCTCTCCCTCCATTTTCCCATTCATACACCGTCCGCGCTAGAACACCATCCCCACACCAGCCTCCTCCGTCCGCCACCCCATCCATCGCCGCCGTCCTCCACACCATCCATCGTCACCGTCCTCCACCATGTTGGAGCGCCTACCAAGACCGCGTCATCCACTACTAGAGATGGACGTTTCTCATCCACGGCGATGGACCAGGAGCCTTGCATCGCGTCCTCTCGCTTCATCGGCGCCGTCATCCTCATTGCCGGGGCCGCTCCCACGACCTTCTCGTCCACCACAATGGGACTTATCCCCTGATGCACCCGTCTACCGTCGCAGATCTGCTTCAACACCACCGACAGCCATTGCACCCCCGATGCCTACACGGCGCCGCAAGAGAGGTGGTACTACTTCATATCTGCTCAACTTTTTGATCTCAACCAGAAAATAGATCGTAACTTGGTTACTGTCCTTTCTTTTCAGCACTTAGAATTTAGTTCTTAGTTCGAAGCAAACAATGGTTGCGAAATAGCATTTCTGCGGTTTGCAGCTTCAAATCTGCCATGGCACAGTCATAATAGGGTTTAATTGATCATGCTTAGGGTTTCCCCCTTTTATGATAATTATACGATCAGCCTACGTGCTTCGTGTCATAATAGCACTGCTCCACCCATCAAGCTAAACAAGGTTAGTTGTTCAAATATGAATCTGATATTATTAAAACAGAGTCATTTAATTGGTCAGCTAAATGTTCCTAATTTAGTTTCGAAAATGCATGTACGCCGCTGGGGTGTGGATCTACAGGGTGCCCACGGTGGGCCGCGGCCCACCCTGGGATTTTGGGTCGGCCCAGACCCTGATTCCCCTCTATTCTGCTGCGCTTCCTATCTCTACTCGCCCCCAGCCGCCTGCCTTGCCGGCGACTTGCCATCCCCGGACGACATGACTCTAGGAGACGCCGGACTAACAGGAGGTCAGGAGCCGCTCGCCCAACAGTGTCACCGCTGGCCGGGCACGCCACCGTGCCTACCTTCCAAGTCCATTCAGGGCTCAGGCGTGCAGCACCCACTAAGCCAACCCGATTTATCCTGAGATACGTCCTCAACACTCAGCAGCCACTCCTCATCACCCATTTTCTAATTGATTCATTACTCATTAGGCAGGACTGTCATTAGGGTTTGTTGTGTACTAACTGCTACCTACACTTAATGGTTCAGATATTTCAGTAATCTTTAGTACCTGTAAAGTTCACAGGGTTTCAAAATTTCGGCCCGAGGAACAGACACTAGTCATGTTGGATTGTTGGTCATAGTGACATTGACCCAGATTACTACTGCAGGCCAGGTTTGTTGACAATTTTACTTGTATTTTTTACTCACTCGATATGATATCCAATTATTCACGTCGATTAGTTGCAAACAGTAAGTGCTAGACCAACTTCTTGATTCAGATTTTGGACGGTCTCTTACTGCAGTTACAATTCTGCATACTTGTCCTAGTAAGCTCACAAGTAATGATTGATTCACTACCTCTATGCTTGCCTTGTCATATTTGTTGTCAATATTCTTTTAGGGAGGACCACCCTGTTTCAAAATACTGGAACCGTAGACATGAGTTAATAGTATTTCTCTATGTGATCTCTTCCATCATGTGTGGGAAACGAACACTGCATTGTATAGAAAGAAAGTGTCATATCCACCTTCTACATAGACTACGATATTTTACATGGAATACAATCTGCCTACTTGCTTTGTGTTGCACTACCAGCACTCCACCATTGAAGCTAAACATTATGCCACTCACAATTCCTTAGTTTATTTGTTCAAATACGAATTTGATATGATTCTATTGTTCCTACTTCAGTTTTGAAATGTGTGTCTGCCTGTTATAGAGACATAAGAGGTTTGTATTTCTGTGTGTAGTCTGGTCAGCACGGTTGGGGGATGAACTTTGTATACGCAGGGGTTCGTAGGGAGACACACTCTCCGAGTTGAATCCGTAATGTATTCCATAGATAATCTGACTACTTTTTATGTTTTCATGAATCTCAGATACTGAACAACATCATAATGATTATGAGCTTGCGCGCATGAAAAGAATAAAGCAGAACAATGCCATGGCTGTCAAACTTTGCATTAAGGGACTGAAATCAAGTCTGGATGCAATGCAAACGCTCTCCACCTATAGATTCGTGCTCAGAATATGATCCTAACAATGATTCTGAGCTAGAGGGAGACCTAAGTCAATGTAGCTCCCTAGTGGAGGAGTCAGAGGCAGATGCCCTATCTTATTCACCCATCAAGGTGCTTTCTCTAAATTTCCAAGGTTATATTGGTCGCACATATCTTGTAACTGATGCTTTGCATTGCTTCTACTTTGTTGCACTGCCATTAGCTTATTTTACACATTGTGTATGTGAATACGCCCTGCCTATCCATTTTCAGTACATATTCCATCTATCATCATACCATATTTATCCATTCAAATGATGTTCTTGTGTATCAGACGTTCAAAAGGAAGAGGGCGATTGCTGATTGCGGAGGAGCACGAACAAAGTATTTGGAAAAGGTAGTGACACCTGATAAATCAAATAGCCCATTAGGTGTAGTTGCAATATCACCAGACCCACAAAACACGGCCCCAACTCTAGCAGACTCTAGCCTACTACACTGGTCATCTCTGATGCCCCAACTCAGCAGACCCCAACTGCAGCAAACAGTATGATGATGCCAGTTGACATAGTACCAGCTCTACAACGCAAAAACCCCATTCCAGCAAAGAGTACACCAAATCCAGTTGCCAAATCCCTTTTCGAACGAGAGAGAGCCCCAATTGCAGCAAATAGGACCCCTATTCCACTTCTTCCCAGTTTAGAAGATGAAGCTTATATTGTTGTCAGGAACTTTGTGCGCATCTTTCCTTCATGGAAAGATTATACCACAGACAAAGAACAATTTCCAATCTTCCTCTGCAACTTACGTGTAAGTAATGTACTAGTGTTATTCATGGTAATTAGTGCATATGTTTCTGCTGACAGAAGACACAAGATTTCATTCTTTTAAATAGGCGAGGACCAAACTGGATAGTCAAGACGAGCAAGGGTTGGTTGCACTTTTCAAGCACTCGTTGATGAAGTATCATTCCTACCTGAGGCAAGCGCACTTCGATGGCAAGCCTCTAAATGAAATTTCTGTAAAGTCTCCGGTGCTACATTTATCAGACAGTGACTGGAATAATCTTGTTACACATTGGTCTCGTCTGCAGCGTAACGTACTTTCTATGATATCACATCACAATTTGAACTACACTTCTGCATGTGCCTTACCGTCTCACTTGTATGAAAAATGTTTGCAGAAGAACATTCATTCTCAAGGGACCACATAATCTCGCAACTATACTGCACACTGCATTGCTCTTGTGAGTACCTCTTGCCCTGTATGACCATACTTACTTTCATAGCTGGTTGATTATGTAGCATCACTGCACATGTTAGCCTCGTTATCCTCCATTTGGTGGACATTATAAGATCTGTCTCGACTCTCACATAAATTTAGAATCAACCCAATGCTTTTGAAGAGGTTTAGCTCTGCAGTCCTCTTGTAAGGACTGAACATCGTCTATAACTGTACTTACATTAACAGCTAATCCCTCCGTCCCATAATATAAGAGCGTTTTGTACAGTACACCAATGTACAAAACACTCTTATATTATGGGAAGGAGGGATTGGTTCATTGTGTAGCATTCTGCATCTTATCTCCCTCGCCCACCATTTACTAAAAAATATCAGATCTATATTTAATCTTACCAAAAAGTTGAATACACAGATAATGCCAATGCAGAAGTGTAGCCCATTGCTCTTGTCAGTACATTTTGTCCTGTAATGCTTGTACTTACAAGGATTGGTAGTTGATTATGTAGCATCAATCTGCATCTTATCTTCATTATCCTCTATCCCTTCCAGTATTATCATATCTATAATTACTCTCTACAAAATGCAGAGTACAGGCAATGCTTATGAAGAAGTTTATGTGCTGAAATTCTTGAGTTATCCTTCCCTTGACATGGAGAAGGGCATTATAGAGCCGGTGTTAACTGTTAATGTAAGTCAGTCCTTCTAAAGCCTTTATCCTCAACTGCTGTTTAATTTGCTCATACTCCCTATCGTCAACTGATGTTTAGTTTGCTGTTTCTATGAAAAAGCATGTTCGCAACAACTGTATGTTCCATGTTTTAGTTGTAAAACCAAATTCCTCATTCATACCATGCACATTACTCAATACTCCCTATATGTATGCTTGTTTTGTGGATCTATAATCCAGTGTGTGGTGAAGCAGCCCACGTTTACACCTTGTCATCTCCTGTTTTATCTTACTGATGTGGCTGATGATATGAACAACATGCCATGCATATTAACCAAAATAGATACAATGATTGTCTTTGCCCTTCATCAATGCTTGTTTTGTTGACATGGTAATCCAGTAGTGTGGTGAAGCTCCCTGCATTATGAACAATGCCAAATTATGCTATTGATATTTTGAACTGACTCTTTATTTTGTAATTTGAAATTGGATGGAATTGACAGCACAGTTACCATCTTTGTTTATACATGTGCAAAACCTGTCATCTCTCTGCTTGTTTCAAGGTGATATGCCTGATGGCATGCACAAGTCTGCTGAAGGCTGTGAGACAAACCCAACATATATTGCAGCAAAGAAGGCAAAACATCTTGAAGATAGCGAGACAACCCCAAAGTCATGTCTTGATGGAGTGTTCAAGTTACTTGAGACTAGCAGTCAGACAAGCTCACAGAATTTGCTGTCTGAATCAGTTCGACTTCTTCAGTCCCAAGTTCAAGCAGAAAGGCATTCTGCAACTCAACTTCGACTTGAAGTCCTATCTCTAAGGAAGATCGCGGAGAACACCAATGAGAACCTCATTGCTAAACAGCTACACCTGGAAGCTATGACCGACATGCTAGGCCGGTCTCACAGCCTTGCTCAGCAGCTTGCGCAGCAGCTCCCGCGCAAGGCTAACATTTCTTGAACTATCCTGGAAGTGGTCTTGGTTCAGTATTATTTTTTTATGCTGCAATGGCGCCCAGTTTTTGTAATCTGCTTCTTCGTTGCGCTTTATGATCACTGGTGGCGAACTTCGATGCCCAGTGGATGTAATATACCATAAATCCTTTATTGTATAGTGTAGATTTATTCTAAGTTACTATGCCATAATTTATTTATTGTATAGAGTAGGTTTGTTCTTAATTCATACTAGTTACCGTATATGCCATCATTCGCTATCGGAAAAAACGGCGAAAATCTGATGTAGGCGACTGGGCCGAAACATTTGCCTCTAACGGGCCTGCATTTTAGCGGGCCACAATTGGGCTAGCCGGCAACTTTCTTGGGCCTGAAAGGCCATTGGGGCCTTCACACTTTGTGCCAGGCCCATAACTTACACGGGACTAAATTCGGCCCAAAGTTTAGTTGGGCCTTTAGTGGACCCAGCGCTTAGTTGGCCCCATGTAGCTTCGGGCCATTAACAAGCTGAATATTCTTCTGGCCTGTTACGGCCCAGAAGATACCATGGGCCTTTAGCAGGCCGAAATGCATGTTGGGCCTCAATTTTCAATAGTCGTCCACGGGCCTTTAGCAGGCTGAAATGTAGACCGGGCCATTATTGGCCCAGTTATATGACGGGCCATTACCAGGCCGAAACATATCTCAGTCCTTAGTTGGCCCACTAATATCATGGGCCTTTAAGAGGCTGAAAGCTTAGTAGAGGCATCAACGGGCCGAATTATGCGACAGGCCTTTAACAGGCCCAAAGTCACATTGGGCTGAACTATTGCCACCTTGATCACGGGCCGTTAGTGGGCCGGATGTCGCGTCGTACCATATATGGCCCATGGGCAGCACGGGCCATTCCCAGGCCGAAAGACACACCGGGCTGAAATGGGCCCATGTCTACATCGGGCCTCTAACAGGCCGAAATGCCACTGGGGCGTAATTGGGCCCAAATACTCGGCGAACAATTAACGGGCCAAATCTGGCTTTGGGGCATAAATGGCCATGTTTAAGCAGGTCGTTAGTGCACTGGCCCACTAGTACCTAAGTAAATACTACGGGCCTTTGACTGGGCCGGCCTTTTTAACCTATATGGGCCTCTGTTGGGCCCTACCACGTGTCGACGTATCATAGGCACGTCTCCTCCATTGGATGGACGACATCTGGCCCACCAAGGAGCCGACACGTGTTTCCTCCTGCCAATGATGATTTTACACGTGAAAAATCCCCATTGGTCCGGGCTGTTAACGAGTTATCGGATCCAAACCGAAACCCGATAGCTTAACGGCGACCCGTTACGGTGGATGCCATGTGTCGGTTACCCTTGACGAAAGCACTTCCATGACGCGCCATTTATCGGCATGGAAGTGGACACTTCCATGATGATAATTTTGGTATTGTCATGGAACACTTCTACGACAGCACAGGTATGACTATCTTGATTCTGTCATAAAATCGTCATGGATGTACATGCATGACATAAAACATGACCTACTATGACAACCACGTATCATCACGGAAGTGGTTTTTTTTGTAGTGTTAGAGTGTGTTTGTCACATAGCGATCTCCAATTCTAACGTGGATTTCGCATTTCACGGTATCCACGCTACTTTTTTAATACAAATTCATATATGTATAAGATGAACACCATGGTAGTGAGAAAAGTTTGGATGGACTCAAGCATATGACCACACACATACAAAATACCACAACAATCGAGTCAATATCAACTTTTCCAAACCTAGTATGGCACGAATTCAAAATAATTACGGAAGCCATATGCATGGTCCTCAATTCAAATCTTACAATGTACACTAAATTGAAATATCAATATTAAGTCTAGTAGTATCTACATTCAAGTGTTGTTTTTAAGTCTCCCCCCCCCCTCAGCACACACGCTATATACTTCCTCTATTGATCAATCTTCCTCTCCTAACCTCCTTACAAAGCTATTGGTTTCCGCACGGTCATTCTTTCTCTCCATGTTTCAATCTCTAACTCTCACACACCCGCCATTGCACTCCATGCCGAGCTCTCTCTCTCTCTCTCCCCTCCCACCCTCTCTCGGTAGATACATGCATTGCCTATCTAGACCCCCTTCCTCCCGTGTGCACGCATGCACATTGTCTATCTAGGTCACTCTCGAGAGACCATCTCACTCTTTCTTCCGCACGGCAGCCCACACTCGCTTAATCTCTCTCTCTTTATCTAAGTCTCGATTAAACTTGCTTTCTCTCTCACACAAACGATATATCTCCTTGTTCGGGCCTCGATCGACACACTCTATACTCTCTCACCAAGATTGTCTATCTAGATCAGTCTCTCCAAGCCGTTCCACTCTTTCGACCTCATGGCAGCCCACGCTCGCTCAATCTCTCTCTCTCTCTCTCTTTATGCATGTATCGATTGACCTCGCTCTTTCTCACACACAAATGATATATCTCCATGTTTGGGCTTAATTCGACATATTCATAGTGTATACTCTCTCACGCACCTTGTCTATCTAGGTCACTCTCTCCAACCTGTCTCACTCTTTATCGCATGACGACCCACACTCGCTCAATCTCTCTCTCTTTATCTATGTATCGATTGACCTTGCTTCCTCCCATGCACAAACGATATATGTACCTGTCTGTGACTGGATCATCTCTCAAGCTCTCTCTTACAGCCTTCACCCTTCCCAAAAGCTCAATCGGACAATATCTATCCACAGCATATATATCTTTTCAGCGAATGTCGGGGCACACTCACTTTGTCTCTCTATCTATGTCTCGATTGACCTCATTTCCCACGCCGTCTCTTCCACACATTGAAGCTACATCTCCATCCCTCGCAGAGCCGGAGCTATTTACATTGCGAGGGGGACTCCAACCTTCGATTAATTTGTGAAGGCATTTATTCCAGTGGGTTTAGATTATATATTTGTAGCATTCACCCCACAACTACCCCAAACACCGTTGCAACCCCCGCCCCTCCCCCAAT
Source organism: Thinopyrum elongatum (assembly GCA_011799875.1). Taxonomy (NCBI): domain Eukaryota; kingdom Viridiplantae; phylum Streptophyta; class Magnoliopsida; order Poales; family Poaceae; genus Thinopyrum; species Thinopyrum elongatum. The sequence continues at coordinate 444,734,842 of CM022298.1, read as the reverse complement.
TATTTTCCCTCTGGCTCAGTCACCTCTCTCTCGCACGCCCTTTCTAACCTTCCATGTCGCACCATGGTATTTTTGCAAAAAAAAACTCTGGTGTTCTCTTTAATTATTACAAATAAGCTACAAACTACACACCCGAAGTCCACCTGTAATGGAACAAAATTTGACCCAGAAATTAAAGTGCTACAAACTACACACCGGGGGGCCCAACTATCATGGAGCAAATTTGGACCCATATCTACACCCCTATATAGTGTGGGAATAACTTTTAAAGATGGTAGTTGGATGAATCCAATCCGACGGTACAGAGATGGCAAATCCGAGCAGTACTGGCCATTGGATATCATCTACATTCCACCACATTCTGCCACATGTACAATCTAGAAGACTGCATGGTTGAACTTAAGCATAATGCACAAACCTCAAAACACAAGCACTTCTCCTTTGTTCTAGAATCTTCAGTATCATAATTGCCCAACTTTTTTTCTAAATGAATTGCCATTATTTGTTTTTACTTTATGCTCTACAATGCACGATTCCATGAATCTTAAAATAGATTAACTTTTTTATAAAAACTTATTGATTTTGAATGAGATGAACTATAAGAATTAAACGAACATTTACATCATGCATATATGAATCAAAGCTTACATGCTATGGTGTGGTATTTATTCATAATTTGGTTGCCAAATCTCATGCGTGCAATGCACGTGTACCTTACTAGTATAAATTAAAAATGAAAAAGGACGAGGATCGAACATGCGACAAGGGCCTTCAAGCCGCACGTCAATAGGCAACATAGTAACAACGTTTGTTGTACTCCCCTTTGTTGATATAATGTTATTATATTACCACAGCCTATTTAATGGATAACATGTTTTTATATTAACTTTAGTACATTAGTGGGACCGGCTCATGAGAACGTACTATTCCAGTTCACTTACTCGTGGGTTCCATGTCTGATCTCTCTCTCCTCCCCTTCTACGTTTAGACGCACGGGCAAACACGAAGAACGCGTGGGCGGTGTTGCCATTGACTGTATCTGGACGCGTTCACATGTTACGGCACCAGTTTCACGTAATGCTAGTACTAGTATTATACTCCTATGTAACAAGTTTAGGAACAAAAGTGACCGTGATGGACAAGTTAGGCTAGTAGTATGTACTAACAATTAAATGCGTGGATAAATAAATGTATCGCCTAGTGCTCGAACAAGGGGACTGCTCGCGCCCTACAAGTATTTGGAACTGACTTCCCTAAAAAAATATTTGGAATTGACGTGGTATTTAATATGAAATGTTTGCGATGAGAAGGAATACATGTCGCTTGATGATGTTTTATATTTAATTTGATACGGCTCTAGCCGAACATTCAATCGATCAAACCATAGATTTCATTCAGTCTGACTGCGACTTTACATTCATACCATGATCGAACTAAAATAAACACAAATGATAAATCCCAAACGTTCGGATTTTAAGCATGGCAATCCGAACATTTTTCATGGCATATTTAGATCACGCGGCGGCGGAGGCGTCTTGCGGCGGGAAGTGGCTCCTCTGCCGTGCTGTGTGTGTCGTCGGGCCACTGACCGGCGGCGACGGAGGCGTCTTGCGCCGTTGTTGGCGTACTCCTGGACATTGGCCCTAGCTTCAAGGAAGGCTAGAATGTTCTGGACTTCGGTCTCCAGGAGCCAGTAAACTGGCAGGAGGCGACTGGCGTTGGTGCAAGGAAGCGGTCGACGGCGGCGATCCATGCCACTGAGGGGGGCACTGTCACCGGCACGGGGACAGGCGCTGGCAACGGCGCGGCGGAGACATTCATGTGCACGGGCACCGGCACGGGCGCGCACGTCAGTGCACACGCAGGCGCATGCGCTGGCAGGTGCACGGGCGCGTGAAAGTCAGCGGGGACCTTGTGGAACCCCGTGGCTTCAAGCTCGGCGACAATGTGCTGCTCCCAGGCCATCAATGCCACGGGGATGGGCGCTGGCACAGTCGGGGCGACGGGAGCTGGAACGGCAGCGGGGACAGGCGCGGCGTCTTCCCGCAAGGCCAGTTCAAGCACGTCCCAAAGCGCCTTATGTTCTTGAGACTCCAGCTGGGTGTCTTCCTCAGGAAACTGGAAGACTAAGGGCAGACCATCGTGATGCGGCATGGCGTACGGTGAGGTCAGGCTGGTTGGAGGTAGACGACAGGAGAATCCAAGAGGAAGAGAGAAGATTGTAGCGAGACCGGGGAGTGTGGGGGTGATTTAAACTGCGGCGCCGGCGCCATTAAAAGTGGGGGCAGTTGGGAGGAAGGTGGGCGGCGGAGTCTGGTCAAAGGGCTCGCCTCCCGATGAGCCTACGCAGTGGCCTGCTCGCACGCCTCCCGGTCGGCCGGCGCAGCGGTCTGCTCGGACGCCTCCCATCGACTCACACGCTTGCTCGGACGGCACCTGCTGATGAGAAGTGGGACTCGTGGCGGCACGTAGGTCTAATGCCCATGGTTTGAATAGTGAAACCGTCTGCGTTAACGTGACATGTCTTTGTTCCAAAATACCTTGGCTCTTCATTTGTGCAACTTTTCATAAGAAGCTTCTCTCAAATTGAACAAAAAAAATACGACAGCCTATTTGTGCCATATCAAGTGACCATGCGCAGTTTCATGAATTTCAGGTCAGTTTTGGATTTTCTAGAATTTAAATTCCAGGATTCGAAACAATATCATAACCTGCATCATGAAATAAATTTTCAAGCCATACATCTTTACTGTTGTAGATGTTAATATTTCTTAAGAAAGGATTTGGTCAAACATTTTGCTTGGTTAGACTTCAGACAAGTTATATATGTAGAGTAACTCTAGTAGGCACGAACAACACACAAACAAAATCAACAAACGGAGCTCCATTATGTGCTCATCCTGGTGTAGTACTATTAGTACTAGGCAATGGAGTTGACGGGTGACCTTGGGTAGCGGCGACCAAGGGAATTGAACCGTGCTCGGCACGGTAGGTAACGTGGGCTAGTTACTAAAGCATCCCTCCATTATTCATCGGTTGTCATTATGGACCGGGGACATGAGGGGAATTTCCTAGGGCTGGAATTCTGGCCGCCAGATATTTTGACTCAAAACGCGGAGGCTCGAGTGGGGGCGCGAAGTTTAATATCGCGGTTCTTTTGGTTGTGGTTGGCTAATGTGCGTACCATGCATGCCACCAGCAGGACATGAGCCCGGGTCTGGCTGGTACGCCTTCGGGTGCTACCATTCGAGAATGCGAAAGGAATCTTTTTTTTAATTGTCGAACGAATCTATATCTATTACAATGCCCGCATTTTCCTTGCAAATAACTGGTCATTCCAAAAGGCACGGTAATTGATTTATGACGAGTTCTTGAATTAGAGTGAGTTTGTGATATAGTGATCTCAACGTGGATGTATGACCATGCATGTATGACATGAATTCAAAAATAAAATGTAAGCCATGCATCATCCTCAATTCAATATTTAAAATGCATAATAAATTGAAACATGAATATTAAGTCTAGGACTATGTACATGCAAATGTTGTCTTTAGGTCTCTCCATCGACACCCCCCCCCACCCACACATACTTCATGTATCGATCGATCTTCATTTCTTTGTTAATAGAGCTATTGGTATCCGACACACGCACGCTCACTATTTCTCTTCACGTTTCGATCTCCATTTATGTCACACCCACCCTCACACTCTCAACAAATGTATTTCTCACACACAACCTCGTCGTGCCCTCCATGACAAACCCTCCCTCTCTCTCTCTCAAGACACGTACGTTGCCTTTGTAAAACAGCTTCACCGTGCACGCACACCCAAAGTCTATCTAGGCCACTCTCTCGGTAACTATCTCCCTCCAACCCTTACTACAGCTTCGCCGCGCGATATCTCGGTGTATCGTCTTTAACATTCGAGTGTACGCTAGGCCACACTCACTTGATCTCTCCCTCTATAAATGACTCGACTGACCTCGCTTTCTTGCGTCGTCTCTCTCACACCTAGATGCTCCCACTACACCTCTTGCATAGGTGGAGCTATGTAGATTGGTTGGGGGGTAACCCCTCGACCTTAGATAAAATTGTGAAGCTCTGTTTAGGATTGTTTAGATTATATTTTTTGAACATTATGTTTGTCCCCACCCTCCCAAACACTGATGGGTTGTGCACCCCTCCCCCCCCCGGGAGAATATCATGTGCCCCCACACCTTAGATGCTATATGGTGATATGAGTTCCTTGGAGCATGTAGATGTGAGATATAGCGGCTCACAAGATGTCTTAATATTTTTACAAGAAACCTTAATGAGTTTGGGAATGGCACACAATTAGTACCAAAACTACTCAGATGCCCTTGGATCCCATATCCAACGGCCTCGAAGCTCATATCATCGTAGCATCTAAGATGAGGGAAGACCTCATATTCTCTTGTATTTAAGAATATCATGTGCTACCACACCTTAGATGGTGTGGTGATAGAAGCTCCTCGGAGGCGTTGGATCTGAGATCCAATGACTCCTTGGTGGTTCGAATGTTTTTTTGTAGAAAAGCCCCCAAAGAGTTCGGGCACAGCCCACAAGCACAAAGACTACTTAGATGCCATTGGATCTCAGATCGAACGACCTCGAAGCTCGTATCACCATAGCATCCAAGCTGCGAGAGCACCTGATGTTTTCTCGCACGGAGGAATATGAGGTGCTCCCACACCGTAGATTCTATGGTGATACGAGTTCCTAGGAGATCTAACGGCTCGTAGTAGGAGGTTTGAATGTTTTTGCAATATAGGCCTCAAAGAGTTTGGGAATTGCGCAGAAAGTACAAATACTACGCACATGGCATTGGATCTCAGATCCAACGACCTAGATGCTCGTATCACCGTAGCGGCTAATTAAGCTGCGGGGAGCACCTAATATGAGCTACTGGGAGCCGTTGGATCCAAGATCCAGTGGCTCACACGAGGCCTGGATGTTCTTTTTTTTTCAAAAAAACCTTGGAGAGTTTGGAAATTGCGCATAATTACAAAGACTACTCCCAAGCCATTGGATCTCAGATCCAACGACGTAAAATCTCATATCCCCATAGCATCTAAGCTGCGGGGAGCATGTGTTATTCTGTGTCGCTGTCATTTTTGTTCCTAAACTTGCAAAATACGTGTAACTGGTGCCGTAACTTGTCTAATCGTGCAAAGTGTTTGTGCAAAAAAACCATCCTACTCTAAAATATCGGAACAACACACGGGGGGGGGGGGGGGGGGGGGGGGGGGGGGGCACTTGTCATTGATCAAATTTGGACCTAAAACTAGCAAATCTGAAGGACGAGATTCGAACCGGCAACCTGGAGTACAAAGCGTACGTCGATAGCCTGAAACCGCAACGGTTGTTGGCTTTGTCGCATAACTTGATTTTATACAGTATTACGTTGAGTAGAGTAGAGGGAGTGGCTCGTCAACACGTGCATGAACGTTGACTGACTTACTGGTGGGTCCCATGTCTGCCATCTCTCTCTCCTCTCCATCTAGTACAACCTTTAGATGCACGGGCACACACAAAGAGCGGCGCGATTTTCCTGTGGTGTTATTATTACTAAAAAAATGCTTGGAAAATAGATGAATCGCCTAGAACAAGAGACGTTGTGGCTGGTCGAGACGGAGCTAACCACACCTATCCTCCATGCCACGTTAGCATGATGAAGCTGTGTGGCTAGTGGGGTGTTTTCGACCGACTGGCTGGCTGGGTCCCGAGGTCGAACCATTGGTAGTTTGATACAGTTTATTTTTACATGCACATTTTTCCTCCGTGCCGAGACGTGGCACACCCTACCGCGCGGTTTCTGGGTCCTCCTGGGTGGTGCACGCATATTTTCATCCTTGCTGAGACGTGGGACGCCCTACCGCACGTTTTATGGGTCCTCCTCGGTTGTAGTGCCGAAGCAAGTAAATGAGTTGTCAAATCACAAAAGCCCACCTTTCCCGCCAAGTACATAAGTGAAGCACGGTGGCTAGCTAGTTGGGCTAGTGCGACCGATTAGCTAGGCCGCCGCCACATTTGTTTTTTCACCCCTTTTTTTCTCTCCTTGCCGGTAGGTAAATTTAAATATCCACCGCTATGTTGCACTGGTCTTTGGGTGCGGCAAGCGTGGCAGGATTTTTTTTATTGACGGGAACAGGCACGGCATCAATTAGTCATGATGACTCCGCCTGTAAAACCCACTACTCCCTGAAGTGAAAAGTCGTCGACTGGTGTTTTCCCATGGTGAAAACCAAAAGATTCACCCCGCTCCTCGGCTGGCTCCCTCCGCCTTCCCGTAGATTTCATTTCCTTTCAGCCGTTTCGCCTCTTTTGCTTCCTCTCCCCATTGCTTCTACCTGGTTCCATGGTGGCGCACCAGATCACAGACTCTAAGGTGAGGCGCCTGACACGGGAGCTCCATGCCAAGGATGCGGAGCTCAGGTCCAAGGACATGGAGCTCCGTGAGCTCAAGTAGGAGAGGAGTGTCATGCTCCTCCTTTATGTGCAGGAGTTCACGGAGCTTCAAAAGCGGCAGGCGTACACCACAAAGATGCTCGAGGCGTCGGTAGCGTTGCTGCAGAAAGTGGGAGATACAATAGGCGGTCAGGCGAGCCGGCTAGAGCGCGAGCGGGCCGATCATGAAGAGGTCCAGGATAGCCTCAACTACTTGCTGGACCATGTTGCCATGCACGTGTTGCGGCTGCGCGATGCCTACCGTCGTGCCAGCGCGACCATGCCGGCCGGTGGGCTAAACCCGTTCGACCACCCCATCGACTTCAACGAGCTGCGGCTTCCTGACCTGGTATCCTTCTTCACCTATATCTCCGAGGAGCTGAGCCGTCTCCGCACAGTGGTGGGGGCGGAGCTCGACAAGGAGGGGTTGCGGGCGGCCGTCGCCGTTGCTGGGCGAAGCCTCTCAGGGCTTCGTCACCGGAATCCATTCGTGCCATTGGACACCGTCTTTGACGAGCTGGCTCCCGTCGACCGGGAGCAGGGCTCTGCAGGTGGTGGCACCCTGCATCACCATCATCACGCGCCTCGAGAAGCAGAGGGACTTCGATGGTGTTTAGGCGTCGTATGCCTGCGCATGTCTCGGCGCAAAATGACTGTTGGATCAAACTCAGACGATGCAGATCAGTCACTGTAGCACAAAACGTGCGGGTGTGTTTTGTTGCATTCTCATCACAACATAGTTGTTCCCTCTTCGTGCATGCTCATCTCAGCACCCCTCTTCATGCATGCTCTGCATGCTCCTAGTGTATTTGTGTTAACCTAGTGTGGGCTCATGCACCCTTCATGCTCATCTTAGATCCCATGTTCTGTGGAGTACTGTAGCACCATACTCTCCGTGCGTTGTAGTCCTAGTTCTATTAACATTGATCTCACCTTTCATTCTCGACCGGACAGTCAAAAAAGGGGCATGTTACATTACTGTTCATATAGTTGACATGCGCACAACATCATTTTTTATCGTCATATCTTCCTACACTAGCAACAAGATTATAGTACTGATGTATGAACCACTGCACATGCCTAGTAGTAGGAGTACTACTGTGTAAGTTCAAGTGGCTGCCGTGTTTCGCACTCCTCCGTCATAAGAGTGGAAACACTTGTTGTAATCAACTTTTTTTTCAGAAACAGTGGACATGCTCTACCGTGCGGATCCTCCTCGACGGTCGTCGGGAACCTTGCTACTCACTTTCGTCGACATGTGGGACAGCTAGCATTAGGGTCCACTTGCCATGCAGTAAGTTACTCCGTACTAGAGTGCACAACTGCACGGTAGACTACACCGGTCAAAGCGCCGCAGTAATGCCCAATGGGCCGTCAAATCACAAAACCCCCACCTTTCCAGTAGTAAGTTGGACGGATGAAGCAACCATCATTTCACTCTTCTCCCTCATCTTCCTCTCTTGAAGAAAAACCCAACTCGCTTCTCCCTCATCTTGTTCCTCATTTCTTCAAGAAAACCCCGACGCCCTTATGCCATTGTTCTTCTCTTCCAAAGAAGGAAAGGTGAGCGCATCAATGGTGTTGCTTCTGGCCAAGGCCCGGTCTTGCAACCCCGTGACTGGTCCTATAACTCCCTCTCTGTTCTTCTTTTGGGTTTGTGATTATGGTTTCTTTTCTTTTATTTCTATTTGATAGTTTCTTGATGGACCTTGGAGCACCGGCCGAAGTGATGTCTATGGCTCTGGCCAAAACTGTCGAGGCTCAGGGTACAAAGAAGCGCAACCACCCCACCGAGACTACCACAGACAAGCTCAAGGCCATCGCCCTGTCCAAGCCCCCCTCCCCGGGATCCCTTGTTAACCAGTCCAGGTAATATCTCTTCTTGACGATCTTTTTGGCGATCTTGATCGTGTTTTTTCATCTAACACGCAATACTAGTACTAGTACTAGTACTAGTAGTACAAATTTTTGGGTGATCTTGCATGTGATTTTTGTGTGCCAAATGATGGTTCTAAATTGCTCTTTGGACCAAAACATGCAAGAGGTTGACATACATATGATTTTTGCACATAACACTGATTTCTTATAGATTACTTTCAACTACTTTATGAACATCAATGTTAGCTGTAGGAAATGCAAGATTTTAGCTCTCATGCCTTTGAAGAGAGTATAGTAGCCTCAGTAACTTATGTTATGGATATTGCAAGTAATCCCTCTGCTCTCATGCCTTTAAAGATATGTTCTAGTGTCTTTATTCACTCATTTCTATGCGTATATATAGTCTTATATGGAGTAAAATATCGAAAATCATCTTATATTTCTAAACGGAGGTAGTAACAAAATATTTGGTTTCTGTTTGAATTAGAACCAGGTCCACGATGGAGATGAAGTTCTCAAAGTCATGCCGTGTGAACTGGAAGACCTGAGGATGAGTTCTACTACCAAACTATCCAGCTGTTGTGTCCTTGTCGCCACGTGTTGTGAACAAGTGTTTTCCTGTAGAATTGTTGTCAGGCGTGTTCTCGAGGGTGTACTTCACCACAACAATTTCCTAGTCGTGCCTTCGATTACGAAGGGTGTGGTTCTTGTAAAGCTTCCCGACAAATCTGATGCGGACTGTCTTCATCGTCATGTTTATGAGTGGAAAGACCACTCTGTTAGGTTCTCCAAGGTTGACGAGATGGCGTTGGTGCCGGTACACATCTCTCACGAAGTCCATGGCCTAGTCAGTTATGTGGGGTACATCCGGTAGGTTGGTGGCAAGAAATAGTCTGCAGAGTTTAATTAGTGCAACTTTGCTTGTCTATAGTAAGTAATATTGTCCAGTACTTGATTTGTGTGTGTGAACCCTGTATTGTTTAGTACTGCTGCTTTTGTTGTGTGGTGAGTCCTGAGAACAGTCTATGTTAATGTTTGTCCACTCAATTCAGTCCGTATATTTTGAAGTATCCAGATCATCTTTTTTGTGAGGACGGTTTATCAATTGTGGTTACACTCCAATATCTGTATGCATTGCAGGGTTTATCGCGCCCACCAGGATTTCCAGTCACATGGATGTTCGCTCCATATGAGTTGTCACGACCTTTGGACTGTCCTCCTTGTGGGAGTAAGCGGGGGCCCTGCATGCCACCCGTAATTGGATGATCAACCTTCAATTTAGAACTTGAACATAGTGATATCCTGGTAAGGATTCACTCGTGTCACATCAAGTAAATCTTATTGATTTACTGTCTAAATCTTATTGATTTACTATCATGTTTTCTTACTTTTGCTGCAATTTTACAATGCAGGTTTTGCCATGTCACATTCGTTATAGAATAAACCGTTTGGTTTGCTCTATGATGGTTATTTTTGCAGGTTTCACTTCTTATGTCGTGTCAGTAACGAAGGCACTGTCCATCACTTATATTACTGGACACAATTGGATCAGTCTGTTGTCTGAGTACAATCTGAAGCCCTATGATGAACTGCAGTTTGTTTAAACAAACACGACACAATTAGTCCTTCTCGTGTTTAAAGAAGTGAAAAAAAAGACTGGATCCAGGTCATGGAGCCTAGCAAAGTTAGAAAGCTGAAGTATGAAATAATAGCAGACCAGAAACGATCGCTGCTATCTCGCACATCGGTACCACCTTCAGCATCGGATCGAGAACCGGCACCTGCTCCGACGGCACTGGCTCTAGCACTGACAGCGGCAGCGGCTCAGTCTGATCCACCAGAGGATTGGGCACCGACTGCGCCAGCGGATCAGGCTGATCTACCGAAGGATCGGGCACCGACACGGGCACCTGCTCCGACACCGGCACCAGCTCCACAAGGAGCACCATCTCCGGCAGCAGCAGCGGCACTACCAGTCGCACCGGAACGGGCACCAGCGACGGCTCCGGCACCTGCACCAACACTTGAAGTTGCACTTGCATCTGCTCCGTCCCGTGCAGCGGCAACGAAACCAGCACTTCTACCGGCATTAGACTGGGCTGTAGTTCGCACTGCATATACTAAAGTCCTTACAAAAACCGACATCTCACCTTCTTGGTAAGCATTGGCAGCCCAAGTGCTTCGTTCCTTTTTCTTTCCATGTTGTTTCACATGATTCACTGTGTTGATCTAACTGTTTGTGTATGTCTTCTTGTTTGCAAACAGAGAATTCCTAGAGCAACGAGGGAGTCGTTCAATAATCTGGGCGACCGTGGCCAAGTTTCTCCTACCATGCATAGCCTTGGTGTGAATGAACCTGCTCAATATACCGTAAGTACAAAGGATGGTCGTGTGATGATTGATGCTAAAGGATGGTCAAGGTTTAGAACTCTATCAAATCTTGCGGTAGGGGATGATGTCAAAATCGAACTTTCTCGGCAAGGAGAGCTGGTCCTAATCAACTTTGAAATTCTTCAGTAGCAGCAAGCAACTACCGAACTGATCTATCCTCCGAGAGCTTTTGATGTAATAATATGGCATGGTGAAACAAGTGTCCTATGTGTATAAGTAGTACGACAGTATTATTTATCATGTAGGATATCGTGAAAGAATTGCAACTCTGATTGCTGGTTAGGAACTGTCGTTCGATTTCATTCTAACAGTTATTGTGCTTTATTTAATTTTCTGTATTCGTCTTGCGACAGCATCTAAAACCAGCGCCGTACTGATCGCTTGCAATATGAAATGCGCTGAGTTAGAACACATGGGCCCCCAAACATGCAGGCCCACCGGCCTGTGGCCCAAAGTCCAGAACCGTCAGCCTATCTGAGTATTATATTCTCATCTGAACCCCCATATTATGTTATATATATTCCCCTTGATTTTTCTTATGTATAAAGTTGTGATATAAAAGATTTTTATATTTCTTTACAGAGGGAGTATCTCTCTATCAAAAATATATTATGTGTAACTAGTTACTCCTGCCTTTCTACTTCCTTTCGCTAATATGCGGGGCATCCGGCAATGGGGTCCATGTGTCGTGCACCAAATTAGAGTGCACAACTGCACGGTAGACTCGCCCCGGTCGTAGTGCCGCAGTAATGCCCAATGAGCCATCAAATCACAAAAACCCCCACCTTTACAGCAGTAGCAGTAAGTTGGACGGACAAAGCAGCAATATTTCACTGGGCATGAATCCCCTTCTCCCTCATCTGCTTGTTCAGAGAAAACCTCCTCTCTGCGATTGCTTAGGGTTTTCTCATGGAGAACCAGGTACGAATTCTTCATCCATCCCCGATAAATCCTAGTCCCTTGGTCGCTGGTAATCCTAGGATGGCAGCCGCCGCCGTTGATGCATTTTTCTTCCTACTGAATCGAGTGTGTTTCATTTGCAATGCCCAAAGTGCGAGGACCCTACAGGTTTCTGCGCCCTCGGCGAGACGCCACACTTGTTCCTTCTCATCCTAACACAGGATTTTAAAACGTGCACATTATGTTCCTAGAATCCTCTTTTCTATCCGGGAGGGTTGGGGTTTTTGAACATGCAGTCGACTAATTTGGAAATTTGGATTGCTATATTTGGATAAAAGGTACTAGTACCATGGTCAACACTAACATGAAAGAGGAAATTATTTCTAGATTTGGATAGCGAATAAATTGTGTTCTCATATTATTTTTCCTCCAGTGCATTTCTTGCTCTGCCAGAACACATGTACTCAAAATGGTCGGCCTTGCCATAACTGAATACACTAGTTTAATGGTCACATTGAAGACACGCCATGGATATAAGTTCCCAGTTGGGTTCATGAACCAAGAAGTTCGCTGCTTTTTTTATGGCCGAACTTGGGTAAACTTTCTCAAGTGTTACGGACTGAAAGTTGGCACATGAATGTTCATGGAAATAGCAGAACCTGGTCTCATCTTCACTGTGACCTTCCACCCCGACGTCGTTCCAGTAGTTCATCCATGTTAGTTTTGTATCTGGTTCTTGCATGTTGTTTGGATTACTTCTTAATCCACCTATTCTGTCTAAATAATCACAATTTGACTTTAGAAGTAGCAACAATTTGTGATTCCCTTCTCTCACGGAGATGCTACTTCTAACTAATATTTCTTATAATTGGTGCCACGTGTAGGTTATTACAAAGTTCAGGGCACTACTCGTTTGTTATTTGATAAGAACTCGACTGTTACTGATGGCACTGGAGTTGACTGGGACGACATCCACCAGTTCCTACACTTTATTGATCGTATTGAGGTCCTTGTGGGGCGTTTCAATAGTGGAAGGCCACGTGGGATATCTGTGCCACTGGTGCACACGTTGAACAGGTCCAACTGTGTCAAGAAATGTATGGTACGAGCTGTTTTCTGTTATATATGTCGTTCATAAACTCTTGCTTATACACACTTTTACAGCTGTGATTTTCTTGAAACAGAAACTGCCCAGTTTTATTGTTCCTATACAGATGCCTGACCATGGTCGGGTTAGACTTGCGCTTGGTCACAACATGATGTTTATGTCGACCTACTCCATTTCCCTTGGAGGTGAAAAGAAACTTATTCATGGGTAGTCTCAAATAATGAAGGCCCGTCCATCTTGGAGAATAGGACAGAAGGTTATGCTCATGCTTTCCATGGCTCTGAAGCAAATATCCTGTTTATTGACCACATTGCGAGATGAAGCCGCTTTCAGAAGGTCGTGGATGCGTGGGGTGGCGCCTGGGCCTTGTCCTGGGGCTTGGTGGCCTCACCCACTGTAGGCAAAGTAGCACTGTTCGAGGCATGCTTTGTACGGTTGAACCTGTATAAGTATTCATACTGCTTTCAGCTATGGTTGTTAAGTGCCCCTGCTGGTTTCAGTTAAGGTTGTTAAGTACTCCTACTGCTTTTACAGTCTGTCTTGTTTCTTCAGTCTCGTCTTCCTCCAGCCGCCAAAACCAAACCAGCGCCGGCGGGGCCGCCTGCTCCCGCCTCCCATGGCTGGCTGCACCTCAGCGCACGCATAGCCACCCCACCGTCTCCTAAATCGTTAACGCCGACGTCAGCCCCACCCCGCACCCAAACCAGTCAACCCTTGTACTCCCCTTCGCCCATGACTTCACCGCCGCATCTTCCCCGGCTCCTGTTTGTTCCCGTCCGAGGCCTCGCCGTCGTCCTCCGCACGCTTTGGTGCGCTCGCCGCGGCGCCGCCCTCTCACGTTGTCAACATGGTCAACAAACAAGAGGAATCGGGAGAGGACTGTACGTGGAGAGGATGACAGTAGGGACCCACCATGTCCATGGCCGTACGCAAGCAAGTTCCTTATTTTTTTTGTAATATACTCCATTGTCAGCGTATAGAAAAAGAAAATGCTTCCTCCTAGTGGTTTGCTGACATCTGGGACCCACGACATTGTGAGCGTATAGTCAATAGACAAGAGAACAGCACAAGAGTGGTTGACATCTGGGACGTAGCTGCTCGAGCAGTTTTTTTTTTATTATTGAGACAGAGCAGGGTTTCAACTGGGTTGTGGCCCGTCTAGCCCAGGCTTCTATTTTACGTTCACCACATGACCAGCCCAGCTATTTTTTCTTTGTGGAAATGGCTAGCCCAGTTTATTTTTTCTGAAGAATACCCAATCCAGGCATACCCAACCCAGCCCTACTTATTTTTCTCCGCCCTGCTGGGCTGCAACTCTTTCAAGACGGCTGCAAATCTTAAAAGTAATATGAAATGGGTTGTAAATATAAAAAACACACGACAAATTGGCAATTACTTTCAAATTTCTGAATTTTTTCACATTTTCATATTCTAATTTCACTGGGCTTTAACCTAATTTAAATATATCTTCAAAGTACTTTAAATCTGGCTCGACATCGGTATTAAAAATAGTTTGGACCCCACCAAAATATGTGAAATTTCGTTTAAATTTTTAACCCTGGCCCTGGCCAACAAAAAGAAAACGGACTGCAATAAATTGCATAAGAAGTTGCAAATGAGCTGTAAATTATTAAAAAATATAGGAAACGGGTTGACTTGTGGGCCTATTAAGTTGACGCGTATGCAAGATTTTTTTTTACTTATTATATACGTCAACAGACGATTCTAGCATAAGTGACCGTTGGATGTCAATCCAACGGCCATCGTGCTTCTTCAATCTCTGATCTTATTGCTCCAGCCGCCAAATCCAGCGCTGGCGGGACCACCTGCTCTCGCCTCCCGTGGCCGGCTGTGCTGCTGCGCAGGCCTCACCGCCCCTACTACACCCACCACTGGCCAGGCCATCCCTCTTCTCACCAACATCCCTCCACTGTTGTGGCTTCGCCGCCTCCGGGTCATTCCCTTCCTGGGTCTCGCCGTCGTCCACCGCGTTGGTGTTCTCGGCACAGCATGGTCAATGTTGTCAACAAACGACAACATCGGAAGAGGGATGTACGTGGAGAGTCTGACAGTTGGGACCCACATGGTCCATGGCCGCACGCAAGCAAGTACCTCCTTATTACGCCAAAAAAATGAATCCTCCCCATGACAGCTAGGACCCACCAGCTATATCTTCGCACGGAAGGAAGTGCCTCCTTATTAAGCGAAAAATAATGATTGCTCCCCATGACAGCTAGGACCCACCAGATTTGGAGGCTGACTTGTGGCCCTACTAAGTTGACGCGTACGCAGGGCTTTGTCAACTTAGTCAACAAACGATTCTATCACCAGTGACCGTTGGATTGTTAACATCCAACGGTCGTCCTGCTTCTTCAACCTCTGATTTTCTTGCTCGAGCCGTCCAAACCACCGCGTGCTCCTGCCTCCCATGGCCGGCTGTGCTGCCGCGCAGGCCTCACCGCCCCCTCCTACTCCCACCGCTGGCCAGGCCATCCCTCTACTCACCCACACCCCCTGTTATTCAGCGGCGATGGTAGCCTCACACCGCAGCTGAACCAGTCAACCCTCGTACTACCCTCCGCGTCGTTCCCTGCCTCACCATCGTCCACCGCCTGGGTGATGTCCGCGCGGTGTGGTCAATGTGGTCAACGAACGACAGCCATCAGAAGAGGACTGTACACGGTGAGGCTGACAGCTGGACCCACCAACTACATCTTCGCACGCAAGGAAGTGCCTCCTTATTACGCGCAAAAAAATGATTCTTCCCCCTGACAGCTGGGACCCACCAGCTATATCTTCGCATGCAAGGAAGTGCCTCCTTATCCTCCTTGACAGGTGGGACCCACCCGGTCGAACCGTACGTAGGGTTGTCTGTCTGGTCGCGAATGTGTACGTACATACTGGTCTATCGGTCTCTCTGCAGCGATGAACCGTGGCCGAGTAAGGAGCGGCACGTGTCATAGTAGAGGCGCGGACGTAGCATGTCACGCAGTCCCGTCTATATATATCGTGTACACGTACGTACAGCCACGCTGCAAGAAACTAAATACGGTTACGTACGTACATATGGGCAGGGTCTCTAACGCGTACAGCGACGGCGTCCTATTCATCGGCAGCCAACCGACTGGGTCGGAATGGAGGAAACAGTGTCGTGTTCATTGGGAGGCAACCGACTGGGTCAGAATACGTCTTGTTCATCGGGAGCCAACCGGCTTGGACAGAACAGCCGAAACGAGGTCTGGCGTACCGCAAAACGGAGGAAACGGACTTCTGTTCGAGCTCCTACGGTTGAAACGGGGTGCTGTTGATCGGGAGGGGTGTGGCATACCGCACAACGGAAGAAACGGATTTGTGTTGGAGCGCCTACGGTCGAAACTGGGTCCTGTTCATCGGGAGGGGTGTGGCGTACCACAAAACGGGACTCCACGAGCTACTGTTCATCCACCGTCTATTGCCTCGCTCCAGCCTCCACGGGCTCCTATTCATCCATCGTCGACTTCCTCCAGCCTCCACCTGCTACTGTTCATCCACCGCGACCTTCCTCCTGCCTCCACGGGCTACTGTTCATCCACGGGCTATTGTTCATCCAGCCTCCACCAGCTACTGTTCAACCAGCCCTCCACGGGGTCCTGTTCATCCACCCCCAACCGGCTCGGGTATGTGGCGGCCTCCTCTCGATCGGGGTCCTGTTCATCCAGCGGCAACGGCCTCTACTACCACGGGGTCCTGTTCATCCAATCCCCACCAGAAACTGTTCATCCAACCCCCAACAATGGTCACTGTTCATCAAGAGGTAGCTGGTTTGATCGGCTTCGGTTAGCAGCAGTAGCGAAGGAATCGCTCGGGTTCGGTTAACAGCCAAGGGATCGATCGCTCGGGTTCAGTAACGTAGCTAGTGCAATCGCTCGGGTTCAGTAAGCGAACGCCTCGCTCGGGTTCAGTTAGAGCCCAATGCCTCGCACACACACGCGTACGTGTATGAGAGAAACATGCAAAACCTCCATGCATCGCTCGGCCCTGACCACCGACCGTAACCGGGAACTCCCCGAAATTTTCCTCGCCCTCGCTTCTACCACGATTTTTTCCGTCATGGACGGCCCAAAGAATGTCATGCAGCTGCGTCACCGGCCCACCCAGGACGAAAAACCCATTTTCTGTCATGATTTTTTGTCATAGAAGTAGGGAGCCCACCACATCTATGATGATACATGGGTTTGCCACAATTATCGTCATAGAAGTGTCATAAGCATGACAGGAAAAAAATTCGGTCGGCCCATAATGTCACGGATGTGTCTTTTTTTTGTAGTGCAAGAGGAAGCTATGGCTACCACCACCACTTCGGCATCTTCGCCAAGTCTTATTAAGGCATCTTCGCCTTTGCATGTACGGCATCTTCGCCTACTTCCAACGAGTACGCCTATGTCGACATCATCAAGTCCAAGGCGACCACCTACAAGCGAGGGCGAAACTTCCATCTTCGAAAGCCCCTCAAGGAAGATGGCCGAGCATGGGAAATTCCCTTCGGTCATGGAGACGAGTTACGAGGTGCCACATCATATGGGCCTCATACAAGACGACGATAAGATGGTCAAGCAAGGGCCATCCCCTTCGACCATGGCGGCGAGCACGAACCTCTTCAACAACATGAAGACGGTGCCCCAATGGGACTCATACTCCGAGTCAAGCTACAAGACCGCACATGAGACCCTCTCTTTGGTCTCGAAGGAGAGCGATGATTTGCCACATCCTATGGCATTCATCTTTGGAGGCGTTATGGATGAGGAGGTTGAGCATGGGACTATCCCTTCAACCAAGGCGGCGATAGGAGTTGAGCAGGGAGACATTTGCACCTACATCTCTCCGACACCCACATATGATGAGATGCCCCAATTGCCATGTGAGGAGAGCTACCATCCCATGAGTGAGATGAGTGACTCCACCACATATGACATTGAGTGCATTTCATATGAGAGGATGAGTGTGACCACCACTAGCCCCACACTTGAGAGCATGCCACACATCCTATGTGAGGTTGAGAGCCATTTGAGTGACTCCACTAACCATATGAGTGAGAGCATCTTACCGGGAGTGAGTGAGCCACAACACTTAGTGAGTGAGGTAGTTGAGAGGGCACGTGAGGCCACTATGATTTCTAACGACTTAACCTCTACTCCTAGTGTGTTTTCTTTTTTGGTGCTAGATCTCCAACAAGACGAAGCGCCAATCCTCGACGAGTCCATACCTCCAATGAGCAACACGATGGCGATGATGGACGATGATGCACCCCCCACATGGTACCATCAAGTTGAGGAAGCTATTGACCAAGTGTCAATTTTTGCAACCTCACCTACAACACATGAGCGGAGCTCTAAAGGTAACATAGGTGATGGCACTTCACTTGTCCCCCTAGTGGACTATCTTGCAAATGATTGCTTGCATGATGTTGATCACCTTATGGATTCACCACATACTATGTCTTCTACATGCTTAGATGTGCCACCTATTTATGATGAATATGATGATGAGCATGTTGAATTGCCTAGTTGTGATGCTATGCTCCATAGGATATCATGTGAAAAAATTCTATTGGTCACATTATGTTTGACAATCTATTAAACTTGTCATATGATATGAGTGAGATCTCCCATATAGTAACTATGCATGCCCCATTAAAATAAATCCCATTTGCACTTATGGCATAGATCACGAGAAGATGGTTATTGGATTTTGTTTCTCTTGCGATGATATTGCTATGCTACCTTTGCAAAATTTGTGCAATTCATCTCATATGCCATGCCATGAAAATGATTGTACATTGCATGGTTCCATACTTTGTGTGCATCATCCCATGAATAAAATTGCTACACATGAATATGGTGATGCATTCCAAACTCCATGCCATGAGAATGATTATAGATTGCATGATTCCATCCCTTGTGTGCACCATATGCATACCGTTCATGAAAATGCTCTAGATATTACTAGTGATGCATTACACAATTTGAGTCTCCATTATGCTATACATAACAACAAACCTATCATGATGGATGACATGTTTCTATATCACGCATCTCATTTATTTGAGCATTGGATATTTTGTGCTAACCAACACATGGACATATGCATCAAATGGATGATGTGTACATATACCACGCACACACAATTTTCCCTTTGCCTTTGTTTTGTGTAGGTACTCAAGAATACTTGTCAACCTCACAATCCCATGAGTTGACAAAAGGAGCTCTTGAGAGCAATGATGATTTGGGATACCGTGGACTATCCTTACCACCGTTCCCTTCGCGCAAGGACTACACGCATCTCTTTTGCTTGGCTCTCACACGACTATGGGCTATATACCACTTGTTACTTTATGCCCATTGTATCATGTTCACTTTGCATGTTATGCCTCTTTCCATGCCTTTGCCATGCAATTGTGACCCTTGCTTGCATTTACCCATGGTTTACCATTATACTACTTCTATGTGTATTTGTATGCTTGGTGGGGATCCTTGTTGCTATTGCCATGTTCTATACATGCCCTATGCTATTGTTGATTCTTGTGTTGGGAGAGTCATGATGTTCCATTGCTATTTACATAGGACTTCTTACCAATACAATGAACCTTCTTTGCTCATATCTTGTTTTCATGATTGTGATATGTCACGTGCATTATGTATGCCTATTATTACTTGCCATGACATGATTGCCATGAATACTTCTAGTATGTTGCATCTTCGCACTACTAGCTTACATGACTTGATTGCTATGATTGCTTGCTTAGTTGCATCACCCATGATCCATTCTTGCTCGATTCATTGGGTTGATGACGTATATGTTCATGCCTTTCACTTGATTCATCTTTCTCATTGTCACTTGTCTCCAATAGTTGCATCTCTCATATTCACGTGTAGTGAGTGCAACCATGCTATGCTTATTGATCTTGGAGACTTAGACATCTTATTTGTGAAACATGCTTTTTTGATTGAGCCTCATGCTTTTGGTTGTGCTAGCATCTTATGCCTACATACCATGCCCTATACCATTGTCCTTTCTTATGATAAGAATGATGGAAACACTTGTTGGGTATCTCACCCCATGAATGATAGGTTTTGCATTGCCGCTAACCTCATTTATTTTTCTGAGTGTTTGTCATGTTCTTTCGTTTTGGAGGATTCACAAGGCGGTGTCATCATGAGACATATTGGTTATGTGAAGGCGTACATGATGTGCAACACCAACATTTGCGAGAAACTACTAAAGGTGAACTCCTTCCCTTTGAGCCATCCTCAAATTCGCATATTGGATGGGTCATTCTTTCATTGTTGTCTCCTTCTTCTTGTTTACATGATACATCTATTGGACGAAGGACCGACATTGGAGATGGACCCTATGGACCTTCAAGTTGAGGAGTGCCCGGACTTAGTGGATGCACCACCGGACCACCACTTATGCCACGACATCGAGCCATGGTACAACACCACCCATAACAAATTTGCATCCTATGCATGGATTAACTCACATTATGATTGCCTTGTTGCATCTTGTATTTCTATGTCATCCATGATATATGAGCTTGTGCACTTTCTTAGCAAATTTGTTGTGATCTTCCTCGATGGCATATTCATACATAATGATCACATTGCCTACTATCAATTGCATGATCACATAGTCACATTGAGCACCAATTATCATGTTCATGCTTTTGATACACCGTCCCATTATGACATCATTTTGCACAATGGTTGCATTGATCACATTCACAATACATTTGTGTACACAATGAATGAATTTGCTACCATGAATGCATTACATATCATGCTACATCATTTGGATACGCATCTTGTGCCTTGCCACGAACAATCTTTTCGGACGGACTCATACTTCCTTAATGGACGCCTTGTGTGCGCTAACCATTGTATTTCCGAGTGTCGCTTGTGTTTGCTCTTTCTGCATGAATACCACTCCGGAGACACTTTAGAGTACTTGGATTGCGCCATATCTTCAACTTCGTCCAACTACAAGACCGTCCATGACAACCGTTTCCATGGTGATGAGGTTCATGATCCGAGGTCAGATCTTTCCCAAGGGTGGGGAGATAATGCGGAGCATCCTACGGTCATCCCCATGTACACTCCGACTACTCCTCAAGCCCCAAGAGGACATATGATGAGACCTCGAACATACACCATTGGACACAAGGTGAACTCACTCCTCTCCGACTCGTCACTCTCCACATGTGAGACATGGCTACTACCTCAAACGTATGTGCTATGCATGACCAGGAACCAGGAGGAAGGCCATGGAACAGCTAGGAGCATTGGACAAGACGGCGAGGACACCAAGCGCGAGGAACAAGAGAAAGGGCTGACAGCGGCCGGACGACTGACGAGACGTCGGACGTCCGACAATCATCAGCCACCGGACGACCGGTCCTTACCGGACGTCCGACGCCTGGGAGGTTCAGCCAGCCAACTGAAGGCCAAGTCTACAACGACCGGACGACCGACCGAGACCGGACGTCCGACACCTCCAGCCACCGGATATCCGGTGCCACCGGACCCGAGCCAAAACGTCGGAAGTCCGGCCTCCTCCGGACGACCAGACTCCCGCGAGCAACCGGACGACCGACACCCGTCGGACGTCTGACGCCTGTATGTGTACAGAGATCAGGCCCGAGGCCCATGTACCCCTTCACTTCGCCCCCGATTGCACTATGACTATAAATAGGACACCCCCTCCTCCTAGCTAGGGTTAGCATTGGTTTAGCTCATTAGAGAGATAGAGCTTTGCTCATCCACTTGATACATACTCCATTGGAGACCGAGGCCTCCACGGAGAAGATCCCAAGTGGATTCAAGACCCCGCAAGGGAAGATCCCCTTGTGGATTCAAGACCCCGTCTCCGGATCGGGAAGAACCACCGCCTCTTGTGTAACACCCCTGTGTAATAACCACTGTGATCATCTGCTAATAATGCCAAGCCATTTTCATTTGCAGTGCCTAGTCACATTGGTTAAAGATTCAGTTCAAATCCTTCTCTAAAAATCAACTCAAATTCAAAAGTGCAAATGAAGTTGCTCAAAACCTGTTGGAAAAATGTTCACCTTATAGCAAATAATCTAAAACTATTTGTTGTTAAGGAACACAACATCATCATCAATCCTAAATGGGCTAAAACATTTTAGCAGAACCAAAACAGCACCTAAAATGCCCTATTCATTTTTGAATAAATTCAAAAGGTTTCCAAAAATGCCCAAACTTTTTGTGGCAGTGCTGGATATTGCATTGTGCTAATGTGAGCAAGTTTCACCTTTTTGCAAACTCATTTGGTAGCTCACAATATTGCAAAAGCCCTGCTGTAAAAAGAAAAAGCAGAAAAGGGAAAAAGAAAAAGGGGAAGGGGAAGGCTACTGTGCACTGTCTTAAGTGCACAGTGCCAGAATCCCAGCCCACCAGGCCCATCTCCCTCTCTCTCCATCGCGCTGTCGCCACCGCCGTGGACGAGCGCGCGCGCGCCGGCAGCGCGCTAACAGAGCGACGGCCACCGACGCGCCACCGACGAGGGGATAAGGCCCCGGCCTCGTGCGTCCCCCCTGGTCCTCCCCGTTCACTCCTTCCTCTCCCCTCGCTTGCTCCTCCCCTCTCTCCCACCAGATCAATCGAGGCCGAGCGCCCTCGCCGCCGTTCTCTATCGCCACCGCGGCCACCGTCATCGCCTCGACCCGCCGTGATGCCGTAGAGGTCCGCCATCGTCCTCCTCGTCGTCTGGTGGCCTCAGCTGGAGCTCGGAGGCGCTGCAGCACCGGGCCTCCTCCGTTCCCTTCTCCGATCGCCGCCGCTCTTCTCCGACTCCGGCGACGCCTCTACAGCTCCTAATCTTTCAAGGGCCACCGTGCGTGCCGCGAGGTGAGCCCCTCTTCCTTCCCCTTCCCTCTGGTCGCTCTCGTACACACGTTAGCTGCTTCCCCCGTAGCGCCCGAACGCGCCGCCACCTGCGCACGTCGCAGGCGTGGCCATGGCGACCATAGGGTCCCGTGCGTACCATCGTTGATCTGACCGCAATGAGTAGACGCCGTAGCCACCTCGCGTTGTTCGTTTTGCACGCCGTAGCTCTGATCCAGACGACAACCGAACTCCGGCGCCCGCCTCGCTGCTCATCGCCGTCGTTATAGCCCGTCTCCGGCCGTGCCAGTGACACCGCTGGATGCGCCGTCTCGTGCGCGTTCGAACGCGACCTCCCGTGTCCTAAATGATGGCCTGAGGCCGATTTCCGATGGATCCCTGTCGGGGCCGGATTTCGGGGACACAACATATCCCAGAAATTTAACCCCTCGTGTTACCACCAGCCCAGGATTACTGTTATTGGTGGACACGTCCTTGTTAGAGATTACCAAGCTATTACAAGAATTGAATACAAGACCATAAATGTCCAATGATACAACAATGATGTCTGGTGGTGGATGACAGAATTAACTCGTGGTTCTCCAACGTCGATGGGGCTCCATTTCCACAGGAACAGCTGACCCGGATAATTCCTATCCCGCATGGCTGCTATCCTAGGCTCCGCACGGTCGTCACTGTGGTACTCCTCGTAGAAATCCTGACCTGGCCAAGTAAATAGCCAGGGACAAGCCTGTGAGTACGTTTGAATATACTCGCAAACATCATGAACAAAAGATATACCATATGCAGCAGATAAAATATATGATCATGATGAGCCAAACTATATGCATATGCTCATGCTGACTGAAATGACAATAAATGATAATGAACATGAGCATAGCATGTTATTCATACTCAAACTTATTAGAAATAAAGCAAATGAATGCCACGGGTAGTCTAGCCAGCCCAAGTGACATTCAGCAAAATAAAAGAAATGCCAATCGGGTGTCCACAAGAGTAGTGGCGGGACCGCCTGTAAACTCGAGGGACGTCACGGAGAGGTCTTGAAGAGAAATGCCAGTCGGGTGTCAAGTGACGCCACGGTCGGACTTGAAGAGAAATGCCAGTCGGGTGTCAAGTGACGCCACAGTCGGACTTAAAGAGGAATGCCAATCGGGTGTCCACAAGAGTAGTGGCGGAACCGCCTGTTAACTCGAGAGACGCCACGAGAGGTCTTGAAAATAAAATTGAGTGCCCGGGGTAGTCTGGCCAGCCCCTGAGACACTTAGGAAATATAAAAAATAAGAGAAACGGGTTAGTCCTCAATAATATGCATAACCATAATAATATTAACATGCATAGCAAAAATATTCATGGTAGCATCAGGGTGACAATAATTATCCTGCAAAATAATTCAGGCACATTTTAATTATTTTCCTTCGAAGACCGACACTAAGACCGACACTTGACCAACCCAGACTGTAGCCCTTAACCGCGGACACGGCTATTCGAATAGGTTTAAACTCTGCAGAGGGTGTACTCTTTACCCACAAGTAAAGGATTTCTTTAGTCAGTACCGTGACACTGACTAATTCCCATTACGGTCTTTGGGTTGAAAACACACCTGACCAGCACACACCAGATTAATTTTCCGGATGCCAGGAATCACCCAAAGCATCGTTCAAGAAAATCTCTAAGACGGAGAGACCAACGTCCTACATGGGATCACTATTAATACGCGTGGATTCCAAGGGGTGCCCCCCTCTCAGTCACAACCGGAAACACCCATGCCCCCTGACCCGATGACAGGATTTAGTCCGCGGACGCGGAAACCCTCATCGTGGCCCTCTGTACGGTGTGTGCATGGAAAGGGGTTATCAACTTACTGAACCATACCCTACCTGTGGCAGGGACCTGTGGCAGCACGAATCAAGTATGGGGGTTACCGGAACAAGACTCGATCTACGGTCAACTCAGGAGGTTCAAGTTTTCCTGCAGCGGTTAGCACAACAAAGTATTCTTTCAACAGCAATACCAACAGGGCCACAACCCTTGCATGCTCCAACAAGCATATCAAACAAGGCATGATCACGCTCCAACGTGATCACCCTTCCGCTGGTAACGGCATTTCTCTTATGCCTGCTCCTGCAGTTAGTCAAGTCAAGCACACGTTGCACGATATGATGAAACATGCCAATACTATATGCATGAAAATCTTTATTTGAATTCAACAGAAGCATGGTTCAATTATTCCTGCAACAAAACAACTATCCAATCACCATATCAGGTGTTCAAGATGCTTGCCTTGAGTATGCAGAAATATTGGGTGCACTCCAAAAGTTTGAAAAGTTATCTTCCCTCCATTTCCTATTTAAAAAATGTTTAAATTACCACATAATTCAAAAAGAGTGTTATAAAGTTGTTTGGAAATTTTTGAAATAAATACTAAGATAAACTAGATGAAAAATTAGAAATACCAGAAAAAGAATCAAATTATTTGGAGTTAATATGAATTACTTATGGAATTTCTAAGTTGAAATAAATGATTAAAAGACTATTTAATAAATCCAGTAGGAAAAGGCTTAGGAAAAAAATGTTCACCTAATCTAGATAAATAGAGAAGGATTTAATGAATCTGTAGAAATTTGAGTTATCAAATTTGGATTTGAAAAGACTGTTGTGGCATTTGTTGGGATCTGCTGAGAAAAAGAAAATAGAAAAGATAGAGAAAGGCCCTGAGCGCGATATAGACGCCTGGCTCTTTGGGCCGAGCCCAGCTGATCGGCGGTGCGGGAGGCGGTGACGCCGAAGGCGTATTCCACGGAATACGTCTTCCGCGCGCGGAGACGACATTCGGAAAGTCCGTCTCCACTTATCCACACGGTGTGACTTACTGGTCACTGACAGTGGGCTCGCCTGGCCCACTGGTCAGGTCTGACCGCGGTCCACCCTGCTTCCTTCCTCTGGCCGAACGGAGCGGGGCTCCGGTGGCCGGCGCCGGCGAACGGCGGTGCCCCTAGGGAATCTGAGCACATGGGCTTGCTCAGGAGGTCGAGTCGAGCCTTCCGGTGGTCGCCACGGTCTCCGGGGTGGACGGA
Organism: Thinopyrum elongatum; assembly: GCA_011799875.1. Lineage (NCBI taxonomy): Eukaryota > Viridiplantae > Streptophyta > Magnoliopsida > Poales > Poaceae > Thinopyrum > Thinopyrum elongatum. The sequence continues at coordinate 444,709,119 of CM022298.1, read as the reverse complement.
GTCGCCGGCAGTGAGATCTCCAACGGAGCTCCAGCGAGGTGGGTAGGGGCTTTCGTCCATGGCGTTCCTCCGGCGAAATTGATGAGGGGGTGGATCCATGGGGTCAAGAAGAATCTGTTGGTGGTGGCGGTGGAGAGGGTGAGGCCCTGGTTGGCTCGGAATCATCGAGACAGTGGCGGAGACCGTGGTCGCCGGAGGGGAAGAAGACGGCTTCCCCTGGTCGTCTGGTTGCTTGGGGAGCTCACAGGGGGAAGGAGGAGAAGTGGTGAGGATAGGGGCGAGCTCGGGGTGGCTTCTTATAGGGGGAAGAAGGTCGGTTTGCTGTGCCCGAAGATAAGCACGGCGGCGGCGATCATAACTGCGCCGGAGAAGTGGTTATGGGCGGTGGCCAAGGCCAGCGAGGCCGGTGAGGTCGGCGTGGACGGTGGCCGTCCGCATTTAAGCCAGGGACGCGCTGGCGGGGTCGGGCGGCACGGGCGGTGCCGTGCCCAAGTGGAAGACGGCGTCGGCAGCTCGGGTCGGTGGTGGATGGCACTAGAGGACGGGGGAGGGTGTCGGCGAGTGGCGGGGGAATTATTTGAGCCTGTCTGGGGATCAGGACGAGCAGGGAGGTGCTGGAGAGGCGCGCGGTGCTCGGTTGTCGGCGGCTGCCAAACGGGTGCTCTGGTCGCGCCCAGTGTACGCACGCCAGGCATTCGACAGAATGCCACCACGCTCTGGCTTGGCTCGATGAGCTTGGGATTTGGCAGGAGGATGCAAATATGGTTGGAAAGAGTACTAGACATGTTGGTTAGGACAGGGGAGCAAGATCCTAATGTAGTTTAAAGAGGTTGCCAAATTCTGTCATGCCCATGATGTGCTCGACAGAATGCTAGGGCCATTTACAAGATTCCTAAGAAAGTGATATTTGGCAGAATGGTGTCTCACTGGATGATAAATATGATGGTGGAGTTATTTTGTGAAAATAGAAAACTTGCTAGTGCAAGTTCCACTGAAATTCATCTCTGGACAGAAACTTTAGGGGAATATTTGGTGAACTAAAAAGATTCCAATGGAACTAAAATTTTGGACTTAAGGTTTTGGTTGGAAGCACTATGAGTGGGAAAATTTTCAGGATTTTTGGGGCAAGGAAAATTGGGGTTGTAGTAGAAACTCAAATACTGGACATAATTGAAAAGAGATTGTTTTACTCAAAACTTTCAAAGATCAAGTTTGGTTTTTTGCATAAAAGTGATATGTAGGCATCACATGACCTCCCATAATTTTTGTGGAAATTAAAAAGAATTATTTAAATTGGTTCTTGTGCAACAGAGGCATTTAAAGGTTGAAAAAGCTATTTAAAGAATTGTTTTGGGCAGAGTTTTATTATGAAAATAATTCCTACTGTTGTCCAAATATAGATGAAATGTTTTAATAAAACAAACAAAGCCACAATATTATTTCCAAGAATTTCTATATGGAGGGATGGATTTTGAAATCAGAAAACAGAAAGGGTTCTGAAATTAAATAAAGACCTAGTATAATTCAAAATTTTATTTCTAGCCAAATTTTTATTTAGTAAAAACATGATTAAATTTTTGGGGTGTTACAAACTCTACCCCCCTTAAGAAAATCTCGTCCTCGAGATTTGTTAGGTGGTCACCAAAATTAAACCCACCTTTCGAGGAGATTTTCCTAAGCTATTTAAAATAACCTGTTTAGTCATAGCTGACGAGGGCTCCTGATAATTGGTGTAACTACAGTGAGGCTCCAGTGTTGTGGTTCTACTGTGACTGTTACGACAAATTTGGAAAAAGTGTAAATTCCAAAATTTGCTTGACGTACTCCAGTGCATAGTGCTCTCTCCGGCTGACAGGTGGACCCATGGCCCACTGTCAGTCTCTTCTTCTTCCTCTGGCTCTCTTCTCCTTCTCCCTCTCGCGCGCTTTCTCCATTTGCGGCATCTAGCGTGTAGGGTATCTAGGGCCGTACTGTGGTAGTGTGCGGCGTGCAAGCTGCCGGTGCAGTGTGCACTCACTTCGTGGGCCAGCACCTTGTCGGCACTGCTCGCGATTTCACCTCCGAACACTGGTGATCGGGCGACGAGCGGTGCTGGTGGACCTTGTTCACCATGCACCGAGCCCGAGCTATAAAACGAATGCAGTGCTACTCTCTTCTTTATCTCACCTGGCCTCACTTCTTCTTCCTCCTTCTTTTCTGTTCGCAGGAGCTCGGACGGGGCTCCAATGGAAGACGTGCTTCCGGGGTGGTTTACGATTCTCATGTCCGGAGCGGTGGCGGCGTTGCTCGGGTTCTCGCTGCTCCTATGCGCAATGATCCTTGACGATCGCCGTGATGCCGCAGCTCGAGTGGTGGCTCTTCGAGGCAGCGGTGACCGTGAGGATTAGGCATCGGTGGTGGTTACGGGTGAGTGTTAGTGCGTTCTGCAGCAGCTCCGTAGAAATAAAAGAAAACCCACAAATTTTTCTTCAGAAAAATTGGTGGTGTGATGAGAGTGGTCTGGTGTGTGAGGCGGTTGATTAGGTGCCAGTGTGTGTGTGTGGTCCTGCACTTAGTGCATGTAGTGGAGTGAGTGTGATTGTAAGCCGGGTGTCGTGGCGGTGCGTGAATTAATTCTATGTTTGCAAAAATTATATTCGCAGTGGTCCTTAATAAAATTTCCACAATTACTCATACGCAACTGCAACCAAACATTTTATTCATAGGGTAAATCCCAAGATGCAACACAGATATGAAATCATGCAATTTAAACGCTAGGCTAACGAACACAACCATGGTCTCTACGGTACAAAGGTAAAATCGATAGGGTCCTGAGAAAATATCCCCGGCATTGGAACACATTCTTCTTCCCCCGGAGAAAGTGGATGGAGGAGTCGGAGAACGTTCCCTTCTTGGTCTGGCGACAGTGGTCCGCCGATGGCGATCTGAGGATTTAGAATAGCAAGAGTCTGGAGGAAGTCCATCACTTGCTGGGTCAGACGCTCCTGCGCGATAACATATTGAACAAGGTTGGCTAGCATTGGATCTCTCTCTGATTGTCTGCAGGGAAAAGATGCTTCTTCTCCGGGTGCTGCACGGCTCGGGAAGTAGTAATACCCCCTTTCGCTGGCACGGGGCACTGCGTACCGGAGGCGGGTAATTGCTTCATAGGCAGCAACTTCTATAGCCATTTCTAAAGTTGGCATAGATTTCCCGATGAAGACGACACTTGTAGGGCCTTGGTTTGGGTCTACTGGTGGGATGTGCGCGACTGCCCAATATTTCGAGGCGTTGTGGTTGATCCTCGATTTGACCAGCTCGTACTGGGGTGGCTGAGTGGAGCCAAGAGTGTTGCGGGTGAAATCCCACAATATCTTGACAAAACTGCTCGGGGTTGCATCTGGGGTTCTCAGATGAATCCCAAGGTGCGACATGGGGGAAATGGTGGTGGAGGCAGTGTACAAGGTGAGGGATGCTAGTTATGGACGCGAGAGTGGTCTCCTATATAGTGCCTGGGCTAGGAAACATAAATCAGCAGGGTTACGATTTTGGATATCGGCTCTGCTCTAGAGTGGTCGGGGTCAAAGTCACAGATACAAATCACAAAATATGACGTATTACTGTGGTTGTCGGTTAGGGGGATAGGTTGGGCACCGATTATCAAAAGATGTCGGCTGGCCACTGTGTAGGCTTTATTGGATGGAATGGCCTGACGGTGGACAGGAAAGGATGTGGGTGGTGTGGAAACCTAGGGATAGTGACCAGGCTAAGATAGGATTAGCCAATGGTCAGCCTGGCTCTGATACCAAGGCTGTCGGGGCTGGATTTCGGGGACACAACATATCCCAGAAATTTAACCCCTCGTGTTACCACCAGCCCAGGATTACTATTATTGGTGGACACGTCCTTGTTACAGATTACCAAGCTATTACAAGAATTGAATACAAGACCATAAATGTCCAATGATACAACAATGATGTCTGGTGGTGGATGACAGAATTAACTCGTGGTTCTCCAACGTCGATGGGGCTCCATTTCCACAGGAACAGCTGACCCGGATAATTCCTATCCCGCATGGCTGCTATCCTAGGCTCCGCATGGTCGTCGTTGTGGTACTCCTCGTAGAAATCCTGACCTGGCCAAGTAAATAGCCAGGGATAAGCCTGTGAGTACGTTTGAATGTACTCGCAAACATCATGAACAAAAGATATACCGTATGCAGCAGATAAAATATATGATCATGATGAGCCAAACTATATGCATATGCTCATGCTGACTGAAATGACAATAAATGATAATGAACGTGAGCATAGCATGTTATTCATACTCAAACTTATTAGAAATAAAGCAAATGAATGCCACGGGTAGTCTAGCCAGCCCAAGTGACATTCAGCAAAATAAAAGAAATGCCAATCGGGTGTCCACAAGAGTAGTGGCAGGACCGCCTGTAAACTTGAGGGACGTCACGGAGAGGTCTTGAAGAGAAATGCCAGTCGGGTGTCAAGTGACGCCACGGTCGGACTTGAAGAGAAATGCCAGTCGGGTGTCAAGTGACGCCACAGTCGGACTTAAAGAGAAATGCCAATCGGGTGTCCACAAGAGTAGTGGCGGAACCGCCTGTTAACTCGAGAGACGCCACGAGAGGTCTTGAAAATAAAATTGAGTGCCCGGGGTAGTCTGGCCAGCCCCTGAGACACTCAGGAAATATAAAAAATAAGAGAAACGGGTTAGTCCTCAATAATATGCATAACCATAATAATATTAACATGCATAGCAAAAATATTCATGGTAGCATCAGGGTGACAATAATTATCCTGCAAAATAATTTAGGCACATTTTAATTATTTTCCTCCGAAGACCGACACTAAGACCGACACTTGACCAACCCAGACTGTAGCCCTTAACCTCGGACACGGCTATTCGAATAGGTTTAAACTCTGCAGAGGGTGTACTCTTTACCCACAAGTAAAGGATTTCTTTAGTCAGTACCGTGACACTAACTAATTCCCATTACGACCTTTGGGTTGAAAACACACCTGACCAGCACACACCAGATTAATTTTCCGGATGCCAGGAATCACCCAAAGCATCGTTCAAGAAAATCTATAAGACAGAGAGACCAACGTCCTGCATGGGATCACTATTAATACGCGTGGATTCCAAGGGGTGCCCCCCTCTCAGTCACAACCGGAAACACCCATGCCCCCTGACCCGATGACAGGATTTAGTCCGCGGCCGCGGAAACCCTCATCGTGGCCCTCTGTACGGTGTGTGCATGGAAAGGGGTTATCAACTTACTGAACCATACCCTACCTGTGGCAGGGACCTGTGGCAGCACGAATCAAGTATGGGGGTTACCGGAACAAGACTCGATCTATGGTCGACTCAGGAGGTTCAAGTTTTCCTGCAGCAGTTAGCACAACAAAGTATTCTTTCAACAGCAATACCAACAGGGCCACAACCCTTGCATGCTCCAACAAGCATATCAAACAAGGCATGATCACGCTCCAACGTGATCACCCTTCCGTTGGTAACGGTATTTCCCTTATGCCTGCTCCTGCAGTTAGTCAAGTCAAGCACACGTTGCACAGTATGATGAAACATGCCAATACTATATGCATGCAAATTTTTATTTGAATTCAACAGAAGCATGGTTCAATTATTCCTGCAACAAAACAACTATCCAATCACCATATCAGGTGTTCAAGATGCTTGCCTTGAGTATGCAGAAATATTGGGTGCACTCCAAAAGTTTGAAAAGTTATCTTCCCTCCATTTCCTATTTAAAAAATGTTTAAATTACCACATAATTCAAAAATAGTGCTATAAAGTTGTTTGGAAAATTTTGAAATAAATACTAAGATAAACTAGATGAAAAATTAGAAATACCAGAAAAAGAATCAAATTATTTGGAGTTAATATGAATTACTTATGGAATTTCTAAGTTGAAATAAATGATTAAAAGACTATTTAATAAATCCAGTAGGAAAAGGCTTAGGAAAAAAATGTTCACCTAATCTAGATAAATAGAGAAGGATTTTATGAATCTGTAGAAATTTGAGTTATCAAATTTGGATTTGAAAAGACTGTTGTGGCATTTGTTGGGATCTGCTGAGAAAAAGAAAAAAAAAAGATAGAGAAATGCCCTGAGCGCGATATAGACGCCCGGCTCACTGGGCCGAGCCCAGCCGATCGGCTGTGCGGGAGGCAGTGACGCCGAAGGCGTATTCCACGGAATACGTCTTCCGCGCGCGGAGACGACATTCGGAAAGTCCGTCTCCACTTATCCACGCGGTGTGACTTACCGGTCACTGACAGTGGGCCCGCCTGGCCCACTGGTCAGGTTTGACCACGGTCCACCCCGCTTCCTTCCTCTGGCCGAACGAAGCGGGGCTCCGGTGGCCGGCGCCGGCGAACGGCGGTGCCCCTCGGGAATCTGAGCACATGGGTGTGCTCAGGAGGTCGAGTCGAGCCTTTCGGTGGTCGCCACGGTCTCCGGGGTGGACGGAGTCGCCGACGGTGAGATCTCCAGCGGAGCTCCGGTGAGGTGGGAAGGGGCTTTCGCCCATGGCGTTCCTCCGACGAAATTGATGAGGGGGTGGATCCATGGGGTCAAGAAGAATTTGTTGGTGGTGGCGGTGGAGAGGGTGAGGTCCTGGTTGGCTCAGAATCATCGAGACAGTGGCGGAGACCGTGGTCGCCGGAGGGGAAGAAGACGGCTTCCCCTGGTCGTCTGGTTGCTTGGGTAGCTCACAGGGGGAAGGAGGAGAAGTGGTGAGGATAGGGGCGAGCTCGGGGTGGCTTCTTATAGGGGGAAGAAGGTCGGTTTGCTGTGCCCGAAGATAAGCACGGCGGCGGCGATCATAACTGCGCCGGAGAAGTGGTTATGGGCGGTGGCCAAGGTCAGCGAGGCCGGTGAGGTCAGCGTGGACGTTGGCCGTCCGCATTTAAGCCAGGGACGCGCTGGCGGGGTCGGGCGGCACGAGCGGTGCCGTGCCCAAGTGGAAGACGGCGTCGGCGGCTCGGGTCGGTGGTGGATGGCACTAGAGGACGGGGGAGGGTGTCGGCGAGTGGCGGGGGAATTATTTGAGCCTGTCTGGGGATCAGGACGAGCGGGGAGGTGCTGGAGTGGCGCGCGGTGCTCGGTTGTCGGTGGCTGCCAAACGGGTGCTCTGGTCGCGCCCAGTGTACGCACGCCAGGCATTCGACAGAATGCCACCGCGCTCCGGCATGGCTCGATGAGCTTGGGATTTGGCAGGAGGATGCAAATATGGTTGGAAAGAGTACTAGACATGTTGGTTAGGACAGGGGAGCAAGATCCTAATGTAGTTAAAGAGGTTGCCAAATTCTGTCATGCCCATGATGTGCTCGACAGAATGCTAGGGCCATTTACAAGATTCCTAAGAAAGTGATATTTGGCAGAATGGTGTCTCACTGGATGATAAATATGATGGTGGAGTTATTTTGTGAAAATAGAAAACTTGCTAGTGCAAGTTCCACTGAAATTCTTCTCTGGACAGAAACTTTAGGGGAATATTTGGTGAACTAAAAAGATTCCAATGGAACTAAAATTTTGGACTTAAGGTTTTGGTTGGAAGGACTATGAGTGGGAAAAATTTCAGGATTTTTGGGGCAAGGAAAATTGGGGTTGTAGTAGAAACTCAAATACTGGACACAATTGAAAAGAGATTGTTTTACTCAAAACTTTCAAAAGATCAAGTTTCGTTTTTTGCATAAAAGTGATATGTAGGCATCACATGACCTCCCATAATTTTTTTGGAAATTCAAAAGAATTATTTAAATTGGTTCTTGTGCAACAGAGGCATTTAAAGGTTGAAAAAGCTATTTAAAGAATTGTTTTGGGCAGAGTTTTATTATGAAAATAATTCCTACTGCTATCCAAATATAGATGAAATGTTTCAATAAAACTAACAAAGCCACAATATTATTTCCAAGAATTTCTATATGGAGGGAAGAATTTTGAAATCAGAAAACAGAAAGGGTTCTGAAATTAAATACAGACCTAGTATAATTCAAAATTTTATTTCTAGCCAAATTTTTATTTAGTAAAAACATGATTAAATTTTTGGGGTGTTACAATCCCGAGCCGCGCCGCCGCTGAAATGGTCGCCGGCGTCGCTCCGGCCACCGCGCTGACCTGGCGCCGGTGGGCCTGCCCCGTGGCCACCCCGTGTGTGAATGACATGTGGGTCCCGCATAAATAAATGAATTAAAATAAATAAGTAAACTATTAATTAGTTAATTAGAATACTAATCTCTCACTGACTAGTAGGCCCCACCTGCTAATTAGTTTAATTAGATTAAACTAATCCTAATTAGTTAGCTCAGTCAATGACATGTGGGTCCCACTAGACCCACCTGTCAGGTTTGACCCTGGTCGGCCGGCTGTTGACTGCTGATGTCACCCATGCATCATGCTGACATCATAATTCATTTTTGTTGATTTAAAATAATTCCAGAAAATGATTTTAATCTTTGAAAAATCGTAGAAAATAAATTGTAGCTCGGATCGAAAAACTTCCTACATGAAAGTTGATCAGAACGACGAGATGAATTTGATCGTGTCGTCTGTTTCCATGTCGGAACCCTCTATGTAGGTGAATCCACAACTTTCCTTCCATTTCTGATAGATGAATAGTGCATATACACCGGTTAATAAATCCCACTTTAATCCTATAATAACTAAAATGACTTAGACATACTTTTAGGCAACCCTGCACTGCATGTTAGCATAGCATACTCTATGTTGCATTGTTTGCTGTGTATTTATCTGTTTCCTCCCCTTCTTCTCTCTCGGTAGACCCCGACACCGACGTAGCCCCGAAGGCCGACGCAGCTCCGGAGGTCGACTACGCCCCTGACGACCAGACACTTGCCGCAGAGCTTCCAGGCAAGCACCCCCTTTTGAGCATACCGATATCGCCTATTTTTCTCTCTCTTATGCTTGCATTAGAAGTTGCTGCTGTTACTGTTATCCTATTTCTGCTGCATAGCCTGTTTATTGTAACCTGCTGTTGTTACCTACCTGCTTATCCTAAACTGTTTAGCATAGGCTGGGTAGAGACCCATCAGAGACCCCCACTTTGTCCCGACTGCCCCGCTAGATTATCAGAAGACCCGATCAACGGGATCGAAGACCAAGCCCCGGCACCGCACATCACTTCCCCCTTAGTTGCTCGACACTACTGGGTTACTATCGAGTGCCGAGGGTGATACCTCATCAGCACTTCTGATGTTAACCTTGTAGGTTAGTTCATCGGTTATGGTCATCGAGGGTGATTCCTCCTTCTCCACTCCTGATAACGATACTGTCGTGCAAGTCCTCAAGAGTGGACCTCAAGGGTGATTCCTCCTTCGTTCACCTTGACGATAACATTAGGTGGAATTCCATCGAGGGTGATTCCTCAGGGTCCCCCTTGGTGTTAGACACACGGTTACTATGACTTTACACTGAACCATGTTACTAAAGACGGGTCGGCCCTGAGGGGTACCCGCGCGAGCTTAATTGCGAGTGATGTGAAGTCGGGTTGACCTGGAAGGTGCCCGCGAGATAATTACGAGGCGTGGCCGGGCATTCTTAGCCCTTGCCGCAAGTCCTCGAGATGGGGTGACGGGGTCACATCGATCGTGAGTCTCTGCTCGTTACCGCGCGCTCCTAATCCACTACGATTTGGATATTTGATCCGAGGGGCCTCTGGCCTGATAGCACTAACCATCACGTGGGCATGGTATGGGCGTTCTGCGTCGTATACATCAGCCGAAGCTTAATTGACGTCAGCGAGGAGTTCCCGGGGCTAGGTCTGCTTCCGGCCGCCCTCACAACGCACAGGAGTTCCCGGGGCGAAGGCCCAAGACCCCTGGGCGCATAGGTTAGTCCGGCGTGCTGACCTCTCTATTAAGTATTCGATCGGGTTGCGGCGTGTCATTTGCCCGAGGCCGGGCATGACCCAGTAAAGTGTGCCCGACCGGAGTTAAGCGAGCGTGGTGGGTAAGTTGGTGCACCCCTGCCGGGAAGAAAACATCTATCGATCGCTTGTCCTACGATAACGGACACTCGGAGTTGTATCCCGATCGATACAACTAGAACCTGACACTTGAGATGATAACTGGATAGTATGGCTCTGGGATTGCTTTCTCGCAGGGAGTCGAGGAAGGATCTCTGGGCGAGGTTGATGACACTATTATTACTTTACATTATGTTTATCTGCACTCTTCTAAATGCTGCAAGACCGCTGAAGATGATGAAGATGCTAGTCTTCGATAGGACTAGGCTTTCCCCTCTATTCTGGCATTTCTGCAGCCCAGTCCACATATACAGCCTTCCTTTGAAAATGTTGCATATGTAGTGTAGATCCTTGCTTGCTGAGTACTTCGGATGAGTACTCACGGTTGCTTTGCTTTCTTTTTCTCCCCATATCCGTTTGTCGCAACCAGATGACGGAGCCCCTGAGACAGCTGCCCCCGCCGACGGCTACTACTACTACCCTTCTGGCGAGTACTACTAAGAGGAGCCGTCCGACGACCAGGAGTAGGTTCGGAGGGTCCTAGGCAGGAGGCCTGTGCCTTTCGATCGTATCTTTTGTTTTGCCCCGCCTTATTAAAGGCTTATCTGTGTTTTATTTTATATCTGTACTCAGATATCTGATGCTTCCACTGACGCTTGTATGCGAGCTTATGTATTCGAGCCCTCGAGGCCCCTGGCTTGTAATATAAAGCTTGTATGACTTTATTTATGCTTTAAAGTTGTGTTGTGATATCTTCAAGTGAGTCCTTAGGCTTGATCGTGTGCATTTGCGTGTATGGTTAGTGCACAATTAAGCCGGGAGCGTCACAGGTTGGTATCAGAGCCGACTGCCTCTAGGAATCCCCCTTTCCAACTCCTTGGCCGAAGTTGAGTCTAGTAGTCCAAAACTGTTTTACTAAATTGGCTGTGTGGCTTACGGGCCCACGTCGCCAACTGGGTGGTATTAGGATCTTTTATTCCTTGTCTATACTCTGGGACTCTGATCTCTCTTCCTTTCGGGTTAACTGGATTTTACTAACGCCGACACTTGGGATCTCGTAAATCTCATCTACCCGGAGAGCTAGATATCTGTGCTTAATTCCTTACCATTGATCTGATTAGTCTGATAATCATTTTCCTTTCTATTGTTTTGTTTAACCTTTCTCTTCGAGTTGTATTATACTTCTCATTGTCTTTTGACAATCCTGAATTTCCTCTGTTTCAGATGGATCGTTTGTTTCCACCACGCCCTGCGACGCAGCTTGTGCTTCGCACTTGGGCTCGTGATGCCCCTGGTTTTCCAGCTGTTCTGATCGCCCTCCTGACCAGACTGGGCTATCCCTGGTACCCCGAGTACATGGTCTACGAGGATTACCGCGAGTTCAACCAGGAGCAGTACCATGCTGATGTTCGTATCTATGATCAGCGCAATGACTCAGACACTGAGCTGCACCTTTTCCACGGTATCGGTGTGACGATTGAGATGGCAGTCCATGATGCCGCCTACTCTGCTGTCTCACGTCTCCGAGGAGAGTCCAGCGTTAGCTTGGATGCCTCTGAGTTTCGATACATTCTGTATGCCTTGCTGGAGATGCTACTGGATACTACACAGCTATCTGTGCCCCATACGTAGGTTCTGATTCAGTGCACTCAGGCTCTGGATCGCACTGTTCGGGCTCTTGCCGTTGAGTTGTTTGCCACTCGAGCACGTCTCTACGATGCTATGACATAGTTGCTACCAGCTGTTCATGCAGGGATACATCTAGAGCACATCCTTTACCCGCGCAGGACTCAGATGTATGCTGGTATTGATTGGCCTGCTGTTGGAGGTCACACACCTGCACGTGGGCCTCTTCTTTCAGCTCGAGACCAGATTCTGCATCAGAGTGCACATGGAGAGCAGGATCTTTCCGCGACGAACATTCATCGTCCGCACTTGCAGTTACCCCGTTTCAGTGGTTCTTCCCGACGTTGATGTAGCCTTTGCTATGTCGCGTGGTGTACTTCCTTACCGCGTGCCTGTGCGCCGCCTAGCATATCTAGCTTTTAAATTTGCGCCGTTATGCTGCCCGCATGTACCCGACTCTGTGTATGGATCTGTATGTCTTAATTGACTACTGTTAAGTATCTATTACACTGCTTAAATTGTTGTCGTGGCCGGTAAGATGTCACCATCCTCCCTACTCTCGATCGACACTCACCACCGTTCCGCAGGATCGGAACCTGACTCTCCTGTATATCCTTGATTCCGAAATATTCTTTGCAATTGACTTGGTGTTTTATCACGAGCCACCTTCCTAGAGATGATCAATTCTGCAACCATTACCTATTCCTTATGGAAATGGGATAAAGTGCAAATGGATTTCATTACTGGCCTTCCCAAGTCACAGAAGGGTCACGATGCTATTCTTGTCGTCGTCGATCAACTTTCTAAAGTTGCACACTTTCTGCCTGTCAAGGAGACTATCACTGCTAGCCAGTTAGCAGAGCTTTATATCTCCAGAATTGTTTCACTCCATGGTATTCCGAAGGAGATCAGTTCGGACCGTGGCGGTCTTTTCACCTCCAAGTTCTGGGAAAGTTTCCAAGAAGCTATGGGAACTCACATTACCTGGAGTTCAGCTTATCATCCCCAATCCCAAGGCCAAGTCGAGCGAGTAAATCAAGTGCTTGAAGATATGCTTCGGGCTTGTGTTATATCGTTCGGTAAGAAATGGGAAGAATCTCTCTCGTATGCCGAATTCTCTTATAACAACAGCTATCAAGCCAGCTTGAAAATGGCCCCCTTCGAAGTACTTTATGGACGTAAGTGTCGAACCCCTCTGAATTGGTCAGAAACTGGGGAACGACCACTCGTGGGACCATACATTATCCAACACGCCGAAGAACAAGTCCGGATTGTCCGAGAAAATCTCAAGGCGGCTCAGGACCGCCAGAAGAGCAACTACGATCGCAAACGATGGGGTTTGACCTATCAGCCTGGTGATCAAGCTTATCTGCGTGTCACTCCTATGAAGGGCACTCGTCGTTTCGGAATCAAGGGCAAGCTAGCTCCACGCTACATTGGCCCCTTTCGCATTGTTGCCAGATGTGGACAGGTGGCATATAAATTGGAGTTGCCGCCGCAATTCTCTCATATCCACGACGTCTTCCATGTGTCGCAACTTCGTCGTTGCTTCAAGGAATCTCCGCACTGAGCAGTGGATCATGAAATGCTCAAATTGCAAGATGATCTTTCTTATAAGGAGCATCCGATCCGCATTCTCGATGAAGCTGAACGTCGGACTCGTCAGAAGACGACCAAGTTCCTGAAAGTGCAGTGGTCGAATCACACTGAAGATGAAGAGACTTGGGAACGCGAGGATCATCTTCGGGAGGAATACCCCGACCTCTTTCCTTCTACCTCCTGAATTCTCGGGACGAGAATTTCTTTTAGAGGAGGAGAATTTGTAACACCCCTATGTAATAACCACTGTGATCATCTGCTAATAATGCCAAGTCATTTTCATTTGCAGTGCCTAGTCACATTGGTTAAAGATTCAGTTCAAACCCTTCTCTGAAAATCAACTCAAATTCAAAAGTGCAAATGAAGTTGCTCAAAACCTGTTGGAAAAATGTTCACCTTATAGCAAATAATCTAAAACTATTTGCTGTTAAGGAACACAACATCATCATCAATCCGAAATGGGCTAAAGCATTTTAGCAGAACCAAAACAGCACCTAAAATGCCCTATTCATTTTTGAATAAATTCAAAAGGTTTCCAAAAATGCCCAAACTTTTTGTGGCAGTGCTGGATATTGCATTGTGCTAATGTGAGCAAGTTTCACCTTTTTGCAAACTCATTTGGTAGCTCACAATATTGCAAAAGCCCTGCTGTAAAAAGAAAAAGCAGAAAAGGGAAAAAGAAAAAGGGAAAGGCTACTGTGCACTGTCTTAAGTGCACAGTGCCAGAATCCCAGCCCACCAGGCCCATCTCCCTCTCTCTCCATCGCGCTGTCGCCACCGCCGTGGACGAGCGCGCGCCGGCAGCGCGCCGACAGCGCGACGGCCACCGACGCCCCACCAACGAGGGGATAAGGCCCCGGCCTCGTGCGTCCCCCCTGGTCCTCCCCGTTCACTCCTCCCTCTCCCCTCGCTCGCTCCTCCCCTCTCTCCCACCAGATCCGTCGAGGCCGAGCGCCCTCGCCGCCGTTCTCTGTCGCCACTGTGGCCACCGTCATCGTCTCGACCCGCCGTGATGCCGTAGAGGTCCGCCATTGTCCTCCTCATCGTCTGGTGGCCTCAGCTGGAGCTCGGAGGCGCTGCGGCACTGGGCCTCCTCCGTTCCCTTCTCCGATCGCCGCCGCTCTTCTCCGACTCCGGCGACGCCTCTGCAGCTCCTAATCTTTCAAGGGCCACCGTGCGTGCCACGAGGTGAGCCCCTCTTCCTTCCCCTTCCCTCTGGTCACTCTCGTACGCACGCTAGCTGCTTCCCCCGCAGCGCCCGAACGTGCCGCCGCCTGCGCACGTCGCCGGCATGGCCACGGCGACCATAGGGTCCCGTGCGTGCCATCGTTGATCTCACCGCAACAAGTAGACGCCGTAGCCACCTCGCGTTGTTTGTTTTGCACGCCGTAGCTCCGATCTAGACGACGACCGAACTCCGGCGCCCGCCTCGCTGCTCGCCGCTGTCGTTATAGCCCGTCTCCAGTCGTGCCAGTGCCACCGCTGGATGCGCCGTCTTGTGCGCGTTCGAACGCGACCTCCCGCGTCCTAAATGATGGCCTGAGGCCGATTTTCGATGGATCCCGAGCCGCGCCGCCGCTGGAAATGGTCGTCGGTGTCGCTCCGGCCGCCGCGCTGACCTGGCATCGGTGGGCCCTGCCTCTGTGCCACTGATTGCGGGGCCCGCGGGCCCCTGTTGACCCAGTCAACGCTGACGTGGCCACCCCCTGTGTGAATGACATGTGGGTCCCGCATAAATAAATGAATTAAAATAAATAAGTGTTAATTAGTTAATTAGAATACTAATCTCTCACTGACCAGTAGGCCCCACCTGCTAATTAGTTTAATTAGATTAAACTAATCCTGATTAGTTAGCTCAGTCAATGACATGTGGGTCCCACTGGACCCACCTGTCAGGTTTGACCCTGGTCGGCCGGCTGTTGACTGCTGATGTCACCCATGCGTCATGCTGACATCATAATTCATTTCTGTTGATTTAAAATAATTCCAAAAAATGATTTTAATCTTTGAAAAATCGTAGAAAATAAACCGTAGCTCGGATCGAAAAACTTCCTACATGAAAGTTGATCAGAACGATGAGACGAATCTGATCGTGTCGTCTGTTTCCATGTCAGAACCCTCTATGTAGGTGAACCCGCAACTTTCCTTCCGTTTCCGGTAGATGAATAGTGCATATACACCGGTTAATAAATCCCACTTTAATTCTATAATAACTAAAATGACTTAGACATACTTTTAGGCAACCCTGCACTGCACGTTAGCATAGCATGCTCTGTGTTGCATTGTTTGTTGTGTATTTATCTGTTTCCCCCCCCCCCCCTCTTCTCTCTCGGTAGACCCCGACACCGACGTAGCCCCGGAGGCCGACACAGCTCCGGAGGTCGACTACGCCCCTGACGACCAGAAACTTGCCGCAGAGGTTCCAGGCAAGCACCCCCTTTTGAGCATACCGATATCGCCTATTCTTCTCTCTCTTATGCTTGCATTAGAAGTTGCTGTTGTTACTGTTATCCTATTTCTGCTGCATAGCCTGTTTATTGTAACCTGCTGTCGTTACCTACCTGCTTATCCTAAATTGTTTAGCATAGGCTGGGTAGAGACCCATCAGAGACCCCCACTTTGTCCCAACTGCCCCGCTGGATTATCAGAAGACCCGATCAACGGGATCGAAGACCAAGCCCCGGCACCGCACATCACTTCCCCCTTAGTTGCTCGACACTACTGGGTTACTATCGAGTGCCGAGGGTGATACCTCATCAGCACTTCTGATGTTAACCTTGTAGATTAGTTCATCGGTTATGGTCATCGAGGGTGATTCCTCCTTCTCCACTCCCGATAACGACACTGTCGTGCAACTCCTCAAGAGTGGACCTCGAGGGTGATTCCTCCTTTGTTCACCTTGACGATAACATCAGGTGGAATTCCATCGAAGGTGATTCCTCAGGGTTTCCCTTGGTGTTAGACACACGGTTACTATGGTTACTATGACTTTACACTGAACCATGTTACTAAAGACGGGTCGGCCCTGAGGGGTACCCGCGCGAGCTTAATTGCGAGTGATGTGAAGTCGGGTTGACCTGGAAGGTGCCCGCGAGATAATTACGAGGCGTGGCCGGGCATTCTTAGCCCTTGCCGCAAGTCCTCGAGACGGGGCGACGGGGTCACATCGATCGTGAGTCTCTGCTCGTTACCGCGCGCTCCTAATCCACTACGATTTGGATATTTGATCCGAGGGACCTCTGGCCTGATAGCACTAACCATCACGTGGGCATGGTATGGGCGTTCTGCGTCGTATACATCAGCCGAAGCTTAATTGACGTCAGCGAGGAGCGACGCACGCTGGATTGGACTGGTTAAGCCCGCGCTTGTATTAAGGGGGCTAGGTCTGCTTCCGGCCGCCCTCGCAACGCACAGGAGTTCCTGGGGCGAAGGCCCAAGACCCCTGGGTGCATAGGTTAGTCCGGCGTGCTGACCTCTCTATTAAGTATTCGGTCGGGTTGCGGCGTGTCGTTTGCCCGAGGCCGGGCATGACCCAGTAAAGTGTGTCCGGACGGAGTTAAGCGAGCGTGGTGGGTAAGTTGGTGCACCCCTGCAGGGAAGAAAACATCTATCGATAGCCTGTCCTACGGTAACGGACACTCGGAGTTGTATCCCGATCGATACAACTAGAACCTGACACTTGAGATGATAACTGGATAGTATGGCTCTGGGATTGCTTTCTCGTAGGGAGTCGAGGAAGGATCTCTGGGCGAGGTTGATGACACTATTATTACTTTACATTATGTTTATCTGCACTCTTCTAAATGTTGCAAGACCGCTGAAGATGATGAAGATGCTAGTCTAAAATAGGACTAGGCTTTCCCCTCTTTTCTGGCATTTCTGCAGCCCAGTCCACATATACAGCCTTCCTTTGAAAATGTTGCATATGTAGTGTAGATCCTTGCTTGCTGAGTACTTCGGATGAGTACTCACGGTTGCTCTGCTTTCTTTTTCTCCCCATATCCGTTTGTCGCAACCAGATGACGGAGCCCCTGAGACAGCTGCCCCCGCCGACGGCTACTACTACTACCCTTCTGGCGAGTACTACTAAGAGGAGCCATCCGACGACCAGGAGTAGGTTCGGAGGGTCCTAGGCAGGAGGCCTGCGCCTTTCGATCGTAGCTTTTGTTTTGCCCCGCCTTATTAAAGGCTTATCTGTGTTTTCTTTTATATCTGTACTCAGATATCTGATGCTTCCGCTGACGCTTGTATGCGAGCTTATGTATTCGAGCCCTCGAGGCCCCTGGCTTGTAATATAAAGCTTGTATGACTTTATTTATGTTTTAGAGTTGTGTTGTGATATCTTCAAGTGAGTCCTTAGACTTGATCGTGTGCATTTGCGTGTATGGTTAGTGCACAATTAAGCCGGGGGCGTCACATCTTGTATCGTCCTTTGTTGTGTTTGAATCTTGTATCACTCTTCATGTTCATGGATCTAGCACATATGTGATCGTTCTCGTTGATTTGAGTGTTTCCCCTCATGTGGTCGTCGTGTTCTTCGCGGGATTTGCTCCAATCGTGAAAGATCGGCCCTCTAGGGTTCCACCCTACATCACCAGGGGCATCAGCAAAGCAGCCGAGTGGGAGGGGACTACCTCCATCGCTGGAGCGACAGCCGACCAGACGCGGCATCCGGGACACACCAAGCCACCACCAGCCCGGCTGGGCCCAGATGGGCCCGCAAGTTCCCCTCACCACGCTGCAGCACGTCGGCTGCCTACGCCGCCGCCGCCTGAAGACTGCTGACACCCCACCTCGACCTCTAGGGAGCCTCGCCGTCATGCAGAGAGCCGCCAGCCCGCCCGAGCCCAGATGGGGCACAAAGGGCCCAGATCTGGGACTAGCGGACGCCGCCGGCCGAGCCCCCGCACCACCGCGCCGCCGCGCCTAAGGCATCCGAGGCCCGCGGGAACCACCCCAACGAGCCAGGCCGCCGCCGCGAGGAGCCCCCGCGCGCCCGGGGTTCGCCCATCGCCCACAGTGGGGCGAGCGAGCGAACGGGCTTCCTGCGTTTGGAAACTCAACTCCGTCCTCAATATTCCTATTGAGGATGCTACATGGGAGGACTCGACACTTATTTAGAAGGGTTTTCCCTTCTTTCAGCCTCGAGTACAAGACTGATCATATAAGAGGGAGGCATTGTCAAGACCTAACTAAATCCTTAATCATCGATGCCTTCAATTACGATTCACCATCTGAAACAAGGTTGGGAGCTACAAGGTCATCCAATTCCATGCTCGACGGATAGGATGAAGTGGGCGAACTAGTACACAAGCCACTTAAGAGATGACGTGGATAGCGTAGGATCTTCATCCAACAACGGGCATTTAGTTACCTCTTTCGCAGCATTTACTATTTCTCTCATGTTGTTTTCAGCTTTATCTCTTTTACTTTTACCTTTCCTTAGACTATTTGAATAGCTCATGAGCCCCAAGCTCACCCCCTCCGTTTTGCACATGTCTCCCAACTCATTAAATTTGGTCTCTACCTTTAGCTTCTCATTTTGGATGTTCTATATGACACAGAGGAGGAGTCAAATACTAGCATAGCAAAACAAAACAGGGAATGTCAAAATGACACCAGCTATAAAGTCTGGATCTCAGCCGAGAGGCATCGAGTTGTAATAGGGATAAACCCTAGCCACCACTGGCGTTGGTCGAGTTTTAGTTTCCTCTTTGAGCAATAAAAACCCTAGCAAGTCCCCTCTGAATTTGGAGCTAATTCCTAGTGATCTCTGAATTTGGTGCATCTCTAAACCTCCCTTAGTTCAGAGCATGTCAATGTACTGAAGCAAACCTCTACAAACAAGGCCAAGTTCTTGGCAGTTAGTGTCCAGTTGCACGGTGGCAAGTGCAATTACTGAAGCTAGAAAGATGTTCAAGTACATTGACTGGGCAGAACTCGTACCCGGCTACCCGCAAGGAGCGCTACAAATCTGGTCCTACCCTACATGAAAACCTATTTACAGAGTGAGGCGTACGACCACGGGCAGCTCAAAAAAGAGAAACATGTACACATACAAACCAAGGGGTATTCACAGAAGTGGAATTTGGATACTGAGACCATCTTAACCTTCGCCCTCAGGTCGACTTCAGCCTATCCAATCTGAACTTGGCCTGTGAACCATCAGACAACAATGCTTAATCACGATTATCGCATAACTCGTACTGCTAACATTTAAGCAGTGGCAACACTGGGGAAGGATTAATCGGGGATTGATATCCACAAGGAGTGCTGACCAGCATGGCATGGATGTCGTCGAGAAAGGGCTGGAGCAGCTGGACGAGCTTCTCGATCTCGACCTTGAGGAGACTGGAATTCTGATTTTCCCCCATGAGCCAGCCAACGAAGATCGCCCTCTCAGGGATGAGCTTCAGCGCGATCTGTTTCAACAAAGTTTGCACCAATTGTACAAGTCAACCAGGTGTTATCAGAACAAGTGTGTGTCGACAAAATCGCCAGTTGAAAACAAACTGATCAACCCCTAACCTTGCATGCCGCGGAAGAAATCCAGCCATGCCATGGCTTGAGAGAGACCATGTACGCAGCTTCTACGAGCTGTGCAAGGCTCTGCTGATCAGAACCCTCCTCCTCCTCCTCCTCCTCCTCCAGTCTCTGTAACAGTGCAACAGTGAAATCCATGGATCTGGTGATATTGCACAGTAAGAAGATGAAAACATGAGAAGTGGTGCGTTAATCAAGTATAGCACAGTGATATATAGAACGTCAATATAGGTTGCATCTGTTTGTTGGTTCACCTAGTGAGCCACAGAATAGCTCTTGCACAGCTATCGGCCTTCCTTGAGGTGCCCTCGTCAGCCTCTTTCTCCACCATCGCCGTCAGAGTGGAGTATTTAGATGGGTCCTGCAAGTATAACTCCTGCAGCCTCTGCAACAAGAATTATACTTATATATTCCTTGAGGGAAACAAAAAGCGATCCATCTTTTTACAGATATAGAAATATGATACGAGTACAAGAATCAAAACATTTTAAGAAGGGGAGATAAACATAGACGAGTCAATGCTGAATTAGGTGTTGCATAGCCATCTGTCTGCATCGCTAGAGCTAGTGGTACAGCAAAAACCCAAAAACACAAGAATAATCCCGAGGCTTCAGCCTAATATACAATACTACAGTAAGTTCGTGCCGTCACCAATTATAGGGAGTCTATGTAGGCAGACGTGCGATCCAAATTATTCATACCCAGCCAGATAAACTGCTGCCCTGCCATCGCCATCATTACCTTTAGAAGAAAAAGAAATCATCTCTTATCTTCTTGGGAATATTTAGAAACACAACCCGTAGCTTCGAGCAAAGGAGGAGAAACATCAACAAGGAGCGGACAAAAGAGCTAGCGTGTGAAGGAGGTCGGATGTGACCGGAGCAGTTGAAGGCCGGCGGCCTGTGTGCGGCACACGACCCCCTAATCCATGGGTTGTTCGTCACCCCTTGCGAAAGCAAAAGTTAGGCCCTGTTTGGTTTGTCGTGTTCATTTCAAATACACCTGTAAAGAATACGGACCTCGGCTCGTCGTTTTGTTTCCGGCCGAGAATTGCTGAGCGACCGGTAAGATATACAGGTGTAAAATAAACAGCTCCGTATTTGATTACAACGAATCCAAGTGCGGCCTTAGTCTTCTCGGAGATACTATTTGCCTAATTCTATCATGATCCTAATCCATCCCATGATCCGATCAGACTATCGCAGTCTCTGAATGATCGGCGTCGATTCGACCACGACATTCATCTCCAATAAATCTCCAATAAGACGGTGACAAAGAAAGATGGAGCGATGCGGCGGACGATGCAGACATGATTAAATATGCGCGTAATTTTTTGGTTCTACGAATGGATTCAAAATGATACTACTACTAGTGATAGCCAGGCTGAGCTCAGATGATAACACTGGGTAAAATAGAAGCAGGCCACAGGATGAACCCATCACTTTTGGCGCCTAGCCGTGTGGCCGGCACGGGACGAGATGGATGGAAAAAGGCAGGGTATTACGTGGACCACACACGCACCAACAGTTTTTAGAGGAGAAATGTCGATGCGATTTGGACTCGACTTGCCATCTCGTTTTGGGTTTTTGGTCTCAGGTAGGGGTGTGATCGAGACGCCCTGCCTACTGGTGCTTCGTGTTTAGTTTTACTAGCAATTTACTACTACTAGCTAGATCGCTGAACTTACTAAAACCCCGAGAGGGAGAGAGAGGAAGAGAGTAGTTTATTTACCTCAATGTTCCGTTGGACGTCGAGCCGCAGCACTGCCATTGTCGGACCAATCTTATCTGCAAGCGCGCGCAGGCGATGCAGTGTCAGCGACAGCAAGGACCACGTCCACATGGACGGGAGAGCAACAAGCCAAAGATGCACCCAGGCACGTCAAGAAACCGATGGAACCAAAAGAAATGATGAAAGAAACGGATGCCAAATGAACACCAAATCAAATCTTCAACCACGAGCTCGCGGGATCAGATGGAAGCATGCTCTACTCACCGAGGAGCCGGAGGAGGAGGTGGGAGAGGCCGAGGAAGGGCAGCGTGGGAGGCGAGGAGCACAGCTTGCCGCCGCGCCGGCTGATCGGGGCCAGCTCCGCGATCGCCAGCCTTAGCTCCGACCACTCTTCCAGCTCCACCTTGTCTTTCTTCTCCTCCGCATCTTCTTCCTCCTTCCGCTCCTCGCCGTCTTCTCTCTCTGTGTCATCCCTCTCTCCCTCTCCCTTCTCTCCTGTCGCTGCTGGCACCGCCGCCGCCGCGGCTTCTTCTTCTTCTCCCCCTTCCTGCCCCGGCCCGTTCACGGCCATTGCTGCTCCCTCATCTCTCTCCCTCTCCACCATCATCAAAGGTCAAAGCCCCTTGCTCCTGAGTTCTTAACAGCAAGCCATGGCGAAGCCTGCTTCTTGCTCTGGTTAAGACTTCAGAGAGAGAGAGAAAGAGAGGAGAGGAGAGATGAGAGAGGTCGAAGTCAAACACCACCGTGGCTGCCCAATCCGCTCCAGACGAGACGGTGGCAGAGCTCGAGACTTTGGCAGAGCTAATAATAGAATGGCATGGAAGCCCTGCAGGTACACTCAATCCTCTCCTATTGGGTGCTCAACACGCCCTTTGTTTAAGCAAGAGTAGAAAACTCCAATTTTACGCGGTAAAATTTCCCCGTACCCTCGTCTGTGCAAACAGAGCAGTAGTTATGCATCGTGATAAGCTTAGGCTCGACTGAGGAAGTATATGCTAAATCCCGCCACAATTTATTTATGGTCACGATGATGTCGACGCCTGAACACAAAAGCCAAAACAAATAGAGGGAAGACTGGAGCGATAAAACGGACGCCTGCGACGAGACAAAGCCAGGCGGACGAGACAATTTATCTGGTCGACTGGTCCTCACAATGACGCGCAAAACGCAACAGCCCGTGTCACCCACCATCTTTACAAGGTACTGCATATACAATCGACAGACTGATGCATATGCCATAGTTGGCAAACGACGGTAAATGCGCAACGCTACGGCCTCGAACGGTTAGAGAAGTCACGGCCGCGACGGTAAATGAACAGTTTCATTGGGCTATGTTGGCAGTCTCCATTCACTCGGTACATAATTGGATGTTTGAATCCCTTCCGGATGTATTTTTGGCACCAGAAAATCCAAGGATGGTTCAAATTTGAACTTGACTAGATGGCGGCCCACAAGATGAACCAACAAGATGTAAAAGGTTACAAGCGATGGTAAACAAGATTCAATTATGGAAAACACCAAAGCAACTCGCAGCGAAAAGTCTAAAAGATCTTTATGAACGCAAATACACAACCGCACATGCAAAGTCCATTGTGAAGAAGACTATTTCCAAGCTGAGTCAAGTTCAAGCAAACCATCTGAACATCACACCATAGTAACAAGTTTTGTTTTTCTTCCAGAGACATAGCACTTGTGAGGGTCTCATACTCTATGGCACCTTAGCATCATAACAGCCAGCGCAGCAGCTCTTTCACAGCGGTAGCAGGATTAGCAGCGGCGGCGGCAGCAGCAGCAGCAGCAGAGCGGGGCACGAAAGACTGAGGAAACAAGGAGTGTCCACTTGTTAAACAGAGCTAAATTAAAACTAAAAAACTAAATAATGATAACTCTGAGCATTCAACTTGTTTAATAAAGGCGAAATCAGCAAGCTACACACTGACTGACCCATTGGCCAATGGAGTTTTATGTAGTATAGTAGTCAACTTCCACCAGATCTTACACTAAAACACACTGAATTAGGCATGATTCATGCCAGATGACTAGGTTATAGAGCATAACTTTGAAGCTGTTAGAGCACACTATTTATTAGGATGCTGGACCACTGGAAGATCAATATAAAAACATAACTCATTTTTCTCTTTAGATTATTACAAGCACAACCATAGTAACACTTGCAAGAATTCTTGGCCATAAATGAATAACTCATTTATCACAATACTTAAAAAGTTCATTGAATGGAGAGGAAATGCATTAGCTGAACATATGACAGGCCCATTTCATCAGACATATGAACCTATATTTCATCAGAAATATACAAACCTAGTCCCAACATCACAAACTTGCATGATACTCCAGAACACTAAACCTATCTAACAGGTAACTAGTCGCTGTTATGGAGTTCATGCATCTAAGAGAAACATAAAAGGAAGAGCTTATCTGGCTACGGAACATAGTTGATCATATAAAACTGAGTGACATCTGATGTGGAATCGAAGACGACAAAAATAATCTCATATATTACAACATTAGAACAGCACATGTCAGCTTAGCAAAAATGGCATGGCCATCTGATGGACAAAAATTGCAATCTTAGACCAAAACATTTCTAGCATGGCCACCCCTAATTCACATGGACATATAAATGTATCAAATGGTGCCTCTCTAGGCACACATTTGATTATTCATATGGCATGAACATTTGACAGAAAAAATTTGGCAATCCTAAAAAAAAGTTAGCATTGCTCCAGCTATTTTCAATGGACAAATCCAAAAGGAATTAAAGTTAAAGGTTAACTAGAGATAAAGTACCCTGGGGTATAGGGCCTCTTGTGTTATGTATTCAGCAGCCATATATTACTAATCTGATTCCAGATTTGGAGAATAAAAAAATAATCACTGGATATAGGTTACTTTACTTTATCTAACAGAACTTCAGCTTGAGGATGGGTGGTAAAAGCGGCATGTAGGTCGAGTGCATTCTCCTCGTTTGAAATCACGGCAAACTTCAACCTTGTCATGTGCCACCTAATAGAAAAGATGCAAAATGGATTGGCTGATAGCTCATACAAAGATAAATAAATGACAAAGCATACAAACCTCAGTTTGTGAATCAGGGTGTGCAAATCTACATGAGTCTCTATTGCACATTTTCTTCAAGTAGTCCCTGCAAACTTCCACTGTGCTCTTGTTATCTGTGTTTTTACAAGATAAGTATCAAAATTATGTTCTGTGTCAAAAAAGGAGAACTACAAAAAGTCATGTAGTCGTCTTATGATCAAAATAAGGTTCAACACTCAGGAGTCAAGGTTAAATTCCACGAGAGCAAACCTAGTGTTTTCTTTCCCAATAAAACTGAAAAGCAATCGTGAATGGTATAGCAGATGTGTTAATTACCAGCAAAACCTCTAGGAGGCGAGAGAGGAGGAGCCATCATAGGTACTCCCAGTGGTGGTGGTGGTGGTGGCATGTAAACCTTGAGGACCAAAAAAAAGTATAGGATTATACTAGCCATGATCAACTTATAAAACATATAATACAGAAGGCACCTAATAATATAAAATTTTAAGCAGTTCTTTATTTACAAACTCATTTCTTACTGCAGATGAAATGGGAACAAAGGATCTGCTGACTGGTCAACAGATAAATAATATATTCCAAATAATTTCTTTATGAGAGAGAGAAGGGAAGAATAATTTCTTGTCAACAGAGTAGAGTATTATTTAAGAGTAAGACTATATTTTCAATAGAAACACTTTACCATCTCAGGATATGGCATTTGCATGGTAACATCCCTCATTGGTGGGGGTAGCATTGGTTGTGCTATAACATGAGTGTACCTACATGATATACGGTCACACCTCCCACGCAAGAAATCTTGGCAAACCTGTCAAGAAAAAATATATAAATCAGCAATCTGTGTACAAAATATACAAAATGCTAAAAAAAATATACAAAATGCTAAATAGGGGAAGTTCTGTTCTTGCTTTGGGAATTCAGTACACAAAGGGGTATCCAGGTATACAATAATAGAAAGAAAAAAACATTTCACATGTGGACAGTTTTATGTGGTTGTTATTTTTATGCTAGGCAAGTTAGTAATACAATCTTTAACGGCAGAAAATATTACAATTGCACACTCTTGAACAGATGAATGGTGCAAGAAGCGGCACTCATTTGCTGATCTTGAACATCGCCCACGTGCGAAATCTCTGCAAACCTGATAAATGTTCAAAATAAGTATGCTCAGTTAGCAGTCCTGAATGGTAAATGTATAAGAAAATCATCATCACATAAGATCAATACATCAGAATAACTTGTACAAAACTATACAGAACGCTATGCATCTCTAATTTAGTGAAGAAGATCATTTCATAGTTTTGGACGAGACAGCTAAGGAACTGTTGATTTGGTTTTTTTTTATCTTATCCCTTAAGGTCCTACCAACACAAAGCATCGATAAGGAAACCATGTTTCAAGTCTGACAAAAATACGGATATTGTGAATTATTTCCAACAATCTCCCCCTCATCCAAACTTGTGGTCTCATCAAGCTGACGTAACACACAATCTGGACTACCAGCCCATGCTGCCACATCTAGCATGCTACGTGCAGACTAGACACACCATTAGCTAAACAGCTCTTCATTAGCAGTGCACACTAAATACTCAGAAAAACCTGGAGAGCTCATAATAAATAATGTATTAGAAAAAACATTGAAGGACAGAAAGGAAAGCTTACCGTCTTCACAGGTGGGACGTCCAAACCAATTGATCTCAGCAACGACCTATACAGGATGGAACAAAGAAGGCTGAAATCAGAAAGTTGCATCCAACAGCATGTGTAATCACCCATATGAAAAACTGAGCGGACCATGATCAAATTTATTGGGCTGGCAAGCCCAAACTGCAAAACTGTAACTTTAGAACTAGCTCACACAACAGGGCTATTAGCAATTTGCATCAGATGGAGGCACATTGTTACAATACATGATGTCAAGCAGGCAATCTGATCCTCTTATCTAAATGAAAAAATCTCGTGTGGTGATACTGCTGCTAATACTTGGAAACTGAACTATAGAGGGATTTTTCAGAGATATATACTTCAAACTAGCATAAATTGCATCAGCCTGCATCTTAACATGGAACCAGATTGCCATACGTCCACAGCTGAAAAAGTGAAGCAAATCAAGCAAATTGAATCGAACAGAATCAAGGGGATATCAGGTCATACTCCTGTATATGAGGAGGCGGGTGGTAGTAGCGGCAGGTTCTGCCCCGGAAGCAGTTGTTCCTCAGCGAATCCGCGCATGCCGTCACCTTGGAGTCCCTGCCGAATTCCCGAATCAACAAAACCCAAATCAGAAAAAAAAAATATGCCGCTAACATTGGCAGAGGAGGCAAGATCTCGCGCTTTTACCGGTCGACGGAAACGGATTGGTGCGGGTGCGCATACTTGCACTCGAGGTCGGAGCGGGTGCACCTGTCGCGGAGGTAGTCGCGGCACGCCTCGACGGTGAGGTCGTTTTGCCGCCGCCGCTTGCCTTCGGGTTGGCGCGGACTACGGCTCCGACTGCGACTGCGGCTACGGCTGCGGCTCCGGCTGCGGCTGCGGCTGCGGCGGTCGCGGGGGGAGCGGGAGCGAGACACGGAGCGCCTGGGGGAGGTGGACCGTGAAGGGGAGAGGGAGAGGCGGCGCTTGCGCGGCGGGAGCGGAGGTGACGGCGAACGGGCGGGGGGGTTGGGTTCCGCGGTGTCGGCGTTGGGGATTTCGGCGGAGGCCATGGGGGCAGAGCAGAAGACCGCGAGAGAGACGACAGAGGAGGGGGCGCTGCGGGGGTCGGATGTGACAAGATCTAGGTTTAAATAAAGTTTATTTTAAATCCACCTTGTTCTTCTGACAGGATTTTGAAAATCGTCTCTGGTTTCATCGTTATAATCCGCCCCTTCGATTGAACGATTTTTATTGGAATCTAGAGGATTGAAATCCTTAGAAAAAAATTGTACATAATTACTTTTTTGCGAAAAAACAACCAAATCTATTATAAAGTTTCTTGAAAAGTACAAAGCAGCTCAAATATAACAAAAATTACATTGATGACCCTGCACCGTCAAACAACCACTATCACCGCTATAACAAGCCATCGTAGCGTCGTTGTCGTCGCTCCCCTCCCGGAGCCGGATGATCTTTCGATGACAGCCGCGAAGTCTCCGCGCACGTGTCTCTACGGACCAGCGTCCGAGAGACCAATCATTGTCATTGAACCGATGTGAAACACCTAACACCAAATCTCTCCTCGTGCGCACGCACTGCAAGAAACCCTAACATCGTCGCCGCCCTAAGAAGACACTAGGAATCTACGCCGGAGTTCCGCCGACTCCGTCCCGATGGACGACCTTGAGGAGCATCGGAGCCTGAAAGGCCAACTCGAAGATAAAGCGCTACCATTCGCACAAATATCGTCCTTGCGAGAAAGAAAAATTGAAGGATCAAAATGCGCTAGATATCAACTAGAGGAGAGTGGGTAGGCGATTACCAAATTTAATCGTTTTCTTGGTTGCTTTTAGAGGCTAGCGCGGAAATGCAAGTTATTTAGATATGCAATTAAGTGATACACCATATATGACGAGTTACAACAAGCTAGAGAGCTACACAGAGGCAACAAACAAGCAAGTAATAACAACAAATAATGTTAGTGTTAAGAGACAACCGAAAATGATGGAGACAAAAATGTACACTCAAGTTCACACTTTTGGGGGAGTACTGATCTCCATTGAAAAGGTTGGGAACAATGACTGCTCCCACGACAATGAATGCATCACCTTTGTCTTCGAGAACATTGGTCAACGGATGCCCAAGTTTTCTCTCAGTATGGTAGATCTTGAGGCGAGCTCCAAGCCCTCACATATGAGCCCATGGAACAACCACACAACTTAGAAGCTCCGGAGAAACACCAACCGTCTAGAGTTTCGCATAAATAATGGCGTGCAAGGCAAGAAGCCATCTATGATGAGGTCGGTTAGGGATTCTATAAACCCTAACTCTCATCCCATTTATAAGGTGTAGCCACCATGATCATTCTCTTATAACCCTCTAGCACAAGGTGCTCCCACGTCAATAAAAAACAAAGCAGCGCGTAGGCTATTACCTGAGCCATGAGGACCTGAACCTGGGCAAAACCCCATGTGCAAACTCTTGGCACACATCTTGATACACGTCGATAAAAACAAAGCAGCGCTGCACACACAAAGGAACCGACGTCCCCGTGCCCAGCGGGAACGTTCCCTCATGGCAAACATATGTGAGCACTAGTGCCAACATCCACACGTGCCCCATGTATGCATCATTGACCCGCACATGTCTATGTAACCGCGAGGGTCGGCTCCGATACCAATTGTAACGCCCTGACCAAACCCGTCAGTTCTTGGCCATTGCGCCTTGGATCTAGACTAGCCCCCACATACCAACACTAATCTTTCCTACGCATTTTGTCCTCACTCGTGCGCACTAGGAACAACTTTCAAGTCGGTCACCCATCCTCACTTGCTACGTAACACATCTTTCGTATTTGAGGAGTAGTGAACTATAGGGAACGTACTACGGAACAACAACATTTACCATACAATCACATCCAGGAACACTATGAAGATGACATCATGGATCCAATCTCACCAACAAGAACACAGAGAGGAGGAAGAAGGTGTTGGTGACAATCCGACGATTCCCGTGGCTAGGTTATACCTCTCAGCCGTGAGAATTTCTTCACCGATCGAGAGTCAAAGTAGACGACTACTCTGCGGTAACCACACATACCAAAGTAGTGATTCAGCAACACATCATTGTCTACAACAAAGATCATCAAGAGAAACTAGATAGAGAAGCGGCCTAGCAACGTACTGTCTAGTTTTGAACTAGATGGAGAGAGACAGGGCGTAGGGCAGCCTGGGGGCGTCCTCCAAAGGATTGGTCTGCCAAGGGGGCTATTCTGATAACAATGAGATATATTATTCTGGAAACAAGTCGACTCGTCGTAGCAGCAGTAGTTCAACTACATCCTATGCAGAGTTTGAACTTTTGCAAACATTGTTTAAACAGGGTTTGCGATATACCGTTGGAGAGCTATGGACATGACTATCATAATCTATGTTGAACATTTTCGCAAAATCTACACTGTTTAAGTGCAGTTTTGAAAACCGTGTTTCTTTCAGCAAAAAACGTAAGTCGTATTTTCGAGCTCAGTTTTAAAAGGTTTAACGAAATGAGACAAATGAAATGGCCTTATATATCGGCTGCAATTGCGCACATTTTTCATATAGAAAGTTTTCTCCAATCTCTACAATTCAAGAGAATTTTGAAAAATGACGAAATTTTACGAACCGAACAACTAAGATGGCATTTTGTCTTAGTTTGAAAATGATTGATCCGAATGATGCAAATTATATGGCGTTGGGAAGCTGATGAAAATGCGCTACTTTTTCAAGAATGGTTTCCCTGATTTTGAATAGTTTAAACGTAATTAGAAAAGGTGAATTTTAATGATATTAAATTATGTACTGGAAGACAAATGATATGATGTGCTTGCGACGCGGAGATGTGTGGGATGTGTCCAAAGTATGTCTTGATTGGTGCGCGACCTGCATCAAGAGTCAGTTGTCCAACCGATGGCCCTTACCATCGTGCGGGGTTGCCTCAGTTACTAAGAATAAACATGTAGACAAAAAGCACTGTGTGTTTAATGACAACACCTCTTTCGTTCCCTAGGAATATCTTTTCGCTACCGTACTAACCCCTTCTGTCGGGGGGATGGACCTCGAGCAGGCAACGGAACCCGAATCCTTTTCAAAAACATCGGGGCCAGCAACGCCCCTCAATCCGGCCGGCTTCCCAGCGTAACCCGGCCAGCCGGCTGGCGCATGCCAGCTGGTCCCAAGAAGCCAACCTCCATCGACAAGTATGCATGGCTACAGTGCTCCCCCCTTTGCGCCGGCCCCGATGGGCGCGGCTGTTGTGCCGACCAAGCCACCGCCCGGGGCGGGCGGCATCTCGGGGGCGCGACCCTGTAGCGAGGCGGCGCAGCCGTCCCATGACGTCCGGCAAGGCGTGCCAACAGTACCCAGCAGCCGGCCGTACCCGCGCCCGGCGGCTCCGGTATGGCCCGCACCCGGCGGACCCGGCGGCCCCCACTGCCGGCTCCTAGACACTGACACCAAGGCCCCACGCCCATGTAATATTACCATTGTAACCCCGGGGGGCCAGCCTATAAGACCCCCCCGGTGCTCAGGGTCAACCATCAGTAGAACACATACAAACACGGAGAAGGAGCAGCCTATACACTGGCCTGCCTTCCTTCCTCCCCAAAACAGCTCTAGGAGCACTACTGCAGGATGCTGCTAACGCGACACTACAATCAGAGACCCTTTGACGAAACTGTGTGCGATGCATTAATCGCAAACGGTGATATAAAAAAATCGTCAAAAAAGATGTAAAACATTTGCGATGAAGGATACATCAAACACGGTTCAGATTTTAGTTGTGTGTGCGATGCGGGGCATACGGTTCAGTTCAATTAACTGTTTGCGATGTGGCAGAACAAAAGAAACGGGCAGCCAGATGAAGGCGTGTGCGATATACGGCATACAGTTCACTCGGATGAACTATTTGTGATTAGGCAACACAAAAGAAACGGTCAGCCAGATCAAGATGTGTGCGATATACGACATACGGTTCACTCGGATGAACTGTTTTCGATTAGGCAACGCAACAGAAACGGTTCAGCCAGATCAAGGTGTGTGTGCAATGGAGGGCATACAGTTCATTCCGATAAACTGTTTGTGTTGAGCCAAGAGAATAGAAACGTTCCACATAAACAAGATGTGTGTAATAAGCGGCAAACATCCAATTACATAGGTGGCTACTACACACATGACATTTCCACACACCAAAGTAAACTATTACATGCATAATTAACTAGGATAAACGATCATCTGATCATCATCAACTTCTTGTGCTAGCTCGATGTTCCTTCTATGCTAAGTTTCCATTAATTGATGGCGTTTTATGAACACGCCACCGTTTCCCGCCATTTCCTCACCGGTTTCCCGCCACCCAGGGATATTGCGCATAAACCTAGGCGGCGCGCGACGCACGGAGGCAACAAGCGCAGCCTGTAGCACATCCACCTTTTCCAAGCATGCCAATGATAACCCACAAGTATAGGGGATCGCAACAGTTTTCGAGGGTAGAGTATTCAACCCAAATTTATTGATTCGACACAAGGGGAGCCAAAGAATATTCTCAAGTATTAGCAGTTGAGTTGTCAATTCAACCACACCTGAAAGACTTAATATCTGCAGCAAAGTAGTATGGAAGTAACGGTAACGGTAGCAAAAGTAACAGTAGCAGTTTTATAGCAATTGTAACAGTGACAACGGCAAAGTAACGTAGCAAAGATCAATATGTGAAAAGCTCGTAGGCAATGGATCAATGATGGATAATTATGTCGGATGGCATTCATCATGCAACAGTAATAACCTAGGGTGACACAGAACTAGCTCCAATTCATCAATGTAATGTAGGCATGTATTCCGAATATAGTCATACGTACTTATGGAAAAGAACTTGCATGACATCTTTTGTCCTACCCTCCCGTGGCAGTGGGGTCCTAATGGAAACCAAGGGATATTAAGGCCTCCTTTTAATAGAGTACCGGACCAAAGCATTAGCACTTAGTGAATACATGAACTTCTCAAACTACGGTAATCACCGGAAAGAATCCCAATTATTGTCACCTTGGGGTATGCGGATCATAACACGTAATAGGTGTCTACAACTTGCAAGATAGGATCAAGAACACATATATATTCATGAAAACATAATAGGTTCAGATCTGAAATCATGGCACTCGGGCCCTAGTGACAAGCATTAAGCATAGCAAAGTCATAGCAACATCAATCTTAGAACATAGTGGATACTAGGGATCAAACCCTAACAAAACTAACTCGATTACATGATAAATCTCATCCAACCCATCACCGTCCAGCAAGCCTACAATGGAATTACTCACGCATGGCGGTGAGCATCATGAAATTGGTGATGGAGGATGGTTGATGATGATGATGGCGACGATTTCCCCTCTCCGGAGCCCCGAACGGACTCCAGATCTGCCCTTCCGATGAAGAACAGGAGGTGGCGACGGCTCTGTATCGTAAAACGTGATGAATCCTTCTCTTTGATTTTTTTCTCCCCGAAAGTGAATATATAGAGTTGGAGTTGAGGTCAGTGGAGGTCCAGGGGACCCACAAGGCAGGGGACGTGCCCTAGGAGGGGCGCCCTCCACCCTTCTGGATAGCCGGTGGGTCCCCTTTGGTTGATTCTTTCACCAACATTTTTTATTTATTCCAAAAATATTCTCCGTGAAGTTTCAGGTCATTCCGAGAACTTCTATTTCTACACAAAAATAACACCAAGGCAATTCTGCTGAAAACAGCGTCAGTCCGGGTTATTTCCATTCAAATCATGCAAATTAGAGTCCAAAACAAGGGCAAAAGAGTTTGGAAAAGTAGATACGATGGAGACGTATCAACTCCCACAAGCTTAACCCATTGCTTGTCCTCAAGTAATTCAGTTGACAAACTGAAAGTGATAAAGAAAAACTTTTACAAACTCTGTTTGATCTTGTTGCAAATATGTAAAGCCAGCATTCAGGTTTTCAGCAAAGATTATGAATTAACCATATTCACAATAACATTTAGGTCTCACATTTACCCATATCAATGGTATAATCAACTAGCAAGCAATAATAATAAATCTCGGATGACAACACTTTTTCAAAACAATCGTGATATGATATAACAAAATGGTATCTCGCTAGCCCTTTCTGAGACCGCAAAACATAAATGCAGAGCACCCCTGAAGATCAAGGACTGACTAGACATTGTAATTCATGGTAAAAGAGATCCAGTCACAGTCATACTCAATATCAATTAATAACAATGCATACAAATGAAAGTGGTGCTCTCTAACTGATGCTTTTTATAAGAG
Source organism: Thinopyrum elongatum (assembly GCA_011799875.1). NCBI lineage: Eukaryota > Viridiplantae > Streptophyta > Magnoliopsida > Poales > Poaceae > Thinopyrum > Thinopyrum elongatum. The sequence continues at coordinate 444,675,580 of CM022298.1, read as the reverse complement.
GATGATGACTCAACACAAAAGTAAATAGATAGGCCCTTCGCAGAGGGAAGCAGGGATTTGCAGAGGTGCCAGAGCTTGAGCTTTTAAAACAGAGATGAATATAATTGAGCGGTATGCTTTCATTGTCAACATACCAACCAAGAGATCTCGGTATTTTCCATGCTACATACATTATAGGCAGTTCCCAAACAGAATGGTAAAGTTTTTACTCCCCCTCAACCAACAAGCACACTCCACGGCTGGTCCGAAACAACGGGTACCGTCCAACTAACAACAATCCTGGGGGAGTTTTGCTTAGAGTTATTTTGATTTGATTTGAGCATGGGACTGGGCATCCCGGTTACCAGTCATTTTCTCGTGAATGATGAGCGGAGTCCACTCATCGTGAGAATAACCCACCTAGCATGGAAGATACTGACAGCCCCCAGTCGCTACATGAGCGATTCGGGCATATAAAACAGATTATCATTTGAAGGTTTAGAGTTTGGCACATGCAAATTTACTTGGAACGGTAGGTAAATACCGCATATAGGTAGGTATGGTGGACTCATATGGAACAACTTTAGGTTTATGGAAGTGGATGCACAAGCAGTATTCTTGCTTAGTACAAGTGAAGGCTAGCAAAAGATTGAGGAGCGACCAACTAGAGAGCGACAATAGTCATAAACATGCGTTAAGATTAACCAACATTGAGTGCAAACATGAGTGGGATATAAATCATCATGAACATAAATATCGTGGAGGCTATGTTGATTTTGTTTCAACTACATGCGTGAACATGTGCCAAGTCAAGCCACTCGAATCATTCAAAGGAGGATACCATCCTATCATACTACATCACAACCATTTTAAAAGCATGTTGGCACGCAAGGTAAACCATTATAAACTCCTAGATAATTAAGCATGTCATGAGTAACTATAATCTCTAATTGTCATTGCAAACATGTTTCATTCATAATGGGCTGAATCAGGAATGATGAACTAATCATATTTACAAAAACAAGATAGGTCGAGTTCATACCAGCTTTTCCTCATCTCAATCATTTCATCAAATATCGTCATTATTGCCTTTCACTTGCACAACCGAAAGGTGTGGATAATAATAATAGTGCATGTGCATTGGACTAAGCTGAAATCTGCAAACATTTATTCAAAGGAGAAGACAAAGTAATATGGGCTCTTTGTTAGATCAACAATAACACATATGAGAGCCACTCAACATTTTCATCGTGGGCTTCTCCTTACGACCCAAAGAAAGGAAAAAGAATTTCAAAGAAACACACTGAAATGTTTTTGGAGTTTTTTTTTTGAAGAAAGTAGAACAAGAACGAGAAAAACTATTTACACGGGAAAGCTCCCAACAAGCAAAAGAAGAACGAGAAATCTTTTTGGGTTTTCTTTTAATACTACAACTAATTTTTTGGATTTTCTCAAAGTTTTCAAACACAAAAGAAGAAGGCGAGAAAAAGAAATAAACTAACAGGGATAATATAATGAAAAAGTATGAACACCGATAACTGGAATGAGTGTGTGAACATGAATGTAATGTCGGTGAGAAATACGTACTCTCCCAAGCTTAGGCTTTTGGCCTAAGTTGGTCTACGCCCATGGATCAAAGTAGTCCTCTCCTTGGTATTGAGGTGGATCCTGAGGGCTCCACTGGTTAGCGAGCTCCTGTGGCTCCCACTGATAAATAAACTCCTCATACGGATCAGGTGATGGTTCTGGCTCAGGAACTGGGGATCGCGTCCTCTCCCAGTATTCATAAATATCCTCGGGCAGAATGAGGTATGTGCGTGAATGAATATTGAACAAAGAAGGTGCAGGCAAAGTAATAATCTGGCAAGTTTTCTGGTTGAATACCAGGTGATAGATGAGTCTCTTTTCCTTATCAGCGCTAATAAAATCATGTGCTACCATACTGTTATAGTCTAAATATAAAATGGGTAGTAGCATCTCCTCTTTCTCATCATGTCTAATGGGTATCTCGAAGCGCTTAGCAAGGCGGGAGGCATAGATACCTCCAAATATAGGACCCCTCGAACGGTTTAAGCTCAACCGTTGAGCAACCATAGCGCCCAAACTAAAAGTTCTATCACGAAGTAAAGCATGGCGCAAAATAGCAAGGTCAGGAGCACTAACACCTCCACTCTCCCCGCGACCAATTAAACATCTCCCAGCAAATAATGAATAGTAGCACAAAACAGGAAAACGTAAACTAGCCACTCTCGCTTCCGACACCTTTCTCCCTTCCCCTACGGTAACTTCATCAATAAAATCTTCCACATCTCTAGGATGTGGTTCATCGACGCTGCCCTCAAAAGGTAATTTGCAAACCTCACAAAAATCATAAAGCATCATCTCCTTATGCTCATCATATAAATAAAATTCTACCGTGGGTGGTGATTTCCTAGCATGAAAGTGAAAATTTTGCATGAAAGTATTAGTGAGTAGGAGCTATTGATCACACTTATCGTGGAGGAAGTCGATGATGCCTGCATTCTCCGCCAAATAATAGAAATCATCATAAATTCCGGCAACCCTCAAGAATGCATCACATGGCCATTCACACGGCCGAACCTCCGTGGTGCGGGGTAGGTTGTACTTAGGCTTCTTCTTCTCCTCATTCTCATTTTCTTTAGAACCCCGACTTGAAGAGCCTCTCAACCATCTCTTCATCGTTTCTTTCCTGAAATTTTCTGAAATTTTTAGTGACTTAAAATAAAAGTGAATCAAACTCAACAAAACTGATATCAACTACTCCTACAAGTGCCTAGAGGCTCTATCATGCATCAAAACTACTTTGTACCATATAAATTTGACATGCAAGCTTAAGAACAAGGTCACCACAGCACCAAAAATTTGCAATATATAAAGCACTAGAACAAAAACTAATTGGATCATTGGAGGAGTCACATACCGAAGAACAATCCCCCAAAGCAGTTTTGCAAATGGAGCTTTACACAAGGAGATCGAAAATGGCAGCAAAATGAGCTAGAACACGGGTTTGAGCTACGGGATGATTTTTTCTAGAGGAAGACGAAGTGGATGGGTGCTGGAATAAGTGAGGGGGGCCTACGTGGGACCCACAAGGCAGGGGGCGCGCCCAGGGGGTAGGGCGCGCCCTCCACCCTTGTGGTCCACTGGTGCATCCCCCTGGTGCAATCTTAGTGCCAGAAATTCTAAAATATTCTATAAAAAATCATACTAAATTTTCACGGCATTTGGAGAACTTTTATTTTCGGGACATTTTTTATTGCACGGATAATTCAGAAAACAGACGGATAATACTATTTTTGCTTTATTTATTTGAAATAACAGAAAGTAAAAGGTGGGTGTAGAGAGTTGTGCTTTCTAAATTCATCCATCTCATGCTCATCAAACGGAATCCATTAACAAGGTTGATCAAGTCTTATTAACAAACTTCTTTCGAACAACATGGAACCGGAGAATTTTTGAATAACACTAGGTTACCTCAACGGGGGTATGCATGTCCCCAACAATAAGAATATCATATTTCTTTTTGACAGTAGGAAGAGGGAATTCAAAACCTCCAATAGTAATAGTTGAAATTTTTCCAATAGAATTGATACTATGAACTTGAGGTTGCTTCTTCGGAAAGTGTACCGTATGCTCATTACCATTAACATGAAAAGTGACATTGCCCTTGTTGCAATCAATAACAGCCCCTGTAGTATTCAAAAAGGATCTACCAAGGATGATCGACATACTGTCGTCCTCAGGAATATCAAGAATAACAAAGTCTGTTAAGATAGTAATGTTTGCAACCACAACAGGCACATCCTCACAAATACCGATGGGTATAGCAGTTGATTTATCAGCCATTTGCAAAGAGATTTCAGTAGGTGTCAACTTATTCAAATCAAGTCCCCGATATAAAGAGAAAGGCATAACACTAACTCCGGCTCCCAGATCACATAAAGTAGTTTTAACATAGTTTCTTTTAATAGAGCATGGTATAGTTGGTACTCCTGGATCTCCTAGTTTCTTTGGTATTCCACCCTTAAAAGTGTAATTAGCAAGCATGGTGGAAATTTCAGCTTCTGGTATCTTTCTTTTATTTGTAACAATATCTTTCATATACTTGGCATAAGGAGACATTTTTAGAATATCAGTCAAACGCATACGCAAAAAGACAGGTCTAAGCATTTCAACAAAGCGCTCAAAATCCTCATCATTCTTTTTCTTGGATGGTTTAGGAGGAAAGGGCATGGGTTTCTATACCCATGGTTCTCTTTCTTTACCATGCTTCCTAGCAACAAAGTCTCTCTTATCATAATGTTTATTCTTAGATTGTGGGTTATCAAGATCAACAGCAGGTTCAATCTCCACATCATTATCATCACTAGGTTGAGCATCAACATGAACATCATCATTAACATTATTACTAGGTTCATGTTCATCACCAGATTGTGTCTTAGCATCAGAAATAGAAATATCATTTGGGTTCTCAGGTGTGTCTATAACAGGTTCACTAGAAGCATGCAAAGTCCTATCAGTTTTCTTTTCATTTTCATTACTAGGACTAAGTACATCAGTATTAATTCTCTGAGAATCTTGCTCAGCTCTCTTAGGATGGCCTTCAGGATACAAAGGTTCCTGAGTCATCTTGCCACCCCTAGTCATAACCCTAACAGCATTATCATTATTCTTACTATTCAACTCATTGAGCAAATCATCCTATGCCTTAAGTACTTGTTCTACTTGAGTTTTAATCATGGAAGCATGTTTACTAATAATTTTCAGATCACTAACAGTTCTACTCATATAATCACCCAAGCAATCAAGCATGTAAGCATTACGTTTCAATTGTCTACTAACATAAGCATTGAAGTTCTCTTGTTTAACAATAAAATTATCAAACTCATCCAAGCACTGACTAGCAGACTTATTATAAGGGATATCACCTTCATCAAATCTATAGAGAGAATTTACCTCTACTACCTGTGTCGGTTTATCAAGACCATGTATTTCTTCAATAGGTGGTAAATTCTTAACATCTTCAGCTTTAATACCTTTTTCTTTCATAGATTTCTTTGCCTCTTGCATATCTTCAGGACTGAGGAATAGAATACCTCTTTTCTTCGGAGTTGGCTTAGGAGTTGGTTCGGGAAGTGTCCAATCATTATCATTACTCAATAGTAATTCAGCTTGCTCAACAGTCCGTTCCCTGAAAACACAACCAGCACAACTATCTAGGTGGTCCCTAGAATCATCGGTTAGTCCATTATAAAAGATATCAAATATTTCATTTTTCTTGAGAGGATGATCAGGCAAAGCATTAAGTAATTGAAGAAGCCTCCCCCAAGCTTGTGGGAGACTCTCTTCTTCAGATTGCACAAAGTTAAATATTTCCTTTAAAGCAGCTTGTTTCTTATAAGCAGGGAAATATTTTTCAGAGAAGTAGTAAATCATATCCTGGGGACTACGCACACAACTAGGAGCAAGAGAATTAAACCACAACTTAGCATCACCCTTTAATGAGAAAGGAAACAACTTAAGAATATAGTAATAGCGAATTTTTTCCTCATGAGCAAATAGGGTGGCTATATCATTCAACTTAGTAAGAAGATGTGCCACAACAGTTTCAGATTCATAACCATGAAAAGGATCAGATTCAACCAAAGTAATTAACTCAGGATCGACAGAGAATTCATAATCCTTATCAGTAACAGAGATAGGAGAAGTAGCAAACTTAGGATCATATTGCATTCTAGCATTCAAAGATTTTTCTTTCCACTTGCATAATAATTTCTTAACATCATCTCTATCCTTACAAGAAAGAAAGTCCCTAGCTACCTCTCCATCCATAACATAACCCTCAGGTATAACAGGCAATTCATATCTAGGAGAGCTAGGTCTAGCAGGTGTCTTAAAGTGTTCAGTTTCAATAATTTCATCAGTTTCAGAAATATCATCATCTTCAGCATAATCAATAGTTCTAACTCTAGCAAGATGTTCATCAAGTAATTCACCCAGTGGCACAATTTTATCAAGCAAAGTAGTAGTATCATCATAAGCATCATTCATAGCAGAAGTAGCATCATTAATAACATGCGACATATCAAAATCAATAGCAGGCGTAGGCGTCGCAAGTTTACTCAAAACAGAAGGTGAATCAAGTGCAGAGCTAGATGGCAGTTCCTTACCTCCCCTCGTAGTAGAGGGATAGATCTTAGTTTTGGTGTCTTTCAAATTCTTCATAGTGATCAACAGATATAAATCCCAAGTGACTCAGAGAATAGAGCTATGCTCCCCAGCAACGGAGCCAGAAAAAGGTCTTGATAACCCACAAGTATAGGGGATCGCAACATTTTTTGAGGGTAGAGTATTCAACCCAAATTTATTGATTCGACACAAGGGGAGCCAAATAATATTCTCAAGTATTAGCAGTTGAGTTGTCAATTCAGCCACACCTGAAAGACTTAATATCTGTAGCAAAGTATTTAGTAACAAAGTAGTATGGAAGTAACGGTAACGGTAGCAAAAGTAACAGTAGCAGTTTTATAGCAATTGTAACAGTGGCAACGGCAAAGTAACGTAGAAAAGATCAATATGTGAAAAACTCGTAGGCAATGGATCAATGATGGATAATTATGTCGGATGGCATTCATCATGCAACAGTAATAACCTAGGGTGACACAGAACTAGCTCCAATTCATCCATGTAATGTAGGCATGTATTCCGAATATAGTCATACGTGCTTATGGAAAAGAATTTGCATGACATCTTTTGTCCTACCCTCCCGTGGCAGCGGGGTCCTAATGGAAACTAAGGGATATTAAGGCCTCCTTATAATAGAGTACCGGACCAAAGCATTAGCACTTAGTGAATACATGAACTCCTCAAACTACGGTAATCACCGGAAAGAATCCCAATTATTGTCACCTTGGGGTATGCGGATCATAACACGTAATAGGTGTCTACAACTTGCAAGATAGGATCAAGAACACATATATATTCATGAAAACATAATAGGTTTGGATCTGAAATCATGGCACTCGGGCCCTAGTGACAAGCATTAAGCATAGCAAAGTCATAGCAACATCAATCTTAGAACATAGTGGATACAAGGGATCAAACCCTAACAAAACTAACTCGATTACATGATAAATCTCATCCAACCCATCATCGTCCAGCAAGCCTACGACAGAATTGCTCACGCACGGCGGTGAGCATCATGAAATTGGTGATGGAGGATGGTTGATGATGATGATGGTGACGATTTCCCCTCTCCGGAGCCCCGAACGGACTCCAGATCTGCCCTCCCGATGAAGAACAGGAGGTGGCGGCGGCTCCGTATTGCAAAACGCGATGAATCCTTCTCTCTGATTTTTTCTCCCCGAAAGTGAATATATAGAGTTGGAGTTGAGGTCGGTGGAGGTCCAGGGGACCTACAAGGCAGGGGGCGCCCTAGGGGGGGCGCGCCCTCCACCCTTGTGGACAGCCGGTGGGTCCCCTCCGGTTGATTCTTTCGCCAATATTTTTTATTTATTCCAAAAATATTCTTCGTGAAGTTTCAGGTCATTCCGAGAACTTTTATTTCTGCACAAAAATAACACCAAGGCAATTTTGCTGAAAATAGCATCAGTCCGAGTTAGTTCCATTCAAATCATACAAATTAGAGTCCAAAACAAGGGCAAAAGAGTTTGGAAAAGTAGATACGATGGAGACGTATCAGCCAACCCACCAAAGCGCCGCCTCTGCCATCAACCTCGTCGACAAGGAAAACGAGAAGTCGCCTTGGCCTCGACGACAAGGAAAACGAGAAGGCGCCACAACCCGTCGAGGCCGAGGCGCTCCCCGGCAACGAGATGGACGACGCCGTGATGCGCGTCATCGCCAGGGTTGAGCAGACCCTTGGCGCATGGCGCTTCAGTGCCGAGGATCAAGATAGGCATGTCAGCGCCGAGAGGCTGCAGCTCGTTGCACAACATGATCGATGGCGCGCCGCAGAGCAAGCTAGGCGCGTCCGCGCTGATAGGCTGCGGCTCACCGCACGGCGAGACCGTTGGAGCGTCGTAGAGCGAGAGGCGCGGCGCGCCGCTGTAACATCCCAAATTTTCAATTTGGAATGTTATACATAGGTCATCATATGCATATCATATTTTATTTGCATTTTGATTGTGACCCTAAAAATCCTAAGCAACTCAAGGACCCACAGAGAGAGTTGGGGATTTTATTATTTTCATATTTGAATTTTCTCAAATATTGAAAAGAGGATCATTTTGGTTTTATTTATTTTTCTCTCCAAAATATTTCATATTAAAAACATATGAGAGGAGATAATATGACTTCTCCAAAATAAAAGAAATATTGGAGGAAAAATGTTAAAATCAAATAAATAATTTTATTTGGATTTTATTGCTATTTTATTTGAATTAGAAAAATATGAATTTTTCAAAATTTCATTTTTAGGCTAAGAAAATGTTTACTTTGTTCTAAATATTCTATTTAGACGGTGAAAATTGTTTTTGGCATTTTTAGATTTTTTTTATATTTTTTTTATGATTTTTTTTGTTTCGGCGGAATTTAAAAAAAAAAGAGGTTTCGGACCGACTGGGCCGAAGCCCAGCCAACCCAGCTCGCGCCGTCCCCGACCCCGAGCGGGAGACCCGCTCGCGCACGACACCGCCACCGTGGCCGAGTCGGCCACCGCCGCCGCCTTGCCCCTTCCCCAAGCCGGCCCTGCCCCCTCCCCTCCTTAAATACCGGCCCGGACCACCTCCCCCCTCGTCCCCCCACACCACCGCCGCCGCCGCACCGCCCGCGTCGCCGCCGCAGCCCCGGAGCCGCGCCGCCGCCGCCGGATCTCGTCGCCGCCGCCGCCGATTTTTTCCCCGAACCGATATAAACCCTCGAAAACCGCCCCGTTTTTTTTAGTTTCGATTTTTTGTTTTAGATCGGTTTTATTTTTATTATTTTGTTATTTAGCGAACGTTTTCTGTTTAGGAAGTTTTAGTGAACGTTTTCGTTCTGTAGATCTGTTTAGCGAACGTTCGTTCGTTAGATTTTTCTTTTTTTGCCAGGGACCTATCCATAATTATTTTTATCGCAGATTAGCCCCTGATCTTCAAACCCTCGCCGTTTCTAAACCGTTCGTCCAAATCCAGTGAAACCAACGCCAAAATCTTCGTCTCGAACCCCTCTTTCTGTTTAATCAACTTGAACATGATTTTGACAATTTAAAATTTGGTTTCAAGCAGATTTTTTTTCGAAGTTCTTTTGACCGTAGTTTCAGTTTCGTAGCTCCGATTCGATTGATTCTTTTTGCAGATCGAATCTCTTCAGTTGAACTTTCAGATTTGATCTTCTTATTTGAGTTTTACCCTTGCATCTATGCTTGATTGCTTATGTATGCAATTGTTTGGTTGTGATAGAATTCCCGGAGTGTGAAGCATGCTACTACGAGTCTCTAGGGTTTGCCGATCGTCAGCAAGGCAAGTAACACATTGATCATACTCTTTTCATACCCAGTTTTTATGCATTAGTTTCAATCCTTAAACACTGCATGATTAGGATGTGTTTAACTTGTGGGTATTGGGAAGTAGATGATGAGGTAGAACCTATTGCCCTTTATTATCAAACCCTTGGGAGTTTCTTCTACGTTATGCTTATATTGCCATGCTATGCTCGTAGACGTGGATTGGGTTTTGAGTGTATCCATGACAGATGTGAGATTGTTAATTAATGGTTAACTTAAGGTGGCTACTTAAATACACATCTGGGTGGATTGGTTGCAGGCACCTGGGGATATACCAGTGTTGTCTTTTTGGTTCGCCACCCAGGCTCAAAGGGATCATAAGATTATTCATGCTAGAAACTTCCGTGTGCAGCCACAAGCTATTATGGGCTCTAGCATAGTTGAGTATGTTGCATGACCTCTTTCAGTGGTAGGCTAGCAGATGTAGGGGAAAGTAGGTGTAACTGTCTACCCAGAGTAAAGAGTAAATGCTTCTGAAAGACTGTGTCTCGGTCATCCGTTTCTCAAACACCATGTTGTGCGAGAAATCCAACGGAGGAGATCAAGTCTTGTGGGGAAAAGTGCACAAACCTCTGCAGAGTGTATAAACTAATCATGATTAGCCGTGTCCCCGGTTATGGACATCTTGAGTATCTGGTACTTGAATTATTGATTTGATCTCATCACTCTAAATTAATTTGTTGGGTTTAATGATTACTTTTAATTGGGATTGAGATGGGGATTTACCTTCTCAATGTTTAACAACCACCATGATAGTTAAATAAAACATATTCCTTTGATGTAGGGGAAAATTGGCTTTTCGCAAAACAATATAACCCTAGAGCCTTTCCACCAGCCATATATGCATGTAGAAATAGCAATTATCTGTTCCTTGCTCTATTGTGTTATATTGCCAGCATATTCCATGTGCTGACCCGTTTCGGGCTGCAACATATCATGTTGCAGGCTTTTCAGATGAAGAGTAAGGTGCGCTAGGTCGTTGTCATGCACTCGGCTATGCCGTTGGAGTTGATGGACTCACTTTATCTTCCAAGCCTTCCGCTGTTATCTTATATAGATGGCCTTAAGCCATATTTATTGTAATAAGTTCTCTTTTGAGACATTCGATGTAATAAGTGTGTGATTGCACTCTGTTATAAATCCTTCGAGTACTGTGTGTGTCAGCATTACCGATCCAGGGATGACACTTGAACACAGAGATTTGACCATCTGAGATCGGATCGCTACAAGATGGTATCATAGCACACGCTGACTATAGGACACGACCACTAAGAAAAGCCATAGGTCACTCTTCTCTACTCATTTCTGACTCTCTCCATCTTCTACTCTCTAGGATGGCGGACTCAAGGAACAAGTTTGCACAACCGGATGAAGACACACCCTTTGGGAGACACTTGAAGGAAATCACTAAGTACCTGAACATCGGAATACCAAGCTTCACCATGACCTACGCCGCCACTTTACCAGAAGAGGAGCGTTGGATGATTCGAGTTCAAGTTCCAGGAAGGACGTTCATGCCAGTTACCGAGTCCATAGAGTTTTCCTTCGATGCACCAACCTGGAGTCTAGGTAAGAGCATGGCAGCCCACATCGCCATGGGACACATCGGTGAAGTTTATCACAAAGATCTTAAGGACACCATCTACCAGATATGTGGGCGCCGAGATGAGAATGGGAGATGATCAGCACCAGGAGAAAAAGGTCCATTGCAGCTTTCATCCAGGAGTTAAACCAGCACATTCGTCGACAGGAGAACCAGATGTGCGCAAGCATGATAGATTTGAAGAAGGTGATGACCAGGAACAGGAAGCTAGAAGAGGAACTCAAGTCTACAAGCGACGGATACGAGGAGGAAATCGCAGTACTAGTGGAGAAGAATGACGACCTGACAAGGAAGCTAGGAGTATTCATGGGAGACCCCGCGCCAGGAGGAGATGACAACCATCCCGAGGACTACATCATCATCGACGACACCGACTCCGACCCCGACAGTAGTGATGATGACTATGAAGACGAAGCTGGAGCAGATATCATGGAGTCTTCCACCGATCAAAATTTCTAGATGACCACCATATGATTAGTAGTATTTCCCCATGTATATAGTAGTAGTCCGAGCACTTTTGTAATGATAGTTAGATCGATTGTATGCCCCTGCTTGAATTGATTTTGGTGTGATATGAATGTGTTTGTCTCATGTGCATATGGGTAGTGCTTTCTCATTAGACCTCACTCTATTCTAATCTCTCCCCTCTAAACCCATCAGATGCCTCCAAGACGCGACACCGGATTTGTCTTCCCACCGGAGATCACACAGTTGATCCAGTAGCGGAATGCCTTGATGCAGATACTAGTTCAGAACCAAGGCAACAACAACAACAACAACAACCCACCGCCCCCACCTCCAGTTGACAACCTAGCCCGTTTTCTGAGGTTGCAGCCGTCGGTGTTTTCCAGTAGCACCGAGCCAATAGTTGCTGATGACTGGCTACGCAGGATTGGAAGGGAGTTGACCACCGCAGGATGCACAGATGCTGAGAAGGTGTGTTTTGCCGCACATCAATTGGATGGACCCGTAGCCTCATGGTGGGAGAATTACACAGCCACATTCCCTATAGCCAATGTCACCTGGGATCAGTTTCAGCAAGCATTCCGCACTGCACATGTCTCAACTGGAGCTATGAGCATGAAGAAGCGTGAGTTTCGCAACTTGCGCCAGGGAAATCGTACTGTGGGGCAGTACGTGGATGAGTTCAGTAAGTTAGCTCGCTATGCCCCGGATGATGTGGCCACTGATGCCGCAAAGCAGGAGAAGTTTATGGAAGGGTTGAATGATGAGATGAGCATGCAGCTGATGGTAGCAACATTCGCTAACTACCAGGAGTTGGTAGACCGGGCTCTTATGATTGAAGGGAAGCAGCAATAGATTGAGAGCCGCAAAAGGAAGTATGGACAAGGGAAGTACAATTCAGGAGCTCAGCAGAAGCCTCATTTTACCCCGAACTCGGGAGGATATACACATAACCATGGAGGCCATACTCACAATGGAGGAAGTTCGCATAACCACAGTGGCCCCAAGAATGGAAACGGGAATGGAGCAGGCAGCAATCAGAACCGCTCTAACCCAGCCGCACCCGCCAAGAAGGATCAAAGTCACATTACTTGTTTCAAGTGCGGGAAGACTGGACACTATGCCAATGAGTGTCCTGAACCGAAGAATGGTAATGGCAATGGAAGCTCTGGGAAGAAGCCCAACCCTTTCAACAGGGGACAAGTGAACCACGTTAATGTGGAGGAGGTTGAAGAGCAGCCAGATGCAGTTATAGGTAAGTTTTTGGTTAAGTCATTTACTACAATCGTTCTTTTTGATACTGGTGCATCGCATTCATACATTTCAAGGGGATTTGTGGATAAGTATAAGTTGCCCACTAAAGTTCTTAGGACACCTATGTTAGTAAGCTCACCAGGAGCGGAGTATATGGCAAGTCAAGGATGTTTTCAGATGCCATTGACCATAGGTAGGCACGTGTTCCCCTTAGACTTAATAATTTTGGAGTCACAAGGATTGGATGTGATACTAGGCATGGATTGGCTATCGATGTATGGAGGAAACATCGATTGCGCTAGTAAGTCAATTCTGCTCACCACCCTGGAGGGAAAAAGGATCAAGTATGTATCCAGGCATGCGTCAAGGAGAACCCAAATAAATTCCCTCTCAGGAGTTGCTCAGGAGGAAGTGCCAGTAGTGAAGGATTACCCAGATGTATTTCCAGAGGAGTTACCAGGCATGCCGCCGGATCGAGACATTGAGTTTTTGATAGAGCTGTTGCCAGGCACCGGACCAATATCGAAGAGACCATACCGGATGCCCACAAATGATCTGGAGGAGATTAAGAAGCAGATCAAGGAGTTATTGGAGAAAGGTTACATTCGACGAAGTTCATCACCGTGGGGAGCCCCAGTGCTCTTGGTTGAGAAGGAGGATGGATCATTGAGAATGGTTGTTGATTATCGTGCATTGAATGAAGTGACGATCAAGAATAAGTACCCACTGCCGATGATCAATGATTTGTTTGATTAGTTGCAAGGAGCTAAAGTGTTCTCCAAGATCGATCTGAGATCAGGATACCACCAGTTGAAGATCCGAGAACAGGATATACCTAAGACAGCCTTCACCACAAGGTATGGGCTATATGAGTATATGGTTATGTCATTTGGATTAACTAATGCCCCTGCCTATTTTATGAGTATGATGAATAAAGTGTTCATGGAGTTCTTGGATAAGTTTGTCGTGGTGTTCATTGATGATATCTTGGTGTACTCGAAGAATGAAGAGGAACACAAGGAGCATTTGCGTTTAGTTCTCGAGAAGCTCAGGGAACATCAGTTGTATGCCAAGTTCAGCAAATGTGAGTTTTGGTTGAAGGAAGTTGGATTTCTTGGACATGTTATATTAGGAGAAGGTATAGCAGTAGACCCCACCAAGGTTCAGTCAGTCACTGAGTGGTTGGCACCCACCTCAGTTGGAGAGATCCGCAGCTTTCTTGGACTTGCAGGATATTATTGGAGATTTATTGAGAATTTTTCGAAGATTGCGAAGCCTATGACGGAGTTACTGAAGAAAGACACCAAGTTCAAATGGACAGATGAATGTGAGGCAAGTTTTCAGGAGCTGAAGAAATGTTTGGTTACAGCCCCAGTACTGATTCTGCCGGATATACGCAAGGATTTCCAAGTGTATTGCGACGCTTCTCGCTTAGGACTTGGAGGTGTACTTATGCAGGACGGAAGAGTTGTCTCATATGCCTCACGTCAGCTTCGACCGCATGAGTTGAATTATGCCACGCATGATTTGGAGTTAGCAGCTGTAGTTCATGCACTCAAGACCTGGAGACATTTTCTTATTGGGAACCGTTGTGACGTGTACACGGATCATAAGAGTTTGAAGTACATTTTCACACAGAAGGAGCTGAATCTCAGGCAGAGGAGATGGTTGGAGCTTATAAATGATTATGATATGAAGTTGCATTATCACCCAGGAAAGGCCAATGTCATAGCAGATGCTTTGAGCCGGATGAGTTATGTCAATACCCTCATAAGCGGAGGATTACCAAAGGAGTTAGCCGAAGATCTCAGGGAGCTTCGTTTGGAGATAGTCCCTAAAGGTTTTGTCGCAGCAATGGAGGTAACGTCAACATTATTGGGAAAGATTCGAGCAGCTCAGAACGGTGATAAGGAAATTGTTGAGATAAAGGAGAGGATGAGCAAAGGAAAAGCCAAAGGTTTTCATGAGGATGAGCACGACACTTTGTGGTTTGAGGACCGTGTTTATGTACCCAATAATGCGGAGATCAGGAAGTTGATACTACAGGAAGCTCATGACTCGCCATACTCGATACACCTCGGAAACACCAAGATGTATTTGGATCTGAAGGAGCGTTTCTGGTGGACTGGTATGAAGAAGGACATTGCCGAGTATGTAGCCGTATGTGATGTATGTCAGAGAGTGAAAGTAGAACATCAGAAGCCAGCAGGATTATTGCAGCCTATGCCGATACCCAAATGGAAGTGGGATAAGCTTGGCATGGATTTCATCACCGGATTACCCAGAACCCGATCGGGATATGATTCTATCTGGGTAGTAGTGGATCGTTTGACCAAAGTGGCTCACTTTATCCCAGTGAAAACCACCTATACGAGTGCAAAGTTGGCCAAGATATATATGACCAGGATCGTATGTCTGCATGGAGTTCCGAGGACCATCGTATCAGATAGAGGAACACAGTTTACTTCAAAGTTTTGGCACCAGCTGCACCAGACCTTGTGTCGGGGTACAACACCTATGGGATCCAAAGGGACCCCTTTACGATTCGGCGGGGGGAGAGGTATACGCAAAGAGCAGAACCAACGATCGACGCGGGAAGATTTTACCCAGGTTCGGGCCGCTGATCAGCGTAAAACCCTACTCCTGCCTTGTGTTCTTATTAATGTTCTTGAGCCCAGCCTTCAGGAGCGCTCGCTGTGAACAGTACGTTCAAAGAGCAGCTACGCATGCAGAATGGGCCAGAAGTCCTCCTCCCCTGTAGCAGTTGCCTTGGGCCTCCTTTTATACGCTCAAAGGGGTCACCACAGTGGCAAAATGTACATACATTGAGGTGTAAAGTAGCTACAGGGTAATCATACCTAACCCCTGACGGACTAGGACGAACGCATTTAATGCACCGTGAGGTGTCCGTTTAGGTGTCCTTACTTTCTTGGGGATGGAAAAATGGGCCATCCCATCAGCACCGCTTAAGCTCTCCTCCATTGGCGCGTCGCCACGCATCCAAAGAAGGACCCAGAATGTCGGGTTTGTCGCTGTGCTAGAGCGGTGGCACAGCAACAAAACCTTGCCGGGTGCCAAGCCCTGCCGGGCGCCGATCCTTACCGGGCGCCAAGCCTTGCCGGGCGCCGAGCCTCGCCGGGCACCGATCCTTGCCGGGCTCCGCAGGCCACCCCGGCAAGATCTTGCCGGGGAAGCTGGCCTTCGGATTCCAGCTCTCCTTATCTGCTGATCCTCAGATCTCTGACTGGATGGTTTCTTTGATGGCTTGAATCAACCTCGAACTATTCCCCGGCAAGCCTTGCCGCGAGGATGGCTCCAACTGCCCGTGCACAAGTACGGGGTACTAGTGGCCCAATACTTAGTACACCGACAGGAGCCCCCAGGCCTAGGACATACACGAGTGCGAGGTGTTGTTGGGCTAGGCCCAAACAGTGCACGGGCATGCGTGGCAGGGGATTAACTGCTCGTAAATATCCCGTTTACTGTGCCCCCCACTACACGCGTCTAACGCGTGGCGTGGGGAGCGTGCCTCAAAGGCTGCAACTGCGACGTGCCTATAGAGGCGCATTCACATTAGGGAATAAAAGAGGCGGCCCCGCTCCTTCCCCATAAAAAGGAGAAGCCGCAGAGGCACAAGCCTATTTACCCCCCTCTTCTTCTCAATCTGGCCGTCGCCATCGCCTTCCTCCTCTCGAGCTCAGAGCGAAGCTTTTCCTCTTCCGCCCGCCGCTTCCACGCTCGCTTCACCCTCGGCTTCCGCCCTCACAACCGCCATGCCGCCCAAAGCCAGCAAAGGCAAGGGCAAGGAAGCGAAAGCCGACGTCCCGGAGAGCGAACTGGTGAAGATGCGGAAGAAGTATGTCGTCTTCGCCCCATCGCTCGATGCAGAAGCTCTGAAGAGGTGGTACCAATGCATGTGGGTGAAGGAGATGCAAGCTCACCCCGCCACACGCGTGATTCCAGGTTCTTGTTCCAAAAGTGGGTCGGACAGATACCCTTTCTTCGCTGCGTATTTCTATTGCGGGCTCTGCCCCCCATTTTCCGACTTCTTCAATGATATCATGTACACATATGGCTTTCATCTTCTCGATTTCACGCCGAATGCGGTAATATGCATGTCCATCTTTGCCCATCTTTGTGAAAACTTTGCCGGAGTGATTCCCAACTCTACTCTTTTTCGCCATTACTTCTTCCCCCGCATCCAAAAAGGAGAGGCCCTCTCTGGTTCTATCGCCTGGATTCCAAGGGCTTGGAATAAGGAAATATACCCAGAAGGAGTTTACCACGAAAAGTGGGACGAATGGCGGGCTGAATGGTGCTGGATCAAGGAAGCAGATCCCCAACCGTTTTGTCTTCCCCGGCAACAGAAGGTGGTCCGCGGTAGCGGTTGGAGTAGTCTTGCCGCTGATGACGAAAAGCTCGCAATCGCCACCACCAGGATTCTTTGCCTAAAAGCTGCCGGGCTGACAATGGAGATGATTGGCTTCGACTTTCTCCGCCGCCGCATCGCCCCCTTGCAGAACAGGGGAAGGCCAGCTTGGGAATACTGAAACGCGGCAGATATCATGAGATTGCGCCCCGGGTTGAATAATAATCTGACCACTATGCAGCTTGGCGCTCTCCGCCAAAAACTATTCCAGCGCGAAGACAAGCATCGGCTGCCGGCAAGGATTGTCCCTTTGTGCAACAACTCCGCCTTGGGGTCAACCATCGCCTTCATGCCGATGTTCAACGCCCATGGTCTTGACGCGACTTGGGCCGAGCCAACCGAGGAGGAAGCACAGAAGTTTTTTGACAACTTGACGGAGAGACCCGTCCGGCAAGAGACAGATTTCATCCGAGCCACCACCGACCAAGAAGTAGCTTACATTGCTACTAGGGTGGAGGAGGCAAATCTTGCCGCGGAGGCCGGCAGCGTTGGCTTCACAGAATGGGAAACCAGCGACGCAGAGGTAGTAGTGGAGGTAAAACCTGCCGGGAAGGACAAAGCTGCCGGGGAACAGAGCAGCACAACCGCTGAGAGCTCGTCCGACGTGGACACGGCCGAAGAAGAACCGCAAGAAGAGCTCCTAGCCCCGAAGAAGACGAAGCGCGTTCTTCGGAAGGCTGCATCTGGCATCCCGGCAAGCCAGCCTTCTTCGAGCAGCGAGGCTCTCGGCAAGAAAGTGGCCGGCAAGACTGCACCGCGGCAAGGGGTTCATCAACAACCTGCGCGGCGCGCGAGACCCACACCAGCGGCCACTGCTGGGGCGGCAGGGGTGTCTCGCACTACCGTACCGGAAGCTACCCCGGCGCCTGCCACAGCCAAGCGACCTAGGACCCCTCCTCCGCCCCTCCACTCAGACATCGCAGCGGAGGCCGATTTCGACATCTCCGACTTTAGTCCGGAGCGAGAAGAAGAAGAGTGAGTACTTTGCCACAGCCTTTATATTCCAATCTTGGATCGATCTTACTGACTTGCTCGTATTATCTCTGCAGTGATGCAGAAACCTTGCTGGAGAGGATGGCGAAGAGGACTAAGACTTCCATGGGCGACGAGCCCCCGGCAGGCTCCACGAGCGTGCCAGAAACCATCGTCGTCAGCCCGGAGCCCAGTCCTCAATGCAGCCCCCAGCACAGCCCCCAGCGTAAGTTCACTGTTCTTTTTCCGCTGGCGGGTGCTGAGGCTTCCATTCTTGCCGCTGATATCCTTGGGCTCGCAGGAGAAGAACGGCAACAAGGAGAGTTGTCGGAAGACATCCCCATCGTGCCACCTTCATCGACCACGCCGCCCACAAGCACGTCCCCGGCAAGAGATCCTACCGACGAGCCCATTCTAACTGAGGAGGAGCCGGCAAGCATGGACATCGGCAACCCTCCCCCGGCAACCGAAGTTGCTGGGAGGGGCGAGGCCACCTCTCAACAGCTCGACGCAGGTAATCGATTGCCTCAGAATGCTTGTTACTCTTTCCCTTATCTCTTTGTCTTTAGTTGCTTCAAACTTCAATCTTGATCTTATTCTGTTCTCCTCCTTCGTCCTTCAGAGTTCCCTGTGATGGAACACATGGATGTCGACGTTGTCATCGAGGAGACCGCCAGGGACGCCGCTGCCGAAGCAGACAGGATCGCTGCCAGCGAGGCCACCAAGGATGACACTATCAAGGCTGGTGGTGCTCTTGACGGGGAGGCCGCCAAGACTACACAGGAGGAACCCGCCAAGGAACCTACTGAAGGGGGCGACAGGGAGGCTGATGACCGTACTGACGGCATTCCTGCCGCAGGAGCGCCAGGCACTGCACCGGCCACGGAGCCCCCTGCCACTGGTGAGGCGATCGCTGAAGACCAACCATCAACATCTGAAGGCCCCTCATCCAGCAAATACCTCAAGGTTGGCGAGAACCTGTTTGTCAACTTGTCGGGGAAGGCAAGCATTGGGGCACCAGCCGAAGGAGAAGTTTTTGATGAAGAAATCATCGCTGCTGCCGGGCTCGAGGTTGTTGACGATCCCAGCGCTAGCAGTGGCAAATCTGAAGAGGATCAGCTCCTTCAGGCCATGAGCGAGAATTTCCGCAAGCTCCAGGCTATCCACCACACCCGGAAAGATAAAGCGGATTCCAGAATGGCAGTTGTCGAAGCGGCCGAAGCAGATTTCTAGAGGTGCGTCGAACAGATGCAAACCTGGTACGCCGAGGCCCTCCAAGAGCTGACTGCTGGCCGGGAACAGGTGAGCCAACAGTGGACAGAGATCCTCCTAAAGCAATCTGATATGGAGAAGGCGCAGGATGAAGCTACTCAAAGGATTGCTGCTGAAGATGCCCTCCTGACGGGGCGCCGCGTTGCTCTTGATGCTCACGAGGAAGATCTCACCGCACGTGAGCAGGCGCTCGCCGCCAAGCTTCGCAACAAAGATGAAGATATCGAGAAGCTTGTCGCGCGGCGGACCCAGGAGCTGGAGCAAAAACATAAAGAGGCGCTCGAAGCTCTGACTGCAAGTCACGCCGGCATGCTCAAGGAGGCCGTCGATGCTGCCGAAGCTGCAGAGGCCGCCAAGAACGAGCTGAGCGACAAGGTAAAGAAGCTGGAAATAGATCTCGAAGAGCACGGCAAGGAGCTCTCGATGCTTAAAGGTGATAGGGAAAAAACCCTCCACTCCTTGGCGGAGATGCAAGTTGCCCTGTCCAACAAAACCAAGCAGCTCTCCTCTGCGGCTGATGCTATTGCAGTTCTGGAATTGAAGCTGACCACGTTGCAGAAGTCTCTCGAGGCCGGCAAGGCCCGTGAGAAGGCTCTACTCAAGGATCTCCAAGGAGAGAGGAACCTGCTCAAGAGCGCTGCCGCCGCCCAAATCGATTACGAGAAGGGGGTGGAGATCTGGACTGGACGTCTCATCGCTGCTGCAGAGAAACTTACGGCAGAACTGTCAACCATGGGCCTGTCGAACTTCAGGTATTCTTCCGAGGAAAGGATATCTTCAAGTGCCAGGTTGACGATGTTCTTTGAAAGCATCATCGACGCCTTCAGGGTGCTCCAGTCTAGCCGGGCGACCCAATTGGCCAACGAGACTCGCCGGCTTTGCCGGGCCGTCCTTCACAAGGTGCTTATCAAGGTGGTGCACAGCAATCCCGGCATCGACCTCTCCAATGCGCTCGGCCATCTGCCAAGGGACGCAAATGTCGAGGCGCTTGAAGAACTTATCGCGCCTATCCTTGAGAAGGTGGACTCCATCAAAAGGATCGAAGGCCTGCGCAGGGATTAAGTGCTCCGCCTTTTCTTGCCATCATCATTCCATGTAAAAGACAATTAAGTCTCAAATTAGAATTGCGGCAACTCATAAATGTAATATAACTCGCCTATGTTTAGGTTCATGCTTGCTATTTTCCTTGTCTGATTCCTTTATGTATGGAGTTCACCCCGTTGGGGAACGTAGTAGTAAATCAAAAAAAATTCCTACGCATCACCAAGATCAATCTATGGAGAGACTAGCAACGAGAGAGAGAGGAGTGCATCTTCATACCCTTGAAGATCGCGATGCGGAAGCGTTGCAAGAACGCGGTTGGAGGAGTCGTACACGCAGCGATTCAGATCGTGGTCGATTCCGATCTAAGCACCGAACAACGGCGCCTCCGCGTTCAACACACGTGCAGCCCGGTGACGTCTCCCGCGCCTTGATCCAGCAAGGAGGAGGGCGACGTTGGGGAAGACAACTCCGGCAGCACGACGGCGTGGTGGTGGAGTTGGCAGTTCTCCGGCAGGGCTTTGCCAAGCTCAACGGAGGAGGAGGGGGTGTTGGAGAGGGGGAGGGCTGCGCCTTGGATCAGGTGCTGCTGCCCTCCCTCCTCCCCTCTATTTATAGGGCCAAGGGGGAAGGGGGCTGGCCCCTCTAGATCAGATCTAGAGGGGGGGCGGCGGCCACGGGGAGGGAGCTTGCCCCCCAAGCCAAGGGGGCACCCCCCTTTAGGGTTTCCCCCAACCCTAGGCGCATGGGCCCTAGGGGGGATGGCGCCCAGCCCACTTTGGGGATGGTTCCCTCCCACATACAGCCCATAGGGCCCTCCGGGGCAGGTGGACCCTCCCGGTGGACCCCTAGAACCCCATTCGGTGGTCCCGGTACAATACCGGAAAACCCCCGAACACTTCCGGTGACCGTATGATGACTTCCCATATATAAATCTTTACCTCCGGACCATTCCGGAACTCCTCGTGACATCCGGGATCTCATCTGGGACTCCGAACAACATTCGGTAACCACATACTATTTCCCATAACAACCCTAGCGTCACCGAACCTTAAGTGTGTAGACCCTACGGGTTCGGGAACCATGCAGACATGACCGAGACATCTCTCCGGCCAATAACCAACAGCGGGATCTGGATACCCATGTTGGCTCCCACATGTTCCACGATGATTTCATCGGATGAACCACGATGTCGAGGATTCAATCAATCCCGTATACAATTCCGTTTGTCTATCGGTATGTTACTTGCCCAAGATTCGATCGTCGGTATCCCCATACCTCGTTCAATCTCGTTACCGGCAAGTCTCTTTACTCGTTCCGTAACGCATGATCCCGTGGCTAACTCTTTAGTCACATTGAGCTCATTATGATGATGTATTACCGAGTGGGCCCAGAGATACCTCTCCGTCATACGGAGTGACAAAATCCCAGTCTCGATTCGTGCCAACCCAACAAACACTTTCGGAGATACCTGTAGTGCACCTTTATGGTCACCCAGTTACGTTGTGACGTTTGATACACCCAAAGCATTCCTATGGTATCCGGGAGTTGCACAATCTCATGGTCTAAGGAAATGATACTTGACATTAGAAAAGCTCTAGCAAACAAACTACACGATCTTGTGCTATGCTTAGGATTGGGTCTTGTCCATCACATCATTCTCCTAATGATGTGATCCCGTTATCAACGACATCTAATGTCCATGGTCAGGAAACCATAACCATCTATTGATCAACGAGCTAGTCAAGTAGAGGCTTACTAGGGACATGCTGTGATCTATGTATTCACACATGTATTACGGTATTCAGTTAATACAATTATAGCATGAACAATAGACAATTATCATGAACAAGGAAATATAACAATAACCACTTTATTATTGCCTCTAGGGCATATTTCCAACAGTCTCCCACTTGCACTAGAGTCAATAATCTAGTTACATTGTGATGAATCGAACACCCATAGAGTTCTGGTGTTGATCATGTTTTGCTCATGGAAGAGGTTTAGTCAACGGATCTGCGACATTCAGATCCGTATGCACTTTACAAATATCTATGTCTCCATCTTGAACATGTTCACGAATGGAGTTGAAGCGACGCTTGATATGCCTGGTCTTCTTGTGAAACCTGGGCTCCTTGGCAAGGGCAATAGCTCCAGTGTTGTCACAGAAGAGAGTCATTGGGCCCGACGCATTGGGAATAACTCCTAGGTCGGTGGTGAACTCCTTCATCCAGACTACTTCCTGTGCTGCCTCCGAGGCTGCTATGTACTCCGCTTCACATGTAGATCCCGCCACGACGCTTTGCTTGCAACTGCACCAGCTGACTGCCCCACCATTCAAAATATACACGTATCCGGTTTGTGACTTGGAGTCATCCAGATCTGTGTCGAAGCTAGCATCGACGTAACCCTTTATGACGAGCTCTTCGTCACCTCCATAAACGAGAAACATATCCTTAGTCCTTTTCAGGTACTTCAGGATGTTCTTGACCGCTGTCCAGTGTTCCATGCCGGGATTACTTTGGTACCTCCCTACCAAACTTACGGCAAGGTTCACATCAGGTCTGGTACACATCATGGCATACATAATAGACCCTATGGCTGAGGCATAGGGGATGACACTCATCTTTTCTCTATCTTCTGCCGAGGTTGGGCATTGAGCCGTGCTCAATTTCACACCTTGCAATACAGGCAAGAACCCCTTCTTGGACTGATCCATATTGAACTTCTTCAATATCTTGTCAAGGTATGTGCTTTGCGAAAGACCAATGAGGCGTCTCGATCTATCTCTATAGATCTTGATGCCTAATATGTAAGCAGCTTCTCCAAGGTCCTTCATTGAAAAACACTTATTCAAGTAGGCCTTTATGCTTTCCAAGAATTCTATATCATTTCCCATTAATAGTATGTCATCCACATATAATATGAGAAATGATACAGAGCTCCCACTCACTTTCTTGTAAACACAGGCTTCTCCATAAGTCTGTGTAAACCCAAACGCTTTGATCATCTCATCAAAGCGAATGTTCCAACTTCGAGATGCTTGCACCAGCCCATAGATTGAGCGCTGGAGCTTGCATACCTTGTCAGCATTATTAGGATCGACAAAACCTTCCGGCTGCATCATATACAACTCTTCCTTAAGGAAGCCATTAAGGAATGCCGTTTTGACATCCATTTGCCATATCTCATAATCATAGAATGCGGCAATTGCTAACATGATTTGGACAGACTTCAGCTTCGCTACGGGTGAGAAGGTCTCATCGTAGTCAACCCCTTGAACTTGTCGATAACCCTTAGCGACAAGTCGAGCCTTATAGATGGTCACATTACCATCCGTGTCTGTCTTCTTCTTAAAGATCCATTTGTTCTCTATGGCTTGCCGATCATCGGGCAAGTCTGTCAAAGTCCATACTTCGTTTTCATACATGGATCCTATCTCGGATTTCATGGCTTCCAGCCATTTGTTGGAATCCGGGCCCGCCATTGCTTCTTCATAGTTCGAAGGTTCACCGTTGTCTAACAACATGACTTCTAGGACTGGGTTGCTGTACCACTCTGGTGCAGAATGTGTCCTCGTGGACCTACGAAGTTCAGTAGCAACTTGATCCAAAGTTTCATGATCATCATCATTAACTTCCTCTCTAGTCGGTGCAGGCACCACAGAAACATCTTCCTGAGCTGCACTACTCTCCGGTTCAAGAGGGGGTACCTCATCAAGTTCTACTTTCCTCCCACTTACTTCTTTCGAGAGAAACTCTTTCTCGAGAAAGGATCCATTCTTGGCAACAAAGATCTTGCCTTCGGATCTAAGGTAGAAGGTATACCCAATAGTTTCCTTAGGGTATCCTACGAAGATGCATTTTTCTGATTTGGGTTCGAGCTTTTCAGGTTGAAGTTTCTTGACATAAGCATCGCATCCCCAAACTTTTAGAAACGATAGCTTAGGTTTCTTCCCAAACCATAATTCATACGGTGTCATCTCAATGGATTTCGACGGAGCCCTATTTAAAGTGAATGCGGCAGTCTCTAAAGCATAACCCCAAAAAGATAGCGGTAGATCGGTAAGAGACATCATAGATCGCACCATATCTAATAGAGTGTGATTACAACGTTCGGACACACCATTACGCTGAGGTGTTCCAGGCAGCGTGAGTTGTGAAACAATTCCACATTTCCTTAAGTGCGTGCCAAATTCGTGACTCAAATATTCCCCTCCACGATCTGATCGTAAGAACTTTATTTTCCTGTCACGTTGATTCTCAACCTGACTCTGAAATTCCTTGAACTTTTCGAAGGTCTCAGACTTGTGTTTCATTAAGTAGACATACCCATATCTACTTAAGTCATCAGTGAGGGTGAGAACATAACGATAACCACCGCGAGCCTCAACGCTCATTGGACCGCACACATCAGTATGTATGATTTCCAATAAGTTGGTTGCTCGCTCCATTGTTCCGGAGAACGGAGTCTTGGTCATTTTTCCATGAGGCATGGTTCGCACATGTCAAATGATTCATAATCAAGAGACTCCAAAAGTCCATCTGCATGGAGTTTCTTCATGCGTTTGACACCAATGTGACCAAGGCGGCAGTGCCACAAGTATGTGGGGGACTATCATTATCAACCTTACATCTTTTGGCATTCACACTATGAATATGTGTAACATCATGTTCGAGATTCAATAAAAATAAACCATTGACCAGCGGGGCATGACCATAAAACATATCTCTCATATAAATAGAACAACCATTATTCTCGGATTTAAATGAGTAGCCATCTCGCATCAAACGAGATCCTGATACAATGTTCATGCTCAAAGCTGGTACTAAATAACAATTATTGAGGTTTAAAACTAATCCCGTAGGCAAATGTAGAGGTAGCGTGCCGACGGCGATCACATCGACCTTGGAACCATTCCCGACGCGCATCATCACCTCGTCCTTCGCCAGTCTTCGCTTATTCCGCAGCTCCTATTTTGAGTTACAAATATGAGCAACCGCACCGGTATCAAATACCCAGGAGCTACTACGAGCGCTGGTAAGGTACACATGTATATCACATATACCTTTGGTATTGCCGGCCTTCTTATCCGCTAAGTACTTGGGGCAGTTCCGCTTCCAGTGACCGTTTCCCTTGCAATAAAAGCATTCAGTCTCAGGCTTGGGTCCATTCTTTGGCTTCTTCCCGGTAGCTTGCTTACCGGGCACGGCAACTCCCTTGCCGTCCTTCTTGAAGTTCTTTTTACCCTTGCCTTTCTTGAACTTAGTGGTTTTATTCACCATCAACACTTGATGTTCCTTTTTGATCTCCATCTCCGCTGATTTCAGCATTGAATATACCTCAGGAATGGTTTTTTCCATCCCCTGCATATTGAAGTTCATCACAAAGCTCTTGTAGCTAGGTGGAAGCGACTGAAGGATTCTGTCAACGACCGCGTCATCCGGGAGATTAACTCCCAGCTGAGACAAGCGGTTGTGCAACCCAGACATTTTGAGTATATGCTCGCTGACAGAACTATTCTCCTTCATCTTACAACTGTAGAACTTGTCAGAGACTTCATATCTCTCGACCCGGGCATGAGCTTGGAAAACCATTTTCAGCTCTTGGAACATCTCATATGCTCCGTGTTGCTCAAAACACTTTTGGAGCCCCGGTTCTAAGCTGTAAAGCATGCCGCACTGAACCAGGGAGTAATCATCACTACGCGACTGCCAGGTGTTCATAACGTCTTGAGTTGCCGGGAAAACAGGTGCGTCACCTAGCGGTGCTTCAAGGACATAAGCTTTCTTGGCAGCTATGAAGATGATCCTCAGGTTACGGACCCAGTCCGTGTAGTTGCTACCATCGTCTTTCAGCTTGGTTTTCTCTAGGAACGCGTTGAAGTTGAGGGCAACATTAGCGTGGGCCATTTGATCTACAAGACATATTGTAAAGATTTTAGACTAAGTTCATGATAATTAAGTTCATCTAATCAAATTATTCTATGAACTCCCACTCAGATAGACATCCCTCTAGTCATCTAAGTGATACATGATCCGAATCGACTAGGCCGTGTCCGATCATCACGTGAGACGGACTAGTCATCAACGGCGAACATCTCTATGTTGATCGTATCTTCTATATGACTCATGTTCGACATTTCGGTCTTCCGTGTTCCGAGGCCATGTCTGTACATGCTAGGCTCGTCAAGTCAACCTAAGTGTTTTGCATGTGTAAATCTGGCTTACACCCGTTGTATTCGAACATTAGAATCTATCACACCCGATCATCACGTGGTGCTTCGAAACAACAAACCTTCGCAACGGTGCACAGTTAGGGGAAACACTTTCTTGAAATTTTAGCGAGGGATCATCTTATTTATGCTACCATCGTTCTAAGCAAATAAGATGTAAACATGATAAACATCACATGCAAATCATAAAGTGACATGATATGGCCAATATCATTTTGCTCCTTTTGATCTCCATCTTCGGGGCACCATGATCATCATCGTCACCGGCATGACACCATGATCTCCATCATCATGATCTCCATCATCGTGTCTTCATGAAGTTGTCTCCCCAACTATTATTTCTACTACTATGGCTAACGGTTAGCAACAAAGTAAAGTAATTACATGGCGTTTTCATTGACACGCAGGTCATACAATAAATTAAGACAACTCCTATGGCTCCTGCCGGTTGTCATACTCATCGACATGCAAGTCGTGATTCCTATTACAAGAACATGATCAATCTCATACATCACATCCTTTTGGCCATATCACATCACACGGCATATGCTGCAAGAATAAGTTAGACGTCCTCTAATTGTTGTTGCAAATTTTTTACGTGGCTGCTACAGGTTTCTAGCAAGAACATTTCTTACCTACGCCAAAACCACAACGTGATATGCCAATTTCTATTTACCCTTCATAAGGACCCTTTTCATCGAATCCGATCCGACTAAAGTGGGAGAGACAGACACCCGCTAGCCACCTTATGCAACTAGTGCATGTCAGTCGGTGGAACCTGTCTCACGTAAGTGTACGTGTAAGGTCGGTCCGGGCCGCTTCATCCCACGATGCCGCCGAATCAAGATAAGACTAGTAACGGCAAGTAAATTGACAAAATCGACGCCCACAACAACTTGTGTTCTACTCGTGCATAGAAACTATGCATAAACTTGGCTCTGATACCACTGTTGGGGAACATAGTAGTAAATCAAAAAAAATTCCTACGCATCACCAAGATCAATCTATGGAGAGACTAGCAACGAGAGAGAGAGGAGTGCATCTTCATACCCTTGAAGATCGCGATGCGGAAGCATTGCAAGAACGCGGTTGGAGGAGTCGTACACGCAGCGATTCAGATCACGGTCGATTCCGATCTAAGCACCGAACAACGGCGCCTCCGCGTTCAACACACGTGCAGCCCGGTGACGTCTCCCGCGCCTTGATCCAGAAAGGAGGAGGGAGAGGTTGGGGAAGACAACTCCGGCAGCACGACGGCGTGGTGGTGGAGTTGGCAGTTCTCCGGCAGGGCTTCGCCAAGCTCAACGGAGGAGAAGGGGGTGTTGGAGAGGGGGAAGGCTGCGCCTTGGATCAGGTGCTGCTGCCCTCCCTCCTCCCCTCTATTTATAGGGCCAAGGGGGAAGGGGGCCGGCCCCTCTAGATCCTCTAGATCAGATCTAGAGGGGGGGCGGCGGCCAGGGGGAGGGAGCTTGCCCCCCAAGCCAAGGGGGGCGCCCCCCTTTAGGGTTTCCCCCAACCCTAGGCGCATGGGCCCTAGGGGGGATGGCGCCCAGCCCACTTTGGGGCTGGTTCCCTCCCACATACAGCCCATAGGGCCCTCCAGGGCAGGTGGACCGTCCCGGTGGACCCCCGGAACCCCATTCGGTGGTCCCGGTACAATACCGGAAAACCCCCGAACACTTCCGGTGACCGTATGATGACTTCCCATATATAAATCTTTACCTCCGGACCATTCCGGAACTCCTCGTGACATCCGGGATCTCATCCGGGACTCCGAACAACATTCGGTAACCACATACTATTTCCCATAACAACCCTAGCGTCACCGAACCTTAAGTGTGTAGACCCTACGGGTTCGGGAACCATGCAGACATGACCGAGACATCTCTCTGGCCAATAACCAACAGCGGGATCTGGATACCCATGTTGGCTCCCACATGTTCCATGATGATTTCATCGGATGAACCACGATGTCGAGGATTCAATCAATCCCGTATACAATTCCCTTTGTCTATCGGTATGTTACTTGCCCAAGATTCGATCGTCGGTATCCCCATACCTCATTCAATCTCGTTACCGGCAAGTCTCTTTACTCGTTCCGTAACGCTTGATCCCGTGGCTAACTCTTTAGTCACATTGAGCTCATTATGATGATGTATTACCGAGTGGGCCCAGAGATACCTCTCCGTCATACGGAGTGACAAAATCCCAGTCTCGATTCGTGCCAACCCAACAGACACTTTCGGAGATACCTGTAGTGCACCTTTATGGTCACCCAGTTACGTTGTGACGTTTGATACACCCAAAGCATTCCTACGGTATCCGGGAGTTGCACAATCTCATGGTCTAAGGAAATGATACTTGACATTAGAAAAGCTCTAGCAAACGAACTACACGATCTTGTGCTATGCTTAGGATTGGGTCTTGTCCATCACATCATTCTCCTAATGATGTGATCCCGTTATCAACGACATCTAATGTCCATGGTCAGGAAACCATAACCATCTATTGATCAACGAGCTAGTCAACTAGAGGCTTAGTAGGGACATGCTGTGATCTATGTATTCACACATGTATTACGGTATTCGGTTAATACAATTATAGCATGAACAATAGACAATTATCATGAACAAGGAAATATAACAATAACCACTTTATTATTGCCTCTAGGGCATATTTCCAACACACCCTATGCTTACTGAAAAACTTGCCGGCGCGCAACTTGCTGCGAGTGCTGGGTGCGGGACTTCAGCAGCCTGCTGGAGGCGCAGCGGCCGGCAAGACTCCTTGGCGTTCTTAGAGCAGCCACTTAAATCGTTGAGCGGGCTCGAAACAAAATAAGGGTGCAACCAATTACAACAAGGGTTCCTTCGCGTGCAGATTTTCCATACAAGAGTCGGAATCGTCCAAGGAAATAACTTGCAATAAAGGAAACTTGCTCTAAGTTTTTAGAACTTAGCTTTCTGTCACTATCCTTCCTCCGGCAAGCGTCGATTCCGAACGTCGCCAACTGGTACTCATATCTCCCTCCCCCCCGACAAATGTGCACGCGAGGAATCCTTCTGTCTTTTAAAAAGAAAGAAGAGAAAATAAAGACATGAAACCTTGGCGGTTCGTTAGAACTTACCGGGAGTAGGTGTTATACAACATCTTAGACAAACATGCATATATAAATCTGAACATGGGAATCAATAAGGGAATGTACAACACTTATTTATTCATCTGCGCTCAGGGTCTGCGCCTGGCTTTGTACAAAGGATCACATGCTTTGCCGGCAAGACTTGTACAAAAGGGTGGTTGCCGGGAGCCCCCGGCAACCGCGCCTTATGGGTAGAACTTGCGAAGATGTTCGATATTCCAGGAATTGCTCACTGGAACGCCATCTTCGGTCTCCAAGCGGATAGCGCCGGGCCTGGTGACTCATACTACCCAATAAGGGCCTTCCCACTTTGGCGTCAACTTGTTTGAATTCTTGGCAGACTGAATCCGCCGAAGAACAAGGTCACCTTCCTCAAGGCTTCGGGCATGAACTTTGCGGTTATGGTAGCGGCGCAAAGCTTGCTGGTAGCGTGCAGCTCACACAGCAGCCTGAAGACGATTCTCCTCAAGGAGCACAGCGTCATCTTGCCGCAGTTGCTCTTGATCAAGCTCATCATA
Source organism: Thinopyrum elongatum (assembly GCA_011799875.1). Taxonomy (NCBI): domain Eukaryota; kingdom Viridiplantae; phylum Streptophyta; class Magnoliopsida; order Poales; family Poaceae; genus Thinopyrum; species Thinopyrum elongatum. The sequence goes on along the minus strand of CM022298.1, from coordinate 444,645,147 downwards.
AGCGAGCACTCGAGGTGATCCGTACATGAGTTCCGTGGGGAGAATTGCTTCCGCTCCGTAGACCAGAGCGAAGGGCGTCTGGCCGGTGGCTCGATTTGGTGTCGTTCTGATTGACCAAAGAACCGCCGGCAACTCATCAATCCAGCGTCTTCCACACTTTTTCAGTCTGTCAAAAGTCCTGGTCCTGAGACCGTGCAGCACTTCAGCATTAGCCCTCTCTGCTTGGCCGTTGCTTCTCGGGTGAGCAACAGAGGCAAAACAAATCTTGCCGCCAAAGTTTTGGACGTACTGCATGAAGGTGCGACTTGTGAACTGCGTGCCGTTGTCGGTGATGATCCTGTTGGGTACACCGAAACGGCAAACTATTCCTTTAAAGAACTTGACGGCTGATTGTGCTGTCACCTTCCTCACTGCTTCCACCTCCGGCCACTTTGTGAACTTGTCGATAGCAACGTACAAGTACTCAAAGCCCCCGGTAGCACGGGGGAAAGGGCCCAGTATGTCGAGCCCCCAGACCGAAAATGGCCAGGAGAGAGGGATTGTCTGAAGAGCTTGAGCTGGTTGATGTGATTTCTTCGAATGAAACTGGCACGCTTCACACTTGGTGACTAGTGCAGTTGCATCCTGGAGAGCGGTGGGCCAAAAGAAACCTTGCCGGAATGCTTTCTCGGCAAGTGCTCTTGATTCTATGTGAGAACCACATATGCCTCCATGTATCTCTGCCAACAGCTCTAGCCCATCCTCCCGAGGAATGCACTTCAATTTCACACCGTTCGGTCTCTTTTTGTACAAGACATCATCGACGAACTTGTACATAACAGACCGACGGGCTACTCTTTCTGCTTCTTCCTGTTCCTCCAGGAGTTCTCCTGTCTGAAGGAAATGGACAATGTGCTGCGCCCATGCTGGAGCCTGAGGCTCGACGGCTAGGACTAAAGGCATCTCCTCCGCCAGGGGAACGTTTGTCTCGACAGCAAGGGCCTGAGGCCCTGCCGGAGCCTGTTGTTCCCCGGCAGGCATGTCGATCCCGGCAACTTCCTTGCCGGCGGCTTCGGGGAGCTCTGCCTGGAAATACTGACCAGAGTTCAACTTTCTTCTCTTTTCTTGCCGCATCGATGGCGCCACAGATGGTTGAGTCAATTGGAACACAAAAGTTCCTGGTTCCACAGGCAACTTGAGGGCGGCACGCTTTGACAGGTCATTAGCAACACTGTTCTCGGCACGAGGAACGTGCTCCATTTGCAGACCGTCAAAGCGCTCTTCCATTTTCCTCACTTCATCCACATAGGCTTGCATCAATGGACTTTGATAACTCTTGTTAACTTGCCTGACGACAAGTTGTGAATCGCCTTTGATGACGAGCTTTTTGATACCAAGGTCTGCCGCGATCCTGAGACCGGCAAGCAAACCCTCGTATTCTGCAGTGTTGTTGGTCGAACTCTCCCGGGGAAAATGCATTTGGACTACGTACTTGAGGTGCTCTCCGGTGGGTGCGACAAGCAGCACACCAGCACTGGCGCCTTGCAGCGAGAAAGCCCCATCAAAGTACATAACCCATTGCTGATCGATTTCCTTGCCGGGGAGAGTTGTTTCCTGAGCCTCTTCGTCCGGCGTTGGGGTCCATTCTGCAATGAACTCCGCCAAGGCCCTGCTCTAAATCGTCGAAGTGCTTTCAAACTTGAGGCCAAAGCTAGACAACTCCAACGCCCACTCCACGATCCTGCCGGTTGCTTCTGGATTTTGCAAAATCCGTTGCAACGGAAAGCGAGTGACGACGGTGATTTCATGTGCTTGAAAATAATGGCGCAGCTTCCTCGAGGCCATAAGAAGGCCGAAAAGCAACTTCTGCACACCAGAATATCTTGACCTAGCTCCTTGTAAAAGAGAGCTAACAAAATAAACTGGGCGCTGCACCACCTTCTTCTTCTGTACTGGTTCTTCTGTTTGCGCAGATCCTGTCTTGCCGGGATCAACCCTTGCCGGGGAAGATCATGCCGCGTCACCTGGCGGTCCTGCCGCTGGTGTTGCTTCCTCATCAGCCTCTCTCTGCGCCACTAGCGTAACACTAACCACTTGATTTGTTGCTGCCAGATACAGCAGCAACGGCTCTTGTGGTTTAGGCGTGACTAGCGTCGGCGGAGAGGAAAGGTATTTCTTCAAATCTTGCAGCGCAGCCTCCGCCTCCGGAGTCCATTTTCATTGGACCTGCCTTCTTCAAAATTTTGAAAAAGGGCAGGGCACGCTCAACAGATTTGGAAATAAACCTGCTTAGAGTAGCAACACAGCCGGCAAGATGACGCACATCCTTGACGCGTCTCGGCGCTTCAATTTGCTCAATAGCTTTGATCTTGTCGGGGTTCGCTTTGATTCCCCAGCAAGATACAAAGAATCCGAGGAGCTTGCCGGAAGGAACACCGAACACGCACTTCTCAGGATTGAGCTTCAAGTTGATCTTGCGCAGATTTGCAAATGTTTCTTCTAAATCTTGAATGAGCGTCACTTTGTCTTTGGTTTTGACCACTATATCATCCATATACGCCTCCATATTTCTATGGAGTTGAGGCTCAAAACCAATTTGGATTGCTCTCGCAAATGTCGAACCAGCACTTTTCAACCCGAAAGGCATTTGTATAAAACAATACGTACCACATGGGGTGATAAATGCGGTCTTCTCTTCATCTTCTTTTGCCATAAAAATCTGATGATACCCTGAATAGGCATCAAGGAAGGACAGGAGATCACAACCAGTGGTGGAATCCACAATCTGGTCGATGCGCGGCAAGGGAAAGGGATCTTTTGGACAGGCTTTATTGATATCTGTATAATCGATGCAAAGCCTCCATTTCCTATTCGCTTTCCGCACTACAACCGGATTGGCCAACCAGGTTGGATGAAGCACTCCTTTGACCAATCCTGCCGCCGCCAGCTTTCTGATTTCTTCGGCAATGAATTCTTGCCGCTCCAAGGCTTGCTTCCTGACCCTTTGCTTGACGGGCCGCGCATGAGGACAGATAGCAAGGTGGTGCTCAATTACCTTCCTGGGAACACCGGGGATGTCAGACGGTTGCCATGCAAACACGTCAACATTCGCCCGCAGGAAGGCAACGAGCGCGCTTTCCTATTTGTCATCTAGGGTGGAACTTATGGTAAAAGTCCCCCCCGTTCCGTCCTCCCTGACGGGCACCTTCTTGGTCTCCGGCGGAGCAGCCTTGGATTTCTTGTTCTTGCCGGTGGAACTCTCTGGTGCATCCTCGATGGAAGCACAACACTCCGAGGAGGTGCGCTTGCCGGAGTTCGCGCCAAGGTTCTTGCCGGTCTTCTTCTTCCCCCCGGGAGTTCCAGCAGCAAGAGCAGGTGCCTTGATGGCAGGTGCTGCAACTGCTTCCTGGTAAAGTTGGTCGGCACAGATGAGTGCATCCTTCTTATCGGAATGGATAGTGATGACGCTCAACGGCCCAGGCACCTTCAAAATGTTGTACGCGTAGTGTGATGCCGCCATGAACTTAGCCAGCGCTGGCCGACCAAGGATCCCATTGTATGACATGGGGATCTTGGCGACATCGAACACCACCTTCTCAGTCCTATAGTTGAGCTCGCTACCAAATGTCACCGGCAGCGTAATCTTGCCCTTGGGCTGGGTTCTTCCCGGATTGACCCCTTGAAACGTACCCGTTTCTTCGAGGTCCTCGTCGGGAATTTGGAGCTTTTTTAGCACATCCGGTGAAATTAAGTTTAGGCCGGCCCCACCGTCAACTAGCATTTTCGTCACCTTGAGGTTGCGAATCGTTGGCGAGACCAACAATGGCAAGCACCCGACCGCAATTGTGCGATCAGGGTGATCCTCGGCGTCGAAAATGATAGGCGTGTTGGACCACTTCAGGGACCTACATGCATCTGGGGATGGCTCTGCCACATTGACTTCCCGCACCCACTATTTGAGTTGATGGTGGGAAGAATGCAGCGAGGCACCTCCATCGATACACATGGCCTCTGTAGCTTTCTGGAATTCTTGCTCACTGGACTCATCATCTTCTTCATCATCATCTTCTTCTTTGTCTCAGCCCCGAGCGGGCCTATCCTTCTGTTGCTTGGCCTTGCCGCGGCGCCCCCCTCGGCCACCGTGCTTCTTGCCGGATCCGTCAGCACCATCTTGGGCCTTCTCCGTATCTCGCCTTTCATATTCGGCCCTCTGTTTCTCGGCAAGCTGTTCAACTTGCCGGCAGTTCTGGAGATCGTGGCCCTTGGTGCGATGGATCTTGCAATATTGCTTGCCGAAGTTTTTCGACTTGTCGGCAGCCGCCAAGGCCTGACAGGAAGGGCACCCGGCAAGATCCTTGCCGGGGTCGCCAACCTTGGCCTTCTTGGCGGCGCCGGGGTTGTCGGATTCCTCGACAGCAAGCACGGCCTTGCCTCCGTGTTTCCTGTTCCGCCGCCGGCCTTTCCTTGACGGGGCCGCGACATCTTCTTCTTTGGATTCGCCCGCCACGCCAACAGCCTCGCCAGGGAGTTTCCTCCCCTCTTCAGCTCGAGCGCATTTATCGGCTAGAGCGTAAAGCTCGGCAATACTCCTGACTTTGTTCATTGCCAGCTCTTCTCGCATTCTGCGGTTACGCACGTTCTGGTGAAACGTGCTAATGACAGCGGCAGGGTGAACGTCAGGAATATTGTACTGCACCCGGCTGAACCTCTGCATAAACTTGCGCAGGGACTCACCCTCCTTCTGAGGGATGATATGCAAATCACTCTCTTGACCAGGAGCTTGGTGGCCTCCAACAAAGGCGCCAACAAACTGGTGGCACAGATCTGACCAGGAAGAAATAGAATTCTCCGGCAGATGCATCAACCACGACCTGACATTGGGTTTGAGCACCAACAGGAAGTAGTTGGCAAGTATCTTGTCATCTCGGCCCCCGGCAGCCTGCACCGCAATGGTGTAGATGCTCAGGAACTCCGAGGGATGGGTCTTACCATCATATTTCTCCGGGACCTCCGGCTTGAAGGTTCGGGAATTGGGCCACTGGACTTGCCGCAGCTCACGGGTAAACGCTAGAGTCCCTACCTCATAAGGCAAGTCTCCTACGTCCCCTGGTGCAGGCTCGTCGACAGCCGGCCCTACGCGCTTATCAGACTGATAGCGCGCTTCCCGTCGCCGCTCGATGGTAGTTCGAGCGTCCTCCTTGCCTCGTTCCTAGAGAACTTGACGCTGATCGTGGCGCATCCGTGGATCGGATGACGCCGTGGAAACTTCTTCACGGCGGTCGACCTGCTGGGTTGTCGGCCGCCGCTGGTGCCGCGGAGGGGAGTGCACTGTGGTTGCACCACCTTCGGTTTTCTCCACATCGGCTCGCGCCGGATCGATGGGCCTTCGCTGCGAGGGCCCTGCCTCTTGCGTTCCATCTTTGTTGGCGAAGCCAATAAGGCTCTGGATAGTAGCTCGCCACTCCTCCATCTTCTTCGGGGCAGGAGGAAAATCGAGGAGCAGCTGCGCACGTGCCAAGGCTTCCACTGGCGTAGGCGGCGGCGACAGGTGCGAGGTACGTGAGGTGCTCTGACTCCTAACCATATTAGAAGGAGCACCACCACGGTCACGCGACCGTGCGCCACCCCCGCCAGCAGCTCGGTGTGCATGCTGGTCCCGCGCATCTTGGGATCAATGCGCAGAAATCTTTTCATGGGGACGCCCTGAACCACCAGCGCCATGACGTCGCTCATCGTGCACGACCTGGGTAGGTCAAGAGGCTTGCGCCGGCGCGGGAGCTCTAGCAGGCGCCCTCCGATCTCTGGAATTCGTTGTGCCACCCGTAGGCAACACAGCGCCGTCTCTAGATCCAGCGGCGTGCAGGTTGCCACTGCCACTGCGAACGATGCCGCTCGCCTGGCTCGGATCACCAGAACGCCGTGGGGGTTCTAGTCCTCTTCCTTCTGCACCCACGCCGTCGCCCGTACGCGAAGCGTAGGCAAAACGGACGTGGACGGTTGTGCCGTCGTGGCGCTCTTCTTCTTGGGCAGCATGATGATGAAGAAACTGAGGCGCCGATCACTAGATCAGGTTCACGCAACCTTCACCCCCTACCTGGCACGCCAAAGATGTCGGGGTACGACACCTATGGGATCCAAAGGGACCCTTTACGATTCGGCGAGGGGAGAGGTATACGCAAAGAGCAGAACCAACGATCGACGCAGGAAGATTTTACCCAGGTTCGGGCCGCTGATCAGCGTAAAACCCTACTCCTGCCTTGTGTTCTTATTAATGTTCTTGAGCCCAGCCTTCAGGAGCGCTCGCTCTGAATAGTATGTTCAAAGAGCAGCTACGCATGCAGAATGGGCCAGAAGTCCTCCTCCCCTGTAGCAGTTGCCTTGGGCCTCCTTTTATATGCTCAAAGGGGTCACCACAGTGGCAAAATGTACATACATTGAGGTGTAAAGTAGCTACAGGGTAATCATACCTAACCCCTGACAGACTAGGACGAACGCATTTAATGCACCGTGAGGTGTCCGTTTAGGTGTCCTTACTTTCTTGGGGATGGAAAAAGGGGCCATCCCATCAGCACTGCTTAAGCTCTCCTCCATTGGCGCGTCGCCACGCATCCAAAGAAGGACTCGGAATGTCGGGTTTGTCGCTGTGCTAGAGCGGTGGCACAGCAACAAAACCTTGCCGGGCGTCGATCCTTGCCGGGCACCAAGCCTTGCCGGGCGCCGAGCCTCGCCGGGCACCGATCCTTGCCGGGCTCCGCAGGCCACCCCGGCAAGATCTTGCCGGGGAAGCTGGCCTTTGGATTCCAGCTCTCCTTATCTGCTGATCCTCAGATCTCTGACTGGATGGTTTCTTTGATGGCTTGAATCAACCACGAACTGTTCCCCGGCAAGCCTTGCCGCGAGGATGGCTACAACTGCCCGTGCACAAGTACGGGGTACTAGTGGCCCAATACTTAGTACACCGACACCTTGGGTACCAGGCTAGAGTTTAGTACAGCCTTTCATCCGCAGACAGATGGACAGACTGAGAGTGTCAATCAGATTCTGGAGGACATGTTGAGAGCTTGTGCACTAGATTACGGATCGAGTTGGGAGGACAATTTGCCCTACGCAGAGTTCTCATACAACAACAACTACCAAGCCAGTTTGAAGATGGCCCCTTTTGAAGCTTTGTATGGAAGGAGGTGCAGAACACCGTTGATGTGGGATGAAGTTGGAGACCATCAGTTGGTTGGACCAGATTTGATTAAAGAGTCTGAAGAGAAGGTTAAGTTGATTCGGGATAGACTGAAGGTAGCTCAGTCCAGACAGAAGAGTTATGACGATACCAAGCGCAAGGAGGTAGTCTATGAAATCGGAGACAGAGCATATCTTCGTGTGTCACCTCTGCGAGGAGTTAAACGCTTTGGAGTCAAGGGAAAGTTAGCCCCGAGATTTGTAGGACCATACCGAGTTTTGGAACGTATGGGAGAGGTGGCCTACAAGTTGGAGTTACCCGACGGACTATCAGGAGTTCATGATGTGTTTCACATTTCCCAGTTGAAGAAGTGCCATGCTGAGATGGCCGATATTCCTCTGAGAGATACAGTACCCCTGGAAGCAATTCAGTTGGATAGTGATATGACCTACGAGGAGAAACCCGTCAAGATTCTCGAGTTTGCCAGTAGAGTTACACGCAGCAAGGTTATCAAGTTTTGCAAAGTTCAGTGGAGCCACCATACCGAGGATGAAGCCACCTGGGAACGAGAGGAAGACCTACAGAAAGACCACCCACACCTATTTTCTAGCCAACCTGAATCTCAAGGACGAGATTCATCTTAAGGGGGGTAGGTTTGTAACATCCCAAATTTTCAATTTGGAATGTTATACATAGGTCATCATATGCATATCATATTTTATTTGCATTTTGATTGTGACCCTAAAAATCCTAAGCAACTCAAGGACCCATGGAGAGAGTTGGGGATTTCATTATTTTCATATTTGAATTTTCTCAAATATTGAAAAGAGGATCATTTTGGTTTTATTTATTTTTCTCTCCAAAATATTTCATATTAAAAACATCTGAGAGGAGATAATATGACTTCTCCAAAATAAAATAAATATTGGAGGAAAAATGTTAAAATCAAATAAATAATTTTATTTGGATTTTATTGCTATTTTATTTGAATTAGAAAAATATGCATTTTTCAAAATTTCATTTTTAGGCCAAGAAAATGTTCACTTTGTTCTAAATATTCTATTTAGACGGTGAAAACTGTTTTTGGCATTTTTAGATTTTTTTATATTTTATTTAGGATTTTTTTGTTTCAGCGGAATTAAAAAAAAAGAGGTTTCAGACCGACTGGGCCGAAGCCCAGCCGGCCCAGCTCGCGCCGTCCCCGACCCCGAGCGGGAGACCCGCTCGCGCATGCCGCCGCCGCCGTGGCCGAGTCGGCCACCGCCGCTGCCTTGCCCCTTCCCCAAACCGGCCCTGCCCCCTTCCCTCCTTAAATACCGCCCCGGACCACCTCCCCCCCTCGTCCCCCCACACCACCGCCGCCGCCGCAGCCCGCCACCTCACCGAGCCGCGCCGCCGCCGCCGCCGCTGCTGCCACCGCCGCCTGCCGCCGCCCCGCCCGCGTCGCCGCCGCAGCCCCGCAGCTGCCGGAGCCGCGCCGCCGCCGCCGGATCTCGTCGCCGCCGCCGCCGTTTTTTTTTCCCGAACCGGTATAAACCCTCGAAAACCGCCCCGGTTTTTTTTAGTTTCGGTTTTTCGTTTTAGATCGGTTTTATTTTTATTATTTCGTTATTTAGCGAACGTTTTCTGTTTAGGAAGTTTTAGTGAATGTTTTCGTTCTGTAGATCTGTTTAGCGAACGTTCGTTCGTTAGATTTTTCTTTTTCTGCCAAGGACCTATCCGTGATTATTTTTATCGTAGATTAGCCCCTGATCTTCAAACCCTCGCCGTTTCTAAACCGTCCGTCCAAATCCAGTGAAACCAACGCCAAAATCTTCGTCTCGAACCCCTCTTTCTGTTTAATCAACTTGAACATGATTTTGACAATTTAAAATTTGGTTTCAAGCAGATTTTTTTTCGAAGTTCTTTTGACCGTAGTTTTAGTTTCGTAGCTCCGATTCGATTGATTCTTTTTGCAGATCGAATCTCTTCAGTTGAACTTTCAGATTTGATCTTCTTATTTGAGTTTTAACCTTGCATCTATGCTTGATTGCTTGTGTATGCTATTGTTTGGTTGCGATAGAATTCCCGGAGTGCGAAGCGTGCTACTCCGAGTCTCTAGGGTTTGCAGATCGTTAGCAAGGCAAGTAAAACATTGATCATACTCTTTGCATACCCAGTTTTTATGCATTAGTTTCAATCCTCAAACACTGCATGATTAGGATGTGTTTAACTTGTGGGTATTGGGAAGTAGATGATGAGGTAGAACCTATTGCCCTTTATTATCAAACCCTTGGGAGTTTCTTCTACGTTATGCTTATATTGCCATGCTATGCTCGTAGACGTGGATTGGGTTTTAAGTGTATCCATGACAGATGTGAGATTGTTAATTAATGGTTAACTTAAGGTGGCTACTTAAATACACATCTGGGTGGATTGGTTGCAGGCACCTGGGGATATACCAGTGTTGTCTTTTTGGTTCGCCACCCAAGCTCAAAGGGATCATAAGATTATTCATGCTAGAAACTTCCGTGTGCAGCCACAAGCTATTATGGGTCTCTAGCATAGTTGAGTATGTTGCATGACCTCTTTCAGTGGTAGGCTAGCAGATGTAGGGGAAAGTAGGTGTAACTGTCTACCCAGAGTAAAGAGTAAATGCTTCTGAAAGACTGTGTCTCGGTCATCCGTTTCTCAAACACAATGTTGTGCGAGAAATCCAACGGAGGAGATCGAGTCTTGTGGGGAAAAGTGCACAAACCTCTGCAGAGTGTATAAACTAATCATGATTAGCCGTGTCCCCGGTTATGGACATCTTGAGTATCTGGTACTTGAATTATTGATTTGATCTCATCACTCTAAATTAATTTGTTGGGTTTAATGATTACTTTTAATTGGGATTGGGATGGGGATTTACCTTCTCAATGTTTAACAACCACCATGATAGTTAAATAAAACATATTCCTTTGATGTAGGAAAAAATTGGCTTTTCGCAAAACAATATAACCCTAGAGCCTTTCCACCAGCCATATATGCATGTAGAAATAGCAATTATCTGTTCCTTGCTCTATTGTGTTATATTGCCAGCATATTCCATGTGCTGACCCGTTTCGGGCTACAACATATCATGTTGCAGACTTTTCAGACGAAGAGTAAGGTGCGCTAGGTCGTTGTCATGCACTCAGCTATGTCGTTGGAGTTGATGGACTCACTTTATCTTTCAAGCCTTCCGCTGTTATCTTATATAGATGGCCTTAAGCCATATTTATTGTAATAAGTTCTCTTTTGAGACATTCGATGTAATAAGTGTGTGATTGCACTCTGTTATAAATCCTTCGAGTACTGTGTGTGTCAGCATTACCGATCCAGGGATGACACTTGAACACAGAGATTTGACCATCTGAGGTCGGATCGCTACAGCCGCACAGCAAGAGGGGATCCATCGGTGCTTGCCTGCTGTCGACAGGGCGTCGCAGCTGGGTACACGTCCCGTCAGTACCCCCATTCCTCGCCAGGAGTGGGCAGAGGCCCTCTGCGTCGTACTTGCACCAGAGGCCGGCTGCACCGTACTTGCACCGGACGCCCGCCGCGCCATTCGCATGGGTCGTGCTATTCGCCTTGTCCGCGGCCCGCTCGATGCCAACGCGCTTGTCACTAGGCTCGGCCGCCTCCTTGGCCCAGGTGTCCACCTAGGCGTAGTAGAGGAACATGGCCGTCGCATCCTCGAGCTGGTGATCTCCGATGAAATAGCCAACTTGGAGTTCGAGATCGCGCTCCAGATGTACCGCGAACGTGTCGACCACTTGGACGAACGCCTACACGAGTTCAAGCAAAGCCAAGAGCTACCGTAGGCAAGGGCTGCTAGTCATGGTCTCATGGACGCATTTTATTTTGTTGAGTCTTTTCGACGTGGATCGCTATGTATTCACAACAATCATAATATTGCTCTGTTTATTGCTCTGTTTCAATGTGTGTACTATGTTTTCCGTTCTTATATGTTCTGTTTCAATGTGTGTATATATGCTTTCCATTCTGTATATGTGGATGATAACGGCTAGACACAAATTAGTATACAAAAACAGATAGAAAATGGAATTCATAATATATATATATATATTAATTGTTCATTAGTTCATCACAGAATATATATAATATCATCACATATACGTGATGATACTTAACTACTAGGTACAATGCATAAAATTGAAAACGAACGATACTAAAACTAATAATCCCTCCTGGGGGCAGTATTTCGGCAGCCCCTCTCCAGCAGCTCCCTGGTGCGCGGCGTGTTCCCAGCGCGGAGGCAGTACTCCGCCTCCTCCACCTTGCAGCGCTTAACGTACTGATCTGCCTCTTGCTGGCGGACGAGCGCGGACGATCTTGCCATTTTGTTGGGCGCCCACCGAAGCTCCTCGTCGGTGGCACGCTAGAGCTTATCGGCCCACCTCCACGCAGCGATGAGGCGCCTAGCGCCTTTGACCTTCCTCGCGAAGTACACATCTTCGTACACCTCCTCCGCACGATGATGCGCCCGCCCCCAAAGCTCCACCGCCTCCTTTTTCCTGGCGGCATCACGGGCTTCACAGGCCGCCTGGTACCTGGCTTCCTCCTCCGCCATCTCCTTCTTGAACACCACTTGCCTGGCTTTCTCAGCCGGCGGCAGCGTCTTCCACAGACAATGATTGTACTGGCCCCAAAACCACTCCAAAGTTGGGGGGTCCAGCGCAACCTCGTCCGACGGCGCGTAGGGGTCCTCCTCGTTGCTGCTCTTCGACTGAGCGTCCTCAGGGGACAGCGCCTCCTCGTTGGCGCGTGGGCAGATCGGCGGTGCCATGGCCGAGAATTGAGAGAGAGAGAGAGAGGGCGAGCGAGGGAAAGATGTAGATGAGAATGAAGGCGGGACGATGTGAGCAAGGTAGTATTTATTGGCGGCCGGAATCTAGATCGACGGGAACAGTACACACGCCGGTCGCCGGAATTTACGAGTACTGTAGTTTGAATTACACACGATTCCCGCAGCAAAATCATTGTGTGAACTTAATAGCTGACAGTTTTCAATACAGAACCGTGTCTGATTAATAACCCGCGTAGAGTGCCAATCGTGTGGGGCCCGGTTGTCTTGCCAGATCTTTACATTTTCTTTGTTGAACACCAGATATTTACATCGTCTGATGATTTTTTTAATTTTTTGGAATTTAAATGCCATGGCACTCCATGCATGTGTCCAAGCCGTGACACCAATATGTTTGAAAATTCATTCCAATTTACTGCACATGGAATTAACTTGCACACAAGTACACAAATATATTTTTTCAAACTGTTATGGTTAGCCGCTGCATGTGTATGTAGTTCAAATTTGGATTACGGTCATTAAATGGCTAGAAAATCACTTAAATGTCTTAAAAAGGTCAAATAACCCCTGAATTTTTCCAAATTTTGACATGACAGTTGTATTAGTGCACGTTAGCTGTAGAATTTTTTTGAAGCCCATAAGAGGAAGCTATCGCCCGTTCGTCATCAAACATGCATTGTTCCCTCTTGAAACCACGAGCCTTCTAGTGAGTTGCTCCGGTTTTGTGAGGGATGTGTGTCCAAACTTTCGTCAAACAGGCCAATTATTTTACCACATCATCTTGGTGGCATGGCATTACGTCAAGCAAGGTTTCATGTGTTTCTGATCATTTTTTTTTTGGAATTTGAATGGCATGGCGCTCCATGCATGTATGTCCAGACCGTGACACCAATATGTTTGAAAATTCCCTCCAATTTACTGCACATGGAATTAACTCGCACACAAGTACACAAAAATATGATTTTTCAAACCGTTATGGTTAGCCGTTGCATGTAGATGTAGTTCAAATTTGAATTACGGTCATTAAATAGCTAGAAAATCACTTAAATGTCTTTAAAAGGTCAAATGACCCCTAGAATTTTTCAAATTTTCACATGACAGTTGTATTAGTGCATGTTAAATGTAGAAAAAATTTGAAGGCCATAAGAGGAAGCTATCTCATGTTCGTCATCAAACATACATTGTTCCTTCACGGAAACACAAGCCTTCTAGTGAGTTGCTACGGTTTGTGAGGGGTGTGTGTCCAAACTTTCGTCAAAAAGGCCAATTTTTTTACCACATCATTTTGGTGGCATGACATTACATCAAACAACGTTTCATGTTTTTCTGATCATTTTTTAATTTTTTGGAATTAAAATGCCATGGCACTCCATGCATGTGTCCATGTCGTGACACCAATATGTTTGAAAATTCCTTCTAATTTACTGCACATGGAATTAACTCGCACACAAGTACACAAATATGATTTTTCAAACCGTTATGGTTAGGTGTTGCATGTAGATGTAGTTCAAATTTGAATTACGGTCATTAAATGGCTAGAAAATCACTTAAATGTCTTTAAAAGGTCAAATGACCCCTATAATTTTCCAAATTATCACATGACAGTTGTATTAGTGCACGTTAAATTTAGAAAAAAATTGAAGGCCATAAGAGGAAGCTATCTTTCGTTCGTCATCAAACATGCATTGTTCCCTCTCAGAACCACGAGCCTTCTAGTGAGTTGCTCCGGTTTGTGAGGGGTGTGTGTCCAAACTTTCGTCAAACAGGCCAATTTTTTTACCACATCAGCTTGGTGGCATGACATTACGTCAAGCAAGGTTTCATGTTTTTCTGATCATTTTTAAATTTTTTGGAATTAAAATGCCATGGCACTCCATGCATGTGTCCATGCCGTGACACCAATATGTTTGAAAATTCCTTCTAATTTACTGCACATGGAATTAACTCGCACACAAGTACACAAATATGATTTTTCAAACCGTTATGGTTAGCTGTTGCATGTAGATGTAGTTCAAATTTGAATTACGGTCATTAAATGGCTAGAAAATCACTTAAATGTCTTTAAAAGGTCAAATGACCCCTAGAATTTTCCAAATTTTCACATGACAGTTGTATTAGTGCACGTTAAATGTAGAAAAAATTTGAAGGCCGTAAGAGGAAGCTGTCTCCCGTTCGTCATCAAACATGCATTGTTCCCTCTCGGAACCACGAGCCTTCTAGTGAGTTGCTCCGGTTTGTGAGGGGTGTGTGTCCAAACTTTCGTCAAACATGCTAATTTTTTTACCACATCAGCTTGGTGGCATGACATTACATTAAGCAAGGTTTCGTGTTTTTCTGATCATTTTTTAATTTTTTGGAATTAAAATGCCATGGCACTCCATGCATGTGTCCATGCCGTGACACCAATATGTTTGAAAATTCCTTCTAATTTACTACACATGGAATTAACCCGGACACAAGTACACAAATATGATTTTTCAAACCGTTATGGTTAGCTGTTGCATGTAGATGTAGTTCAAATTTGAATTACGGTCATTAAATGGCTAGAAAATCACTTAAATGTCTTTAAAAGGTCAAATGACCCCTAGAATTTTCCAGATTTTCACATGAAAGTTGTATTAGTGCACGTTAAATGTAGAAAAAAATTGAAGGCCGTAAGAGGAAGCTATCTCCCGTTCGTCATCAAACATGCATTGTTCCCTCTCGGAACCACGAGCCTTCTAGTGAGTTGCATATTTTTTTACCACATCATCTTGGTGGCATGACATTACATCAAGCAAGGTTTCATGTGTTTCTGATCTTTTTTAATTTTTTGGAATTTAAATGCCATGGCACTCCATGCATGTGTCCAGGGCGTGAGACCAATATGTTTGAAAATTCCTTCCAATTTACTGCACATGGAATTAACTCGCACACAAGTACACAAAATATGACTTTTTAAACCGTTGTGGTTAGCTGTTGCATGTACATGTAGTTCAAATTTGAATTATGGTCATTAAATGGCTAGAAAATCACTTAAATGACTTAAAAGGTCAAATGATCCCTGAAATTTTCCAAAATTTGACATGACAGTTGTATTAGTACTACAAATTTTCTCGTACATTTAAAACACCATCCGTTGCCACTTTACTCCAAATTCGTCTTTCACAGCTAATAAAAAATATCAACAACATCACACACAGTTTTTTGTAAGAACCGTTTGCGATGAAAATTCGTGGGTCTATTTAAGTCTTCCTCCTTAAGCTTCGCCGGCTCGTCTACTCCAATGCCAGCAACCCCCGAATCCATGAATCCCGATCCCCATTCCCGCAACCCCTTCTTGCAAAGATGACACCGTGGAAACGCTTCGTGAAGGCCCGTACGATGGCCGCGTCCTCCCCGAGCGCCGCCGCCTGCGCCGAGAGCGCAGCCGCCTACGCCGAGAGTGCCGCCACATCCGCATTGAGCGTGGCCGCATCCACCGAGAGGGCGTCTGCGGCAGCCGACAGGGCAGCTGCAGCAGCTGAGACGGCTGCAGCTACTGCTGCGACGGCAGTTGCAAACGCCGAGAGCGCTCGAGCTGCCGTCCGTGCCGCCGATGTCGCCCTGGCCCGGGTCGAGGCCATCCACGCCAAGATCAAGGACGCACATGCCAAGATATTCCAGGCCACCTCGGAATCCAGCATGCAACCCACGTCCGAAAAGGCGACAGTGGCCATGGAGTACCTGCTTCCTCATGAGATCGCCGAGCGGGAGCTGGAGATGGAGGAGGCGGCGGAGATCGAGGAGCGCTGGGAGGAGGAGTTGCGCGTGGCCGAGGTCGAGGTAGAGAAGAGTCTGTCCGTCGAGGAATCGGCGGTGGAGTACCAACGCGAGCTCTCGCGCATCCACTACTACGTGTACTACAACCTTGAGGGTGGCACCGAGGACGAGGACGAGGACGCGGTCGACTTCAGCAGAGGGGACGCAGAGTCCACCAATGGCGGCATGTCGCCAGGACAAGTCATCGACGTCTCATCTCACACCGGCGATGCATAGGCCGGCGCGGCGGCGGCTTTGTTAAAATTATGCGTACTTAGGCTTTGTTTTTAATGCTGGTCTTTTGTTAGAGCAATGTTTAGGTCAACTGGCTCTGTTTAATTACTAAAATTGCTCGATTCAGTAAGTGTGGTGTGTGTGCTGTACGCTCTTTTGTGTGCCCAAATTAGCAAGCGATGTTAAATTATGCAATGACGTGGATGAGGACAGTACCCAGGAAAATTTCCACCAAAATTTGAATTATCAAACTCATCCCATGCGCGTAAGGCAGAAGAATCATTTGCGATGCACACAATCGTTCAAAGTGAATGGTGTCCGGTGGCACCGCGCGCAAAGTTTCCCTCCACATTTCGAAATTTTTGGCCTACCGCCGAAATATCTACCCCCGCCCCCCTTCCCCACCCCCTTTTCTCCCCGACCACAAGTCACATTTCCCCTGTTTCCTCCTTCCTTCCTTCCTTCCTAAGCTATAGCCGCTTCCTCGCTTGCTTCCTCGCTTGCTTCCTCGCTCTCATCGTCTCGCATCCTACCGCCGGGGTCGCCATGGTCTTCTTCAATGACCTCTCCAGCGGTTCCTCCTCCGACGATGACTCCTTCACCACCCGGGTATGCCTCTCTTCTCTCTCTCGGGCTATGACTTGGAATGAAGGATTTTAACCCGGCGGTCGATTTGAGTCATTTCTTCCTCTTGTAGCTCCCTAGGACCATCAGTTGCAATGAATGGAGCGGGGTGGCTGAAGATCTGTCTGCTCGTTGTCACCATCAATCTCCATGCATGAAGCTAGTTGCGTTTGAATCTGTGGACAGTGGGAGGAAGTTTCTGGCATGTGCAGAGAAGGTTAGCCCCACTTTCGTTGTTACAAATCATTTGTTAGATGTGATTCAGACACTGTCACGGTCCCAACCCATTCATACCACACCTTCAACCATACACATCCTAAGACAGTGTCACAGTTTGTACCTAGTATCTAAAAATGTTGCCATCTCATCGGTGGTGCCATTAGAAAATTATTTGGCACCGCTTCAGCAGTTTGTGCAGCCAACTTTGGTCCACACATCCGAGCAGCCAAGCAGTAAAATACTAAATCTTTATGGCACGAAGGAACTGGGCATCGGAGCAACTAGGTGCTCCGGGGTCCGGGTCCCTGATTTTTTCTGCTACATCGGCTCGCCAGTGTAGGGCACCGGTGCAAAATGTAGCAACAGTTGTCTTTACACCGGTTTTGGCATACATAGTGGACGGCCTTAGTGCTATTAGTTCTATGTTACTAAATTTGTGCATGTCACACCTGTTAGTATCAATTTGCTGTCATCCAAACACTGTCGCTATGCTGTTGCAGTTATATTTAGCTTCCTCATAAAATGTTCAATTTGTTATTTATAGTACATGAGTAAGAACTTGTAGCGTTGTTGTAGTTAATTATAGCTTCTGATGTTTCAGAATTTGGTTGTTGTCTCAGTAGCAATTAATTCATTTGCACATTGATCTTTTTGAGAAGATATGTCATAATTAACCTGTTTCTTCAGTTTTTCAAAATATGTATTGGTGATTTTCTATGTTGCTATAAACCCATTTCCCCTACAATTGTTACTGATCTAGTTTTAAATATTATAGGATGAATGGAAGTGTTCTTACCTGGAGTGGGTTGATCAAGAGTGGCCACAGTCTTTGAAGATGTGCCTAGCAAAGCTCTGGAGTATGTATGAGGAAGAGAACAGAGGTAGGCTTAGAGAAAGTGTTGTCAACGCTGAAGAATATTTGAAGATGCGGGATAAAAAGAGGAAGGTGGAGAATTAGCTCAGATTTTTTAAATCAGACTTTGCTAAGATGGTGTTGGCGAAGGAGGAGGCACTTTCCCAGTTGGCCAGTGCAAAACAGGTTCTTACTGAACTGAAAGCAGAGGTGGATAAGACGAGCCTGGATGATCTCGATTAGGGAAATGAATATATTATTCTAATATTGTTCTTATGAAGCTAAACTAGCTATATGTTGTACTGTGCTGTTTTTAGGTAGCTATCGTACTGTGATGTTAAAATATATTTATGTGCCTGATATGAAATTGGCAAATAGCTGTTCGATATGAAATGTGAATTTGCGTAATACTGGAATTATTAATTGTAAACTAATAAACCTGTTAAATGGGTCATGGAACTTTCTAAACGGTTCTAGCAGTAAAAGCGCTTGTGATGGATAGCCCAATGCCACACAGTTTTCTTCATCAAATCATGTGTGATGTAGTTGAATAAAAGCAAACGGTTAACCGAGGCAGAGCGTGTGTGATAGTTACACCTGTCACACACGAGCCTATACATAAAACTGTGTGGGATGTACATACGAACAGAAACGTTTTCCCTGGATTGACTGTGTGGGATGTACATACGAACGAAAACGTTTTCCCTGGATTGACTGTGTGGGATGTACATAAGAACGGAAACGTATTCCTTGGATTGACTATGTGGAATGTACATAACAAACGGAAACGTTTGTTTGGGACTGACTGTGTGGGATGTACTTACGACCGGAACCGATTGGGCATGTATAATCGTATTTGATCGCTCGCCCATCGCACACGACCTCATTTTGCCGAGCGTGTGTGCTAGGAGAGCCTATCCCCGACGGTTTCTGGGTCGTGTGTGAAGGACCCCCCTATCGCAGTCACTCACTAGGCGACGGTTCAGAACACCGTCGCGGAAAGGGGTTAAAAACCGTTTGTATAGCACCTCGCTGTACCAGTGGAGCAAGCTTGTATCCATCACATGTAAAACCACACTCGACAGGACTAGGGGTATTATCTCTCCGGAGAGCCCCGAACCTGGGTACATCTTGTGTCTCATGCTCGCTCATACCAACCTCGCCTCTGGAGCCCACTGGTGGCCTCTTGCCTGTTCCTCTCTTTAGCCATCCCATGGCATCTGCCGTGAGCTCACCACGACAGTTGGCGCCCACCGTGGGGCAGCTCGAGGTGCCGACCGGCGGCCGGAGACATATTCCAGACGGGGCCCTTCACCGACTCCGGTGAGCTCAGCATGCACGGCCTGGTCCCTGCACCCAGTGCGGCGCCGGCCGACTTTGCTGGCTCATCTGACGTCCCCTTTGGCGCGCTGCGCACCCCCGCCGCGCGCCCCCGTCGCGCTCGCCCCTGATGAGTACCCCGATGAGGTGCTCGATGTCACCGACTCACCCGTCCCCCTCGGCTGTGACATCTCCGACGACGTTGCGGATCTTTGCACCCGTGTGGAGGTGCTCGCCACCAACTCCGGCTCCACTTCGTCCAGCACCGCGAAGAGGGCCGCTGCCGCTAGGGCCGCAGCGGAGCGCGCCAGCACGGCCTACCCGCTGCGCGCCATGCTGCAGAACCTCAGCGTCCCTATCCCGATCACCATCGACGCCGATGCCACCCAGGCCAGAGCTTGGCTCGACAAGGAGCGCAAGCGCCTGCTAGATGAGGCCACGATGCTTGCTGCTATGCAGCGCCGGCTGGAGTCCATCCAGCGGGAGCGCGACGCCGCGTACAGCTTCACCCCTGCCTCAGATGAGCCCAGCCGGGTTGCCGAGGTACGGAGCCATGGCGCCGCCATCGGCCGCTCGCTGGGCGCGATCCTGCCCGTCTATGACACCCCCGTCAAGAACATGCGCCGCGGAGGCGGCCGCCATGGGCATGGAGCAGCTGCAGGGCGAGGAGCTGCAGGAGCGCCTGCGGCGCATGCGCGAGCTACTCGGCGCCGCGAACACGCAGCAGGACCGCCTCGACCGTCCCGCGGTGTCCGAGTCGCGCCAAACCAAGGATCCCAAGCAGCGGAACACGGCGTCTTCTCCACCCCCCAGCGAGGCTCATTCCGGCCGGACCCGAACCCGGCGCAACCGCGCCCTGACGGCTGGCGACGACCTGGGCAACGAGCCGGCTCCGGAAGACCGGCGCCGGCAAGACCCTCCCCCGCCATCCGGCCGGCGTGGCCGTCCGGCTCCCCACGGCCAGGTCGCAAGATGGCTGGGCCCGCATGCCATCAACGACACCGACGCCCGGCACCGCATCGAGCAGCTCGCCCTCTCCCTCGAGTTGGACGAGGACAGCGCGGTCGGTCCGGCTTGCTTTGGCCCGCGCATCCGCGATGAGCCTTTTCACAAAGGGTTCATGCTTCCTCGCAACACCCCCAAGTATAACGGGACCGTCAAGCCGGAGGACTGGCTCATCGACTACACCACCGCCATCGGCATAGCAGGTGGCAATCGGCGCCTGGCCGTGCGCTACGCACTGCTCATGCTTCAGGGCTCGGCCCGGACATGGTTGAACAGCCTGCCGGCTGGTAGCGTCAACTCGTGGGTTGACTTCGAGCAAGCCTTAGTGCGCAACTTCACCGACACCTACAAGCGACCCGACCGTCCCAGTCAGCTCGCCATGTGCTTCCAGGGGCCGAGCGAGACCGGCCGCGAGTACCTCACATGCTGGACCGAGCTCCGGAATAGTTGCGAGGGGGTCCATAAGGTCCAAGCTATCCAGTACTTTGTGAGCGACTGCCGGGATGGCACCCTCCTCAAGCACAAGCTCCTGCGCTCCGAGCCGACCACCATGGCCGCACTCATGGTCACGGCGGACAAGTACGCCACGGCCGACTCCACCATGAAGATCCAGATTGTGTTGGACGAGGCCGGCAAGGCGCGGCCAGCATCATTCTCCAAGCCGGCTGGCGAGAGCAACCGCCAACAGGACAAGCACAAGGCCGAGCAGCCGGCCACCCGCTACGATAATCGCCTCGTCACCATCGTTGACTAAGCGCCCGAAACCGAGCCGGCCGGCAAGCGCCCGCGAACCGGCAAGACCGCATGGCAACCCGCCATGAGCTTCGAGGAGATGCTCAATGCCCCCTGCAAGCACCACAGCAGCGCAAGGCCGTCTACGCACACGCTCCGGCAGTGTGCCATCACCAAGCGCATCATGAGGGACGACATCCCACCGCCTCCCGCTCCGGCTCCGGGTGCCGGGCAGCCGCCTCCACCCCCGGCGGCCGGCGCCATACGCGATGAAGTCTTCCCCAACCAGAACGCGAGCTACGTCGTCTTCACCAGCTTTGGTAACGACAAGCGCAGCAAGTGCTTGCTCCGGCAAGAGGTGAACATGGTCATCCTGGTCGTGCCTGAGTACATGCACTGGTCGGAACGCCCGGTCAGCTGGACCCGGGAGGACCATCCGACCGTCAAGCCCAACCCGGGTGGCTACGCCCTCATCCTCGCCCCCACCATAGTCGCTGCCAAGCGCACCTGCAAGTTCTCGCGAGTCCTCATTGATGGTGGCAGTAGCATCAACATCCTCTACCGCGACACCATGACCAAGCTCGACATCGAGGCAAGGCAGCTGGAGCCATCCCGGACGGTGTTCCACGGCATCGTGTCGGGCCTCTCCTGCTCCCCGATTGGCCGGATCCGGCTTGACGTCCTGTTCGGCACGAGCGACCATTTCCGGCGCGAGCCTATCTGGTTCAAGGTGGTGGACTTGTCCAGCACCTACCACGTGCTGCTGGGACGGCCTGCGCTGGCAAAGTTCATGGTGGTGCCCCACTACGCCTACTTGAAGATGAAGATGCCGGGTCCCAAAGGCCTCATCACTGTTTTCAGCGACTACAAGAAGTCCCTGGAATGCACCCAAGCCGGCGCCAAGCTGGTCGAGTCGCTGGTCATAGCCGAGGAGTGGCATCAGCTCGACCGGATTGTGGAGCTAGCCGGCGAGCAGCCAGCCGTGCCGGCTCCGGCCAAGGAGTCGGCCGGTGAGGCCTCGTTCTAGCCATCGAAGGACACCAAGGAGATCCCGCTCAACCCGGAAGACCCCAGCTGCAGCAAGTACGTTGTTGTGGGCACCTGCCTCAGCAGCAAATAGGAAGGTGAGCTCGTCGACTTCCTCCGTGATAATCGGGATATCTTTGCATGGTCCCCAAAGGACATGCCGGGTGTTCTGAGGAAGTACGCTGAGCACAAACTACATGTCCGCAAGGATGCCAAGCATGTCCGTCAACCCCTATGTCGCTTTTCAGAAGAGAAGAGAAGAACCATCGGTGAAGAAGTCGCCCGGCTGCTCGCAGCCAGCTTCATCATGGAGTGTTTCACCCCGAGTGGCTGGCCAACCCAGTCCTCGTCCTGAAGAAGAATGATACTTGGTGCATGTGTATTGACTACACCAGCCTCAACAAAGCATGCCCCAAGGATCCTTTTGCCCTTCCGCGGATAGATCAAGTGATCGACTCCATGGCCGGCTGTGAGCTCCTGTCCTTCCTGGATGCTTACTCCGGCTATCACCAGATCAAGCTGGACCCGAACGATGCCCTGAAGATGTCCTTCATCATGCCCTTTGGGGCATACTGCTACATCACCATGTCGTTCGGCTTGAAGAATGCCGGTGCCATCTTCCAGCGCTGCATGCAAAAATGCCTGCTGCCGCAACTCGGCTGCAACATTCACGTCTACGTCGATGACATCGTGGTGAAGACCAAGCAGCACCTCATGCTCCTTGACGACCTGAAGGAAACTTTTGCCAATCTGCGCTAGTACCAGATCAAGCTCAACCTGGAGAAGTGCGTGTTTGGCATGCCGGCCGGACAGCTACTCGGCTTCCTTGTCTCGGAGCGCAGCATCGAGGCAAACCCAGAAAAGATCAAGGCCATCGAGCGCATGTGCAAGCCGACCCGACTACGCGATGTCCAAAAGTTCACCGGCTGCTTGGCCTCTCTCAGCTGGTTTTTCAGCCGGCTGGGCGAGAGGGCCTTGCCCCTATATCAGGTGATGAAGAAGACGTCGTCGTTCGAGTGGAACTACCAGGTGGATGAAGCGTTCCGGGATCTCAAGCGCATGCTCTCCACTGCACCCGTCCTGGCCGCCCCGACCGACAAGGAGCCGCTGTTGCTATACATCGCCGCCACCTTGCAGTCGGTCAGCACGGTGTTGGTGGTCGAGCGACCAGAGAAGGGCAAGATCCAGCAGGTTCAGCGCCCAGTGTACTACCTGAGCGAGGTGCTTTCCGCCTCCAAGCAGAACTACCCTCACTACCAGAAGATGTTCTACGGCGTGTACTTCACCGCCAAGAAGTTGAGGCAATACTTCCAAGAGCATACCATCACCATGGTTAGTACAACCCCCATCAGCGAGATCATGGGTTGCCGGGATGTCGCCGGCCGGGTAGCCAAGTGGGCCATCGAGCTAGCGAGCCACACTATCCTCTACGAGCCCCGCACCACCATCAAGTCCCAGGCGCTAGCCGACTTCCTTGTTGACTGGACGGAGACCTAGTACCTGCCGCCGCCACCCGACTCGATGCACTGGCGCATGCACTTTGACGGCTCCAAGATGCGATCTGGCTTGGGAGCCGGCATCGTGCTGTCTTCCCCGAAGGGTAACCGGCTACGGTACGCGCTATAGATCCAATTTGCCGCCTCCAACAACGTTGCCGAGTACGAAGCCCTCATGCACGTTCTCTGGCTTGCCAAAGAACTCGGCATCCTGTGCATCCTCTGCTACGGCAATTCGGATCTGGTGGTGCAGCAGGCTTCTGGCAAGTGGGACGCCGCGATGCTAACATGGCCAGCTACCATTTCCTGGTCCAGCAGCTTTCCGGCAACTTTAACGGCTGCGAGTTCCTCCACGTCCCCTGCGCGGACAACGAGGCAGCTGACGCGCTGGCCAAGATAAGCTCCAGCCGGCAAGCAATCCCGCCCGGCGTCTCCCTTGAGCACCTGCGGAAGCCGTCCATCAAGCCGTCTCCGGATTCCGAGTCCATCTTCGTCTCGGACGACCCGGCGGCCGTTGTCTCCGACCCGGGGGCTGCTGGCTCCGGTCTGGGGGCTGCCGGCTCCGGCCCGGGGGCTGCTGATCTCGGCCCGGGGGCTGCCATCTCCATCCCGGTGGCCGTTGTCTCCAACCCGGGGGCTGCTGATCCCGGCTTGGGGGTTGTCACCCCAGATCCCGCCCTGGTGGCCGTCTTCACTGTGGTGATGGCTCCGTCATGGGCCCAGCCAATCCTGGCCTTCCTGAAGAGTGGAGCACTCCCCATGGACGAGACCGAGGCCCGGCAAGTGCAACGCCAGGCGTTCGCCTACAACATCATCAGCGAGCTCGTCAAGCGCAGCATGACAGGCGTGTTCCAGCGCTGCGTCGAGCAAGACAAGGGCATAGAGATCCTCCTCGACATACACCAGGGCGAGTGCGGGCACCACGCCGCCTCCAGGTCCCTGGTGGCCAAGGCTTTCCGCCATGGCTTCTACTGACCCACGGCCCTCAAAGACGCCGAGTTGCTTGTCCTCAAGTGCGAGGGTTGCCAACGCTTCAGTAAGCGCAGCCAGCAGCCGATTTCAGCCCTACAGACCATCCCGATCACCTGGCCTTTCGCTGTCTGGGGGTTGGACATGGTGGGGCCCTTCAAGACCACTCGAGGCGGCATGATGCAACTGCTGGTGGCAGTCGAGAAGTTCACCAAGTGGATCGAGGCATGGCCGATCAAGAAGCTGGACGGGCCGACGGCCGTTCGGTTCGTCAAAGACATTGCGGTTCGCTACGGCGTCCCGCACATCACCGTCACGGACAACGGCACCAACTTTGCCAAGGGCGTGCTCGCGCAGTACTGCTTCGTCTCCGGCATCCGGCTTGACTTAGCCTCCGTCGCTCATCCTCAGTCCAATGGCCAGGTCGAGCGGGCCAACGGCCTGTTCCTGTCTGGCATCAAGACGCGACTCATCGAGCCCCTTGTCCACTCACCCGGCAGCTGGCTCGATGAGCTGCCGGCCGTCCTCTGGAGTCTCCGGACAATGCCAAACCGGTCGACCGGGTTCACCCCATTCTTCCTCGTCTATGGAGCAGAAGCCATCATCCCGACCGACATCGAGTTCGACTCGCCATGAGCCACCATGTACACGGAAGCCGAAGCCAAAGAAGCCCGCAAAGATGGTGTCGACCTGCTCGAGGAGGCGCGCCTATTGGCCCTCAGTTGATCGGCCATCTACCAGCAAAGCCTGAGGCACTACCACAGCAAGAAGATCAAGCCCCTCGCATTCCGCGAGGGCGACCTCGTACTCCGGCTCATCTAGCAGCAAGCCGGCCAGCACAAGTTGGCCTCCCCATGGGAGGGCCCCTTCATCATCAGCAAGGCCCTATGTGACCACAACGCGTACTACCTTATCGACGCACACAAGCAGAACAAACGCAAGAGAGACACCGCCGGCAAAGAAACAAGCCAACCTTGGAATGCAGAGCTCCTCCGCCCATTTTACAGTTAGCTGTATGCACGTATGTATCGCTACCTTTTGATGTTCAATGAAAGACAGCAGGACCCCCGAACGACACTCGGGGGCTACCTTTTCCTATCAATTATTGTGTCTCGCACACCCTTGTGATTTTTTGCCCTCCACCGCTGGGTCGGTCCATCCGGCTCGGGGGCTAGCCGGCTCGGCCGCGCTCCGCCATCTCCCTTAGTCCATTTTGGCGTGTCCGAGTCGCCAAGGCCCTCTCCTTCGCCCTAAGCCACAGTCCGGCTTCGGCTGTTCGGCCGGCAAGAACCATGGGCCAAAGCGCTGACACGCAGGGATCAGCTAAGTTGGATCGGCCGGATCGGTCTATCCGGCACCACTGCACTAAGTTGCCGCACGACCGGCTGCGCGCCAGCCGGCTTCACCGTCTACCGCCAGCCAGCCCAGTGGGTGTTTCGCTCGCGCTCAACGTTCGAAAAGCCTAAGTACTGTGCACTCCTTCCCAAGGCCGAACTCCTTGTCACAGACCGGAACCCGGCTGTCTGACTCGCTGGGGGAAAACCCAAAGAAGGGGCAAGCAAGAAAAAGCCTAAGGACAAAGAACAAAAGCGCAAACACTCGCGAAAATATTTACATTACAAAAATAAAGGCCCACGGCCGGAGTTCATTACATTCACCCTACACCCCCAGTGGGTGGACTTGTCGCTTAACAAAATTCGAAAAAGATAGAAAGCAGGACGGCTTCAAGCAGCGGCCGCGTTGGGTTGCGCGATCGTCGGCTCCTCCGCTGTGGCCTCGGGGTCCGTCGAGATGCTGGTATCGTCCAGTCCGGCATCGTCATCCGCATAGGGACCCGACTCTTCGGAGCTGCCCACCGGGTCGTCAAGCGCCAGGCCGAAGTTATCGGGCGGCAGTTCCACGCTGTCCTCCATCCACTCCGCATGAAACTCATCATGAGCGGCGAATGAGGTGAGGTAGTTGGCCCGCCCGATAATCCGGCCCGCCTCCGCACCCAGCTGGGCCTCTGCACCAGCTCGCTGGGCCGCCAGCTGGTTTAGGTTCAGGCCCGGGTACTAGGACATGACGAAGCACAGCGCCAGGTCCGCGCCGGCACGGGCTGCGGAGACCCGCCACGCGTGGAGCCGTGCCGGTCCGGCCTCCAGCCAGCGCGCCAGCCGCGTGAAGCTATTGGGCGCAACCGCACCCGGCCAGAGGGCCGCCACCATGCCCAATCCGGCCTCAGACAGCCTCGCCGTCTGCTTGTCCAGGGCCTTCAGGTGGGCCTCGGCGGCGTGCATGATCTCCGAAAAAGTTCAAGTAGCGTGCGGGTCAACTCCGGCACCCGCATCCACCTGAGTCGACCGGTGGGTGCGCACATCCTCGTCCGCCGTGTCCTACGTCTCCGGGAAGTACTCTGATGAACGAACATGGGAAATGGTCAGCCATGTAAAGACTCGGCCGGCTTGCAACCCGGCATGACAGATGAAGAAGTACTTACTAACGAGGAGCTCGTCCAGGTGTTGCGCCTCGCACAACATACCGTGCCGTTCCAAGTCTCCAGCGCGGCCGCGGGCTTCGAGCGCCTTCTCAAGCTCGGCGCACTTGTCGACGGTCGCCTTCAGCTCATCGTCCTTGGCAGCAGCCGCCTTCTCGTGCTCATCCTTCAGCCGGATGAGCTCCGCCTGGTGGGCCTCCGCCGCCTGAGCGGCTTCCGCGTTCAGCAGCTCCACCTTGGCCTGCAACTGGCTCTTGTCACCAGCCAACTGGTCGTGCTACTGGCCGGCTTCGGCAAGCCAGGTTTGGAGGTCCGGCACCCCGGCCGCGGTGGCTACGCGGTGAAACTTCAAGTCAGATGCCGGAAATAAAGAAAAATTCATTAAGATTTGACCCAACTATTTCATAGTTGGCCCGAATCTCGGGGGCTACACCGAGTGGGTGCGCTCGCGCGCCCCCACTGAAAGCATGCAAGATGCACCTTTGGCAAGACGAAGCGCTTCCTCCTTGGCGGCGAGCTGCGCCGTTACCTGGCGGTGCTTCTCCAGGAGCCGGTTGTGGATGCCGACTCGGAGGCCATCCAGGTGCTGCAGGAAAACAAGGGTTAGCGAAGGCCGCAAAGACATTTTAAGATTCGACCCAACTACTCCATAGTTGGCCCGAATCTCAGGGGCTACACCCAGTGGGTGCGCTAGCGCTCCCCCACTGACCAACCGCAAAGACAAGTCAAAAGAAGAAAAAATCACCACTACGGAGTGCTCCAGCTCTCGCGTCCGCTCCAGCTGGCCCTGAGCAAAGGCATGAAGCCGGTACGCGCGCCCACGGAGATGCTGGCGGATGACGTCCATCACCGCCTCCTCCTGCGCGCATGGCCCGACGACGACTCTGCTGGACCCGGCCCGAGGCTGCTGCGACCGGCGACGGGGCCGCTTCCCGGCGCCTGCTCTGGGTTCATGGTAACCTACGATGGCGGGACCACCAAGGCACACCCGCCTCCTGTCGGCTCCTCCGCAGTCAGCATCGACTCCGGCCCTCCGGTCGAGGTCGCCTGCGGTGCCCCGTCCGGGGCGGCGTCCTCTCCATGACCTCTCCTCCATCCCCTGTCGGCTCGGCCGAGTCGTTCCGGGGCGGGGTGGCGAAGACCATCGCGTAATCGCCATTGTCCGCCATCGGCCGCTCCTCTGAGTCGCCCCCTCCACCAGCTGCGGCTCGACGACGGTCTCGGCTGGCGCCGTGCCCTTCGCCATCTCCGGCCAGGTCTGATCCGCGGTGGCCTGCCCCCTCACCTCGGCAGCCCTCGCCCATGCCCGGGCCGAGGCCTCCTCTGCTGCCCTGGTGGCCGCCGCCTCCTCCTCTAGGGCCTTGTTCCAGTCCCACCAGGCGTAGTGCTCTACGTCCTCTGGGTCCAGACCCAGGTCCTCCATGAGCGAGTTCTCCAACCGGTTGATGGCGCTGCTCCGGGTCCTCCGAAACACAAGGTCGCCTCCGGACGCTGCCTCTGTGGCCGCCAACGCCAGGTCGAGAGGTGTCCTAAGCAACTCAGAAGATAAATGAGAAGAGCGCAATCAAGCAGCAGGCAGAAATCGACAAAGGAAACTTACCCAATCACCGTCAGGATGGCCTGCCTTGGTGGCGCGGCTGGGATGGCTCAACATGCTTTCTTCCCAGCCGTCTTGCCACGCGCGAGCGGATCCTCCGCCGGACGTTTCATGGCCGGCTTCGGTGGCATCGTGTCCTTCCCATGTGGCCGGCTTGCCGCTGCCGGCCTGCGGGACGACCCAACGCCAGCCGTCTTCTTCAGCCGTCTTGGGGGGTCGACACTGCCATCCCTCCCCTCGTCGGCGCTGCACCACCAGCGTGCGTCAAGGTCTCCTCATCATCGTCTGACCAATCTCGCAAGAGGTCTAGGTGTGGAGACTTACCCGCATGGCGCACCACGCCGGCTTCAGTACCAGCCGGCTGCGCATCAGCCGGCTCCGTGTTCTCGGCGAAGGACTCCGCCCCTCCGAGCCAGCTTGCTTGACGGCCAGTACCTGCTTCCTTGTCCTGTTACACATTTGCTGGATGGCGTTCAGCAGCACCTCCCTCGTCGTATCAGGACGGAGAAAAAGCTGAGACATTGCAAAGAACGGGGACCAAGGACTCACCACCGGCGCCGGGTTCGCTTGGTTGTAGGGCGCCTTCCCGAAGCGCCAGTCAGCAACTATCCCAGCCTTCGAGATGCTGTTGACCTGGTCGGCGACCTGCTCCAGCGGCTGCCCCTCGGACGACATCCGGGTGGGATCCCGCCGGGCCCCCATCTGGCCGATGATGTGCACCCGGTGCTGCAACGGCAGCACCCGGCGCATGATGAAGGCGGCGACAAGATCTGTCCCGGTGAGCCCCTCACGCGTCATCATCTCCACCACCCGGTTGCACAGGTTCAGCACCCCCTGCGGCGGGTTCTTGGGGCAGTAGTTCCAATTCGTCTTGGCCTACGGTGTCACATCAGCGAACGGCGGCAGGTTGATGCAGTCCACGCCGAGATTGCGGACATAGAAGAAGGAGTTCTGCCATTTCATGGCCGAATCCTCCAGCTGCATCTTGGGGAACGACCCGTGCGGTCGAGCCGAGACGATGACGGCCCCGCATGCAGACATCACGCTGGCCAACGACCCCTGTTGCTTCAAGAAGAAGAAGCAGACCCAAAGGTCGATGCTGGGCTCCACGCCCAGGTAGCCTTCGCACAAGGCGACGAAACCGGAGAGCTGCAGCACCGCGTTTGCGCCCAAGTGGTGCGCCTGCAGCCCGAAGAAATCAAGAAAGGAGCAGAAGAAGTCGCTCACGGGGAGGCCGAACCCGCGCTTGAAGTGAGTAAGGAAAACCACGCGCTCGGTCCCCTCCAGCCGCGGGATGGTCTCGTTGCCCGCCACGCATGCGGCTACCTCCATCGCCAGCGGCAGACGCCTGGTGTCGCGAAGGTACTGGATGTCCGCCTCCGTGGTCTCGGACCCCTCCCATGACCCCTTGGGCCGCGTCATCAGCGGAGATGGTTGGGGGCGAGAGGCGCGTCGGCAAGCGAGAGGCCACGGCAATCACTGAGCGCTGCTGTGTGACGGCGGAGCGCAATGGCAAGTGGCAAGCTCGGAAGTTGGAGAAGGAGGAGAAGAGCAAGACGAGGGGCGCGTGCGTGAGCGTTTCCGCCGCCCCTCCCTCCGTTTTTATAACCACGGCGAGACGTGGGGAAGTGGGATCGGCTACACCCACGATTCTCCTTTCCCGCATTATGTGGGCATGTTTCCCCCATGACTTAATTACCTGGAGAAGTGCAACCGTCTGTGGCGGCCACAATGAATCCCCGTGCATGGGCCGAGGGCGCGGCATGACGGGGCCCAGCCCGCTGTAGCGTCCCATCACGCATGTGGCCTAGCAGGGCCTCATCGGCCCCTGTTCACCATGTGGCGCTACATCAGGCCGGGGTGCCGCGATCCGGCTTCTGGAAGCCGGCACACAGTGGGTGTTGCCGGGACCCGGCGGTCGCAAGCTCCATCAACTCAACCGCCTTCTCAAGGGGGTGAAACCGCGAAGGCCCCCTTGCTTGAAGTCGGCGAGCCTTCACAACTTCGGGGACTACTGTCGGGAGGATGGACCTCGGGCAGGCAACGGAACCCGGATCCTTTTAAAAAACATCGGGGCCAGTAGCACCCCTCAATCCGGCTCGACCCGGCCGGCTTCCCAGCGCAACCCGGCAAGGTGCCGCAACCTGGCCAGCCGGCTGGTGCATGCCTGCTGGTCCCAAAAAGCCAACCTTCATTGACAAGTATGCATGGCTACAGTGCTCCCCCCTTTGCGCCGGCCCCGGCGGGTGTGGTGGTCGTGCCGACCAAGCCACCGCCCGGGATGGGCGGCATCTCGAGGGCGCGACCCTGTAGCGAGGCGGTGCAGCTGTCTCATGACATCCGGCAAGGCGTGCCAACAGTACCCAGCAGCTGGCCGTACCCGCGCCCGGCGGCCCCGGCACGGCCCGCACCCGACGAAACCGGTGAGTCCCGCACCAGGCGGACCCGGCAGACCCGGCGCCCCCCACTGCCGACTCCTAGACACTGACACCAAGGCCCCGCGCCCATGTAATATTACCATTGTAACCCCGGGAGGGGGGGGGCAGCCGATAAGACCCCCCGGTGCTCATCCAAGTAGAGGGTCGACCATCAGTAGAACACATACAAACACGGAGAAGGAGCAGCCTATGAACTGGCCTGCCTTCCTCCCTCCCCAAAACAGCTCTAGGAGCAAGCTTGTATCCACCAAATATAAACCACACTCGGCAGGACTACAGGTATTATCTCTCCAGAGAGCCCCGAACCTGGGTACGTCTTGTGTCTCACGCTCGCTCGTACCAACCTTGCCTCTGGAGCCCACCAGTGGCCTCTTGCTTGTTCCTCTCTTTAGCCATCCCATGGAATCTGCCGTGAGCTCACCACGACACCTTCTCTAACTGTTGTTTGGGATAGCGTTCCACATCCTCCTCACTCATTGCCTTCTCCTTGGTTGATCTACAAGATCCTGGGTACCTACATGGCCTTAGAACAAGAACAAGACAAGAGAAAATTTTGCTGCAATCAGACACATACAAAGAATGTCTACTATACAAAAGCATTCCAACAATCCCTTGCATAAATACATCGGGTTGCAAGGATTTGCCTCAACCCATTTTCTTACTGAATTACTCACACATGTCGATCAGACCGCAAAATGAACTCATGAAAGACGATATAAAGAAGAATGCTTGATTGATGATATGTCTTACAATAGTTGTCGGATGCAATACACCTTACAAGTATGTGATGGGGAACGAAGCATGAAAATCAAAAAAATTCCTACGAACACCCAAGATCTATCTAGGAGAAGTGATGTGACACCGTCTTTGGAGAAGAGGGTGTTCAAGGGTAGGTTTGATCTTCACGCCGTAGGATCGATAAATGATGGGGATAACTAGCTGCAAGCAGCCGGAAAATGGAAAATAAGAGATTATGACCCAACGAGGAGGATGCTCACTGAAGCTTGCGATCCGAACATTCACCGATCCACAACCCGCAATACTACCCCACACAACCACGCTCAAGTCGTGGAGCACAGGATAGGTGCAATCCGCAAGGGAAACCACGAACTCTAACCCACACAACACGATCTAGTCATGGATTATGAATTAGGAGCAATTTCTCAAGGAATCACGGGAATAAGGATAACAAGAGCTCTCCAATCTCAGGAGGAGTCTATGTCTTTGGTCTTTGATAGAAATGGCAAAAGTCCCCAACGAAGGGAAGAGCTAGCCTATTTATAATTGGGACACCCCCCTGGATAGGTGTGAAATCAAACTAGCTTTTGGAACCAGCTTAGGTGTGAAAGAGAACTAGCTTTGGTTTGACTAAATGGCTTAGAGACTTAATGAGGTAGCTTCTAGAAAACTCTCGTTGGAGGTGGTTGGCAGTTCCCGACCAAACATTGTTCACTGGAGTCGAACAATGTTTCCTTCAGTAGCAAACTCGAGTTCTGGAAACCTTTCGCAAGTTGGGATATCCAAACTCGTGCAAAACATTATTTCATCAGAATCAGAATAATGTTTCTTCAGCAGACAACTTATTTCTTCATGAACTCGTAACTTTGTTTCTTCGCCATAAAACATTGTTTTGCATGGACTGAAATGTGTTTGGCCTTCTTCGATATTGCACCTGAGTTCAACCAACAACAAAGGAGATGAAAGTGCAGCCATGTGTTCAAGATTATAGTATAAACTTAAGTTGGCGTTCACCTGGCAATGTGTTCTTTTGACACGAAATATTATGACTTCTCCTTTGATGACCAAGGATGTATAGATGGTTGTCATGTCCTCATCATCCTCCCCCTCTTGAAAAGGAGTCATCCTCGACTCTAAGGGTTGAATGGTTTTCATGTCCTCATCATCCTCCCTCTCTTGAAAAGGAGTCGTCCTCGACTCTAGCTGGTCATCACAGAAAAGAAAATTGGCGAGTACAAAGAAACAATGCAAAGATTTTATCAAATGCGTAAGTTTAGCTTTCACCTTTTACAAACTTTGAATGCTTTGTTCGACTCAGCAATTCCTTACAACTAACATTTCCATGGAGTACAAACTTGTAATCAGGCACATCCATGTTCATATCATCCTCCCTCTCTTGAAGAAAAGTTGCCCTCGACTTCCTTCGGTCTACAAAATAATAGCACGAGGACAATACAAAATATCTTGGCAATGTAAAAGTTGAATATTGATGTGCAAGTTTCTGTTTTGTTGGCTCTTTTATACTCTCTACAAGATAACAAAATGGTGTTGTTGCATTGATGATATACCAAACATCTTGTCTTTGATTTTATCGCGCCAATGCTTCAAGAGTTCATAAGTGCATACCTCTAGGTGCTTCAAAATGAATGATCTCTTTTCTTTTACCTTACCGAGTACTTCCATGCCCTTTTGAAGATCACTTACCCCACACGATGTTTCTTTGATGGTACTCCACGTGCGCCATAATTTTTCATGGATCTCATCCTCCCATCGCTGTAGCAGGGCAACTAAGTATGATTTTTGCATCTGCACATACTTCAAATAAAGAGAACATTGTGAATGGTTAGTAATTGAATAGTCTTCTCTCCCTTGATTTGGTGGATCACTCAGCTCTTTGATATTGTGTGTAAACACCTCAAGCTCAGATTTGGTGGACTCACACAACTCGCTACTCCTCTCACTTTGATGGTGTGGTATAATATATTGATGTTCACTCATTTCTCTAATCTTGTGGTGGATTACCTCACCCTCATATTTGGTGGACTCACACAACTCACTAATCCTCTCTCGCTGAATGTGATGTATACTTGGGTGGAGATATTCCATCTCTCTAATCTCATGTTGAACAATCTAATCCTCACATTTGGTGGACTCATTCACCTCACCTCTCTTATCACTCTCGTTATGTGGAATTTTGGGAAGTGAACACTCTTCCTCACATCTGGTGGAGTCACTCAACTCACCTCTCTTATCATTCTCAATATGTGGATTTTTGGGAAATAGACATTCTTCCTCACATTTGGTGGAGTCACTCAACTCACCCCTCTTAGCACTCTCAATATGTGGATTTTTTAGAAGCAGGGAGCCCGGAACCAAGTTGATTTGGTGTTCAATGCCTCGCTTCGGTGGCAATCTAGGTGGCACCTCCTTGTGAAACACATCCCCATACTCCTGCAAAAGATCAAATACAACACTAGGAAGAGTTGAGGGTAAGTCATTAGCAGCCCATAAAGTTTCCTTGTACATGGGTACAAAGAATGGAACATTAGGTTCTCTCAATTCCCACATATCCCTTTTCCTAGCCATCATAACTAATCCCTGTTTTTCCCGGGGCTTGGTCATATTTGGCTGTGGAAACACTCCTTCACTATGTTGGTGGCTCACTCTTTGTGTATGATCACTCTCTCCCTTTTTCTTTCCTTTTCTTTTCATCTCATCAAGATAGAGTTCCTCGGGTGTCATGGGTAGCCAAGTGAACTTTTCTCCTCTATGGACAAAACATAAGCGATTCGCACACCCGCTGATTTGCACATCCCGGTCGTGCAACCATGGTCGTCCTAGAAGCAAGTGACAAACGTGCATGGGCACTACATCACACTCAACTTCATCATGATATGTCCCCACTAAAATTGGTATTCTCACGCTGCTAATCACCTTAATTGCACCACAATCATTCAGCCATTGCATGCGGTATGGATGTGGGCGACGTTTTGTTTGCAATTGAAGCTTCTCGACCATCTCTGTGCTTGCAATATTGTTGCAGCTACCACTATCAACAATCACTCGACATATCTTTGAGTTGATAAGGCAACGGGTGTGGAAAAGATTATGCCGCTGCCCCTTTTCCTCCTCCACAACCTGGGCATTAAGTGAATGACATACAACCAAAGCTTCACCATCAAGTTCTTCATGAGATAAAAATAGTGCCTCCTACTTCCCAACCTTGCTCCTCTTCCACTTCATCATTGCCACCTTCAGGGTCACTTTCAGACTCCCATTCACCTTGTTCATTGATGATCATAGCTCTTTTGCTTGGACATTCCGAAGAAATGTGACATCTTCCTTTGCACTTGTGGCATTGAATGTCACTGCTGTGTGTGGAACTCTTTTCTGGAGGTGGAGCGGAGGATACTCCTGCTGCAGATGATGACCTCTTATCTTGATTGCGAATAGCAGGTGAGGAAGCCGTCGAGGCATGTCGGTGCCTAGGTGGTGTACCCTCAAACTGAGAACCATATGGTTGTTTGTGTTCGCTGCCATGAGCGTGTGGTGGTGCGGCCTTGGAAAGCACGAGTACAACCATTACGCATATTCTTCTTCTCAACTCGTATAGCTTTGAAGGAAATATGCCCTAGTGGCAATAATAAAGTTGTTATTTTATATTTCCTTATTCATGATAAAGGTTTATTATTCATGCTAGAATTGTATTGACCAAAAACTTAAATACATGTGTGAATACATAAACAAATACCGTGTCCCTAGTAATCCTCTACTAGACTATCTCGTTGATCAAAGATGGTTAAGGTTTCCTAACCATAGACATGTGTTGTCATTTGATGACGGGATCACATCATTAGGATAATGATGTGATGGACAAGACCCATCCGTTAGCTTAGCATATGATCATTTAGTTTATTGCTACTGCTTTCTTGAATGTTAAATACATGTTCCTTCGACCATGAGATCATGCAACTCCCGGATACCGGAGGAATACCTTGTGTGCTATCAAATGTCACAACGTAATTGGGTGATCATAAAGATGATCTACAGGTATCTCCGAAGGTGTTTGTTGAGTTGGCATGGATCGAGATTGGGATTTGTCACTCCGAGTATCGGAGAGGTATCTCTGGGCCCTCTCGGTAATACACATCATAATAAGCCTTGCAAGCAAATGACTAATGAGTTAGTTATGAGATGATGTATTACAGAACAAGTAAAGAGACTTGCCGGTAATGATATTGAACTAGGTATGAAGATACCAACGATTGAATCTCGGGCAAGTAACATACCGACGGACAAAGGGAATTACGTATGTTGTCATAAGGTTCGACTGATAAAGATCTTCGTAGAATATGTAGGAGCCAATATGGGCATCCAGGTTCCGCTATTGGTTATTGACTGGAGAGGTGTCTTGGTCATGTCTACATAGTTCTCGAACCCGTAGGGGCCGCACGCTTAACGTTTGTTGATGATATAGTGTTATATGAGTTATATGATCTGGTGACCGAATGTTGTTCGGAGTCCCGGATGAGATCACGAACATGACGAGGAGCTCCGGAATGGCTCGGAGGTAAAGATTGATATATAGGACGATGATATTCGGACACCGGAGGAGTTTCCAAGTGCATCGGGTAGTCAACGGGGCACCTCAAGGGGTTCCGGACACCCCCGGGAGATCTATGGGCCTAATGGGCCAAGGGGAGAGACACACTGATACATCTCCAACGCATCTATAATTTTTGATTGTTCCATGCTATTATATTATCTGTTTTAGATGTTTTATATGCATTAATATGCTATTTTATATTATTTTTGGGACTAACCTATTAACCTAGAGCCCAGTGCCAGTTTTTGTTTTTTTCCTTGTTTTTGAGTTTCACACAAAAGGAATACCAAACGGAGTCCAAACGGAATAAAACTTTCGCGATGATTTTTCTTGGACCAGAAGGAAACCAGGAGACTTGGAGATGAAGTCGGAGGAGCCACGAGGCAGCCACAAGGACGGAGGGTGCGCCCGGGGGGTAGGGTGCGCCCCCACCCTTGTGGGCCCCTCGTGCACCTCCTGACCTAATTCTTTTGCCTATATATACTCATATATCCCCAAACCAACAGAGGCATCCACGAAAATACTTTTCCACCGCCGCAACCTTCTGTACCCGTGAGATCCCATCTAGGTACCTTTTCCGGCACCCTGCCGGAGGGGGATTCGATCACGGAGGGCTTCTACATCAACACCATTGCCCTTCCGATGAAGCGTGAGTAGTTTACCATAGACCTACGGGTCCATAGCTAGTAGCTAGATGGCTTCTTCTCTCTCTTTGATTCTCAATACCATGTTCTCCTCAATGTTCTTGGAGATCTATTCGATGTAACACTTTTTTGCGGTGTGTTTGCCGAGATCTGATGAATTGTGGATTTATGATCAGCTTATCTATGAATATTATTTAAACTTCTCTAAATTCTTATATGCATGATTTGATATCTTTATAATTCCCTTCGAACTATCGGTTTGGTTTGGCCAACTAGATTGGTTTTTCTTGCAATGGGAGAAGTGCTTAGCTTTGGGTTCAATCTTACGGTGTCCTTTCCCAGTGACAGTAGGGGCAGCAAGGCATGTATTATATTGTTGCCATCGAGGATAAAAAGATGGGGTTTTCATCATATTGCTTGAGTTAATTCCTCTACATCATGTCATCTTACTTAATGCATTACTCCGTTCTTTATGAACTTAATACTCTAGATGCATGCTGGATAGCGGTCGATGTGTGGAGTAATAGTAGTAGATGCAGAATCGTTTCGGTCTACTTGACACAGACGTGATGCCTATATTCATGATCATTGCCTTAGATATCGTCATAACTTTGCGCTTTTCTATCAATTGCTCGGCAGTAATTTGTTCACCCACCGTATTATTTTCTATCTTGAGAGAAGTCTCTAGTGAAACCTATGGCCCCCGGGTCTATTTTCCATCATATAATCTTCTACTTTTCATCATACAAGTTTCCGATCTACTATTTTGCAATCTTTTACTTTCCGATCTATAAAACAAAAATACCAAAAATATTTACTTTATCGTTTATCTATCTCTATCAGATCTCACTTTTGCAAATAACCATGAAGGGATTGACAACCCCTTTATCGCGTTGGGTGCAAGTTGTTTGATTGTTTGTGCAGGTATTCGGTGATTTATGCGTTGTCTCCTACTAGATTGATACCTTGGTTCTCAAACTGAGGGAAATACTTATCTCTACTTTGCTGCATCACCCTTTCCTCTTCAAGGGAAAAACCAACGCAAGCTCAAGAAGTAGCAGGAAGAATTTCTGGTGCCGTTGCCGGGGAGATCTACGCCAAGTCAAGACATACCAAGTACCCATCATAAAACTCACATCTCTTGCATTACATTATTCGCCATTTGCCTCTCGTTTTCCTCTCCCCCACTTCTAAAATGATTTTCGAAAAGATTTGCCTTTTTATTCGCCCTTGTTCCGTTCATCTTTATCATTTGCTTTTTGTGTGCTCGTGTGTTGGATTGCTTGCTTTGTCATGATGGCTCAAGAGAATACCAAATTGTGTGATTTTTCCAACACTAATAACAATGATTTTATTAGTACTCCGATTGCTTCCGCCACTAGTGCGGAATTTATGAAATTAATGCCGCTTTGCTGAATCTTGTTATGAAAGATCAATTTTCCGGCCTTCCTAGTGAAGATGCCGCATCCTATCTGAATAATTTCGTTGAGTTGTGCGATATGCAAAAGAAAAAAGATGTGGATAATGATATTGTTAAATTGAAGCTATTTCCGTTCTCACTTCGAGATCGTGCTAAAACTTGGTTTTCATCTTTGCCTAAAAATAGTATTGATTCATGGAATACGTGTAAAGATGCTTTTATTTCCAAGTATTTTCCTCCTGCTAAGATCATCTCCCTTAGGAACAATATTATGAATTTTAAGCAACTCGATCATGAACATGTTGCACAATCTTGGGAGAGGATGAAATTGATGATACGAAATTGCCCTACTCATGGTTTGAATTTGTGGATGATTATACAAAAAATTTATGCCGGATTGAATTTTGCTTCTAGAAATCTTTTAGATTCGGCTGCGGGAGGCACTTTTATGGAAATTACTCTAGGAGAAGCTACTAAACTTCTAGATAATATTATGGTTAATTATTCTCAATGGCATACCAAAAGATCTTCCACTAGTAAAAAAGTGCATGCAATTGAAGAGATTAATGTTTTGAGTGGAAAGATGGATGGACTTATGAAATTATTTGCTAGCAAGAGTGCTTCTATTGATCCTAATGATATGCCTTTGTCTACTTTGATTGAGAATAATAATGAATCTATGGATGTGAATTTTGTTGGTAGGAACAATTTTGGTAATAATGCGTATAGAGGTAATTTTAATCCTAGGCCGTTTCCTAGTAATTCCTCTAATAATTATGGTAATTCCTACAACAATTCTTATGGAAATTGTAATAAGATGTCCTCTGATTTTGAGAGTAGTGTTAAAGAATTTATGATTTCACAAAAGAGTTTCAATGGTTTGATTGAAGAAAAATTGCTTAAGATTGATGATTTGGCTAGGAACATGGATAGAATTTATCTTGATGTTGATTCTTTGAAAATTAGATCTATTTCACCCAAGCATGATATTAATGAGTCTCTCAAAGCTATGAGAATTTCCATTGATGAGTGCAAAGAAAGAATCGCTAAGATGCGTGCTAAACGAGATTGGTTTGTAAAAACGTGTTCTTCTAGTTTTCGTGAAAATAATGATGAAGATCTTAAAGTGATTGATGCGACTTCTATTGAATCTTTGTTTTCCAATATAAATCTTGATAAAGATGGGACTGGAGATGAGTCAACTTTAGTTAAAAGGCGCCCCAATGATTCGGAGTTTTTAGATCTTGATGCAAAAATTGATAAAAGTGGGATTGGAGAGGTCAAAACTTTAAGTAGCAACGAACCTGCTCTTTTGGATTTCAAGGAATTTAATTATGACAATTGTTCTTTAATAGATTGTATTTCGTTGTTGCAATCCATGTTGAATTCTCCTCATGCTTATAATCAAAACAAAGCTTTTACTAAACATATCGTTGATGCTATGATGCAATCTTTTGAAGAAAAGCTTGAATTGGAAGTTTCTATCACTAGAAAACTTTATGATGGGTGGGAACCTACTATTAAAATTAAGATTCAAGATTATGAGTGCCATGCTTTGTGTGATTTGGGTGCTAGTGTTTCCACGATTCCAAAAACTTTATGTGATGTGTTAGGTTTCCGTGAATTTGATGATTGTTCCTTAAATTTGCATCTTGCGGATTCCACTATTAAGAAACCTATGGGAAGGATTAATGATGTTCTTATTGTTGCAAATAGGAATTATGTGCCCGTAGATTTCATTGTTCTTGATATAGATTGCAATCCTACATGTCCTATTATTCTTGGTAGACCTTTCCTTAGAACGATTGGTGCAATTATTGATATGAAAGAAGGAAACATTAGATTTCAATTTCTGTTAAGGAAGGGCATGGGACACTTTCCAAGAAAGAAAATTAAATTTCCATATGAATCTATTATGAGAGCTACTTATGGATTGCATACCAAAGATGACAATACCTAGATCTATTTGTGTTTTTATGCCTAGCTAAGGGCGTTAAACAATAGCGCTTGTTGGGAGGCAACCCAATTTTATTTTTGTTTTTGCTTTTTGTTCCTGTTTAGCTTTGAATAATTCATCTAGCCTCTGGTTAGATGTGGTTTTGTGTTTTAATTAGTGTTTGTGCCAAGTAAAACCTTTGGGATGGCTTACGGTGATAGTTGATTTGATCTTGCTGAAAAACAGAAACTTTTGCGTCCAGTCACAGAATTTTAATAATTCACTGGAGTGTTGAAAAACCCTGAATTTTTTACATGAGATTTATATACAAATTGTATCTTTTGTAATAATTTTCAGAATTTTTGGAGTTACATAAGTATTAGAACAATTCGAATATTCGCTGACTGTTCTGTTTTTTGACAGAGTATGTTTCTTTGTGTTGTTTGCTTATTTTGATGAATCTATGGGTAGTATAGGGGGGTATGAATCATGGAAAATTTGGAATACAGTAGATATTACACCAATATAAATAAATAATGAGTTCACAACAGTACCAAAAGTGGTGATTTATTTTCTTATACTAACGGAGCTTATGAGATTTTCTGTTGAGTTTTGTGTTGTGAAGTTTTCAAGTTTTGGGTAAGGATTTGATGGACTATGGAATAAGGAGTGGCAAGAGCCTAAGATTGGGGATTCCCAAGGCACCCCAAGGTAATATTCAAGGACAACCAATAGCCTAAGCTTGGGGATGCCCCGGAAGGCATCCCCTCTTTCGTCTTCGTCTATCGGTAACTTTACTTGAGGCTATATTTTTATTCACCACATGATATGTGTTTTGCTTGGAGCGTCTTGTATGATTTGAGTCTCTGTTTTTTAGTTTGCCACAATCATCCTTGCTGTACACACCTTTTTAGAGGGACACGCATGAATCGTGATTGTTAGAATACTCTATGTGCTTCACTTATATCTTTTGAGCTAGGCAATTTTGCTCTAGTGCTTCACTTATATCTTTTTAGAGCACGGCGGTGGTTTTATTTTATAGAAATTATTGAACTCTCATGCTTCACTTATATTATTTTGAGAGTCTCTAAATAGCATGGTAATTTGTTTTGGTTATGAATTTAGTCCTAATATGATAGACATCCAAGAGGGATATAATAAAAACTTTCATATAAAGTGTATTGAATACTATGAGAAGTTTGATTCCTTATGATTGTTTTGAGATATAAAGATGGTGGTATTAGAGTCATGCTAGTGAGTAATTGTGAATTGGAGAAATACTTGTGTTAAGGTTTCTGAGTCCCGTAGCATGCACGTATGGTGAACCGTTATGTAACGAAGTTGGAGCATGAGATATTTTTTGATTGTCTTCCTTATGAGTGGCTGTCGGGGACGAGCGATGGTATTTTCCTACCAATCTATCCCCCTAGGAGCATGCGCGTAGTACTTTGTTTTGATGACTAATAGATTTTTGCAATAAGTATGTGAGTTCTTTATGACTAATGTTGAGTCCATGGATTATACGCACTCTCACCCTTCCACCATTGGTAGCCTCTCTAGTGCCGCGCAACTTTCGCCGGTACCATACACCCACCATATACCTTCCTCGAAACAGCCACCATACCTACCTATTATGGCATTTCCAAAGCCATTCCGAGATATATTGCCATGCAACTTTCCACCGTTCTGTTTTATTATGACATTCTTCATCATTGTCATATTGCTTTGCATGATCATGTAGTTGACATCGTATTTGTGGCAAAGCCACCTTTCATAATTCTTTCATACATGTCACTCTTGATTCATTGCACATCCCGGTACACCGCCAGAGGCATTCATATAGAGTCATATTTTGTTCTAAGTATCGAGTTGTAATTCTTGAGTTGTAAGTAAATAAAAGTGTGATGATCTTCATTATTAGAGCATTGTCCCATGTGAGGAAATAAAAAAGAGAGGCCAAAAGGCCAAGCCAAAAAAAGAAAAAAAAGGAGAAAAAAATGATAGAAAAAGTGAGAAGGGGCAATGCTACTATCCTTTTTCCACACTTGTGCTTCAAAGTAGCACCATGATCTTCATGATAGAGAGTCTCCTATTTTGTCACTTTCATATACTAGTGGGAAATTTTCATTATAGAACTTGGCTTGTATATTCCAATGATGGGCTTCCTCAAATTGCCCTAGGTCTTCATGAGCAAGCAAGTTGGCTGCACACCCACTTAGTTTTCTTTTGAGCTTTCATACACTTATAGCTCTAGTGCATCCGTTGCATGGCAATCCCTACTCACTCACATTGATATCTATTGATGGGCATCTCCATAGCCCGTTAATACGCCTAGTTGATGTGAGACTATCTCCTTCTTTTTGTCTTCTCCACAACCACCTTCTATTCCACCTATAGTGCTATGTCCATGGCTCACGCTCATGTATTGCGTGAAAGTTGAAAAGGTTTGAGAACGTCAAAAGTATGAAACAATTTCTTGGCTTGTCATCGGTGTTGTGCATGATTTGAGTATTTTGTGTGATGAAGATGGAGCATAGCCAGACTATATGATTTTGTAGGGATAAGCTTTCTTTGGCCATGTTATTTTGAGAAGACATAATTGCCTTGTTAGTATGCTTGAAGTATTATTGTTTTTATGTCAATATTAAACTTTTGTTTTGAATCATATGGATCTGAACATTCATGCCACAATAAAGAAAATTACATGGATAAATATGTTAGGTAGCATTCCACATCAAAAATTCTGTTTTTATCATTTACCTACTCGAGGACGAGCAGGAATTAAGCTTGGGGATGCTTGATACGTGTCCAACGTATCTATAATTTTTTATTGTTCCATGCTATTATATTATCTATTTTGGATGTTTTATATGCATTAATATGCTATTTTATATTATTTTTGGGACTAACCTATTAACCTAGAGCCCAGTGCCAGTTTCTGTTTTTTTCCTTGTTTTTGAGTTTCGCAGAAAAGGAATACCAAACGGAGTCCAAACAGAATAAAACTTTTGCGATGATTTTTCCTGGACCAGAAGGAAACCAGGAGACTTGGAGATGAAGTCGGAGGAGCCACGAGGCGTCCACAAGGACGGAGGGCGCGCCCGAGGGGTAGGGCACGCCCCCCACCCTTGTGGGCCCCTCGTGCACCTCCTTACCTAATTCTTTCACCTATATATACTTATATATCCCCAAACCAATAGAGGCATCTACGAAAATACTTTTCCACCGCCGCAACCTTCTGTACCCGTGAGATCCCATCTAGGGACCTTTTCCGGCACCCTGCCGGAGGGGGATTCGATCACGGAGGGCTTCTACATCAACACCATTGCCTTTCCAATGAAGCGTGAGTAGTTTACCACAGACCTACGGGTCCATAGCTAGTAGCTAGATGGCTTCTTCTCTCTCTTTGATTCTCAGTACCAAGTTCTCCTCGATGTTCTTGGAGATCTATTCGATGTAACACTTTTTTGCGGTGTGTTTGCCGAGATCCGATGAATTGTGGATTTATGATCAGCTTATCTATGAATATTATTTGAATCTTCTCTGAATTCTTATATGCATGATTTGATATCTTTATAATTCTCTTTGAACTATCGGTTTGGTTTGGCCAACTAGATTGGTTTTTCTTGCAATGGGAGAAGTGCTTAGCTTTGGGTTCAAACTTGCGGTGTCCTTTCCCAGTGACAGTAGGGGTAGCAAGGCACGTATTGTATTGTTGCCATCGAGGATAAAAAGATGGGGTTTTCATCATATTGCTTGAGTTAATTCATCTACATCATGTCATCTTACTTAATGCATTACTCCGTTCTTTATGAACTTAATACTCTAG
Source organism: Thinopyrum elongatum (assembly GCA_011799875.1). Taxonomy (NCBI): domain Eukaryota; kingdom Viridiplantae; phylum Streptophyta; class Magnoliopsida; order Poales; family Poaceae; genus Thinopyrum; species Thinopyrum elongatum. The sequence continues at coordinate 444,601,221 of CM022298.1, read as the reverse complement.
ATGCATGCTGGATAGCGGTCGATGTGTGGAGTAATAGTAGTAGATGCAGAATCGTTTCGGTCTACTTGACACGGACGTGATGCCTATATTCATGATCATTGCCTTAGATATTGTCATAACTTTGCGCTTTTTTATCAATTGCTCGGCAGTAATTTGTTCACCCACCGTATTATTTTCTATCTTGAGAGAAGCCTCTAGTGAAACCTATGGCCCCCGGGTCTATTTTCCATCATATAATCTTCTACTTTTCATCATACAAGTTTTTGATCTACTATTTTCCAATCTTTTACTTTCCGATCTATAAAACAAAAATACCAAAAATATTTACTTTATCGTTTATCTATCTCTATCAGATCTCACTTTTGCAAATAACCGTGAAGGGATTGACAACCCCTTTATCGCGTTGGGTGCAAGTTGTTTGATTGTTTGTGCAGGTATTCAGTGATTTGTGCATTGTCTCCTACTGGATTGATACCTTGGTTCTCAAACTGAGGGAAATACTTATCTCTACTTTGCTGCATCACCCTTTCCTCTTCAAGGGAAAAACCAACGCAAGCTCAAGAAGTAGCACACACGGGCCCACAAGGGGGCTGGCACGCCCCTCTCCCTGGCCGCCGACCCTAGGGAAGGAAAAGGGGGAGGGCTAGCCCCTCCTGCCTTCCCCTCCACATGGGAGAAAGGAAAAAGGGGGGGGAGGGCGCCACCCTCCCCTGCCTTTCCCCGCTCGCCTAGAAAGGGGGGGCGCGGCAAGGGGCAGGACCCCAAGTGGGAATCGGCCCCACTTGGGGCGCCTCCTTGGCTGCTCCTCTCTCCCCCCACCTATATATATGTGGGAGGGGTGCGCGACACATAACCACGACAATCTCTTAGCCGTGTGCGGCACCCCCCTCCACAGTTTTGTCCCTCATTCATATTTTCGTAGTGCTTAGGCGAAGCCCTATGGAGATAGCATCACCACCACCATCACCACGCCGTCGTGCTGCTGGAACTCATCCACTACTTTGTCGTCTTGCTGGATCAAGAAGGTGAGGACGTCACCGAGCTGAACGTGTGCTGAACACGGAGGTGTCGTACGTTTGGTACTCGATCGGTTGGATCACGAAGAAGTTTGACTACATCAACCGCATTACTAAATGCTTCCGCTTACGGTCTACAAGGGTACATAGACACACTCTCCCCTCTCGTTGCTATGCATCACCTTGATAGATCTTGCTTGTGTGTAGAAATTTTTTAGTTTTCCATGCAACGTTTCCCAACAGTGGCATCCGAGCCAGGTGTATGCGTAGATGATATGCACGAGTAAAACACAAAGAGTTGTGGGCGGTGATAGTCATACTGCTTACCACCAACGTCTTATTTTTACTTGGCGATATTGTGGGATGAAGCGGCCCGGACCAACCTTACATGTCCACGCACATGAGACCGGTTCCACCGACTGACATGCAACTGATTTTGCATAAAGGTGGCTGGCGGGTGTCTGCTTCTCCTACTTTAGTTGAATCGAATTTGACTACGGCTGGTCCTTGAAGAAGGTTAAAACAACAAACTTGATGAATCACCGTTGTGGTTTTTGCGTAGGTAAGAACAGTTCTTGCTAGAAGCCCGTAGCAGCCACGTATAACTTGCAACAACAAAGTAGAGGACGTCTAACTTGTTTTTGCAGGGCATGTTGTGATGTGATATGGTCAAGACATGATGTGATATATGTTGATGTATGAGATGATCATGTTTTGTAATATTGACAACCGGCAGGAGCCTTAGGGTTGTCTCTTTATTGTATGAAATGCAAGCGCCATGTAATTGCTTTACTTTATCGCTATGCGTTAGCAATAGTTGTAGAAGCAATAGTTGGTGAGACGACCCCGACGCAATGATGGAGATCAAGGTATCGAGCCGATGACGATGGAGATCATGATGATGCTTTGGAGATGGAGATCAAAAGCACAAGATGATGATGGCCATATCATGTCACATATTTTGATTGCATGTGATGTTTATCCTTTATGCATCTTATTTTGCTTAGAACGGCGGTAGCATTATAAGATGATCCCTTCACTAAATTTCAAGATAAAAGTGTTCTCCCCAAGTATGCACCATTGCCAAAGTTCGTCATTTTGAAGCACCTCGTGATGATCGGGTGTGATAGACTCTACGTTCACATACAACGGGTGTAAGACAGTTTTGCACATGCAGAATACTTGGGTTAAACTTGGAGAGCCTAGCATGTACAGTCATGGTCTCAGAACACTGGAGACCGAAAGGTCAAACATGAGTCATATAGTAGATATGATCTGAAGGAAATATGCCCTAGAGGCAATAATAAAGTTGTTATTTATATTTCCTTATATCATGATAAATGTTTATTATTCATGCTAGAATTGTATTAACCGGAAACGTAGTACATGTGTGAATACATAGATAAACAGAGTGTCACTAGTATGCCTCTACTTGACTAGCTCGTTGATCAAAGATGGTTAAGTTTCCTAGCCATAGACATGAGTTGTCATTTGATGAACGGGATCACATCATTAGAGAATGATGTGAATGACAAGACCCATCCGTTAGCTTAGCACTATGATCGTTTAGTTTGTTGCTATTGCTTTCTTCATGACTTATACATGTTCCTATGACTATGAGATTATGCAACTCCCGAATATCGGAGGAACACTTAGTGTGCTATCAAACGTCACAACATAACTGGGTGATTATAAAGATGCTCTACAGGTGTCTCCGATGGTGTTTGTTGAGTTGGCATAGATCAAGATTAGGATTTGTCACTCCGATTGTCGGAGAGGTATCTCTGGGCCCTCTCGGTAATGCACATCACTATAAGCCTTGCAAGCAATGTGACTAATGAGTTAGTTACGGGATGATGCATTATGGAACGAGTAAAGAGACTTGCCGGTAACGAGATTGAACTAGGTATTGAGATACCGACGATCGAATCTCGGGCAAGTAACATACCGATGACAAAGGGAACAACGTATGTTGTTATGCGGTTTGACCGATAAGATCTTCATAGAATATGTGGGAGCCAATATGAGCATCCAGGTTCCGCTATTGGTTATTGACCAGAGATGAGTCTCGGTCATGTCTACATAGTTCTCGAACCCGTAGGGTCCGCACGCTTAACGTTCGATGACGATCGGTATTGTGAGTTTATGTGTTTTGATGTACCGAAGGTTGTTCGGAGTCCCGGATGTGATCACGGACATGACGAGGAGTCTCGAAATGGTCGAGACATAAAGATTGATATATTGGAAGGCTATGTTTGTACACCGGAAAGGTTTCGGATAGGTTCGGGCATTTTCCGGAGTACCAGGGGGTTACCGGAACCCCCCGGGGAGTCAATGGGCCTTATTGGGCCTTAGTGGAAGAGAGGAGGAGGCGGCCAGGTGGAAGGCGCGCCCCCCAAGCCCAATCCGAATTGAGGTGGGGGCCGGCCCCCCCCTTTCCTTCTCCCTCTCTCCCTCTTCCTTCTTCTCCTACTCCAACTAGGGAAGGGGGGAAACCTACTCCTACTGGGAGTAGGACTCACCCCCTTGGGCGCGCATAGAGAGGGCCAGCCCTCCCCTCCTCCACTCCTTTATATACGGGGGAGGGGGCACCCCATAGACACACAAGTTGATCTTTTAGCCGTGTGCGGTGCCCCCCTCCACAGTTACACACCTCGATCATATCGTCGTAGTGCTTAGGCGAAGCCCTGCGCCGGTAACATCATCAACACCGTCGCCACGCCGTCGTGCTGACGGAACTCTCCCTCGTCCTCAACTGGATCAAGAGCACGAGGGACATCGTCGAGCTGAACGTGTGCTGAACGCGGAGGTGCCGTACGTTCGGTACTTGGATCGGTTGGATCGCGAAGAAGTTCGACTACATCAACCGCGTTACTAAACGCTTCCACTTTCGGTCTACGAGGGTACGTGGACACACTCTCCCGTCTCGTTGCTATGCATCCCCTAGATAGATCTTGCGTGATCATAGGAATTTTTTTGAAATACTACGTTCCCCAACATGATCAACATAGAGATGTTCACCATTGGTGACTACCCCATCTCACATGATGATCGGACATGGGTTAGTTGATTTGGATCATGTATCACTTAGATAACTTGAGGGATGTTTATTTAAGTGGGAGTTCATTAGTAATTTGATTAATTGAACTTAAATTTATCATGAACTTAGTCTTGATATTTTTGTATATCTATGTTGTAGATCAATGGCCCGAGCTACCGTTCCCCTGAATTTTAATGCGTTCCTAGAGAAAGCTAAGTTTAAAGATGATGGTAGCAACTACATGGACTGGGTCCATAACTTGAGGATTATCCTCATTGCTGCACAGAAGAATTATGTCCTTGATGCACCGCTAGGTGACAGACCTGCTGTAGGAGCTACTGCAGATGTTATGAACGTCTGGCAGGCTCGATCTGATGACTACTCAATAGTTCAGTGTGCCATGCTTTACGGCTTAGAACTGGGACTTCAAAGACGTTTTGAATGTCATGGAGCATATGAGATGTTCCAAGAGTTGAAGTTAATATTTCAAGCAAATGCCCGGGTTGAGAGATATGAAGTCTCCAACAAGTTCTATAGCTGCAAGATGGAGGAGAACAGTTCTGTCAGTGAACACATACTCAAAATGTCTGGGTATCATAACCACTTGACTCAGCTAGGAGTTGGTCTTCTAGTTGATAGTGCTATTGACAGAGTTCTTCAGTCATTGCCACCAAGCTACAAAGGCTTCGTGATGAACTATAATATGCAAGGGATGAATAAAATGATTCCTGAGCTCTTCGCAATGCTTATGGCCGCGGAGGTAGAAATCAAGAAGGAGCATCAAGTGTTGATGGTTAACAAGACCACTAGTTTCAAAAAAAAGGCAAGGGAAAGAAAGGGAACTTCAAGAAGAATGGCAAGCAAGTTGCCACTCCCGGGAAGAAGCCCAAAGCTGGACCCAAGCCTGAAACGGAGTGCTTCTACTACAAAGGGAATGGTCACTGGAAGCGGAACTGCCCCAAATACTTGGCAGATAAGAAGGATGGCAAAGTGAACAAAGGTATATTTGATATACATGTTATTGATGTGTACCTTACTAATGCTCGTAGTAGCGCCTGGGTATTTGATACTGGTTCGGTTGCTCATATTTGTAACTCGAAACAGGAGCTACGGAATGAACGAAGATTGGCTAAGGACGAGGTGACGATGCGCGTCGGGAATGGTTCCAAGGTCGATGTGATCACCGTCCGCACGCTACCTCTACATCTACCTTCGGTATTAGTTTTAGACCTCAATAATTATTATTTGGTGCCAGCGTTGAGCATGAACATTATATCCGGATCTTGTTTATTTTGATACGGTTATTCATTTAAATCGGAGAATAATGGTTGTTCTATTTATATGAGTAATATCTTTTATGGTCATGCACCCTTGATTAATGGTCTATTCTTGTTGAATCTCGATCGTAGTGATACACATATTCATAATATTGATGCCAAAAGATGCAAAGTTGATAATGATAGTGCAACATACTTGTGGCACTGCCGTTTAGATATTGGTGTAAAGCGCATGAAGAAACTCAATGCAGATGGACTTTTGGAATCACTTGATTATGAATCATTTGATACTTGCGAACCATGCCTCATAGGCAAGATGACTAAAACTCCGTTCTCCGGAACAATGGACCGAGCCAATGACTTATTGGAAATAATACATACCGATGTATGCGGTCCGATGAGTGTTGAAGCACGCGGCAGGTATCGTTATTTTCTAACCTTCATAGATGATTTGAGTAGGTATGGGTATATCTAGTTGATGAAACACAAGTCTAAAACATTTGAAAAGTTCAAAGAATTTTAGAGTGAAGTGGAGAATCATCGTAACAAGAAAATAAAGTTTCTACGATATGATCATGGAGGCGAATATTTGAGTTACAAGTTTGGCATTCATTTAAAACAATGTGGAATTGTTTCACAACTCACGCCACCTGGAACACCACAGTGTAATGGTGTGTCCGAATGTTGTAACCGTACTTTATTGGATATGGTGCATTCTATGATGTCTCTTACCGATTTACCATTATCGTTTTGGGGTTATGCATTAGAGATAGCCGCATTCACGTTAAATAGGGCACCATCTAAATCCGTTGAGACGACACCGTATGAACTATGATTTGGCAAGAAACCTAAGATGTCATTTCTTAAAGTTTGGGGTTGCGATACTTATGTCAAAAGGCTTCAGCCTGATAAGCTCGAACCCAAATCAGAAAAATGCGTCTTCATTGGATACCCTAAGGAAACAATTGGGTACACCTTCTACCACAGATCCAAAGGCAAGATCTTTGTTGCCAAGAATGGATCCTTTCTAGAGAAGGAGTTTCTCTTAAAAGAAGTGAGTGGGAGGAACTAAAGTAGAACTTGATGAGGTAATTGTACCTTCTCTCGAATTGGAAAGTAGCACATCAGAGAAATCCGTTCCTGTGATGCCTACACCAACTAGAGAGGAAGCTAATGATGATGATCATGAAACTTCGGATCAAGTTACTACTAGACCTCGTGGGTCGAACAGAGCATGTTCCGCACCAGAGTGGTACGGTAATCCTGTCCTGGAAGTCATGTTATTAGACCATGGCGAACCTACGAACTATGAAGAAGCTATGATGAGCCCAGATTCCGATAAATGGCTTGAGGCCATGAAATCTGAGATAGGATCCATGTATGAGAATAAATTATGGACTTTGGTGGACTTACCCGATGATCGGCAAGCCATAGAAAATAAATGGATCTTCAAGAAGAAGACTGACGCTGATGGTAATGTTACTGTCTACAAAGCTCGACTTGTCGCGAAAGGTTTGCGACAAGTTCAAGGAGTTTACTACGATGAGACTTTCTCACCCGTAGCGATGCTTAAGTCTGTCCGAATCATGTTAGCAATTGCCGCATTTTATGATTATGAAATCTGGCAAATGGACGTCAAAACTGCATTCCTTAATGGATTTCTTAAAGAAGAGTTGTATATGATGCAACCAAAAGGTTTTGTCAATCCTAAAGGTGCTAACAAAGTGTGCAAGCTCCAGGGATCCATCTATGGACTGGTGCAAGCATCTCGGAGTTGGAATATACTCTTTGATGAGGTGATCAAAGCATATGGTTTTATACAAACTTACGGTGAAGCCTGTATTTACAAGAAAGTGAGTGGGAGCTCTGTAGCATTTCTAATATTATATGTGGATGACATATTGCTGATTGGAAATGATATAGAATGTCTGGATAGCATAAAAGGATACTTGAATAAGAATTTTTCAATGAAAGACCTCGGCGAGGCTGCTTATATATTGGGCATCAAGATCTATAGAGATAGATCGAGACGCTTAATTGGACTTCCACAAAGCACATACCTTGATAAAGTTTTGAAGAAGGTCAAAATAGATCAGTCAAAGAAAGGGTTCTTGCCTGTGTTACAAGGTGGGAAATTGAGTCAGACTCAAATCCCGACCACTGCAGAAGATAGAGAGAAAATGAAAGTCATTCCCTATGCCTCAGCCATAGGTTCTATCATGTATGCTATGCTATGTACCAGACCTGATGTGTGCCTTGCCATAAGTTTGGCAGGGAGGTACCAAAGTAATCCAGGAGTGGATCACTGGACAGTGGTCAAGAACATCCTGAAGTGCCTGAAAAGGACCAAGGATATGTTTCTTGTTTATGGAGGTGACGAAGAGCTTGTTGTAAATGGTTACGTCGATGCTAGCTTCAACACAGATCCGGATGACTCTAAGTCACAAACTGGATACGTATTTATATTGAATGGTGGTGCTGTTAGTTGCTGCAGTTCCAAGCAGAGCGTCGTGTTGGGATCTACGTGTGAAGCGGAGTACATAGCTGCTTCGGAAGCAGCACATGAAGGAGTCTGGATGAAGGAGTTCATATCTGATCTGGGTGTAATACCCAGTGCATCGGGTCCAATGAAAATCTTTTGTGACAACACTGGAGCAATTGCCTTGGCGAAGGAATCCAGGTTTCACAAGAGAACCAAACACATCAAGAGACGCTTCAACTCCATTCGTGAAAAGGTCAAGGATGGAGACATAGAGATTTGCAAAATACATACGGATCTGAATGTAGCAGACCCGTTGACTAAGCCTCTTCCGCGAACAAAACATGATCATCACCAAGACTCCATGGGTGTTAGATTTATTACAATGTAATCTAGATTATTGACTCTAGTGCAAGTGGGAGACTAAAGGAAATATGCCATAGATGCAATAATAAAGTTGTTATTTTATATTTCCTTATTCATGATAAATGTTTATTATTCATGCTAGAATTGTATTGATCGGAAACTTAAATACATGTGTGAATACATAAACAAATACCGTGTCCCTAGTAAGCCTCTACTAGACTAGCTCGTTGATCAAATATGGTTAAGGTTTCCTAACCATAGATGTGTGTTGTCATTTGATGACGGGATCACGTCATTAGGAGAATGATGTGATGGACAAGACCCATCCGTTAGCTTAGCATATGATCGTTCAGTTTATTGCTACTGCTTTCTTGAATGTCAAATACATGTTCCTTCGACCATGAGATCATGCAACTCCCGGATACCGGAGGAATACCTTGTGTGCTATCAAACGTCACAACATAACTGGGTGATCATAAAGATGCTCTACAGGTATCTCTGAAGGTGTTTGTTGAGTTGGCATGGATCGAGATTGGGATTTGTCACTCCGAGTATCGGAGAGGTATCTCTGGGCCCTCTCGGTAATACACATCATAATAAGCCTTGCAAGCAAATGACTAATGAGTTAGTTATGAGATGATGTATTACGGAATGAGTAAAGAGACTTGCCGGTAACGAGATTGAACTAGGTATGAAGATACCGACGATCGAATCTCGGGCAAGTAACATACCGACGAACAAAGGGAGTTACGTATGTTGTCATAAGGTTCGACCGATAAAGATCTTCGTAGAATATGTAGGAGCCAATATGGGCATCCAGATTCCGCTATTGGTTATTGATCGGAGAGGTGTCTCGGTCATGTCTACATAGTTCTCGAACCCGTAGGGTCCGCACGCTTAGCGTTCGTTGACGATATAGTGTTATATGAGTTATATGATTTGGTGACCGAATGTTGTTCGGAGTCTCAGATGAGATCACAGACATGATGAGGAGCTCCGAAATGGTCCGGAGGTAAAGATTGATATATAGGACGATGATATTCAGACACCGAAAGAGTTTCGGAGTGCACCGGATAGTCAACGGGGCACCGGAAGGGGTACCGGACACCCCCGGGAGATCTGTGGGCCTAATGGGCCAAGGGGAGAGACACACCAGCCCACAAGGGGGCTGACGCGCCCCTCTCCCTGGATGCCCACCCTAGGGAAGGAAAGGGGGGAGTGCTAGCCCCTCTTGCCTTCCCCTCCACATGGGAGAAAGGAAAAGGGGGGGCACCACCCTCCCCTGCCTTTCCCCGCTCGCCTAGAAAGGCAAGGGGTGGCGGCAAGGGGCAGGACCCCAAGTGGGATTCGGCCCCACTTGGGGCACCTCCATGGACGCTCCTCCCTCCACCCCACCTATATATATGTGGGAGGGGGGCACTACACATAACCACGACAATCTCTTAGCCGTGTGCGGCGCCCCCTCCACAGTTTTGTCCCTCGGTCATATTTCCGTAGTGCTTAGGCGAAGCCCTGCGGATATAGCATCACCACCACCGTTACCACGTCGTCGTGCTGCCGGAACTCATCCACTACTTCACTATCTTGCTAGATCAAGAAGGCGAGGACGTTACCGAGCTGAACGTGTGCTGAACGCGGAGGTGCCGTACGTTCGGTTGGATCGCAAAGAAGTTCGACTACATCAACCGCGTTACTAAACGCTTCCGCTTATGGTCTATGAGGGTACGTAGACACACACTCCCCTCTCATTGCTATGCATCTCCTTGATAGATCTTGCGTGTGCGTAGAATTTTTTTTGTTTTCCATGCAACGTTTCCCAACAAGCTTGATGTACCACATCTTGTAATGTATCATAAGGAAACATCTGCACAAAATCTGATATTTCATCATTCAGCCCATGTAAAAATCTCGCCATCTTCGCCTCTTCACTTTCATGGGTTCTTGTCCGAATTAGCAGCACCTCCATCTCTTTATAGTACTCCTCAACTGTGCAGGAACCTTGAGTGAGCCCCTGCAACCGCTTGTACAGTTGCCTCTCATAGTATGATGGAACAAAATGACGCCTCATGGCTTCCTTCATCAAAGTCCAGCTGCAGATATGATTATTGCCCGACGTCAACCGATCGTCTTGCAGCTGATTCCACCATGTAAGAGCATAACCAGAGAACTCCATAATAGCAAGATCAACTCTCTTGGCTTCAGAAAAACCATGGATGCGAAAGATTTGACCGCATTTCTCCTCCCATTCAATATATGTATCTGGATCCTCTTTTCCCGTGAAGGATGGCACATGTAGCTTCACTCTCGCTTGGTTGTCACGGTCATCTTGATCACGACGGTCATAATGATGACCATTGCGACCAAAAACAGCACCATGGTGAGGCGGGGAGTAGGGTTCATGGTCCCCCATGCCTTCATCTTCGTCACCATGCTCGAAGAGATCTTCAAGGGAGATGGCATCACCATCATGTGCCGCTCATCATCGGTGATTAGAGGCAAACCCGCGGGGGTCATGGCCTCGCCCGCGAGCTTCTCCTCCATGCGGCCCACCCTCACGGGGGGTAGCAAAGTCGCCACGCCTTTGTTCAACACCAACAGCAGGGCACCGTGGGCAGCAGCTCCTGCCGCTCTTCCACGACCATCATGGCGATCCTCGTTTCCTTGACATCGTCGGTTGTCGGTGGCCAGCGAAGCAGCGGGGCTGTGTTGATGTTGATCCCCATTACCCGTGATAGGAAGACGACCTCCGAACATCCTTTGCATAGCTGCAGTTATACTCTCCTCAATCATTTCACCAAGTGCTACGCGAGTTTTTGGGAGATCATCATCCACATGTTGATGTCCATGTACACTCAAGTTGGATCCTGTCATGTTAACTCTCGGAAACAAGTGTACAAAAGAAAAATATATGTGGAAAACACTCAGCTCACCTTCTTGCTTACCCAAATTCTAATGATTCCTTGGCGGTTGTGCGGTGGTAGAAAAACAGGAGTGGACGGGCGAATGAAAGGAAGGAAGCTGACGGTTTCTAGGTGGATCTGGGTGAGGTAAAATGAGGAGGGCTAATGCTGAGATCCAATCGATGCAAACCAAATGAACAAGAAAATTTTGTAGATCCTTGCACCAAGTTTGAGCTGCAACACTTGCCACTACAACTTCTGAAATTCCTCACCAAACTGAATATGATTGCACACTTGCTCAACACTTTCTCTTCTTTTTTTTACTCTTTTGCTCCTTTTTTTCTCTTCTTTTTTTTTGCTTTTTTTCTACAGCAAAAAGATCCAACAACAAGACTCAAAGAAAACAGCAGCAACTTTGGATAGAACTTGGTGCAAACACAAAGAGGAAAGCAAACGACTAGATCTCAGCAAACAAAGGCTTGGATTTTTTTTATGGCTTTTTGGCTTTGGACTCTAGGATGGGGAAACCCAAACTAAAAAGGATAGATCTAGCAACAAAGATACAGATCCTACCGTGTAAACCTTGCTCTGAATACTAGATGATGCGACACCGTCTTAGGAGAAGAGGGTGTTCAAGGGGAGGTCCGATCTTCATGGCGTAGGATCGATAAATGGATGGGGATAACTAGCTGAAAGAACATGTGGTGCCCCCATGTGTGGTTTTGGTAATTGATGACATTCTCTATGGACTAATGGTTGCATTGAGTTATATTTGAAGGATTTGTCCATAGGCATTTCTTGAAGTCCATGTGTTGGTTTCAAGGAGTTTATGAGTTGACCAAGGTGCTATTAAGGAATTATCCAAAGATCGGTCATGTGAGTGCTGAGCTTATTGCAAGCATGTCTTGAAGAAGAAGATTGTGTGATCATTCATGTTTACCTTCAAGACATCATCCAAATGAAGAGAGTTGGAAAGATTCATGGTTGATCAAGACTAAGTACAGAGAGTGATTCAAGTTGATCAACACACAAAGCGTAGAAGATGTACCGAGAGGGATCAAGTGATCCCATGGTATGGTAAGCATTATCCATTAAGCTTTGTGTACTAACCCAGGGTCTACGTGAGAGTTCTATGTGGGGTTAGGTATGTTTCCATGGGCTTGCGTCAAGAGGAAGATATCATACAACCCATGGAGAGGATGACATCAAGTGGTGATCGTCATCAAGATTGCGGTGTGCAAGTTCAAGTGGAGCATCATGAAGAGATCAAGTGCTTGAAGCTTGCCGTCCATTGTGGTGACAATGGACTTGTGAAGATGTGCCGAAGAGTGGCTCACCCATAGTGGAGTATGGGGGAGCAATCAATTAGTCTTCATCGACCCAACGCAATCAAGAAAGGTGGTCCATCTTGAGGAGGACAAGATCATCATCATCTAGCTCAAGTGGATCATGCGCAAGGCAAAGGTTTGCCCTTGATAGGTTTTCTATTTTACCGGTCTCATGGTGGTAGTTGGGAGACCGGGTTATAGGATCGATTGCCCTACTATCAAGGGGGGCTCTCAAGTTGGTAGCTTGATCGTATCGTTCGTAGAGAGCTCAAACCATTGCATCCTTGCTTCATCTTTCTTGGTTCTTGTTTGGTGTTTCTCTTTGTGAGTTTTAGAGCTTATGGTCATCCTCATGACAAGCTCGAGTTCATCAAAAACGGAGTTCATGTGCATCTTCTAAGATGTTTTCGATGTTGGAGGTTTTGCCGGTTGTTCTCTGTTGGAGGTTTCACTCCTCTATATCTTGGGCATACCTTCCCTGCCACTTCTTACTATAAGCTTGAGTTTGCTCAATTCGGAGCTCTTTTGCAGAAGTTGTGGCAGTTCTGGTTTTCCTGGAGCATCTGTTTTGTTTGGAAGTGGCATTGGATGGAGCCAGCGGTAGTACCGTGGCTTGGAGCGGCAGTACCGCCGAGGGCCACAGGCGGTAGTACCGCTGCTGTAGCGGTAATACCGTCGAGCGCCTCAAGCGGCAATGCCGCACCTGTGCCGCTCTAGTACCGCCACGACTCGGAACATGCAGTTCTGATCGTGTCGGGTTCAACGGCAGTAGCAGCGGCAGTAGGAGCGGTAGTACCGCGCCTACCTCCGCTATTAGTGCCGCTCGAGGGTTCCCTCCTGTTTCTCTCCCAGTGCTCGTGTTAGCTGCTAAGCGCGGTCCCAGCAGTAGTACCACTAGGCCAAGCGGCAGTACCGCCCGTCCACGCAAGCGGTAGTACCACTAGGCCAAGCGGCAGTACCGCCCGTCCACGCAAGCGGTAGTACCTCTCCCTTGAGCGGTAGTACCACCCGCTGCGGGCTGAGAATGGGGATAACAGTTGGATTTTTTCCCTCCTATAAAAGGGGGTCTTCTTCCCCATTGAATCTTATCCCTTGAGCTCGTGTTCGTCCCCCATTGTTGACCTTCTTCGAGCTTGCTATCTCTCAATCCCTCCATGGATTCTTGCTAGTTTTTGGGGGAAAAGAGAGAGGAGATATAGATCCACATTTCCACCAATCACTTTCTCCTCTATGTGAGGGGAACCCCTTGGATCTAGATCTTGGAGTTCTTGGTGTTCTCCTTCTTGTTCTTCCTCTCTTTTTCCTCCATAGCTTTCGTTGCTTTGGTGGGATTTGAGAGTGAGGGACTTGGGCACTCCGTGTGCCCTTGCCATTGCATTTGGTGCATCAGTTTGAGTTCTCCATGGTGATACGTGGAAGTTACAAGTTGAGAAGCTTATTACTCTTGGGTGCTTGGTACCCTAGAGCTTGTTCCTCCCTGGTGCTTGGGCGCCCTAGATGGTTGGTGGTGTTCGGAGCTCAATCTTTGTGGTGTAAAGCTCCGGGCAAGCGTCGGGGTCTCCAATTAGGTTGTGGAGATCGCCCCGAGCAATTTGACGGGTACCGGTGACCGCCCCCAAGGGTTGCCAAAGTGTACGGGTTCGGTGACCGCCCCAAGGGTTGCCATTTGTACGGGTTCGGTGACCACCCTCAAGGGTCCCTTAGTGGAATCACGGCATCTTGCATTGTGCGAGGGCGTGAGGAGATTACGGTGGCCCTGGTGGCTTCTTGGGGAGCATTATGCCTCCACACCGCTCCAAACGGAGATTAGCATCCGCAAGGGTGTGAACTTCGGGATACATCGTCATCTCCGCGTGCCTCGGTTATCTCTTACCCGAGCCCTTTACTTATGCACTTTACTTTGTGATAGCCATATTGTTTCTTGTCATATATCTTGCTATCACTTAGTTGTTTATCTTGCTTAGCATAAGTTGTTGGTGCATATAGGTGAGCCTAGTTGTTTTAGGTTTTGTGCTTGGCAAATTAACCGCTAGGTTTATTCCGCATTTGTTCAAGCCTAAACCGTAATTATTTTAAAGTGCCTATTCATCCCCCTCTAGGCGACATCCACAATCTTTCACTAGCCGCAAGCAGCCGGAAAATGGAAAATAAGATATTATGACCCGACGAGGAGGATGCTCACTGAAGCTTGCGATCCGAACATTCACCGATCCACAACCCGCAATACTACCCCGCACAACCACGCTCAACTCGTGGAGCACGGGATAGGTGCAATCCGCAAGGGAAACCACGAACTCTAACCCACACAACACGATCTAGTCGTGGAGCATGAATTAGGAGCAATTTCTCAAGGAATCACGAGAATAAGGATAACAAGAGCACTCCAATCTCAGGAGGAGTCTATGTCTTTGGTCTTTGATAGAAATGGCAAAAGTCCCCAACGAAGGGAAGAGCTAGCCTATTTATAATCGGGACACCCCCCTGGATAGGTGTGAAATCAAACTAGCTTCTGGAACTAGCTTAGGTATGAAAGAGAACCAGCTTTGGTTTGACTAAATGGCTTAGAGACTTAATGAGGTAGCTTCTGGAAAACTCTCGTTGGAGGTGGTTGGCAGTTCCCGACCAAACATTGTTCACTGGAGTCGAACAATGTTTCCTTCAGCAGCAAACTCGAGTTCTGGAAACCTTTTGCAAGTTGGGATATCCAAACTCGTGAAAAACATTGTTTCGTCAGAATCAGAACAATGTTTCTTCAGCAGACAATTTATTTCTTCATGAACTCGTAACTTTGTTTCTTCGCCATAAAACATTGTTTTGCACGGACTGAAATGTGTTTGGCCTTCTTCGATATTGCACCTGAGTTCAACCAACAACAAAGGAGATGAAAGTTTAGCCATGTGTTCAAGATTATAGTATAAACTTAAGTTAGCATTCACCTGGCAATGTGTTCTTTTGACACGAAATATTATGACTTCTCCTTTGATGACCAAGGATGTATAGATGGTTGTCCTGTCCTCATCATCCTCCCCCTCTTGAAAAGGAGTCATCCTCGACTCTAAGGGTTGAATGGTTTTCCTGTCCTCATCATCCTCCCCTCTTGAAAAGGAGTCATCCTCGACTCTAGCTGGTCATCACACAAAAGAAAATTGGCCAATACAAAGAAACAATGCAAAGATTTTATCAAATGCGTAAGTTTAGCTTTCACCTTTGCAAACTTCGAATGCTTTCTTCGACTTAGCAATTCCTTCCAACTAACATTTCCATGTAGTACAAACTTGTAATCGGGCACATCCATGTTCATATCAAGAAGCATAGCAATGAGATGGGAGAGTGTGTCTACGTACCCTCGTAGACCGAAACCAGAAGCGTATATAACGCGGTTGATGTAGTTGTACTCTTCGCGATCCGATCACGATCCAACCGATCTAGTGTGTCCTCTTGGGGCGCCCCCTCCCCTCTATATATAGGTGGAGGGGCATGGGGAACAGCCCCTCCAAGCCCTAGGGTACAGCTAAGGGAGAGAGGACTTGGACTCCAAGTCCAAATCTATTCCTACTAGGACTCCCTTTTTTTCCTTCCCAAGCCACATGGGCTTTTGAGGACTTGGTACGCCTAGCCCAATAAGACCAGGGCGCCTCCTCTCAGCCCATGCTAGCCCTTGGGTCATGGTGGACCCACTTGTGGACTTCCGGACCCCTCCGGAATACTCCGGAACCTTCTAGAATCTTCACGGTACAATACCGAAAAAACTACACTTTTTTCCGGAACCCAAAATATGACTTCCCATATATAAAACTTTACCTCTCGACCATTCTGAGACTCCTCGTGATGTCTAGGATCTCATCCGGGACTCCGAACAACATTTGGTTACCAATCATCAAATATCTCAATGCTATTCTAGCGTCAATGAACGTTAAGCGTGCAACACCTCTCTGGTCAATAACCAATAGCTGGACCTGGATGCCCATATTGATTCCTACATATTCCACAAAGATCTTTTATCAGTTGAACCATGATGTCAAGGATTCGGTTAATCCCGTATGCAATTCCCTTTGTCCAGCGATATGTTACTTGCCCGAGATTCGATCGTCGGTATCTCCATACCTAGTTCAATCTCGTTACCGGCAAGTCCCTTTACTCGTTTCGTAATACAAGATCCCTTGACTAACCCATTAGTCACATTGCTTGCAAGCCCTTTAAGATGTTGTATTACCGAGAGGGCCCAGAGATATCTCTCCATCATACGGAGTGACAAATCCAGTCTTGATCCATGCCAACCCAACAGATACCTTCGGAGATACCTGTAGAGCACCTTTATGATCACCCAATTACAAAGTGACGTTTGCATACACAGTAATTATTCCTCCGGTGTCAGGGAGTTACACAATCTCATGGTTTAAGGAACAGATACTTGACATGAAGAAAGCTATAGCAAATAAACTAAACGATCTAATGTTAAGCTTACGGTTGGGTCTTGTCCATCACATCATTCTCCTAATGATGTGATCCCATTATCAAATGACAACTCATGTCTATGGTTAGGAGACCTTAACCATCTTTGATCAATGAGCTAGTCTAGTAGAGGCTCACTAGGGACACTGTATTGTCTATGTATTCACACATGTATTTATGTTTTCGGTCAATACAGTTCTAGCATGAATAATAAACATTTATCATGAACAAGGAAATATGATAATAACCAATTTATTATTGCCTCTAGGGCATATTTCCAACAGTCTCCCACTTGCACTAGAGTCAATATTCATAATCTAGTTTACATAGTTATGAATCTAACACCCATGGAGTCTTGGTGTTGATCATGTTTTATTCGTGGAAGAGGTTTAGTCAACGGGTCTGCCACATTCAGATCCGTATCTACTTTGCAAAGTTCTTTGTCTCCATCCTTAACGTAATTACGAATGGAGTTGAAGTGACGCTTGATGTGCTTGGTTCTCTTGTGAAACCTGAGCTCCTTAGCAATGGCAATAGCTCCAGTGTTGTCACAAAAGATAGTCATTGGATCCAATGCACTAGGTATTACACCCAGATCAGATATGAACTCCTTCATCCAGACTCATTCTTGTGCTGCTTCTGAAGCAGCTATATACTCTGCTTCACATGTAGATCCCGCCACAACTCTCTGCTTGGAACTGCACCAACTGACCACTCCACCATTTAATATAAATACGTATCCGGTTTGAGACTTAGAGTTATCCAGATCTGTGTCGAAACTAGCCTCAACGTAACCCTTTACGATGAGCTCTTCATCACCTCCATAAACGAGAAACATGTCCTTAGTCCTTTTCAGGTACTTTAGGATATTCTTGACTGTTGTCCAGTGATCTACTCCTGGATCACTTTGGTACCTCCCTGCCAGACTTATGGCGAGGCACACATCAGGTCTGGTACACATCATGGCATACATTATAGAGCCTATGGCTGAGGCATAGGGAATGACTTTCATCATTTCTCTTTCTTCTGCCGTGGTCGGGCTTTGAGTCTTACTCAACTTCACACCTTGCAATACAGGCAAGAACCCTTTCTTTGACTGATCCATTTTGAACTTCTTCAAAACTTTGTCAAGGTATGTACTTTGTGAAAGCCCTATTAGGCATCTTGATCTATCTCTATAGATTTTGATGCCCGGTATGTAAGCAGCTTCACCGAGGTCTTTCATTGATAAACTCTTATTCAAATATCCTTTTATGCTTTCCAAAAATCTATATCATTTCCAATCAACAATATGTCATCCACATATAATATCAGAAATGCTACAGAGCTCCCACTCACTTTCTTGTAAATACAAGCTTCTCCGTAAGTTTGTATAAAACCAAAAGCTTTGATCACTTCATCAAAGCAAATATTCCAACTCCGAGATGCTTGCACCAGTCCATAGATGGATCGTTGGAGCTTGCATACTTTGGTAGCATCCTTAGGATCGACAAAACCTTCTGGTTGCATCATATACAACTCTTCCTTATGAAACCCGTTAAGGAATGTTGTTTTGACATCCATTTGCCTGATCTCATAATCATAAAATGCGTCAATAGCTAACATAATTCTAACAAACTTAAGCATCGCTACAGGCGAGAAAGTCTCATCATAGTCAACCCCTTGAACTTGTCGGAAACCTTTTTGCGACAAGTCGAGCTTTATAGACGATGACATTACCATCAGCGTCTGTCTTCTTCTTAAATATCTATTTATTCTCAATGGCTTGCCGATCATCGGGCAAGTCCACCAAAGTCCATACTTTGTTCTCATACATGGATCCTATCTCGGATTTCATGGCCTCAAGCCATTTGTTGGAATCCGGGCTCATCATAGCTTCTTCATAATTCGTAGGATCGTCTTTGTCTAACAACATGACTTCCAGGACTGGATTGCCGTACCACTCTGGTGCAGAACGTACCCTGGTCGACCTATGAAGTTCAGTAGTAACTTGATTTGAAGTTTCATGATCATCATCATTAGCTTCCTCTTCAGTTGGTGTAGGTATCATGGGAACTGCTTTCTATGATGTGCTACTTTCCAATTCGAGAGAAGGTACGATTACCTCATCAAGTTCTACTTTCCTCCCACTCACTTCTTTCGAGAGAAACTCCTTCTCTAGAAAGGACCCATTCTTGGCAACAAAGATCTTGCCCTCGGATCTGTGGTAGAAGGTATTCCCAATGGTCTCTTTAGGGTATCCTATGAAGATGCACTTCTCCGCTTTGGGTTCGAGCTTATCAGGCTAAAGCCTCTTGACATAAGCGTTTCATCCCCAAACTTTAAGAAACGACAGCTTAGGTTTCTTGCCAAACCACAACTCATATGATGTTGTCTCAACGGATTTAGACAGTGCCCTATTTAAAGTGAATGCGGCTGTCTCTAATACATAACCCCAAAATGAAAGTGGCAAATCAGTAAGAGACATCATAGAACGCACCATATCCAATAGAGTACGATTACGACATTCGGACACACCATTACGCTGTGGTGTTCCAGGTGCCGTGAGCTGTGAAACAATTCCACATTGTCTTAAATGCATACCAAACTCGTAACTCAAATATTCACCTCCACGATCAGATAATAGAAACTTTATTTTCTTGTTACAATGATTTTCCACTTCACTCTGAAATTCCTTGAACTTTTCAAATGTTTCAGACTTGTATTTTATTAAGTAAATATACCCATATCTACTCAAATCATCTGTGAAGGTAAGAAAATAACGATATCCATCGCGTGCTTCAACACTCGACGGACCACATACGTCAGTATGTATTATTTCCAATAAGTCACTAGCTTGCTCCATTGTTCCGGAGAACGGAGTTTTAGTCATCTTGCCCATGAGGCATGGTTCACATGTCTCAAATGATTCATAATCAAGAGATTCCAAAAGTCCATCAGCATGGAGTTTCTTCATGCGCTTTACACCAATATGACCTAAGTGGCAGTGCCACAAATATGTGGTACCATCAGTATTAACTTTGCATCTTTTGGCATCAATATTATGAATATGTGTATCACTACGATCGAGATTCAACAAGAACAAACCATTCACAAGGGTTGCATGACCATAAAAGATATTACTCATATAAATAGAACAACAATTATTCTCTGACTTAAATGAATAACCGTCTCACAATAAACAAGATCCAGATATAATGTTCATGCTCAACGCAGGCACCAAATAACAATTATTTAGGTTTAAAACTAATCCCGAAGGTAGATGTAGAGGTAGCGTGCTGACGACGATCATATCAACCTTGGAACCATTTCCGACGCGCATCGTCACCTTGTCCTTAGCCAGTATTCGTTTATTCCGCAGCTCATGTTTTGAGTTACAAATATGAGACCGAACTAGTATCAAATACCCAGGCACTACTACGAGCACTAGTAAGGTACACATCAATAACATGTATATCAAATATACCTTTGTTGATGTTGCCAGCCTTCTTATCTGCCAAGTACTTGGGGCAGTTCCGCTTCCAGTGACCATTCCCCTTGCAGTAGAAGCACTCGGTCTCAGGTTTGGGTCCATCCTTGGGTTTCTTCACGGGAGCGGCAACTGTTTTATCGTTCTTATTGAAGTTCCCTTTCTTTCCCTTGCCTTTCTTGAAACTAGTGGTCTTTTTAACCATCAACACTTGATGCTCCTTCTTGATTTCTACCTCTGCGGCTTTAAGCATCGCGAAGAGCTCGGGAAGTGTTTTCTCCATCCCTTGCATATTATAGTTCATCACAAAGCCCTTGTAGCTTGGTGGCAGTGATTGGAGAATTCTGTCAATAACCGAGTCATCTAGAAGATTAAGTCCCAACTGAGTCAAGCGGTTGTGCAACCCAAACATTCTGAGTATATGCTAACTAACAGAATCGTTCTCCTCCATTTTATAGCTAAAGAACTTGTCGGAGATGTCATACCTCTCGACCCGGGCATGAGCTTGAAATACCAATTTCAGCTCCGGGAACATCTCATATGCTCCGTGGTGCTCAAAACGTCTTTGGAGCCCCGGTTCTAAGCTGTGAAGCATGGCACACTGAACTATCGAGTAGTCATCAGAACGTGCCTGCCAGATGTTCACAACATCCACACACGGCGCTGGAGGGGGTGCATCACCTAGCGGTGCATCAAGGACATAAGCCTTCTATGCAGCAATGACGATAATTCTCAAGTTACGGACCCAGTCCGCATAGTTGCTTCCATCATCTTTCAACTTAGCTTTCTCTAGGAACGCATTAAAATTGAGGGGAACTATAGCGCGGGCCATTGATCTACAACACAAATTTTGCAAAGACAATTAAGACTAAGTTCATGATAATTTAGTTCAGTTAATCAAATTACTAATGAACTCCCACTTAAATCAACATCCCTCAAGTTGTCTAAGTGACACATGATCCAAATCAACTAACCCATGTCCGATCATCACGTGAGATGGGGTAGTCATCAATGGTGAACATCTTCATGTTGATCATATCTACTATATGACTCATGTTCGACCTTTCGGCCTCCTGTGTTCCGAGGCCATGTCTGTACATGCTAGGCTTGTCAAGTTTAACTCAAGTATTCTACATGTATAAAACTGGCTTACACCCCTTGTATGCGAATGTAGAGTCTATCACACCCGATCATCATGAGGTGCTTCAAAACGACTAACTTTTGCAACGGTGCATACTCAGGGAGAACATAATTTCTAGAAATTAAGTGAAGGGATCATCTTATAATGCTACCGTCGTTCTAAGCAAAATAAGATGCATAAAAAGGATAAACATCACATGCAATCAATATGTGACATGATATGGCCATTATCATCTCGTGCCTTTGATCTCCACTTCCAAAGCACCGACATGATCTCCATCGTCACCTGCATGACACCATGATCTCCATCATCGTGTCGTCACGTGGTCGTCTCCGCCAACTATTGCTTCTACAACTATTGCTAACGCATAGTGATAAAGTAAATCAATTACATGGCGATTAATAAATTAAAGACAACACTATAGCTCCTATCGGTTGCCGTACTCATCGACATGCAAGTCGTGAACCTATTACAAAACATGATCATCTCATACATCAACATATATCACATCATGTTTTGGCCATACCACATCACAATATGCCCCGCAAAAACAAGTTAGACGTCCTCTACTTTGTTGTTGCAAATTTTACGTGGCTACTATGGGAAACTAGAAAGAACCGTTCTTACCTACGCAAAGCCACAACGGTGATAATCAAGTTGCCTTTTAACCTTCTATAAGGACCGCCTTCGTCAAATTAGATTCAACTAAAGTAGGAGAGACATACACCCGCTAGCCACCTTATGCAAAACAAGTTGCATGTTAGTCGGTGGAACCGGTCTCATGTGCGAGGACATGTAAGGTTGGTCCAAGCCGCTTCATCCCACAACACCGCCGAATCCAAATAAGACAAGAGTGGTAAGCAATTTGAGCATCAACGCCCACAACTCTTTGTGTTCTACTCGTGCATATACATCTACGCATAGACCTAGCTCATGATGCCACTGATGGGGAACGAAGCAAGAAAATAAAAAAAAAATCCTACGAACACCAAAGATCTATCTAGGAGAAGCATAGCAACAAGAGGGGAGAGTGTGTCTACATACCCTCATAGACCAAAAGCAGAAGCGTATATAACACGATTGATGTAGTTGTTGAAAGTGCTAGTTATCGACTAGAGGGGGGTGAATAGGCGATTTTTATGAAAGTCTTCAAGACAGGCAATGTCTTCGAAGACAGACAACCAAAAGCAACCTACACAGTATGCAGTGGAAGATAAACTACACTAGCAATGTCATGGTCTAAGAAATAGTATAGAGTAAACACGAAGACAAACATCAGCTAGGTAGAGTGGATCAGACTAGGAAGACAGTGTGAAGCCAAACAAGCAAACAAACAGAATGTCTTCACACAGTGAAGTCAAATAGAGCAGGCAACCAATGACTTCACGAAGCAAAATTGTATGTAAAGGGAAAAAGATAGAACCAATTGCTTGATGAAGACAAGGATTTGGTAGACCAGTTCCAGTTGCTGTGACAACTGTACGTCTGGTTAGGGAGGCTGAGATTGAACTCAGAAGACCGCGTCTTCACCTTATTCCCCTTGAGCTAAGGACAACTAGTCCTCGCCCAATCACTCTGGTAAGTCTTCAAGGTAGACTTCCAAACCTTTACAGACTTCGTTCACCGATGATCCACAATGACTCTTGGATCCTCAGAACGCGGCACCTAACCGACTGGAAGATGCGCAGTCTTCAAGTGTAATAAGTCTTCAGATCACACGGACAGAAAGACTTCAGTGATGCCAACCTCTCTTTGGGCTCTGGGTGTTTTTGGGCTTTGTCCTCACAAGGTTTCTCTCTCAAAGGCTTCGGAGGTGGGTTGCTCTCAAACAACAAAAGCCGTGCACTAACTCTGAGCAGCCTCCAATTTATGGTGAAGGGGGTGGGCTATTTATAGCCAGGAAGCAACCCGACATGCTTTGTCCGAAATGACCCTGGGTCACTAAGGAACCGACACGTGTCCAATGGTCGGATTTCAAACACACGCGGCAGCTTGACTTGGGCTACAAGCAAAGCTGACTCATACAACTCTGGATAAGATTTACTCTCATTGTCTTCACTCAAAGACATAGGATTTGGGTTGAGCATCACATCAGCTCTCTGACTCTGTTCACTTGGACCCCACTTAACAGTTCGGTGGTTCCTATGACTCAAGAAATAATAAAATGAAACTACGAATGAAATTATGTCTTCACACTCCATTGTCTTCAAGTGAATGTCTTCACACGTCATTATCTTCGACGTGAATGTCTTCACGAACCACCATTGTCTTCAATGTCTTCATACATTTTTAGGGGTCATCTCTGGTAGGTAAACCGAATCAATGAGGGACTTCTACCTGTGTTATCCTACAATTCTCACAAACACATTAGTCCCTCAACCACATTTGTCGTCAATACTCCAAAACCAACTAGGGGTGGCACTAGATGCACTTACAATCTCCCCCTTTTTGGTGATTGATGACAAACTGGTTGAAGTTTTCAATGGGGATAAAAATATGTGAAAGTTAAAGAACGCGGTTATTGGCTTCATGAATTGAAAGGGCTTCCCCTGAAGATGTGCATATAAATAATTTGCCTTTGAATGCAAATGCACATGGCAGGTTCTGATTTGTGGAGATCTCCTCCAATTCATGAATGTATTGAAGATGATGACATGCACAATGAAAAATGGGCGTCTGCAGAATGACTTCATGCGGTATTTATCATCGCAATAAAAGGTAGCAACAAAATGTAGCAGATGACCATTAAGACTTAAGTGTTACAACTCAAAACCAACAGTTCCAGAACGAGAGGTGCAAAACTTAACAAAAATAAGCACCCGACTCATATAGACCCGCTTGAAGACTATCAACCCATATGCTTCTCCCCCTTTTGTCAGGAATGACCAAAAAGGAGTGAAGACATAGAGTGTCTAAACGTTCCCATGAGGTTTTGGTGAAGATGTTGGATCAGCAGGGTCAACGTTGGATTTGGGCGGTGCAGAAGGGCCTGATGCAGAATCGTGATGCAGTGAAGCCATAGCTGGTGAAGTGGCGTCGTCCTCCTCATCAATGACTCGAGCAACAATAGTTGGAGCCAAAGATGAGTAGTCAGAATCTTCAATGGACAGGGTAGGATGCCAATTTGCTGATTGTGGAGGCCTGGAGTCAAACTTGAATCTTTCAGTGAAGCCATCTGCAGTGAGTTCATCTTCAGAGCATAGCCGAGTGAGGCTCTTCCAGGAACATCGACAGGCTTCATGAGCAACAAAGAAATTCTTGGTGGAGAGGTTTCGAATGCGATTGACATCCACAAGAAGACTTTGCATCTGACGCTTCATCAAGTCATGATTCCTATCCTACTTCTGATGGAGAGAAACAAGAAGGTCTCTGTTATTTAGGACTCGTGCACGCTTCTGAGGCCTTTGAGGTACTGCACTTGTGGTTGCATCAGTATTTGCATCATGCGGTAGCCGAAGTTGACCAACAAGTGAAGCAGCAGCAGGAGGATTAGGCACATGAATGGCCTCAACAGGTGCAGAGAAGCCTTGAAAGGCAGCATTGTCTTCACGAACTGGTGCCTTGGCAGGTTCGGGATAGATGGCTTCATGAGACATATCAACTTCAGGCAGAAAGACAACATGATTGCACGCTGAATCTTGATAGTTGATGGTGGAGTGAAGCCTTATCAGTCGCATAACCCATGGTGCATAGAATTTGAGACCAAAAAGATCGATGCCTAAAGCTGCCAGCTGACGGATGAAAAAAATCTTGAGTATTGAAACAGATGCCATTCAAAATGTAGAAGACCAATGTCTTCATGGTGCCTTCAAGCTTCGCAGAAGAGGAGTGACCTTTGATTGGCCATAGAGTATGCCTCAGAATATGATATATGGTGCGGGGCAAGTACTCGAGGTCATTGACAAGGAATTCCTTGGGGTACTCGGCTTCTACTGGCAATGGCTTCATCATGCTTAGCATTTGACTCATGTTCGGCTCTGGCTTCTTGAAGATGCTTTCAAGTTCTTGTTCGAAGCACTGACAACCTGGTTCATAGAGGTCACCAGGAGTGGGCAAGGGAGTAAGCTCAATGATATCATGAGCTTTGGCTTCATGATGTACATCACCTGACATCCACTCAAGGATCCATGTCTTCGGATCCTTGTTGTAGCCTGAGATATGAAGGGTGGCATAAAATTGAAGCAAGAGCTCTTCATTCCAGTGCTCCTTGTCAACAACAAAGGGGAGCAAGCCATTTTCTCGAAAGCAATCAAGGGCTTCTTCAAGGCAAGGCAGTCCAGCAATGGCATCACAACACAGACGCTTGTGTGGGAAGATTCTGTCCTGGTTGAATAAGATGCATGAGTAATGCTTCTTTGCTGATGACCCCAGAACCTGTCAGATGATATCTTGGGCTTCTTGGCCTTGTCAAAGAATTTGTTGTGCTCTCTGAAGCTTAATGCATTGAAGGAGCTCTGAGTGGTGACAGTACTTGGAAGCCTTGGCAATCTGTGCTTGGGCTTCTGCGTCTGAGGCTTTTGCTCGATATGGTAGTCATATTGAGGACCAGGAGCTTCTGGGGGTGTCATAATGGCCATCTAACACTGATCAGTTCACCTACACGATAGGCCCTTGCCATAGTGTGTGGGATAGGTGGAGCAGCAGAACATCTGAGGTGAATGGCTGAATCTCTTCTGTGGCATCAGGGGGCTTCAAGCTGCGCATTGTCTTCAGCCATGACAATGTCATTGGCTTCAGTATGAGTGGTAGCAGCAGCATCCGCAGTAGCTTCAGAGGCTTCAAGTACTGGGGGTCAGGCATAATCACATCAGAAATCACACTTGGTTCAGTAGGGGGAATAACTTCTCTTTCTTCTTCTCTTTCCTCGGCTGATGCAACCGGAATATCTTCAGCCTCTTTGGCTTCAGAATCTTGAGCAGTTTCTGAGGAGATGGCTTCAGGGAACACTTGAAGTGCTACTGAGCTTATGGCATGCACATCCTCTTCAGGAATGCTGGACAAGGAGACCGTTGGCCTTGGGCCTCGGTGAAGCCTTTGAAAAGAGGGCTATGCCTGCGGTGAGGGAGTAGTCTTCTCCATCTCTTCAGGGGTTTCTTGGGGAGTCTCAAGCACTAGAGTAGTGACGAGCTGGTGGAGTGCGCGGAATGACCTCATGGAGTGGGGTGTTGGGGTGTTGCTCATCCCAGAAATCATCTTGAGTAATTGGCATCGTGGGACCGCCAATACTAATCTGTTCACTGCTCGTGGGAGCAGGCGATGATACCGGTTTTGGCACGATCTGGGGAACTTGAGGAAGGACTTCATCATCATCAACATTGTCTTCATGACCAATGTCTTTAGCTGCGATGGTGTCAGCAGCTGGGATCTCTTAAGATTCATGAGCCTCTGTGTTAGTAGGCTCATGCACAACAAGACGACGCTCGCGGTTGGAGGAGGCTAGTAAGGCAACTGAGATAGGCTTGACAATCAGCGGCTCTAGAGGAGCAGATGAGTCATTTGGTGATTGGTCCTTTCTTGAAGTCTTTGAAGACTTTGTCTTCAGCTTCTTCTGAGACGGGGCGGCATCAGAGGCTTCTTGATGCTTGCGCTTCTTGGCTTCGGCCTCTGCCAGCTTTTTCTTCTTCCTTTTGGAAGTAGTTGATGGAACCTTAGGCTTCGAGCCAGTCATGTTGGCAGGGAAGACAATGCTTGTCCTTTCCTGCCTTGGAGCCTCAGCATCAGCTTGTGTTGGCTTCTTCTTCTTAGCAGCCAACTTGGGGTCAATGCCTGGACGCCCAAGTGCTTTTCTCTTCAAGGCTTCATTGTGAGCCTGAACACATTTCTCAGCATAATATTTGAGACGCTCTCGGGAGCCCTTGGCTTCATCAAGACGCTTATGGAACTCAGACTTGAGATCTGCCATCATCTTCTTGAAGTTCTGAACAACAGTGACACTAAGCTTGGCCATGTGCTTCTTGGAGACAACCTTTTCATGGTCAATCTTGTTTTTCTGCTCAATGACCTTTTGAGCAATGGAAAGCTCTTTTGCAATGCAGCCTTGGAACGTCACATTGATGCCAATGGGAAGCTGCAGATCATCAATGGTAAGGGAAGTGTCTTCAAACCATTCATCAATAAAATTGTTCAAAATATCAGCATCAAACAGAGGCAAATCTTTGAAGATTGCAGCCTCCTGTTTGCTCTTGATTAGCAACTCAAGGGCATCATCAGCGAGATCTTGATCACTGGATAGATCTATTACATCTTCATCATGGCACGGGATGCTTGCTGGAGTAAGGCCTTGCCCTGAGATCTTCTTAGTCTTCATAGAAGTATGAGACAAGTCTTCAGACTGCACACTGGATTCAGGAGGTGCAGATTTCAATGGCTTCACTCTTGAAGCTTTTGGTGCAGCAGTAGTCTTTGAAGCCTTTGACTTCTTCAGTGGCTTTGGGGGCTCTGGAGCTGCAGTTTGTTCCTCATCTTCAGCAGCATCTGCAATGCTGGCCCTCTATTCTGCACAATATGCTAGAAATGAGTTGAAGTCATCGAATGGGCCAATGATATTCGGTTTGGCCTCACGGCTGCCATCGGGCCTCGGTGCAGCTGGACCTGGGTTGAAATCAATCCCGAAGTCCTTCTTGTTTTGAAGTGCTGAAGCTTTTGCAAATTGGAGATTGGCTTCAAACAGATCATCCTCATGACACCATCAAAGACTAGATGGGTCGGCATTCTCTGGCATTGGTCCTCTGACCATACAAGGAAAGAAGCCTCTCTGAATGGCTTCAACCTTGGTCTTTGGGTGTAGTTTTCTATACACAATGTCAGCCCAGGGTGGCCTCACAGCATTCTTATCTGCGTACTCTGGAGTCACAAAGTGGTACAGAAACCACTGCTCTGCCCAATACCTTCGAATCCATTGGAAGCGAGATTTGCACTCACCATAGGTCTCTTCAGGATCAGACTTGTACATTTCATAGAGATCTGGTGGCAGGTCCTTTGCAGTGTTATCACAGTGTTGTCTTCCACCTTTCTTTGTAGATTTACCACTGGCCATTGGCTTCACAAGGCTGATTGGCTTCACAGAAGTGTTAGGCTTCACTCTGCTGGTCAGACAAGAATTGGCTTCAGGTGATTCAATATGATGTTGTAAGAATTCTACAAATGAATGCAGACTATGAGAACCAAGTGACTCGCCCACGGACATGTACCTGTGACAGCATTAGAGATGCGAGGGAAGGGGAAGAGGTCATATGCATTCTCAGAGGATTTTGAAGATAAATCAGTTTGAAGACATTGACCTCATAGTGCGAAGACATTAACTTATCGATGCAAGTTGGTTCCAGATTTGTACGAATCCATGAATAAGTACAAGTGAGGAATCTAACTAGTTGTGAAGCATAAGTGAAAGTACTTGTAAGTTATGAGATGCAGAATATGAGAGATCCAGATTTGGAAGTGAAGAAACAACTTTCTGAAGATATAGGAAGTGTTAACAGATCAAACATGTGGTAAGAATAGACTTTTAATTACCGCTCACGAATAGACGAAGAACTGCTAGACGAGGTGGGATGGAGGCCGAGCAGTTCGATCTTCCGCGCCCTAACTTGGTGGTGGAAGACACCTATGGCGGCGGCGGGAGGAAGATGTCCGCGGCCGGCGTGACGACAACGACGGAGAAGTCGCGGTAGCGAAGCGCTTCGTCTCCGGCGACGATGGAAGCTAGCGACGGCGCTAGGGTTTGAGCGAGACGGCGAGGGGAGTAAGTTTTAATGACCGCAGGGGGCTGGGTATTTATAAGGAAGGGAGCGGTTGAGTGAATTTACTCAGCTGCCCTTGGCGGTTCACATCTGAGGGACACGTGGCATGCATGCAACAACTTAAATGTTGTGCCACGACCCCACGCGTGCCCGGTTTGTCGAGTGGTCGTTCTGGCTTCTCCGGATTCAGGCAAAGGGATAAGGATATTAAAAGCATTTTAAATGTTTGTCTCTTCATCTTCGACTGACAAGTACACAGTGAAGACAATCGACACGTGTCAACAGAATGCATACGGAGATTTAGAGAGAGTAGGAGAGATAAGCACAGATGGGGTTAGGGTCCGATCACATTCACTTAGTGCAGAAAATGGCAACTTGAAGACATAGCTATAAGTGAATGCTATAGAGGACAGAACATATATATATATATATATATATATATATATATATATATATATATATATATATAGATAAATGAAGATCAAATCAAACATTGTGAAGATAAATCATGAAGATAAACCAATGTTGAAGACAAATCAATTTTGAAGATAATGCAATATGACGCCAAACATAAATCTTCAACAAAGGTTTGTGGTGGCGTTACCCACCGTATAGGAAGTATTAGACCCAGACACGACACACAATTATCGTGGCGCTCCGGAGTCAATTTCCGCATAATGTATTCACACTTAGAGTGTATGTCTTCATGAATTGAAGACATACGTTACTTTGTGTGTTGCGCACCTAAGTCATCAATATGCATAAGCGTTAGGATGTGTGTCCATTCACAGGACATTCGAGGATTCTAAGATATTTAGCTCACACCGCAGCTTGCAAAACCTTTTCTCATCGAAGGGCTTTGTGAGGATATCTGCCAATTGCTCTTCAGTGTTGACGTGAATGATATCAATGTCTTCCTTCAACACATGGTCTCTGAGAAAGTGATGACGGATCTAAATGTGCTTTGTCTTCGAGTGTTGAACTAGATTATGAGCAATCTTGATGGTGTTTTCATTGTCGCAGTAGAGGGGCACATTCTTCATGTTGATGCCATAGTCCTTGAGGGTTTGCTTCATCCAGAGAAATTGAGTGCAGCAAGATCCAGCAGCAATGTATTCAGATTCAGCGGTCGAGAGTGATACACAGTTCTGCTTCTTTGAAGACCAACAAATAAGAGATCGTCAAAGAAAATGGCATGTGCCTGATGTAGACTTGCGATCAACCTTGTCACCAGCATAATCAGCATCTGAGAATCCAAC
Organism: Thinopyrum elongatum; assembly: GCA_011799875.1. Taxonomy (NCBI): domain Eukaryota; kingdom Viridiplantae; phylum Streptophyta; class Magnoliopsida; order Poales; family Poaceae; genus Thinopyrum; species Thinopyrum elongatum. Next base: position 444,570,755 of record CM022298.1, on the reverse strand, counting down.
TTGATCAAACTCTGAGCCATTTGGATACCATAATCCTAGCGATGAGGTGTGAGCGAAATATCGAAGTATTCGCTTCACGGCGAGGTGATGCGACTCCTTTGGTGCCGCTTGGAACCGAGAACACATGCAAACGCTAAGCATTATATCTGGCCTAGATGCACATAAGTACAATAAAGAACCAATCATGGAGCGGTATACCTTTTGATCGAACCCTTTACCATTGTCGTCCGGGCCCAATTGGCCTTTGGTTGGCATTGGCGTCGTGTACCCTTTGCAGTCTTGCATTCCAAACTTCTTCAGGCAATCTTTGAGGTACTTTTCTTGTGATATGAAGATGCCATTTCTCTGTTGACGAATTTGAAGACCAAGGAAGAATTTCAGCTTCCCCATCATGGACATTTGATATTGCTCTTGCATCATATGCCCGAACTCACCGTTGTATCTTTTGTCAGTGCAGCCGAAGATAATGTCATCCACATAGATTTGGCATACAAACAGTTCTCCATCATATGTCTTCATGAAGAGAGTGGGATCTAAGGAACCAGGTTTGAAGCCTTTGCTCTTCAGGAAGTCTTTGAGTGTGTCATACCAAGCTCCAGGTGCTTGTTTGAGGCCATACAGTGCCTTGTTGAGCCTGTATACCATATCAGGATGCTTTGGATCTTCAAAACCAGGTGGTTGAGCTACATATACTTCTTCTTCAATTTTGCCGCTGAGAAAGGCACTCTTCACATCCATTTGATACAGGAGGATGTTGTTGTGGTTAGCATAGGCTAGTAGTATGCGAATAGCTTCAAGCCTAGCCACAGGAGCAAAGGTTTCATCGAAGTCAATTCCTTCCACTTGTGTGTAACCTTGAGCAATGAGACAAGCTTTGTTTCTGACAATTTGACCATGTTCATCTTGTTTGTTGTGATAGATCCATTTGGTGCCAATAATATTGTGCTTGCGAGGATCAGGACGCTTGACTAGCTCCCAACCATTGTGTAACACCCCCTTGTAATAAACTCTGTGACACTCTGATAAAACTGCCAAGTCATGATCATTTGCAGTGCCAAGTCATAAGGGTTAATGATCCAATTCAAATTCACATATGAAAATCAACTCAAATTCAAAAGTGAAATATAAAGTTGTTCAAACTCTGTTGGGAAAATGTTCATTAAATGGCCAATAATCCAGGAACATTTCTAAAACCAATGTCAAAATATTTGGAGTTGGACAAGTGACTCTAACAAGATGAAACAGCCCCAAAAATAGAATATTTGATATGTTTAAAATCATATCAAATCCCAACAAACTTCAATTCTGTCCAAACCAATTTTTGGCAGTGCTAGATATTGCAACATATTTATGTGGCATAACTCACTGTTTTACAAAAGACATTAAGTGGCCTAATCATTTCGCAACAGAAAAGAAAAGAGAAAAGGAAAAGAAATAAAAGAAAAAGACTAAAGCTGGACTGGACCAAGTGCACAGTGCATTGGCCCAGCCCAGCTGGCCCATCCCCTTCTCTCTCCCTCGCCGTGTCAACCTCCCTGTGGACGAGCGCGCGCGCGCCGGCGAGACGCCGACAGCGCGACGCCGCGGGCGCCGCGAGGGGATAAGGGAGAGGCCCGTGCGTCTCCCCTGGCTCTCCTCGCCACTTTCCCCACTCCTCTCTCTCGCTCCGCCCGTCTTCCCCTCCAGATCCAGAGAGGCCGAGCGCCAGCCTCGCCGCCGTTCGCCTCCGTCGCGGCCACCGTCATCCCCGGGGCACGCCGAGCTGTCCACCGTCTCCGCCGTCCTCGACTACGCCGCCCCGAGCGATTCGGTGGAGCCGAGGAGCCCCTGAGACGCCGAGCCGCACCGCCCCCTTCTTCTCGGACTCCGGCGAGAACCGGCGAATCCAGCCGCTCCGCGCCTGCCCCGAGCAGGCTCTGAACGGCTACCACCGCTGTGAGCCTCTCCTTCCCTCCCTGCTTCTTCTCCTCGTCGTTCCCGAGCTGTAGACGCCGCCCCGTTCACGCCCGAGCTCACCGTCACGCGACCTCGTCGCCGGCGTGGCCACGGTGACCAAATGGTCCCGTGCGCGCCACCATCACACTCACCGCGGCGAGTAGACCCCGCCTAGCCTTTTCTTTCACTTGTTTGCGCGCTGGGTTGCCGTTTCCGTCGCTCGCCCGAGCACCTCGCCGCCGATGTCGTCGCCGCCGTCGCATTAGGCCACCCCGAGCTGCTCCGGCACCGTAGATCGACGCGGGATGGAGTTGCCGTTCGAACGCGCCTTTCCGTGCGTGAAATGGCTGTCTGTAGCCGAGTTCCGGCGAGTCCCGTGCGTCGCCGCCGTGATTTCTGGTCGCCGGCGTCGTTCCGGCGCCGGCGCCGACGTGGCCGCCACATGGGTCGCCCTGGGTCACTGACCCGTGGGCCCCAGGGGCCCGACCGGCCAGCTGACCGGTCAGCCCTGCTGACTGGACCGGCCCAGTCGCTGACACGTGGGCCCCACCTCCCTGTTAATCTAATTAAAATGTTTTAGAAATAAAAATAAACTAATTACCCTAATGAGTCTATGACATGTGGGACCAGAAGCCTAATTAGCTAATTAGATTAGTTTAACTCACTGTTTAGGTAAACAGAGGCTGACATGTGGGTCCCACTGGACCCACATGTCATATTTGACTTAGTCAGCCGACTGTTGACTTGCTGACGTCAGCAACGCGTCATGCTGACGTCATAATTCATTTTCTGATAAATAAAATAATTCCAGAAATTCAAATAATCTTTAAAAATTAATAACTTTTAAACCGTAGCTCGGATCGAAAAAGTTAAAACATGAAAGTTGCTCAGAACGACGAGACGAGTCTGATCGTGCCGTCTGTTTCTCCATCGGAACCTCCTACGTAGAAGAACTCGTAACTCCGGACCCGAATCCGGCAGATGAATAGTGCACACACGTCGGATATTAAATCCCAGAATAATTCTAAAAATAACTAAAATGACTTAGATGCATAATTAGGCAACCCTGCACTGCATCATAGCATCACACGCACCGTATTGCATCTGTTTGCATTATGTTTACCTGTTTCTTCCCCCTCTTCTCTCTCGGTAGACCCCGACGTTGACGTAGCTCCCGAGGCACACGCCGCACAGGAGTACGACTACGTCCCCGACGATACTACTGAAGACCTTGCCCTTGCCCCCGAGCAAACAGGCAAGCACCCCCATTTTGAGCATGCCTATATCGCCTACTCTCTTCTCTCTTATGCTTGCATTAGAACTGCTACTGCTACTGTTTTCCTATATCTGCTGCATAGCCTGATTATTGTACCCTGCTTTGTTACCTTACTGGTTATCCTAGACTGATTATTATAGGCTGGGTAGAGACACGACAGAGACCTCCACTTGATCCCGACTGCCCTGCTGGATATCAGAAGACCCGATCATCGGGATTGAGGACCAGACCCTGGCACCGCACATCACTACCCCTTAGTTGCCGACACTGCTAGGTTACCGTCGAGTGCCGAGGGTGATACCTCGTTAGCACTTCTGATGTTAACCTTGTAGGTTAGTTACTCGGTCGTGGTAAGCGAGGGTGATTCCTCCTACACCACCCCCGATAACGACATCGTCGCGCAACCTCTCAAGTGTGGACCTCGAGGGTGATTCCTCCTTCGTTCACCTTGATGATAACATCGAGCGGGAACTCCATCGAGGGTGATTCCTCATGGTTCCCTTCGGTGTCCGACACACAGTTACCTTGGATATTATGACTTGACTATGAACCACGATACTAAAGACGGGTCGGCCCTGAGGGGTACCCGCGCGAGCTTATTGCGAAGTGATGTGGAGTCGGGTTGACCTGGATGGTGCCCGCGAGATAACTACGAGGCGTGGCCGGGCATTCTTAGCCCTTGCCGCAAGTCCTCGAGACGGGGCGACGGGGTCACATCGATCGTGAGTCTCTGCTCGTTTCCGCGCGCTCCTAATCCACTACGGTTTGGATATTTGATCCGAGGGGCCTCTGGCCCGATAGCACTAACCATCACATGGGCATAGTATGGGCGTTCTGCGTCGTATACTTCAGCCGAAGCTTAATGGACGTCAGCGACTGAGCGGCGCGCGCTGGATTGGACTGGATACGCAACCGCGCTTGTATTAAGGGGTTGCTAGGTCTGCTTCCGGCCGCCCACGCAACGCGCAGGAGTTCCCGGGGCAATGGCCCAAGACCCCTGGGGGCATAGGTTAGTCCGGCGTGCTGACCTCTCTGTTAAGTATTTGGTCGGGTTGCGGCGTGTTGCTTAGCCGAGGCCGAGCATGACCCAGAAAAGTGTGTCCGGCCGGAGTTAAGCGAGCGTGGTGGGTAAGTTGGTGCACCCCTGCAGGGAAGAAACTTCTATCGATAGCCTGTCCTACGGTAACGGACACTCGGAGTTGTATCCCGATCGGTACAACTAGAACATGTGATGAGAATTGGATAGTACGGCTCTGGGATTGCTTTCTCGCAGGGAGTCGAGAAAGGATCTCAGGTCGAGGTTGATGATACTACTACTACTTTACTTATGTAATCTGCTCTCTCCTCATGCTGAAAGACTGCTGAAGATTGTTGAAGATGCTAGTCTTCGATAGGACTAGGCTTTCCCCCTCTACTCTGGCATTTCTGCAGCCCAGTCCACATATACAGCCATTCCTTTGACAATGATGCATATGTAGTGTAGATCCTTGCTTGCTGAGTACTTCGGATGAGTACTCACGTTTGCTTTATTTTCTTTTTCCCCCATTTTCCATTTGATGCCACCAGACGACGGAGCCCCTGAGCCAGAAGCCCCAGCCGACGACCAGTACTACTACCCGCCTGGCGAGTACTACTACTACGAGGAGCCGTTCGACGACCAGGAGTAGGATCGGAGGGTCCAGGGCAGGAGGCCTACGCCTTTCGATCGTAGTATTTTATTTTACCCCGCCTCTGTGAAGGCCTAATTCTCTCTATGTAATATATTTGTACCCAGATATCTAATGCTTCCGCTGACGCTTGTATGCCATCGAGCTATGTATTCGAGCCCTCGAGGCCCTGGCTTGTAATATTAAGCTTGTATGACTTTATTTTATGTTTTAGAGTTGTGTTGTGATATCTTCAAGTGAGTCCTTAGGCTTGATCGTGCGCATTTGCGTGTATGATTAGTGCACGATTAAGCCGGGGTCGTCACAGGTTGGTATCAGAGCCGACTGCCTCTAGGAGTCCCCCCTTTCCAACTCTTTGGCCGAAGTTGAGTCTAGTGGTCAAAAACTGTTTTACTAACTTGGCTGTGTGGCTTACGGGCCCACGTCGCCAACTGGGTGGTATTAGGATCTTTTATTCCTCGTCTTTACTCTGGGATTCTAATATCTCATCTATTCGGGTTTAATAAAATTTACTAACACTGACATTTAGGTTCTCGTTAATTCTATCCACCCGGAGAGCTGGATTCAGTGCGATTTCCTTGACGTTGATCTGATTAGTCTGATAATCATTTTCCTTTCCATTGTTTTGTTTAACCTTTCCTTCCGAGATCGGTTATATTTCTCATTGTCTTATGACAACCCTGAACCTTTCTGTTTCAGATGGATCGGCTATTTCCACCGCGGCCTACGACCCAGTTAGTGCTTCGCACTTGGGCTCGTGATGCCCCTGGATTTCCAGCTGTTCTGATCGCCCTCCTGAGTAGACTGGGTTACCGCTGGTATCCCGAGTACATGGTCTATGAGGTTTACCGTGAGTTCAACCAGGAACAGTACTATGTTGAAGTTCGGATTTATGATCAGCAGAATAACTCAGACACCGAGCTACACCTTTTTCATGGATTAGGCGTGACGATTGAGATGGCAGTACATGATGCCGCCTACTCTGCTGTCGCACGTCTCCGAGGAGAGCACAATGCTAACTTGGATGATACTGTGTTTCGGTACATTCCGTATGCACCTGTTGGAGATGCTACTGGATTTTACACAGCTATCTGTGCCCCGTACGAGTCTCGACGCTACGACCCGCAGGTTCTGATTCAGTGCACTCAGGCTCTGGATCGCACTGTTCGGGCTCTGGCCGTCGAGTTGTTCGCTACTCGAGCACGCTACTACGAGGCAATGACACAGTTGTTACCAGCTGTTCGTGCAGGGATACATCCGGAGGATATTCTTTACCCACGCAGGACCGAGATGCCGCCAGGTATTGATTGGCCTGCAGTGGGAGGTCACACGCCTGCACGTGGACCTCTTCTTACAGTTCGAGACCGGGTTCTGCATCAGAGTGCACATGGAGCACAGGATCCTGCCGCGACGAACATTCGTCGTCCGCACTTGCAGTTAACCCGGAGCGAGTTCAGGCTATTCCTGACTGGACCCCTCCGAAGAATGTCAAGCAAGTCAGAAGTTTCCTTGGGCTTGCAAGTTATTGTCGCCGATTCATCAAAAATTTCTCCAAGATTGCCAAGCCCCTAACTAATCTGCTTCACAAAGGCGTTAAGTTTGAGTGGACAGACAAATGTCAGGAAAGCTTCCAGACCCTCAAGGACAAGCTGACTTCTGCTCCAGTCCTTGCTCCTCCAGACTCCCGCAAAGATTTTGTGATCTTCTGCGACGCCTCTCGCCAAGGACTAGGTTGTGTCCTAATGCAAGAGCGAAGAGTTATTGCTTATGCTTCGCGACAACTGCATCCACATGAAGAGAATTACCCAGTGCATGACCTCGAACTTGCTGCTGTCATTTATGCTTTGAAGCAGTGGCGTCATTACCTCCTTGGTAATCGGTGTGAGATTTACACCGATCATCAGAGCTTGAAGTACTTGTTCACTCAACCGGAACTTAATCTTCGTCAGCAGCGTTGGTTGGAAACAATCACCGATTATGACTGTGGAATTTCATACACTCCCGGCAAAGCTAATGTGATGGCTGATGCTTTGAGCCGCAAGTCCTACTGTAGCAACCTCATGGTAAAGCAAGCTCAACCCCAGCTATATGAAGAATTGCGCAAGCTGAATCTCTGCATTATTCTGCAAGGTTCTCTTAATAACCTTGTGATACAGTCAGATCTTGAGAAAGCTGTCAAGATTGCGCAAGCTAAAGATGCTGAAATTGGTCTAATGACGAAAGAGCTTCACCTCCAAAAGTACAAGGATTTCTCGATTGCTGAAGATGGAACCTTGTACTTCCGAGACCGCATCGTAGTACCTCGCTTCGAGCTGATGACTGACAAAGTCATGAAGGAGGCCCATGATACACCACTGTCTATCCATCCGGGTAGTACCAAGATGTATCGAGATCTTCGTCAAAGGTACTGGTGGTCTAGGATGAAGCAGGATATTGCTCGTTATGTTGCCGAGTGTGACGTTTGTCGTCGCGTGAAGGCAGAACATCAGAAACCTGCTGGAATTCTGCAACCGCTCCCTATTCCTCTATGGAAGTGGGATAAAGTGCAAATGGACTTCATTACTGGTCTTCCCAAGTCTCAGAAGGGTCACGATGCCATTCTTGTCGTCGTCGACCAACTCTCCAAGGTTGCACACTTTCTGCCAGTTAAGGAGACTATTACTGCTAGTCAGTTAGCAGAGCTATATATCTCCAGAATTGTTTCACTCCATGGTATTCCCAAGGAAATCAGTTCAGACCATGGCAGCATTTTCACTGGCCATTTCTGGGAAAGTTTCCAGAAAGCAATGGGAACTCATATTACCTGGAGTTCAGCTTATCATCCCCAATCTCAAGGCCAAGTTGAGCGCGTTAATCAAGTGCTTGAAGACATGCTACGAGCCTGTGTTATATCCTTCGGTAAGAAATGGGAGGAATCTCTCCCGTATGCCGAGTTCTCTTATAACAACAGTTATCAAGCCAGCTTAAAAATGGCCCCATTTGAGGTTCTTTATGGACGTAAATGTCGAACCCCTCTGAATTGGTCAGAAACTGGGGAACGACCTCTTGTTGGACCGGACATTATTCAGCATGCCGAAGAACAAGTCCGAATTGTACGGGAGAATCTCAAAGCAGCTCAAGACCGTCAGAAGAGTAATTGTGATCGCAAGCGATGGGGTGTGATCTATCAACCTGGTGATCAAGCCTATCTTCGTGTCACTCCAATGAAGGGCACCCGTCGTTTCGGAATCAAGGGCAAGCTAGCTCCTCGCTATATTGGTCCTTTCCGCATCGTGGCTAGACGGGGACAGGTGGCATATAAATTGGAGTTGCCACCGCAATTCTCCCATATTCATGATGTCTTCCACGTGTCGCAACTCCGTAAGTGCTTCAAGGAATCCCCGCATCGTGCAGTGGATCATGAGATGCTCGAGCTACAAGATGATCTTTCCTATAAGGAGCATCCGATCCGCATCCTCGACGAAGCTGAGCGCCGTACTCGTCAGAAGACGACCAAGTTCCTAAAAGTGCAATGGTCGAATCATACTGAAGATGAAGCCACTTGGGAACGCGAGGATCATCTTCGGGAAGAATATCCCGGACTTTTTCCTTCTACCTCCTAAATTCTCGGGACGAGAATTTCTTTTAGAGGAGGAGAACTTGTAACACCCCCTTGTAATAAACTCTGTGACACTCTGATAAAACTGCCAAGTCATGATCATTTGCAGTGCCAAGTCATAAGGGTTAATGATCCAATTCAAATTCACATATGAAAATCAACTCAAATTCAAAAGTGAAATATAAAGTTGTTCAAACTCTGTTGGGAAAATGTTCATTAAATGGCCAATAATCCAGGAACATTTCTAAAACCAATATCAAAATATTTGGAGTTGGACAAGTGACTCTAACAAGATGAAACAGCCCCAAAAATAGAATATTTGATATGTTTAAAATCATATCAAATCCCAACAAACTTCAATTCTGTCCAAACCAATTTTTGGCAGTGCTAGATATTGCAACATATTTATGTGGCATAACTCACTGTTTTACAAAAGACATTAAGTGGCCTAATCATTTCGCAACAGAAAAGAAAAGAGAAAAGGAAAAGAAATAAAAGAAAAAGACTAAAGATGGACTGGACCAAGTGCACAGTGCATTGGCCCAGCCCAGCTGGCCCATCCCCTTCTCTCTCCCTCGCCGTGTCAACCTCCCTGTGGACGAGCGCGCGCGCGCCGGCGAGACGCCAACAGCGCGACGCCGCGGGCGCCGCGAGGGGATAAGGGAGAGGCCCGTGCGTCTCCCCTGGCTCTCCTCGCCACTTTCCCCACTCCTCTCTCTCGCTCCGCCCGTCTTCCCCTCCAGATCCAGAGAGGCCGAGCGCCAGCCTCGCCGCCGTTCGCCTCCGTCGCGGCCACCGTCATCCCCGGGGCACGCCGAGCTGTCCACCGTCTCCGCCGTCCTCGACTACGCCGCCCCGAGCGATTCGGTGGAGCCGAGGAGCCCCTGAGACGCCGAGCCGCACCGCCCCCTTCTTCTCGGACTCCGGCGAGAACCGGCGAATCCAGCCGCTCCGCGCCTGCCCCGAGCAGGCTCTGAACGGCTACCACCGCTGTGAGCCTCTCCTTCCCTCCCTGCTTCTTCTCCTCGTCGTTCCCGAGCTGTAGACGCCGCCCCGTTCACGCCCGAGCTCACCGTCACGCGACCTCGTCGCCGGCGTGGCCACGGTGACCAAATGGTCCCGTGCGCGCCACCATCACACTCACCGCGACGAGTAGACCCCGCCTAGCCTTTTCTTTCACTTGTTTGCGCGCTGGGTTGCCGTTTCCGTCGCTCGCCCGAGCACCTCGCCGCCGATGTCGTCGCCGCCGTCGCATTAGGCCACCCCGAGCTGCTCCGGCACCGTAGATCGACGCGGGATGGAGTTGCCGTTCGAACGCGCCTTTCCGTGCGTGAAATGGCTGTCTGTAGCCGAGTTCCGGCGAGTCCCGTGCGTCGCCACCGTGATTTCTGGTCGCCGGCGTCGTTCCGGCGCCGGCGCCGACGTGGCCGCCACGTGGGTCGCCCTGGGTCACTAACCCGTGGGCCCCAGGGGCCCGACCGGCCAGCTGACCGGTCAGCCCTGCTGACTGGACCGGCCCAGTCGCTGACACGTGGGCCCCACCTCCCTGTTAATCTAATTAAAATGTTTTAGAAATAAAAATAAACTAATTACCCTAATGAGTCTATGACATGTGGGACTAGAAGCCTAATTAGCTAATTAGATTAGTTTAACTCACTGTTTAGGTAAACAGAGGCTGACATGTGGGTCCCACTGGACCCACATGTCATATTTGACTTAGTCAGCCGACTGTTGACTTGCTGACGTCAGCAACGCGTCATGCTGACGTCATAATTCATTTTCTGATAAATAAAATAATTCCAGAAATTCAAATAATCTTTAAAAATTAATAACTTTTAAACCGTAGCTCGGATCGAAAAAGTTAAAACATGAAAGTTGCTCAGAACGACGAGACGAGTCTGATCGTGCCGTCTGTTTCTCCATCGGAACCTCCTACGTAGAAGAACTCGTAACTCTGGACCCGAATCCGGCAGATGAATAGTGCACACACATCGGATATTAAATCCCAGAATAATTCTAAAAATAACTAAAATGACTTAGATGCATAATTAGGCAACCCTGCACTGCATCATAGCATCACACGCACCGTATTGCATCTGTTTGCATTATGTTTACCTGTTTCTTCCCCCTCTTCTCTCTCGGTAGACCCCGACGTTGACGTAGCTCCCGAGGCAGACGCCGCACAGGAGTACGACTACGTCCCCGACGATACTACTGAAGACCTTGCCCTTGCCCCCGAGCAAACAGGCAAGCACCCCCATTTTGAGCATGCCTATATCGCCTACTCTCTTCTCTCTTATGCTTGCATTAGAACTGCTACTGCTACTGTTTTCCTATATCTGCTGCATAGCCTGATTATTGTACCCTGCTTTGTTACCTTACTGGTTATCCTAGACTGATTATTATAGGCTGGGTAGAGACACGACAGAGACCTCCACTTGATCCTGACTGCCCTGCTGGATATCAGAAGACCCGATCATCGGGATTGAGGACCAGACCCTGGCACCGCACATCACTTCCCCTTTGTTGCCGACACTGCTGGGTTATCATCGAGTGCCGAGGGTGATACCTCGTCAGCACTTCTGATGTTAACCTTGTAGGTTAGTTACTCGGTCGTGGCAAGCGAGGGTGATTCCTTCTACACCACCCCCGATCACGACGTCGTCGCGCAACTCCTCAAGGTGGACCTCGAGGGTGATTCCTCCTTCGTTCACCTTGATGATAACATCGAGCGGGAATTCCATCGAGGGTGATTCCTCAGGGTTCCCTTCGGTGTCCGACACACAGTTACCTTGGATATTATGACTTGCACCAAACTATGATACTAAAGACGGGTCGGCCCTGAGGGGTACCCGCGCGAGCTTAACGCGAAGTGATGTGGAGTCGGGTTGACCTGGATGGTGCCCGTGAGATAACTACGAGGCGTGGCCGGGCATTCTTAGCCCTTGCCGCAAGTCCTCGAGACGGGGCGACGGGGTCACATCGATCGTGAGTCTCTGCTCGTTTCCGCGCGCTCCTAATCCACTACGGTTTGGATATTTGATCCGAGGGGCCTCTGGCCCGATAGCACTAACCATCACGTGGGCATAGTATGGGCGTTCTGCGTCGTACACATCAGCCGAAGCTTGTTTGACGTCAGTAAGGAGCGGCGCACGCCGAGTTGGACTGGTAACGCAACCGCGCTTGTATAAGGGGTTGCTAGGTCTGCTCTCGGTGGCCCCGTAACGTGCAGGAGTTCCCGGGGCGATGGCCCAAGACCCCTGGGGGCATAGGTTTAGTCCGGCGTGCTGACCTCTCTTATAAGTCTAGGTCGGGTTGCGACGTGTTGCTTAGCCGAGGCCGGGCATGACCCAGAAAAGTGTGTCCGGCCAGAGTTAAGTGAGCGTGGTGGGTAAGTTGGTGCACCCCTGCAGGGAAGAAACTTCTATCGATAGCCTGTCCTACGGTAACGGACACTCGGAGTTGTATCCCGATCGGTACAACTAGAACTTGATATGAGAACTGGATAGTACGGCTCTGGGATTGCTTTCTCGCAGGGAGTCGAGAAAGGATCTCAGGTCGAGGTTGATGATATTACTACTACTACTTTACATTATGTTCATCTGCTCTCTCCTGATGCTGCAAGACTGTCGAAGATTGTTGAAGATGCTAGTCTTCGATAGGACTAGGCTTTCCCCCTCTATTCTGGCATTTCTGCAGCCCAGTCCACATATACAGCCATTCCTTTGACAATGATGCATATGTAGTGTAGATCCTTGCTTGCTGAGTACTTCGGATGAGTACTCACGTTTGCTTTATTTTCTTTTTTCCCCATATTCCATTTGATGCCACCAGACGACGGAGCCCCTGAGCCAGAAGCCCCAGCCGACGACCAGTACTACTACCCGCCTGGCGAGTACTACTACTACGAGGAGCCGTTCGACGACCAGGAGTAGGATCGGAGGGTCCAGGGCAGGAGGCCTACGCCTTTCGATCGTAGTATTTTATTTTACCCCGCCTCTGTGAAGGCCTAATTCTCTCTATGTAATATATCTGTACCCAGATATCTAATGCTTCCGCTGACGCTTGTATGCCATCGAGCTATGTATTCGAGCCCTCGAGGCCCTGGCTTGTAATATTAAGCTTGTATGACTTTATTTTATGTTTTAGAGTTGTGTTGTGATATCTTCAAGTGAGTCCTTAGGCTTGATCGTGCGCATTTGCGTGTATGATTAGTGCACGATTAAGCCGGGGTCGTCACACATTGTTGAGCTCAAATTGTTGAAGCTCTTCTTGCATAGCTTGAATCCATTCTGGTTCCATAAAGGCTTCATCAACTTTCTTGGGTTTGGATATGGAGATGAATGCAAAGTGCCCACAGAAGTTTGCTAGTTGCATAGCTCTTGATCGAGTAAGGGGTCCAGGTGCATTGATACTATCAAGAATCTTCTCAATCTGAACTTCATTGGCGACTCGAGGATGAACAGGGCGAAGACTTTGCTCTTGTTGATTGTTATCTTCATTTTCAGTAGTGTCTTCAGTCTTAGCATTGTCTTCACGTTGAGTAGGAGCAGGAATGAAAATTTCTTCTTCAGTCTGTTCCTCAATGGGTATGATTTCTCCAGTACCCATTAGCTTGATAGTTTCACCAGGAGACGCTTCATCTAGCACATTTGGCAGGTGCTCTCTTTGCGAGCCGTTAGTCTCATCAAACTGCACATCTACAGTTTCAACCACTTTATAGTGAAAGAGGTTGAAGACTCTGTAGGTGTGCGAATCCTTTTCGTAACCAAGCATAAAACCTTCATGTGCTTTCGGTGCAAATTTGGACGTGTGATGTGGATCCTTGATCCAACACCTAGCACCGAAGACTTTGAAATAGCTAATGTTTGGCTTCTTACTAGTGAGTAGTTCATAAGATGTCTTCTTGAAGAATTTGTGAAGATAAACTCTGTTGATGATATAGCATGCAGTATCAATGGCTTCAGGCCAGAACTTTCTTGGAGTCTTATACTCATCAAGTATCGTACGAGCCATCTCAATAAGGGTCCTGTTCTTGCGCTCCACGACGCCATTCTGATGAGGAGTGTATGGAGCAGAGAGCTCATGTGTGATGCCCAGTGTATCAAGATAAGTGCCGAGGCCTCTATTCTTGAATTCAGTGCCATTGTCACTTCTGATGTGCTTGATCTTGATGCCATAGTTAGTCATGGCGCGATTGGCAAATCGTCTAAAGACATCCTGCACTTCAGTCTTATAGAGAATTATGTGCACCTAGGTATATCTCGAATAATCATCAACAATAATGAAGCCATAAAGATGTGCAGTGGTAGTAAGGGTAGAGTAGTGAGTAGGGCCAAATAAGTCCATGTGTAGTAGCTCGAAGGGACGTGATGTCGTCATGATTGTCTTCGAGGGATGTTTTGCCCTAGTCATCTTCCCGGCTTCACAAGCACCACATAGATGATGCTTCTTGAACTTGACGCCCTCGATGCCAATGATGTGCTTCTTCTTCATGAGAGTGTGCAAGTTCCTCATGCCCGCATGTCCTAGCCTTCGATGCCAAAGCCAACACTTTGAAGCTTTTGCTAGGAGACATACGGCAAGCTGTGGTCCTGTGGAGAAATCTACCATATATAGATCACCTCTTCAATAACCTTCGAAGACTAGAGATTTGTCAGAAGCCATAAGCACAAGGCAATGATATTTTCCAAATATCACAATCATGTCAAGATCACAAAGCATTGAGACAGACATCAAGTTGTATCCAAGGGATTCAACAAGCATCACTTTATCCATGTGTTGATCCTTTGAGATAGCAACTCTACCTAGGCCCAATACCTTGCTTTTACCAGTGTCAGCAAATGTGATATGGCTTTTAGTAGATGATCGAAGAGTTGAATCCATGAGAAGACTTCGATCACCAGTCATGTGGTTAGTGCATCCACTGTCCATAATCCATTCAGTAGTTTTCGGAGTTGTACCCTACAATGCAGTTAGTAGGATAGGCTTCACCAAGAGTATTGTGAAGCATAAACATTTGACAAACAAGCATACTATCAAAATTAAGATTCTTGGATGGTAAGATGGGATGTTCATCAAGAAATCCAGGGAGGAAGTAAATGGTAAGACCATTTTGACATTTTATCTTGCGTCCCACAAGATGTTTTAGGTCCCCAGCATTGTCTTCAGAAGTCAATGATTTCCGGCTGGAGACCTTACCCTGCAAGAGAAGTTAATTCTTCTTAACCAACCACATCTGAAGGGGTGTCTTAGAAGCAATGAGTCTAAGTGTAGCATCTGAGAACTTCGAATTTGAACCCCAAGCAAATAGTTTTGCAGGAGGAGAATAGTACTCAGACGAATATGCAGAAAAAATCTTTGATTTGTGAACATAGCGGTTTGAAGAAACACGCTCATATTCGTGAGTCTGATGATAGTTTCCTTGCAAAACATTGGCGTTAGGGTGACCTTGTGAGGTCCTCTGTCTGTATGAAGCCTTTGGGCCATATGAAGCCTTTGATCTGGGGTTTGTCTTCTTCCCTGGTGGTGTCATGATGACATTCACGGAAATCTTCTCAAGACGACTTTTGGGAACCCAGATCTTCTTCATAGGTGACCCATTCCTGCAGTTAGTTCCAATAAACCTGGCAAACACTTCACTGTTCTGATTCTTGAATAGTTTATAGTTTAAGTCAAATGACTCATCAATAATAATAGGGTTAGCACAAGTGAGGCCAGATAAGGTGGATGGATCCACTGAAGGGCCCTTTGCAGTAACCCATGTGGTTTTGGGGTACTGCTTAGGCTTCCAGTAAGAACCATCAACATTCATTTTCCTCTTGAAACCAACACCCTCTTTCCTAGGGTTTTGGTTCAGAATCTGTTTCTTTAGGACATCACATAGCGTCTGATGCCCTTTGAGGCTTTTGTACATGCCTGTTTCAAGCAATGTCTTCAACCTGGCATTCTCATCAGCAATAGTAGTGGTATCCTCAGAAGAGGGGTTAGTTACCACAACAATAGTTGAAGATATTGCAACTTCAGAAGCAGTAGAACATTCAGCAACAGATATAGCATTGTCACGCTCAAGGCATTTTAAACAAGGTGGCACAAAATCTTCCTGAGCGAAACTAATCTGTTGAGCGAGTAGTGAGTCGTTTTCTTTTTGAAGATCTTCATGAGACGCTCTCAGTTTCTCTAGATCTTGCTTCCTTTGAAGATAATCATAGGAAAGCTTCTCATGAGTGGCTGAGAGGGTTTCATGACGACTTTCAAGTTCCTCGTACTTAACGTGAAGGTTTTTGATGTCTTCGATTAAGGACTAAGTTTGATTCATTTCCTCGTCCAACAGGTCATCGCTTTTGTCTAGCAATTTTTGAATCTTTTCCATGGCTGTTTGTTGTTCAGTTGCAATCTTAGCAAGAGTCTTATAACTGGGTTTGGATTCACATTCAGAGTCATCTTCACTGGAGGTCTGAAAGTAAGCATCGCGTGAGTTTACCTTAGCACCTCTTGCCATGAAGCAGTAGGTGGGAGCAGAATCGTCGTCATCATTGGCTTCAGCGTCGGCGTCGTTACCATTGTCTTCAGGGTTGAAGATGGACTTGGCGACGAATGCTGAAGCTAGAGCTAGGCTTGCCACTCCTGAATCAGACTCCTCCTCAGACTCCACCTCCGCCTCCTCAGAAGCAGACTCCTGCTCTGAATCCATCTCCTTGCCAATGAACGCACGAGCCTTGCCAGACGAGCTCTTCTTGTAGGATGAAGACTTTGAAGAAGACTTTGAGGATTTCTTCCTCTTCTTGTCGTCAGAGTCATATTCCTTGCTCTTCTTCTTTTTCTTTGCTTCCTTGTCCCATTGAGGACATTCGGATATATAGTGGCCTGGCTTCTTGCATTTGTGGCATGTTCTCTTCTTGTAGTCACAAGAGGAAGCCTCATCATTCTTGGAGCTGGATCTTGAAGACTTTCCGAAGCGATTCTTCTTGGAGAACTTTTGGAACTTTCTCACAAGCATTGCTAGCTCTTTGCCAATGTCTTCAGGATCATCAGAACTGCAGTCAGATTCTTCAGATGAGGATTCAGCCTTTGCCTTGAAGGCATGAGATCGGCCATAGTTGGGACCATAGATATCTCTCTTCTCAGATAGCTGGAATCCATGTGTGTTGAGCCTCTCAAGTATGTCAAACGGATCGAGATCTTTGAAGTTAGGGCGTTCTTGGATCATCAATGCTAAAGTGTTAAATGAGCTGTCAAATGATCTCAGTAGCTTCTTCATGACTTCATGCTTGGTGATTTCAGTGGCGCCAAGAGCACGAAGCCCATTTGTGATATCAGTGAGGCGGTCGAAAGTGAGCTGGACATTCTCATTGTCATTCCTCTTGAATCGGTTGAAGAGATTGCGAAGCACATCGATTCTTGAGTCTCTATGAGTTGAGACGCCTTCGTTGACCTTGGACAGCCAGTCCCAGACTAGCTTCGCAGATTCCAGAACACTCACACGGCCATACTGCCCTTTGGTCAGATGGCCACAGATGATGTTCTTGGTGGTTGAGTCCAGTTGCACAAACCTCTTGACATCAGCAACGGTGAAGCCTTCACCGACTTTGGGAACGCCAGTCCTGATGACATACCAGAGGTCGTTGTCAATGGCTTCAAGATGCATGCACATCTTATTCTTCTAGTAGGGGTAATCAGTGCCATCGAAGACGGGGCACGCAACGGAGACTTTGATTATCCCTGCAGTCGACATAGCTAAAACTCCAGGTGGTTAAACCGAATCACACAGAACAAGGGAGCACCTTACTATGATACCAATTGAAAGTGCTAGTTATCGACTAGAGGGGGTGAATAGGCTATTTTTATGAAAGTCTTCAAGACAGGCAATGTCTTTGAAGACAGACAACCAAAAGCAACCTACACAGTATGCAGCGGAAGATAAACTACGCTAGCAATGCCATGGTCTAAGAAATAGTATAGAGTAAACACGAAGACAAACAGCAGCTAGGTAGAGTGGATCAGGCTAGGAAGACAGTATGAAGCCAAACAAGCAAACAGACAGAATGTCTTCACACAGTGAAGTCAAACAGAGCAGGCAAGCAATGACTTCACGAAGCGAAACTGTATGTAAAGGGAAAAAGATAGAACCAGTTGCTTGACGAAGACAAGGATTTGGTAGACTAGTTCCAGTTGTTGTGACAACTGTACGTCTGGTTAGGGAGGCTGAGATTGAACTCAGAAGACCGCACCTTCACCTTATTCCCCTTGAGCTAAGGACACCTAGTCCTCGCCCAATCACTCTGGTAAGTCTTCAAGGTAGACTTCCAAACCTTTACAGACTTCGTTCACCAGCGATCCACAATGACTCTTGGATCCTCAGAACGCGACGCCTAACCGACTGGAAGATGCATAGTCTTCAAGTGTAATAAGTCTTCAGATCACGCGGACAGAAAGACTTCAGTGATGACAAACACTCTTTGGGCTCTGGGTGTTTTTGGGCTTTGTCCTCGCAATGTTTCTCTCTCAAAGGCTTCGGAGGTGGGTTGCTCTCAAACGACAAAAGTTGTGCACTAACTCTGAGCAGCCTCCAATTTATGGTGAAGGGGGTGGGCTATTTATAGCCAGGAGGCAACCTGACATGCTTTGTCCGAAATGACCCTGGGTCACTAAGGAACCGACATGTGTCCAACGGTCAGATTTCAAACACACGTGGCAGCTTGACTTGAGCTACAAGCAAAGCTGACTCATCCAACTCTGGATAAGATTTACTCTCATTGTCTTCACTCGAAGACATAGGATTTGGGTTGAGCATCACATCAGTTTTCTGACTCTGTTCACTTGGACCCCACTTAACAGTTCGGTGGTTCCTATGACTCAAGAAAGAAGAAAATGAAACTATGTCTTCGCACTCCATTGTCTTCAAGTGAATGTCTTCACACGTCATTATCTTCGACGTGAATGTCTTCACGAACCACCATTATCTTCAATGTCTTCATACATTTTTAGGGGTCATCTCTGGTAGGTAAACTGAATCAATGAGGGACTTCTACCCGTGTTATCCTACAATTCTCACAAACACATTAGTCCCTCAACCACGTTTGTCATCAATAATCCAAAACAAACTAGGGGTGGCACTAGATGCACTTACAGTTGTACTCTTCGCGATTCGATCACGATCCAACCGATCTAGTGCCGAACGGACGGCACCTCTGAATTTAGCACACGTGCGTCTCAATGATGTCTCCTCCTCCTTAATCCAGCAAGAGAAGGAGGAGAAGTAGATGGGATCACAACTAGCACGACGGCATGGTGGTGATGGTGGTGGTGGAGCTAGTTCAGCAGGGCTTCGCCAAGCGCTACTAGAACGAGGACGGAGTAACGGGAGAGAGAGGGGCGCCCCCTCCCCTCTATATATAGGTGGAGGGGCATGGGGAACAGCCCCTCCAAGCCCTAGGGCGCAGCTAAGGGGGAGATGACTTGGACTCCAAGTCCAATCCTATTCCTACTAGGACTCCTCCTTCTTTCCTTCCCTACCCTCATGGGCCTTTGAGGACTTGGTACGCCTAGCCCAATAAGGCCAGGGAGCCTCCCCTCAGCCCATGCTAGCCCTTGGGTCGTGGTGGACCCACTTGTGGACTTTCGGACCCTCCGGAATCCTCCGGAACCTTCTAGAAGCTTCACAATACAATACAAAAAAACGCACTTTTTTTTGGAACCCAAAATATGACTTCCCATATATAAATCTTTACCTCTCGACCATTCTGAGACTTGTCGTGACGTCCAGGATCTCATCTGGGAATCCGAACAACATTCGGTTACCAATCATCAAATATCTCAATACTACTCTAGCGTCAACGAACGTTAAGCATGCGACCCTGCGGGTTCGGGAATCATGTAGTCATGACCGAGACACGTCTCCGGTCAATAACCAATAGCACGACCTGGATGCCCATATTGATTCCTACATATTCCACGAAGATTTTTTATCAGTTGAACCACGATGTCAAGGATTCGGTTAATCCCGTATGCAATTCCCTTTGTCCGATGATATGTTACTTAACCGAGATTCGATCGTCGGTATCTCCATACCTAGTTCAATCTTGTTACCGGCAAGTCTCTTTACTCGTTGCATAATACAAGATCCCGTGACTAACTCATGAGTCACATTGCTTGCAATCTCTTTAAGATGTTGTATTACCGAGAGGGCCCAGAGATATCTCTCCGTCATACGGAGTGACAAATCCCAGTCTTGATCCATGCCAACCCAACAGATACCTTCGGAGATACCTGTAGAGCACCTTTATGATCACCCAGTTACGAAGTGACGTTTGGATACACACTAAGTATTCCTCCGGTGTCAGGGAGTTACACAATCTCATGGTTTAAGGAACAGATACTTGACATGAAGAAAGCTATAGCAAATAAACTAAATGGTCTGAAGCTAAGCTTACGGTTGGGTCTTGTCCATCACATCATTCTTCTAATGATGTGATCCCGTTATCAAATAAAAACTCATGTCTATGGTTAGGAAACCTTAACCATCTTTGATCAATGAGATAGTCTAGTAGAGGCTCACTAGGAACACTGTGTTGTATATGTATTTACACATGTATTTATGTTTCTGGTCAATATAATTCTAGCATGAATAATAAACATTTATCATAAACAAGGAAATATCATAATAACCAATTTATTATTGCCTCTAGGACATATTTCCAACAGTATGACCAACTTGGAGGTGGATGGCTGCGGTGACGATTGCGGTGGCGGCTATAGAGATGAGATGGGAAATGACGGCCGCTAGGGTTGAAAGATGGTTCTTGTTCTCTGTTTCATGAATGGTGCTCCATCCGTTGAGAATTAGGCATCGCCCCCTTTATAGAAGTTGGTCAGGGGGACCTCCTAGAGCTGACATTATGAGGGAGAGTACGAGCACGTCGCTCGTACCAGGCGTTGTCTTGCGCTCTATAGGCCTTGGTGCGCCTCCAATTGCCTTGCCTCTTCCACCAAACTTTGTATTTCCTTGTGATGACCCCCTTCCATGTTTAGGACACTTTTTTATTTCGAAAACACATTAAACAAAGGATTTTGCGATCTCCCGCATTTATTAGTCATTAGTGGCTATATCAAAGTGATTTCCTTGGAAATTATAGGATTATCCGGTTTAAACAATGATGCAATGAGCACAAAAATATCAATCATCAACTGACGTGGGTGGAGATTGACGGAGCTGCTTGTGAGACTACCTGGATCGATCCTCCTTCTATTGGCGCAAGTGCTCGAGGTGAGTGGTTGCGTCTGCACGCAAGGGGGGGGCTCCTTCTGGACCCAGTGAGGACGCTTTTACCCCAACCCAGCAGGGGGTTGGTGAGGTCTCGTGCTCATGTGGTTGTCGGACTCGGCGACCAGCTTCTACGGGGAGGTCCGAGATACAAAGCTTCAGACGAAAGCCTTGCTGACCTAGTCGACAAGACGATGGCAACGCTTTCGAGCATTGCTTCCGTTCTTGAAGGTGTCATTGTGAAGCTTCGTAGCTCGTTCTATGGTGTGCTTTGGGCAAAATCTTTAGATCCATCTCTGGATCAGACGGTGGAGGCATCTTCGATGTCGTTTCCCCCTTCGGGAGTTCTATCAGAGCCATGGATCTGATATTGGTCGTTGGTTGTCTCGGTTGGTTTATTGGGGTATCGGGTGGCGGTGGTGGAAGTGATCTAGGGCAGTAGTCATTGCTTTGGTCACCTTGGTGATGTTGGTCGGCCTCTCTCTTGGGTGCTCGTGGCGGCGGTGAGGTCCCGAAGTTTGGTTCGCTTCGACGATGCTTGAGATTTCGTTGCCTCATATAGTGTTCTAGTTCTTTCCATATCTGATGTTGGCCCGTGGGGGCAAAGAAGAGGTGCAGAGGCTGTGGATCACAACCCTTCGGCATGGTCTGTGACTCTCTTTGTCGCGACTTGGCTAGGCAACGGGAAGCCCTTCGACGGTGGTTGCGACTCTCCTAGCTCTTCAAGGTGCGGAGTGATTGCAGGGAAAGCAGACGATTTCTTCTTGGTATCGGATCTTCTCTCGAATGATCCAACAATGCTAGTTCATGCTATTTCTCGGCCTATCTAGTGGTGGTGGGTGGTAAATTCTTGATGTTGAATGCTTGTTTTTTCTTGTTCATTCTTGTGTGCGTCGGAAGCTATATATTGTAGCCGTGTTATGCTGTATTGCCTTCTGTCTTAAATATAACGAAAATGCATCAGGCCGGAGTAAGCCTACCGTAGCAACGTCAAAAAGCAAACATTGACATACCAAGGTAAGCAGCTTGACTGATAGTGAGCCAGTCAACCAGCTACCTCCTGACCTCAATAACAAAAGAGCAAGTCAGCAACACAAACTGGCCACCAGCAGGCAATGCATGCGAAAATTCACCCTGTACAAGCGTGAGTGATTTGCGAAACAGTTGGCTCCTAGCAAACGAGGTCCGTTTAAATTGGAAAAGCGTTCGTTACACATAAAACCATGGGAGGCGCGGATGAACAGAGCATGGCTTCCACGTTGATGCCACATGTTTAAACTGGTACTCTACGTACTACTACTAGTATTATTCTGCCTGTCGAAACGGGCATTGCCTGTCGAAGATGTACTAAGCTTGGAAAACAATCATGGCATCACAACACAACCAGATATGCGCATTCATCCGAGCCGAGAGCGTGCGCGCGCCCCACCGGGGACAGGTCGGCCCCGAGCCGTGACCTGCGAGTTGCACACCCGCCTTTCGGCGACGCGGCGCGGCGGCATGCCCTGAAGGGACGACGGAGCCGCTGGCGCGGGGGAGGTCGCAGCAGCACCCAAGGCTCTCACGTCGTCGCCTCCGCCACACGTGAGGGAGCACCAGCGGGTCAGCCTGCAGTCCAGGTACTGGACGACGGCGTGGGTGCCGTTGTTGTATATCTTCACGACGTAGCACGGATCATCGCGGTTGGGGACGGCCGGCGATGCAGGAGGCCCGGTGCGAACCGTGCCGGCGGCGGGCGGCGGGTGCGGGTCGCAGAGGGCGTGGCAGTCGGGCCAGTAGGTGGGGCAGACCCTCCTGTTTAACAGGTCGCGGCCGAGGCAGATGTGGCAGAGGTACGTCTCTATGGTCTCGTCCACCGCCGACGTCGGCGCTGAGGAGTTGCCGCCGGCCGCCGACGTCAATGCGGCCGCGTTGGTGGACGTCGCGTCGCCATCGACTGGTGCGGCGCCGGTGGCTGAGAGGAGCAGCACTACGAGGACGAGGGAGAGGATACGGCAGGCTGCCGAGAGCAGCTGCATCTTGGTCGGAATGGGATCTATGGATCGATCGAGCAGAGACGATACTACGTATTGAGATGCAAGGTGCTTACATGGCGCCATGGCGGTTTAAGTAGCATGAATCGACAGTGGGATCCAACTGCAAAACGCACATTTTCGGCATTTGCGGGATCGTGAACGGCAATGGCTGCTCGTTCTAGGACTTACCTTCTCGCTACGGAAAGCCAGCTAGCTCCACGAATTAGGTGGTGTTAACCTGTAGCAGATTCAGGCCATGTTTAATTGGAGAGCGGCGGCCTACTGGAGTCTGGTGCAATTATATGCTCCAAATACAAACGTTGGAAGGAATCGATTCCGTTGCGACAAATTCTGACTGTTCAGCTCTTCAAATGGTTCCTAGTAAAAAAGCGTACCACGTCACGGCCGATTTATCTGTATTTTCACATAGAGGGAAGGAGAGCTGCTTTCAGTTGACTGCAGGCGAAAAGGAACTATACAGAAGGAGGCAGAAAGTGTCAAATAAGGAACTCCCTCCTATTCGTATTAATTGATGCTGGTTTAGTACAGAGTTGACGGAGCAGTACGTAGAAAAAAATTACCGATGTTGCAAGTTGCAGCGTGAAAAACACAGTGGCTAGAAACCCGTCTTGCGCCGCGGCAGCAAGTCTGGCATCACTGGCGGCCCCGGCGAGCTATTTTTCTCCTTGAAGCAAACCAAGGATTGCATGAAATCGACATGGGACTATGGAAGAGATCGGTTCATCGGATCTCCACACGTTCAAAATGCTCAGACAAAGTTATCCCGTCCTTGAAAATTTTGTTTCTGAATTAGATTTTTTTTTTGAAACGGAGGCAAAAGCTTCGCCTCATCTCATTAAATAAGAAGTTTAGACAACGTTTCAAGCTTACAGGACCACATAGGTCCAATGAAAATAAAAGGGATCACTCTCCCGGAATTAAATTGCCCGGAAATCTAGCCCTGGCTATCACTCATGTCTTGGCCTCCTCCTTAATTATTGCCACCACTCTCGTGGGCAGAGATTCCTTGTTACGGAAGACCCGAGCGTTTCTATTGTTCCAGATTTCCCAGCAGACAAGCATTTGCAGGGAGATTCGTGCCTTTCTAGGATAGCCAGGTCATCCCCCGTTAGCGGACCACCATTGCTTGATCGTCTGTAGATCACTCCATGAGTGCGTCGCAGACTGCATTCCTAGCCAATCATAAATCATGTTCCAAACTCTGATGGTATAGCGGCATTTGAACAGCAGATGAGACGCAGATTCCCGCTTCCTTTTGCACAACTGACAGAGGCCGCAATTTGGCCACCCTCTGCGCTGCAATCTGTCAATATCCATATCCTATATTGCAGGACGAGCCAAGAGAAGAATTTAATCTTGGGGAGTGCCCAAATCTTCCAGACCATTCTCGACATCTCGGAGTTAATCAAACCTGCAAATTGCATCCGATAAGCAGTGGGAGTAGCAACCATCTTTGGTGAATTTCCAGCGAATGGTATCTTCAATTCCCTGAACAAGGTGGATCTCTTGGGTTTTGCACCAAAGGTCAAAGAATTGTTGGATAAGGTTTACCGAGATCCCCCCTTCTATGTTGATGTCATGAATCCAATCAATATTAGTCATTGCCTTAGCAACACTGGAGTTTGTTCGCTTAGAGATGGTGAAGATGCCCGGAGCGATATCCTTCAGCTTTTGACCACAAAGCCAAGGACCGTGCTAGAAACTGGCCTTCTTGCCATTGCCGACAGTGATTACAGTCGCCGCATAGAATAAATATTTCTCTTTGTCGTCGCACGGATTTTCGAAGCCAACCCATGCCCTTTGAGAATCCATCCAAGCATACCAAAGCCAACGCAGACGGAGCGCCCGAGCAAATTTGTCCATGTCAAGAATTCCGAGGCCTCCCGGAGTGGTTGGGCGACAGACCGTTTTCCTATTTACCTTGCACTTCCCACCTGAAACGTGATCGGTTCCGGCCCACAGAAAAGCCCTATGAATCTTGGTTATACTCTGACTGATCCCCTGGGGGATGACAAGCGCGGTGATGAAGTAGATCATGAGTGACGTTAAGACCGACCTGACAAGGCAGGACCGGCCCGCCGAGTTGATGTTGTTTCTTTGCCAAGGAGGGAGCTTGGCCACCACTTTGTCCACCAAAAATTGGCAGTCAGCCGTCTTCAGTTTGTGGGTGGAAAGCGCCAGACCAAGATACCAAAGGGGGAATCTCACACGGGTAGCCAGAAAACTGTGGAGGATATCGTCGAGGTCAATGTTGCCGCAGTGATCGGAGCCACCATGCTTTTTAAGGGTTGGCCACAAGACTCGTAACCTCTCCAAAACTCTTCAAAATAGTAGCCAGCTGTTCAATATCCTGTTTGATGGGGGCAACAAAGATGGCTGCGTCATCGGCATAAAGAGAATGTAGAGAGGGGAAGAGGAGGGACGTTCATCTCGAAGACAAAATGTTCCTAGCATGCCACGGACATTTCCCTTGCTCTGAAGTGTCTTAAATGAGAGGGAATGAGATGTGCTAGTAGTATGCATAAATTGTTCCGCTCCACACATGCATTGAGCGTTAAACGAGTTTTGACCAAAGTGTCACGCATGTGCTAATAACCTTAACCTCGCCTTCTCCGTGGCCAACGTTGCTCATCGACGTGGATCCAACAGGCCACCACCCGACAGAAAGAAAAGAGAGAAAGATGGATGAGATTTTCCTAAGAAAACAATCACCTAATTCAATCCGTTTCAATTTGAAAATGCAAACATGCAAAGTCATCGGAGGCCCCAGATGAGCAGAGTATATGGTGGCTCGGCTAACAAAAACCACTCAGTATTATGTTCGTACAGGATGATTGTCAAATCTATATATATATACCTATACCTACTAATAAAGCAAAGTGCGTTTCGCCAATTTTTTCATCCGTTCACCGCCGGAAAAAAAATTCTATCCGAGGTGGTACTAAATTCTTATGCGTTTGTCTGCTAAAAAAAGAATTTCCATATGTGGGCCGCGCTCTGTGGCCCTGTGAAGCCAGCCCACTTATTTTTCTGCCCACGTAGCTGAGAAAATTATATTTTCCGCACAGAGTGACAAATAGTCAGAGTTTCACACAGGACAACCCATAATGGTCTGGCCCATTTTTCTTTTTTTCTGTGTTTTACTTCTATTTTTATTCTCCTTTCACTATATATTTTTTCACTTCCAAGTTTTGTTTTTGAATTTATTTCATAAATTAAAAATTCTCAAAAAATGTTCACAATAAAAAACAAATTTTGTAAAATGTTTAGAATTGCAAACTTTTGATGCTATTTTGAAAAATATTCAGAACTTGCAAAAAGTTTCCCATTTTTTATAAAAAATATTGTTTTTCAAAATTGTTTGAGATTTCTAAAAAGAAAATGGCATTTAAAAAAATGGTCCAAATTCGAAAAATATTCTTGTTTGAAATTTCTAAATTAAAAATAATGTTTGTGTATAAAAGATACACATTTTCTAAAAATCTTATGAATTTTGAACACATGTTCCAGTTTTTAAAAAATGTTCACAAATTCAAATAATGTTAATGTTTTAACAAAAAAATTGGTGTTTTCAAAAAATGTTTGTGAATTTTAAAAGATGTTATATTTCATATTTTGTTCGTGTTTTTTCAAAAGTGTACATAATTTTCCAAAAACTGTTCAGGATTTAAAAAATTGTTCATGTTTCCTAGAATATTCAGAAACTTCATGCCTTAAAATCCCCTCAATTGAAAGGATTGAAAGGAAAAGTAGATTGAATAACTCATGGGCCTTCTCTGGCGTACGATGACGTAACAAAACTCTTAAATGCCCTCAATCAATAAATGAACAAATAGCGGATTGATTCCTTCACACGCGGCGAAACCGAGAAACTAAATGTTCCTTTTTCCTGTGCACACAGATGTTGCTTGCACATATAATTCTCACTGACTTTAAATGCATACTAATTATCTCCCGTTGCAACGCACGGGCATATGTGCTAGTCAACCGCATGAGATGTGAACTTTCACAATCAACCGTCTCAACACAAACAAAACCATGGTCTGACGAGCAACCATAACCCCGAGGGCCACTTGCTACTGCGCGGAGGATCATACTTCTGGTCGAGCCCGCAGCCCGAGCCCGAGGCTTGAACTGCGCGACGCGCGGCGGCAGCATGCCTTGGAGGGACGCCACAGCCGGCGCGGGAAGTCGCAAAAGCACCCAGCGCTCCATCGTCATCCAAGGGGGCGTCACCTCCGCCGCAAGCGAGAGATCACCACCAGGCCTGCCTACACACAGTCTACGGAGCTCGTTCTGGAATATCCTCACCACGGAGCACGGAGGATCATAGTTTTTTTGTTGTTGTTGAGACAATGGAGGATCATAACTTCTTTTTTTTTAGAAAAACGGAGGATCATAGCTTTTTTTTAGAATCACGGAGGATCATAGCTTGGAGACGTCTGATGATCCGGCTGGCCGGCGGCAGGAGTTGATGGGCTTCTCGCGAACCTTGGAGCATCTACTATCACAAAAGAGTCTGATTAAAAGTTCTATTCACTTCAGCAAGGGATGTCCAAACACTATCAGAGAAAGTATCAAGGTAATCTTGGATGTTCCTGATGAAAGTTTGAATGAGTGATATTTGGGTATGCCCTCAGATGTTGGAAGAAGCAAGAATGGTACGTTTAAATATCTAAAGGATAGGGTGTGGAACAGGATCCAAGGATGGATGGAGCAAATCCTCTCGGCAGGGGGCAGAGAGGTGCTTATAAAGTCAGTGGCACAGGTAGTTCCAACTTATTCGATGGCTTGTTTTAAACTGCCTAGAGGTCTATGTGAGAAGTTAAATTCGATGATAAGAAGCTTTTGGTCGGGAAGCAAGAATGGCAAGTGGAAACCACACTGGGTCTCATGGGACACTATGACGATGCCAAACTATATGGGTGGATTGGGCTTCAAGGATTTTGAATTATTCAACTTGGCTCTCCTAGCGCGCCAAGGCATTCTCCAATTTCTAGAGACCCTGGGTGCACGTATAATTAAAGCAGTATATTTCCCTTTGTCAGATATCATGGAAGCATCATTAGGCTCTTCTCCATCTCAAGTGTGGAGAGCCATAGTTGAAGGGCGAGACATGCTAAAGTTTGGTTTGATTAGGAGAATTGGCAATGGTGCAGCAACGAAAATATGGGGAGATAATTGGATACCGAGGACCGAAAGGCTCCGACCAGTGGCAGCCCTAGTATCAGACACACCAGAACTTGTGGCCAAACTAATTGACTCGACTTCTTGCCAGTGGAACATGGTAGAGTTAGAGAGAGTTTTCTTGCCTATGGACGTACAAGCTATTTGCGCCATTCCGATCAGCACGTCATTGCAGACTGATTTCTCGGCATGGCACCATGAAAAATCTGGTAACTTCACTGTCCGTTCAGCGTATAGAATGGTGGTAACAACGAAAAAAGTTAGGGAGGATTGGCTTGAAGGTAGACCAAGCACTAGCTAGTTCGAACAGGGTGGAGAAGGCATGGTCACAGCTATGGAAGATCAAAGTACCATCTAAAGTGTGGGTCCTTGTTTGGCGGCTCACACAGCACTCTTTCCCTTCGGGCTCAGAGATGCATCATCGGAAAATGGCCACTAGCCCTCGCTGTGTTATTTGTCAAGCAGATAATGACTCTTGGAGACATTCGTTAATAGACTGTACCATGTCACGTTGTGTTTGGGCATTACTTGATGAATCACTCATAGAGCACATGTGCATGAATTCTTGCTCGGATGCAAAGGAGTGGTTGTTCCACATGATGGAGACTACAACACATGAAGAGTTCATCAAAATTGTATCGACACTTTGGGCGATCTGGGGTGCGCGCCGAAAGGCAATTCATGAGTCTATCTACCAAACCCGGTGACCATTCATGGATTTGTTACCAGTCTCATTGCCGATCTTCAAATGGTGAACACAAAACCGGATAAAGCTGCTCCAAATCCACAAGTAGCAACGCCGAGATGGAGGCCACAGCCGGAGGGCTGGGCCAAAATTTATGTTGATGGTGGTACAAGTAAGATAGGATCAAAGGGAGCAGCTGCGGCCATCTGCAGGAATGATACAGGGAAGTACCTGGGGTCTTCAGTGAGGGTGTTGAACAATTGCACCAACCCAGCAACTCTTAAAGCAATAGCATGCTGTGAAGCGCTGACTTTGGCGGAGGATTTAAACATTCATAAAGTCACTATCGCATGTGATGCTTCCACAGTTATCAAGAACATCAACGAAGGTAGTAGATGCGAGTATAGCTCGATTCTTACGGAGATTAAGGAGCTATCGAGACATTTTCTTAATGTCAATTTTGTGCATGAGGGTGGAGCAACAAATATAGAAGCTCGCAATCTTGTAAAAAGTGCTTTATCACTCGAACATGGTCGATTCCTATGGCTACTCCAGCCATGGGATCCCTCTATTGTACTTCCTATTATAGAGCAATAAAATGACCGTGTGATCCTCAAAAAAAATTGAAAGAGTCTGATTCATGTCTCGACATAAAAAGGAAAGGGTGGGATTTCCCCTCAGGAAAAAAAGGGAAAGGGTGGGATTCAGCAACGTACTGTCGTTCACAGCTTGGAAAAAATCCACAAGCAGCAACGCCGAGATGGAGGCCACAGCCGGAGGGCTGGGCCAAAATTTATGTTGATGGTGGTACAAGTAAGATAGGATCAAAGGGAGCAGCTGCGGCCATCTGCAGGAATGATACAGGGAAGTACCTGGGGTCTTCAGTGAGGGTGTTGAACAATTGCACCAACCCAGCAACTCTTGAAGCAATAGCATGCTGTGAAGCGCTGACTTTGGCGGAGGATTTAAACATTCAGAAAGTCACTATCGCATGTGATGCTTCCACAGTTATCAAGAACATCAACGAAGGTAGTAGATGCGAGTATAGCTCGATTCTTACAGAGATTAAGGAGCTATCGAGACATTTTTCTTAATGTCAATTTTGTGCATGAGGGTGGAGCAACAAATATAGAAGCTCGCAATCTTGTAAAAAGTGCTTTATCACTCGAACATGGTCGATTCCTATGGCTACTCCAGCCATGGGATCCCTCTATTGTACTTCCTATTATAGAGCAATAAAATGACCGTGTGATCCTCAAAAAAAATTGAAAGAGTCTGAATCATGTCTCGACATAAAAAGGGAAGGGTGGGATTTCCTCTCAGGAAAAAAAAGGGAAAGGGTGGGATTCAGCAACGTACTGTCGTTCACAGCTTGGAAAAAATCCACAAGCAGCAACGCCGAGATGGAGGCCACAGCCGGAGGGCTGGGCCAAAATTTATGTTGATGGTGGTACAAGTAAGATAGGATCAAAGGGAGCAGCTGCGGCCATCTGCAGGAATGATACAGGGAAGTACCTGGGGTCTTCAGTGAGGGTGTTGAACAATTGCACCAACCCAGCAACTCTTGAAGCAATAGCATGTTGTGAAGCGCTGACTTTGGCGGAGGATTTAAACATTCAGAAAGTCACTATCGCATGTGATGCTTCCACAGTTATCAAGAACATCGACGAAGGTAGTAGATGCGAGTATAGCTCGATTCTTACGGAGATTAAGGAGCTATCGAGACATTTTTCTTAATGTCAATTTTGTGCATGAGGGTGGAGCAACAAATATAGAAGCTCGCAATCTTGTAAAAAGTGCTTTATCACTCGAACATGGTCGATTCCTATGGCTACTCCAGCCATGGGATCCCTCTATTGTACTTCCTATTATAGAGCAATAAAATGACCGTGTGATCCTCAAAAAAAATTGAAAGAGTCTGACTTGAAAAAAATGGCGTGAGTCCGCTACAGTTATTGAAAAATTTGGAGATGCGGGGGATCGAACCCCGTGCCTCTCGCATGCAAAGCGAGCGCTCTACCATTTGAGCTACATCCCCATTGTTGTTTGAGATCTCTTGTTGTTTCTACATTACCAGGATATATTAGATTTGTGTGTGAAAGTTGGCTATGGCGATGAGCGAACCTGGGAGGTAGACGTCAGAGCTGAATTCTTCCCCAGCGAAACTTGGGTAGGAATAGGCGACAACAAGTCAGCGTGACTGAAAAAACAGACCATTCAGATTTATTTATTTTTTAGGGGAACAGCCACTCAGTTTTTTTTTTTGAGACAAACAGCCACTCAGATGATCACAGTCGACGGCTATAGCCCAAAGTCTAGGGCGTGACTTGTCTCGCTTATAACGAGGCGTAGCCCAGCCTCACGTCAAGAAGCCGCTAGAATGGGCCGGCTCAGCGCGAACCACATGCCTTGAGCGTTCTTTTTTTCTTGGATGCCTATACCTACCCGACGTCAGATTTGACATGCCTCTGGATTCGAACGAAACGTTTGCCAAGGGTCGTTCCACTCGGCAAATAGGGGAGCCAATAATTGAAAAGCACTCGTTTGAAAGGCCCACAAGGGTCATTTTAAGTGGGCTGAGAGCGCACCAACTCAGCCGCCGCCACGTATCGCGCTCTGGACGTTTTTTTTGGATTATTTATTTATTTATTCGCACATGTTTTCAGCTTTTTAGATGGGTTTTTTCGGGTTTTCGATTTTTCACCAGTCTTTCTTAGCTTTTCGACAAAAAAAATACGCGAAAAAATATGTTTTTTTTCTTCTTCCGTGAGAGGCATGATTTTGCTTTAGCGAGAGCATGGCAGTGCCTCTCGAAAACGAAAAAATAACATTTTTTTTCTTTCATGAGAGGCATGGTTTTGATTCTACGAGAGGCACGGCCGTGCCTCTCGAAAATGAAAGAAAACGTGTTTTCTCTTTTCTTCTTGCTTTCATGAGAGATATGGTTTTGCTTCCGCGAGATGCACGAATTTGCTTCTACGAGAGACATGGTCGTGCCTCTCGGAAACAAAAAAAAACATGTTTTCTCTTTTCTTCTTGCTTCCGTGAGAGATACGGTTTTGCTTTCTCTAGATGCACGGATTTACTTCTACGAGAGACACAGTCGTGCCTCTCGTAAACGAAAAAAATGCGTTTTTTTTTTCTTCCTCGAGAGACACGGTTTTGTTTCCGTGGGAGTCACGGATTTGCTTCCGCGAGAGGCACGGTCGTGCCTCTCGGAAACGAAAAAAAATATGTTTTCTTTTTTTTTCCTACCGCGAGAAGTACGGTTTTTCTTCAGCGAGACGCACTGCCCTGCCTCTCGAAAACGGCTTTCGGTAAGGGGAAAAAAATTCGTCAAAACCTATCAACATTGGATCTAGTTCTGAAGATCTCGACAAGAGAAATCCAACGGTAAAAACGGTTCGAGATTTGGACGCACGGTTTAAAAGATAAAACGTTTTGAATAAACGAATCTACGAAAAACGAAAAACTCTCAGGTTGTGACATGCGGTGTGCCACTTGTCGCAATCTGTGAAGATGAAAATGATCTTTAAAAGAAGTACACATCAATTAGTGATTTCGTCCTATTTACCGCTCGTGAGTGACAAGCAGATCAGCTTTCGCTCAAGCGAGCCATCCCGTCGCGTCCACTTGGGATGGCCCATGGCTGAGATAATTGCATCTATAGTCCTTATACTCGCCGGTGACGTCCAACTCATTTCGGGAACTTGCGTATTGCTTCAATACAGTTTCGATACATGAAAATACATGGTCAATACGGTCTCAGAGATTGAAACATCAGTCCTGGCTCTACACGTTGCATACGTACTGTGTATTCTGCCGTATACCACGTCAGACTGGCCCTACTTGTCAGGTTGGACCCATATGTCAGTGGGATATTGAGAAATAAAAGAAAAAAATGCGCGCAGGCGGTTTGAACCCGCAACATGTGGGCCGGGGAAGCGCGCGCTAGCCACCAGACCAAGTGTGTGCGCACGATGTATGAGGAGATGCATACCCTATATATGCAGTCCTTTTCATAAGAAATCTATTTAAGTTCTTTTTTAGTGAAAGAAATATAATTAGGTATTCACAGTCATTCTTAGGGCTGCACGGGCCTGTTTCTTTTGTCTTATAGCTACGGCCCAGCTGTCTTCTGTTTGTTCTGGTTTTTTGTCGAAATCACTAGTTAAGGAGTACTCCTTGCAAAGATCACTTCAACATTCCTAGGTTGCGATAAATGGCGCGCTGCATGAGCGCCACTTGTCACAACCTGGAAGTTTTCCCTTTTTTCGTAGATTCGTTTATTCAAAACGTTTTATCTCTTAAACCGTGCGTCCAAATCTCGAACCATTTTCATCGTTGGATTCCTTGCGTCGAGATCTTCAAAACTAAATCCTATGTTGATAGGTTTTGACGAACTTTTTTTTTCGTGAAAAAATAGGACGAAAAAACCGGACTAAAAAACCGAACCGGGAGCACGGGTTTTTTCCCTTTCCGCGAGAGGCACGCCCATGCCTCTCGCGAAATCACAAGCGTGCCTCTCGCGGAAGCAAAACCGTGCATCTCACGGTTTTTTTTCGTTTCCGCGTGCCTCTCGCGAAAGCACAACCGTGTCTCTCACGAAAGAAAAAAAAAACAGAAAACGCGTTTTTTTCTTTTCCGAGAGGCATGGCCGTGCCTCTCGTGAAAGCACAACCGTGTCTCTCGCGGAAGCAAAACCGTGCCTCTCGCGAAAGGAAAAAAACAAAAAATACCTTTTTTCGTTTCCGAGAGGCACGGCCGTGACTCTCACGAAAGCACAACTGTGCCTCTCTCGGAAGCAAAACCGTGCCTCTCGCGGAAGGAAAAAAAACAGAAAACATGTTTTTTTTTCGTTTCCGATAGGCACAGCCATGACTCTCGCGAAAGGAAAAAAACGTGTTTTTTCGTGCAAAAAAAAATTCAAAATTTTTTTGTCCAAAAGTTCAGGAAGACCGGTGGAAAACCGAAACGTCGAAAAAATCCGGAAAAAAACCGTTTAAAAAGCCGAAAACGCCTGCGGAAAAATAAAATAAAAAGTCTGGAGGGAACGTCCAGAGCGCGACACGTGGCGAGGCAGCTGGGAGCGCGCCAAGTGGCGCTGATCGTTGCGAGGCTCCCGAAGGAGCGCTCGTTAACTAGTTACTCTCGTTTTTTGTTCGTGTTCATTTTTTGGCAGTCTCCTATTTGGCGCAAGCAACCTGGTGCGTACCCCACTCCTTATATATATGTGAGGAGATGCACTCCCAAAATGTTCACCATATTTTTTAAGTTGCGAACATTTTCTAAATTCATGAATTTTTTAAAAGTTAGTGAATATTTTTTGGAACTGCGTACATGTTTTTTGGAACTTGTCAAAAAGTTTTTTCATAGGCAAATATTTCTTGAAATTCGTGAAAAACATTTGAAATTCAGATACATTTTTTTGTGATGAACATTTTTGAATCCATCAATACATTTTTGAATCAGTGAATATTTTTTAAAATTTTGTAAATATATTTTTTTAAATTCCCAAGCATTGTTTTGATTATTTTTAAAAATTTACTTTTTATCATGAACATTTTGTGAATCGATGAACGTTTTTTTAAATAATAACTCATGAATTTTTAAAATTCACGTATATTTTTAAAGAGACAGTGACATGCTTATAATATAGAGTGCATCCCCATGTTGAACAAGATCACACACTTGGCCTGGTAGCCCGCTCGGGCAGTGGTTGGGCAGAGCTCGTGGGTTCGAATCACCCCTGTGTCTTTTTTTTCATTTTATTTCTTGGCCCACTGACATATGGGCCGCATATGGACGTGGCCTCCACTACAGAAATACGAGACACGTATGTGGCGTGTAGAGCTAGGACTGACGTTTCAACCTCAGGGACCGTATTGATCACGTATTTTCATGTACCGGGACCGTATTGAAGCAATACGCAAGTTCCAGGACTGAGTTGGACGTGGCCAGCAAGTACGAGGACTATAGATGCAATTATCTCATGGCTTCGATGTTGTGCTTTCATCGCTTAGGAATTCCGGTTTGGGAACCTTTTCGAAGGTTCCTGGCTGGTTTGGGACCTTCTACAAGGTTTCTGAAATGGATTTTTTTGGTTCTTTTTTATTTAATATTTTTCTGGTAATCATTTTTGGTTTTTATTTTTCTTTTATTTTTTGTTTTTCTCTTCACTTTTGATTTTTTATTCAAAATATTTTCTTGCCTTTTTCTTTTCTCTGTTTTTTTTCGTGTATTTCAAAAATGTTCAGTATATATGTAAGAATATCTTCACTGTATATTAAGAAAAATTTTCCATCTATTTTTGAAAATGGTAATTTAGGATTTAATTTTTTTGCATATATCACAAAAATATTCAATGTGTAGTTAAACAATTCTCGGTGTATATCAGAAAGTTGATCAATGGGTATTCAAAATTTGTTCGGAGTATATCACAAAAATGTTCAATATAATTCAAAAATTATTCAGTGTATATTAAAAAAATTGCGTTATAAAGGTTTTGTGAATTTTGAAATTTGTTCCCATTTTGAAACATTATTCGCTTTTTTTAAGAAAAAAAATTCACCCTTTTTCCAAAAAAAGTTGAAATTTTTGAATAAAAAAGAAACTGCCGCTGTAGCTAGTACTTACATATATTAGTCTTGTAGTTTAGCCATCCACTGTTGCCAGCTCGACTGCCTACCAACGGTTTTTTGTAGCGTGAGGTAGGGAGTTCGTCTCCACGCGACAGCTTTAATTTTTCCTGAAGTTTGGCCCGTTTGTCTATTGGACGCATGCGGACGGGCGTCTAATAGGAGTGTTCCATCGATCAAACGATTGCCTATCTCCGAAACGTTTGCTTACCTGGGATTCCAGCGCGAGGCTACTTTTTTCTTCTTCAAAAATTGCCACAAAATATTGAAACAGAAAAAATAACATGAAAAAAAAGGAATTTACAACTTGCTATGCTCTAATTAGAGTTAATTGCACCAATGGTACACAAACTTGTCCCCGATGCTCACTTTAGTCCACATTCTCGCAAACCCGAAAAACGCATACATCAACTTGTTAATCGCGCTCAGTTTAGTACAAAAGCAGCTCAGAGGATGGCAGGAGCTGCCACGTGGCAAGCTGAGTCAGCTCATAACACTGTTCATATTTCCAGATTTGGGAAGAAAAATGCATTTAAAATACACTGCTGCATACTGTTCATTTTTCCAGTTTTTTTTGCAGAAAATGAAAATTTTAAATTTTCAGGAAAAATCCAAATTTGTGAACAGTATCGCTACGCACTGTTCATGTTTCCAGATTTCTATTTTTTTTTGCAGAAAAATGCATTTAAAATACACTGTTGTGTACTGTTCACCCTTTTCCAGATTTTTTTTGAGGAATTTTTTGCAGAAAATTAAAATTTTATATTTTTGGGAAAAATCCATATTTGTGAACAGTACCACTATGCACTGTTTATGTTTCCAGATTTCTATTTTCCTTTTTGCAGGAAAATGCATTTAAAAACACTGTGGTACACTGTTCACCTTTTCCAGATTTTTTGAGGAAAATTTAAATTTTATATTTTTCAGGAAAAATCCATATTTGTGAACAGTATCGCTGCACACTGTTCATGTTTCCAGATTTCCATTTTTTTTGCAGGAAAATGCATTAAAAATACACTACTGTGACTGTTCATGTTTCATGATTTTTTATTTTCGGTTTTTTCGGGATTTTTTTTGCAGAAAATGAAAATTTTAATTTTTTGGGAAAAATCCATGTACGTGAACAGTGATATATGAGTCAGCGTGCCACGTAGCTGCTTTTGTATTAAACTGAGCGCGATTAACAAGTTGATGTATGCGTTTTTCGGGTTTGCGAGAATGTGGACTAAAGTGAGCATCGGGGACAAGTTTGTGTATCATTGTGCAATTAACTCCTCTAATTATAAAAATTGCAT
Organism: Thinopyrum elongatum; assembly: GCA_011799875.1. Lineage (NCBI taxonomy): Eukaryota > Viridiplantae > Streptophyta > Magnoliopsida > Poales > Poaceae > Thinopyrum > Thinopyrum elongatum. Next base: position 444,534,176 of record CM022298.1, on the reverse strand, counting down.
CGCTATAACATATGAAACCGCCATCATCTAATTTATAATTTCCAGATAAAAGGGAAACATAGAACGTCAAGTCTAATAAATTTACCATGGCCGTGAAAGACAATTTGCCATAGTCCATGAAAAACTAAATTGCCACCGCTTTGGAAATAAATTTTCCATGCCTATTAAAATAAATTTGCCATGGTCTGAAACACAAATTGACATGATCTAGCAATTCAATTCGCTCGAAATTTTGAATTTCTTTTGCCATAGATGTACAACTAACCATGGTATAGCAATGCAAATTTGCCATGGAAGTGAAAAGTTTGGATTTCGCAAATGAATGTAAAATTTGTCGGGGTTCCTAAAGTAAAACTACCATGTTCTAAGTACTAAAAATGTCATGGTCTAATTAGTAAAAAGGCCATTCTACCTATAATAAAATTGCACATTGCAAAATTAAGAAAACATATTCTCTAAAAAAAATTATACTCTGGAAATTTTGTAATGTGAACATGGGGGCAAATTTGTGAAAAAAAATCTTTTGAAAAAGGTGAGATTTTTAAAAGGATTTATTCTTTGAAAAGGTGGCAAATTTAGGAATTTTGCCATGTACACATGATACAGTGTGTAATTCATTTTCAAAAACTGTCATCTTGAACATTTTGAAGAATTTGTACCATGGCAATATTTGGTAATTTGGCAAACCAAAATTTGCCATGCAACAAAAACTCTAATTGAAGTACATTTCAGTTGACATGGAAAAAAATGAAAATTTATTACCGACGTAATAAAAGGGAATCTTGTTTTGCCATGGCAATTATAGTAGAAAATTGTAGATGAGCCACAGAGAAATTTGTCTTGGTGACATATCAAAATTTGGATTCCAGGCATTGCAAAAGGTTTAAGATCTTTTACCATGGCAAAAGATTTAACAAATTATTAATTGCAATGATATTTGCCATGTGCAGACATCTTAAATTTTACCATGGCAGTTGTAGAAAAACAAAAATATAAGATTTGTCATTTAATGTGACACCCCCGAAATTAATCGTGCACTAAACATCCACACAACATGCACGATCAAGATCAATGACTCACGGTATAATATCAAAACATAACTCTACGACTCAAATATAAACAAAGAAACAATAAATTACAAGCCAGGGTCGTAAGACCCGATATTACATCAAGAGTTATGTCTGACTACAGACAAATACAAGGGTGCTTTAAGAAGGCTGAGCAAAACAACGACACTAGGTTGAAAAGGCACATGCCTCTTGCCTGAGACCTTCGAACTACTCCTCGACGTCGAACTCCAAGTAGTAAGCACCATCAGGGGGAACCTGCATCCGCGGTGCTAACATCTGTTGCAGCAACCGGGTTGGGTGAAAAGAGTAGCGAAGCAATGGTGAGTACTCATCCAAAGTACTCGCAAGACTTACATCAGAACCATGCTACACATGCATCGGTATCAAAGGAATAGGGTAATATTTGTGGACTAAACTGCAGAAATGCTAGAATAAAGGGGGGAACTCAAAGTAACAACTATCCACTGGCATCTTGCAGCATTAGGTGAGAATGAAGCTTCTTGCAGCATTAGAAGAGAATGAGAACAACAATCATGTAGCCTTGAAGAGAAAGAGTACAAACGAATACAAGTAACCAGTACAACAATGCACTACCCTTGGATTCAATTCCCGTGAGGAAGCGGTCCTCGGACGTGCTACAATTCTTGGTGAGTTTTATAAAATATCTTGTTTAAGTTGTAGAAGCTCGGGGTACAACACCAAGTCGTTCGTTACCTTGGACGCGGCTATTCGAATAGTTTAACTTCCCTCCAGGGGTGCACCACATTACCTGATACGCTCAATTACCTCTGGTCGGACACACTTTTCTGGGTAATGGCCGGCCTTGGGCAATCGACACGCTGTAGTCCTATCTAGGCTCTTTAGAAAGGTCAGCACGTCGGTCTACATCCTAAGTGCGAAGGGGTAGTTCAGCTGCTCACCCCTAAGCAATCCTGCATGTTGCGTGGGCGGTCCAACTTCACCTGATCTACAGGATATTTGCTAGTCTCCGCCGCATCTCTGAATTGTGACATCCATAGAGCTTTCGGGAGAATCGTACAACGCTGAGGGTCCCATATACCAGTATCCCACGCAGAGGTTAGTGCGTATATGCCAATGGCAGTCTCAGATCGGATACCACCCAGAACTCATTTGGTCGTATTATTTTAGTAGCTCGCGGACAACGACGAGGGACCAGGCACACCTCAACCGGAGGGTACCTACATGCCCTGCCGCATTGACTGGGTGAAATACGCGCGAACACTACCAGCCTCACCATCATCCTATGGATATCAGCTGGGATCCTGTTCTGCCTCGGAATGTAAACATAACATAAGAGATAACATAATGCGGTAATAGTCTTCGTCTTCATCAGCATCTTGTTGCAGTCCATCTCGTTCCATGTCGTACGCCACCGAAGTCCAGGGACCACTGAAGTAACATATAGAGTATGCGATATAAAGTATATTCGCGATCGTCGCCCAGAGGGATCACGACACGGTCACAACATGGAAAAACGGACAAGGGTGTAAGGCCAGCTAATGGATCATAAGCATTACTAAACTAGGCATGCTAGGACAACAGGTAAGCATCAACGAAGGTGACAAAAAGAGGCTATGCATTGATAACCCACAAGTATTGGGGGTCGCAACAGTTTTCGAGGGTAGAGTATTCAACCCAAATTTATTGATTCGACACAAGGGGAGCCAAAGAATATTCGCAAGTATTAGCAGTCGAGTTGTCAATTCAACCACACCTGAAAGACTTAATATCTGTAGCAAGGTGATCAGTAGCAAAGTAATATGATAGTGACGGTAACAGTAGCAATAGTAACAGTAGCAGTTTTGTAGTGATTGTAACAGCAGCAACGACAAAAGTAACTTAGCAAAGATCAATATGTGAAAAGCTCGTCGGCATTGGATCAGTGATGGATAATTACGTTGGATGGCATTCATCATGCAACAGTCATAACCTAGGGTGACACAGAACTAGCTCCAATTCATCAATGTAATGTAGGCATGTATTCCGTATATAGTCATACGTGCTTATGGAAAAGAACTTCCATGACATCTTTTGTCCTACCCTCTCGTAGCAGCGGGGTCCATAAGGAAACTAAGGGATATTAAGGCATCCTTTTAATAGAGAACCGGAACAAAGCATTAGCACTTAGTGAATACATGAACTCCTCAAACTAAGGTAATCACCGGAAAGAATCTCAATTATTGTCACCTTGGGGTATGCGGATCATAACTCGTAATAGGTGCATATAACTTACAAGATAGGATCAAGAACACACATATATTCATGAAAAAATAATAGGTTAAGATCTGAAATCATGGCACTCGGGCCCTGGTGACAAGCATTAAGCATAGCAAAGTCATAGCAACATCAATCTCAGAACATAGTGGATACTAGGGATCAAGCCCTAACAAAACTAACTCGATTACATGATAAATCTCATCCAACCCATCACCGTCCAGCAAGCCTACGAAGGAATTACTCACTCCCGACGGTGAGCATCACGAAATTGGTGACGGAGGAAGGTTTATGATGACGACGGCGTCGATTTCCCCTCTCCAGAGCCCCAAACGGACTCCAGATCAGCCCTCTCGATGAAGGACAGGAGGTGGTGGCGGCTCCGTATCGTGAAACGCGATGAATCCTTCTCTCTGATTTTTTTCTTGACAAATAGGAATATATGCAGTCGGAGTTAGGGTTGCTGGAGGTCCAGGGGGCCCACAAGCCTAGGAGGCGTGCCCTGGGGGGTGGGCGCGCCCCCTGAGCTTGTGGCTCCTGGGTGGCCCCCTCCGGTATATTTTCCACTAATATTTTTTATATATTCCACAAATATTCTCCGTAAATTTTCAGGTCAATCCGAGAACTTTGATTTCTGCACAAAAACAACACCATGGCAATTCTGCTGAAAACAACACCAATCTGGGTTAGTTTCATTCTGTAACACCCCTGTGTAATAGTCACTGTGATCAACTGCTAATATGCCAAGTCATCTTCATTTGCAGTGCCTAGTCATAGTGGTAATTCAAAACAATTCAAATTCTATTCTGAAAATCAACTCAAATTCAAAAGTGAAATATGAAGTTGCTCAAACACTATTGGAAAAATGTTCATTAATTAGCAAACATTCCAGAGGCAATTATAAAACTATAACCAACATTAAATGGATTATTTTAGTAACCCTAACAACCTCAAACAGAAACAAACAACCCCTTTAAAATTCTATTCTATTTTTGGAAAATTTAAATGAGCTTCAAAAATTCCCAAACTTTTTGTGGCACTGTCTAATAACAACAGGGAATTATTGGGACACTCCCAATATTTTTCCTAAGTATAATGGGTGCCCAACTAAGTCTTTTCCCCTCTCTGTGGAATAAATAAAAGAAAAATAGAAACAGAAATAAAAGAGAAAGGCCAGACGGCCACATACCTGGCAGGCCCAGCTGGACGGCCCAGCCCACCGAGCGGTCATCCCCTTCCTCCCGTGCGCTGTCGCTCCCCTGCCTCGACACGGCGCCGGACGTTGCGTTGTCAGCCATCCGCCGGCTCCGCGGCGCCGATAAGAGCCCCCTCGGCAGCCTCTCTTCCCCTTGGACGAACCCTACCCCCGCACTCCTCTCCCGTCGCTCGCTCTCTTTTCCCCTCGCCACCAGATCCCCCTCATCGAGCGCCTCCGCCGCCGTCCTTCGACGTCTCCGCGGCCACCGGCTGCCTCGTGCCTGTCCATCGTGTCCGTCGTCACCGCCTCGATCGTCCACGTCGTCCGCCGTCGCCTTTTTGCTCGGAGAGGACCGCACGGGCGGGATCGAGCGTGGCGCTGATCTCTCTGGCGCCGGCGATCTCCGACGACCGCGGCCTCCCCCTACGCTACCGATCATCGAGGGGCCTCCGTGAGCCCGCGCGGTGAGCTCTGCCTCCTCCCCATCTCTTTTCGAGCTCGGTTTCAAGCTATTGCGTGCGCCCACCGAAGCCCGAACTCCGGCCATCGCCGAGCTCGAGCTCGAGCGCGGCCGTAGCTCCGGCCATCCCCAGCCGCCGCCGCTCGCTCCTTTGGATGCGCCACATCACAACGATCCCGTAGGAGTGACCCGCGACCAAAATGGCCGCCCGTAGCGTGATTCCGGCGAAGCTCCGGCCGTCACCGCCGTGTTTTGCCTCGCCGGCGCCGGCGCTGACGTGGCTCAGCTGGGGCCCGCTCTATGTGCCACTGACTGTGGGACCCGCGGGCCCAGTTGACCGGTCAACTGGCCTAGTTGACCGGCTGACTGGACAGTTGACTCAGGTCAACAGGGCCCCACCTGTCAGCCCCTCTGGTGCCTCTCTGGTGCACTACACCGGGTGCACTTAGCAATTCCAGTTACTGTTTTCGATTTAAAATAATACCCTGGAATTTCAGAAAATGATTAAAACTTTAGAATATTCATAGAAAATAATCCGTAACTCGGATGGAAAAACTTTATATATGAAAGTTGCTCAGAACGACGAGACGAATCTGAAAACGCAGTCCGTTCGTCCGCCACACGTCCCTAACTATCCAAACATGAAACCGTCCCCCTCCGGTCATCTGTCTGACAAATGTCCGAAATCGGGAAAACACTCCCGGATGGTTTTCCCCCTTCCTCGGTGACGTGCAACCATACGTTAGGACACACCCGGCACTGCATATTGTCATGTCATACTTTGTGTAGCACTTGTTTGCTTTGTATTTACTGTTCTTCCCCCTCTTCTCTCTTGTTAGATCTCGGTACTGACATAGTCTCCGAGACCGGCGCAGCTCCGGTGATTGGCTACACCACTGACGACCTTGCCTTTGCCGCCGAGCAACCAGGCAAGCCCCCCCTTTGATCATCTCGATATCATCCATTCTAATATCCCCTGCTTGCATTAGATTTTGCTACTGTTACTGTTTTACCTATTTCTGCTGCATAGCCTGTTTATTGTAACTTGCTGTTGATACCTTACTGTTATCCTAAACTGTTTAGAATAGACTGGGTAGAGACCCATCAGAGACCCCCACTTGTCCTGACTGCCCTGCTGGATTCTCAGAAGACCCAATCAACGGGATCGAAGATCAGACCCCGGCACCGCACCACACCTCACTTCCCCTTCATTGCTCGACACTACTGGGTTACTATCGAGTGCCGAGGGTGAAACCTCGTCAGCACTTCTGATGATAACCTTGTAGGTTAGCTAATCGGTCATGGTAAGCGAGGGTGATTCCTCCTACACCACCCCCGATAATGACGAAGTCGTGCAACACCTCAAGCGTGGACCTCGAGGGTGATTCCTCCTACGTCCACCTTGATTTTACATCAGGTGGGAGTCCAACGAGGGTGATGCCTCGGATTCCCCTTGATATGGTAGCCTCACGGATGCCTTACATTACTGTTGATACTGATATTTGGAAAGGCGGGTCGACCCTGAGGGGTACCCGCGAATGATGGATAGTTACCCATGAGTTATTCTACGAGGCGCGGCCGGGCATTCTTAGCCCTTGCAGCAAGTCCTCGAGATGGGGCGACGGGGTCACATCGATCGTGAGTCTCTGCTCGTTACCGCAAGCCACTAGTCCACTAACGATTTGGATATGTGATCCGAGCCGGCCTCTGGTCGGATAGCACTAACCATCACGTGGGAAGAGTTATGGGCACTCTGCATCGTAGCATCAGCCGAAAGCGCTGTCAGACGTCCAGTTCAGCCTCGCGGCCGGGACGGACCGGCGCCACCCTGGAGAGAGGTGGTGCCTGGCTTCACCCTGCACGCAATGACCCGGAGTGCACAGGGTGATGGCCCAAGACCCCTGAGCGCTTAGGAGGTAGACCGACGGGAACCTCTCTGCTGAGCTGTAGGTAGGGTTGCGGTGTATCGTTTAGCCGAGGCCGGGCATGACCCAGGAAAGTGTGTCCGGCCGGAGTTAAGCGAGCGTGGTGGGTAAGTTGGTGCACCCCTGCAGGGAAGAACACATCTATCGATAGCCGGTCCTATGGTAAAGGACACTCGGAGTTGTATCCCGATCGATACAGCTAGAACTTGAGATGATACCTGGATATGTGGCTCCGGGATCGCTTTCTCGCAGGGAGTCGAGGAAGGATCTCTAGGCGAGACTGTTACTTGTTACTATTACTACTTTACATTATGCTGATCTACACTCTTCTAATGCTGCAAGACCGATGAAGATGCTGAAGATGCTAGTCTTCGCTAGGACTAGGCTTTCCCCCTCTATTCTGGCATTTCTGCAGCCCAGTCCACATATACAGCCCCCATTTGATAATGTTGCATATGTAGTGTAGATCCTTGGCTTGCTGAGTACTTCGGATGAGTACTCACGGTTGCTTTACTTTCTTTTTCCCCCATTTTTCATTTGATGCAACCAGCTGACGGAGCCCCTGAGACAGCTGCCCCGCCGACGACTTCCACTACTTCCCCGAGGGTGGATCCTTCTACAAGTTGGCCGATGTCCAGGAGTAGGAACGGAGGGTCCCAGGCAGGAGGCCTGCGCCTTTCGATCGTAGTGTTTTATTTTGTCCCGCCTTTCTAAAGGCCTTTCTGTTTCTCTTTTATATCTGTACACAGATATCTAACGCTTCCGCTAATGCTTGTTGTCATCAAGCTTTGTATTCGAGCCCTCGAGGCCCTGGCTTGTAATAAATGCTTGTATGATTTTGTTTATGTTTTAGAGTTGTGTTGTGATATCTTCAAGTGAGTCCTTAGGCTTGATCGTGTGCATTTACGTGTATGATTAATGCACGATTAAGCCGGGGTCATCACACATTCAAATCACGCAAATTAGAGTCCAAAACAAGAGCAAAAGTGTTTGGAAAAGTAGATGCGATGGAGACGTATTATGCATCGGAATAGGATCTACCGAAACATCATGGCGGAACCGCTATCTAATGCAGGAAGTAGAGAGAAAGAATATGCGATGTCCGAATGATCAAGGGGGTTTGCTTGCTTGGAAGCTCTGCCAGGAAGGACGGGTCATCGTCGATGTAGTCGTACTCAGGGTTACCGAGAGTCTCGGGGTCTACCGAAAGAATAGTTGAGAGGGGGGAACAGATAAAAAATGGAGCAATCAAATGCAACACAATGCATGTCTTGGCAAAAAGCGTTGGTGATATGCTCTAGTGCATCCCTATACATTTTTAAAGAAGAGGGAAAACATCCAGCTCTAGGTATTATTTGATCAGATGACCCTGATGCAAAATGTCTAGGTTCATTATGTTAGAGGGGTCGGACAGATATGTGGATGACATATTCAGATTCTTCAAATTTTTCTGATCAACTTTTATATATAAATTATTTTCATCCGAATTACAGATTATTTTATTTGAATTTTTGAAGTTTTATTGATTTTATTAAATTTTGGATTTAATACTAAATGAGAAAAAAATGCTATGTGTACCCAGAGGGTACCTAGCCTAGTGTATGGCAATTGGGGCCCGGGGGTACAATGAGAGTTGACCAGTCAATGTTGACTGGTCAACAGGGTCAAAGGGGACCTACATGTCATAGTCTATCTAATCCATTGTAGTTTATTTACTTTTAATTAGGCGGCGGGGCCCGACTGTTAGTGTCTATTAGTTAGACTAACTAGGCAATTATATTAGCCTAATTAATTAACAGGGCCTGCCCCATCTAGCAGTGACACAGCCGGCTCTAGCCGCGGCTGTGCACGCAGGCACAGAGGCGCCGACGGCCATGGATGGCCATGGCCCACCGGGAGCGGCTGGCAGCGGGCGAGCACAGGCGGCAGCAGGTGCGCTAGGGCACAGCACGAGCGCACGGGGCACACGCGGGTGGGCGCAGCAGGGCAGCAGCAGCGGCAGCAGGCAGTACCAACGTAGCATGCAGCAGTGGGAGGCAGTGGCGACGAGTAGCAGCAGACGCACCGCGCGGTGAGCGTGGCCCGGGGAGGGGGCAAGGCGTGGGCGGCGCGCGAAGTATAGGGGCAGGGTGTGGCCCCGGGGTGCCCATAGCGCGGCGGGGGCGTGGCCCGTAGCCATGTCTGGGCGTGACGGTCGGAGCGTCGGGCGACCGCAACAAAGAGGGAACGAGGGGAGGAAAGGGGGAATCGACAGAGGGCCTCACCACGGGGCCATAGGCATGCGCGAGGGGTTACGGGAAGGGACAAAGCAGTGGGACAATGGAGCGGTAGTGGCGGCGATCGAGGCAGATGGAGACAAAAGAAGATGCGGGCGATGGCGGAGGTGCTCCCCGGCTCCGATCCGGAGTTACAGTCGATGAAGATGAGCCTGGTGGTCCTCCTAGACATGGCGCTGCAGTGAGGTGAAGCCAGTGGCCACGGGATCGATGAGGGCGCGACGACGATGGCGCTCAGGTGTGGGCGGGTAGAGAACAAATGGCACGGGGAGGGACAGAAATGGCTAGGGTTCAGTCGAGGGGCGTGCGGCGACGGTTTTATCCAACGGGGGGAGGGAGCGGGGATGGCCGACATGTGGCCGGGGCGCGGCCATGGCGGCCAGATGCCTACCATGATCCCCCTTGCTCTTGTAGCGGGAGGAAAGAGGAGACACCTATGGGCTGGGCCTCACTGTGCACTTGAGGCCCAAGTGCACAGTGGGGTTTTTCTATTTTTCTTTTCTATTTACTCGTTTTCTTTTATTCTTTGCTGTTTTGTAGTTTTTAGAAATAGCAAATGATTTTTGTTACACTTTGTATTTGGCTCATAAATACTAGCATATATATTGAGGTAGCTCAGAAAGTTTCAATTTATTTTGAAAGGTATAAATATTTATTTGATATGAAATGGTCCAATTTAAGGCTGTTGGTCCACTCTAAATATTGTTAGGGGAAATTTTGGAATTCAAATGATGTTGGTTTCTACATGAAAATTACGAAGTGAATATTTGCAACCCAAGGATTTTTTTTACTGTTTGAAGAAATAATAATTTGACTTGCAATTTGAATTTGAATTTAACTTAGGTTTTTATCAAGGGGCAATTTAGCTTAGCAAAAAGGTGATGTCATGGCATCATTAGCATGGGATTACTGTAGCATGATTATTGAGGTATTACAAATCTCCTCCACTAAAAGAAATCTCGTCCTGAGATTTAAGAGGTAGAGTAAGGGGGAAAGATTTGGTTATGAAATTCTAACGAGTCTTCTCGGTCTTGATTGTTCTTCTCGAAGAGGTTGGTCCATGGCATTGATGTCTTCATTTCTCTGCATCATTGCATTATGACAAAGTTGTCATCCTTCCTTCAGATCTTCATGGTACTTACAAAAAGGACAAGGGATAACTCGGCAATGATGGAATTCTACAAGGGTTATCATTTGGGGTTTTCTCATGAATGAAACACATAGGTATCTCTCGAGTTTTGGAACACGGGAATCATATCGAGAGTGACTTAAGAAGATATGAATAGTTTCATCTGAGTAGGCAAACATTTAATGCCTAAAGCAGGATGCAAGAAAGGTTCGGAGTGTCAAAGAACGAATGTTGCATCTGATACCGGAATGGATCATCTCAAGGGGAGTGGCTTGCGGAAATGCATGCGAAGCCAAGTGCAATGGTAAATTCGGATACAAGGATCACATAGTCATTTACATGAAACTTCGCAACTAATGAGAGAGTTTTCGTAAGGAATTCAAAAGAATAGCAGGCTCGACGTAGAATGATAATCGATCAGATGGGCAACTGGAATATACAGTTGCAACTGCTACATAAAGGCAAAGCGTATTGCAGCAGTATGTATTTGAGGGCTCAAGCATTTCTGAATCATTAGGATGATCAAATCAAAGTTATTAACATTCAGACCACTACGATGAATAAGAAGGGTGGTGGCATCTTGTGCGATCACGGTACAATGGATCGTTAGAGAACAACTTGTCAGCTATGTTGGCAACAACGTTGGTGCCAAGGGCGGGGGATGCTACTTCTTGAGCTTGCGTTGGTTTTTTCCTTGAAGAGGAAAGGGTGATGCAGCACAGTAGAGGTAAGTATTTCCCTCAGTTAAGAACCAAGGTATCAATCCAGTAGGAGAAGAACGCACAAATCACCAACACCTGCACAAACAATCAAACACTTGCACCCAACGCGATAAAGGGGTTGTCAATCCCTTCACGATCAGTTGCAAAAGTGAGATCTGATAGAGATAGATAAACAAAAGATAAAATAGTTTTGGGTTTTTTTGGTATATAGATCTGAAAATAAAAGATTGCAAAATAGTAGATCGGAAAGTATTATGATGGAAAATAGTAGATCAGAAAGTAATATGATGGAAAATAGTAGATCGGAAAGTAATATGATGGAAACTAGAAGTAATATCATGGAAAATAGACCCGGGGGCCATAGGTTTCACTAGAGGCTTCTCTCATGAAGGCAAATAATACGGTGGGTGAACAAATTACTATCGAGCAATTGATAGAAAAGCGCAAAGTTATGACGATATCCAAGGCAATGATTATGCATATAGGCATCACGTCCGTGTCAAGTAGACCGACTCCTGCCTTCATCTACTACTATTACTCCACACATCGACCGCTATCCAGCATGCATCTAGAGTATTAAGTTCATAAAGAACGGAGTAACACCTTAAGTAAGATGACATGATGTAGAGGAATTAACTCAAGCAATATGATGAAAACCCCATCTTTTTATCCTCGATGGCAACAATACAATACGTGCCTCACTACCCCTACTGTCACTGGGTGAGGACACCGCAAGATTGAACCCAAAGCTAAGCACCTCTCCCATTGCAAGAAAAACCAATCTAGTTGGCCAAACCAAACCGATAATTCGAAGAGAAATACAAAGATATTAAATCATGCATAAAAGAATTCAGAGAAGATTCAAATAATATTCATAGATAAGCTGATCATAAATCCACAATTCATCCGATCTCGACAAACACACCGCAAAAGAAGATTACATCGGATAGATCGCCAAGACGTAGATAGTCTCACATCAACTAGGCGTATCAATGGGCTATGGAGATGCCCATCAATAGATATCAATGTGAGTGAGTACGGATTGCCATGCAACGGATGCACTAGAGCTATAAGTTTATGAAAGCTCAAAAAGAAACTAAGTGGGTGTGCATCCAACTTGCTTGCTCACGAAGACCTAGGGCAATTTGAGGAAGCCCATCATTGGAATATACAAGCCAAGTTCTATAATGAAAAAATCCCACTAGTATATGAAAGTGACAACATAGGAGACTCTCTATTATGAAGATCATGGTGCTACTTTGAAGCACAAGTGTGGAAAAAGGATAGTAACATTGCCCCTTCTCTCTTTTCCCTCACTTTTTTGTGGGCTTCTTTGGCCTCTTTTATTTTATTTGTGGGCTTCGTTGGCCTCTTTTATTTTTTTCCTCACATGAGACAATGCTCTAATAATGAAGATCATCACACTTTTATTTACTTACAACTCAAAAATTACAACTCGATACTTAGAACAAAATATGACTCTATATGAATGCCTCCGGCGGTGTACCGGGATGTGCAAGAACTCAAGAGTGACATGTATAAAAATTATGAACGGTGGCTTTGCCACAAATACTATGTCAACTACATGATCATGCAAAGCAATATCACAATGATGGAACGTGTCATAATAAAACGGAACAGTGGAAAGTTGCATGGCAATATATCTCAGAATGGCTATGGAAATGCCATAATAGGTAGGTATGCTGGCTGTTTTGAGGAAGGTAAAAGGTAGGTGTATGGCACCGGCGGAAGTTGCGCGGTACTAGAGAGGCTAGCAAATGTGTAAGGGTGAGAGTGCGTATAATCCATGGACTCAACATTAGTCATAAAGAACTCACATAATTATTGCAAAAATCTATTAGTTATCGAAACAAAGTACTACGCGCATGATCCTAGGGGCATAGATTGGTAGGAAAAGACCATCGCTCGTCCCCGACCGCCACTCATAAGGAAGACATTCAATAAATAAATCATGCTCCGACTTCATCACATAACGGTTCACCATACGTGCATGCTACGGGAATCACAAACTTTAACACAAGTATTTCTACAATCCACAATTACTCACTAGCATGACTCTAATATCACCATCTTTATATCTCAAAAAATCATAAGGAATCAAACTTCACATAGTATTCAATGCACTTTATATGAAAGTTTCTATTATATCCCTCTTGGATGCCTATAATATTAGGACTAAATTTATAACCAAAGCAAATTACCATGCTGTTTAGAAAGAATCTCAAAATAATATAAGTGAAGCATGAGAGTTCAATAATTTCTATAAAATAAAACCACCGCCGTGCTCTAAAAAGATATAAGTGAAGCACTAGAGCAAAATTGCCTAGCTCAAAAGATATAAGTGAAGCACATAGAGTATTCTAATAAATCACGATTCATGGGTGTCCCTCTCAAAAGGTGTGTACAGCAAGGATGATTGTGGCAAACTAACAAGCAAAGACTCATATCATACAAGAAGCTGCAAGCAAAACACATATCATGTGGTGAATAAAAATACAGCCTCAAGTAAATTTACCGATAGCCGAAGACGAAAGAGGGGATGCCTTCCGGGGCATCCCCAAGCTTAGGATTTTGGTTGTCCTTGAATATTACCTTGGGGTGCCTTGGGAATCCCCAAGATTAGGCTCTTGCCACTCCTTATTCCATAGTCCATCAAATCTTTACCAAAACTTGAAAACTTCAAAACACAAAACTCAACAGAAAACTCGTGAGATCCGTTAGTACAAGAAAATAAAATCACCACTTTTGGTACTGTTGTGAACTCATTATTTTCTTATATTGGTGTAATATCTACTGTATTCCAACTTCTCCATGGTTCATACCCCCCGATACAACCCATAGATTCATCAAAATAAGCAAACAACACAAAGAAAACAGAATCTGTCAAAAACAGAACAGTCTGCAAAGATCCGAATTGTTCTAATACTTATGTAACTCCAAAAATTCTTAAAAATTAGGAAAGCAGAGGAAATTTGTATATAAATCTTTTGTAAACAATTAAGAATTTTTCAACACTCCAGTGAATTATTAAAATTCTCTGACTGGACGCAAAAGTTTCTGTTTTTCAGCAAGATCAAATCAATTATCACCGTAAGCCATCCCAAAGGTCTTACTTGGCACAAACACTAATTAAAACACCAAAACACATCTAACCAGAGGCTAGATGAAAAATTTATTGAAAAACAGAACCAAAAAAAGTAGAAACAAAAATAAAATTGGGTTGCCTCCCAACAAGCGCTATTGTTTAACGCCCATAGCTAGGCATAAAAACACATAGATCTACGTATTGTCATAGTAATTATAAGGCAAATTTCGAAAACCCATCTTGTACTCCCTTCGTTCAGCAGCAAGTTTTCTTTGTGGTAAGCAAAAGTAATCAAAAGGGCTAAATTTAACGGGATAAGGATCCCTAAGATCAAGCTCGGGAGGTATTGGCTCCTCCTTCGGCCCCTTATATTGTATGATCAACTCATCATTGTAAGAATTCTTTTGGCAAAAGGTCATGAGCTTATTTCCAAGAGAGAAACCCAATCCGTTGTTTTGTATAGCAAAATTATCATTAAGTTCAGAAATTTTATCAACTAAAACATCGGTAGGAACTCTTTTTCTCAAATTTTCATTATAAGCAACATGATCAAGAGATCGCAAACGCATTATTTCTTCTTGATTAAAGAGAATCCCCTCTATGGGAGGACGACTACCATCTACCTTATAATGCGCGTAAATTTCACTAGCCTGTTTCATAATGAACCTAAACTCATGGGCTAGGAATATGGTAGCAGCGCGTTTAACAGAAGAATGTTCAATATTAGAGAATTATAGAAAAATCCTTTGTATGCATGGATGCATAAGAACAAATTGTCTTTCAAGTTCAAGTATAAGCAAAGACATAGCATCCGCAAGACTATTAGTTTTATGGAGAATAGATCCACCTAGCGTGGGTAGCGCACCAGCACAAGTAAAGAAATCTTTAATAACCCCTTTTCCAATAATATTGCCGCTACCTATACGAAGTTTTTTAGTGTGCAGGATAGTAGGTTCTTCATGAGGATCAATATTAGCAAAATTACCAAAGTCCCCCCCCCATCATTACTACTATCCTTTTCAATGAAAATCTCGCCAGGTTCAGACATGGTGGCAAGAAACAGATCTAACACACAAGCAAACAAAAGCAAACGAAAAAGACGAACGGAAGAAGGGCGAAAAAGGCAAATCTTTTCGAAAATTGTTTTAGAAGTGGGGGAGAGGAAAACAAGAGGCAAATGGCGAATAATGTAATGCAAGAGATGAGAGTTTATGATGGGTACTTGGTATGTCTTGACTTGACATAGATCTCCCCGGCAACGGTGCCAGAAATTCTTCCTGCTACTTCTTGAGCTTGCGTTGGTTTTTCCCTTGAAGAGGAAAGGGTGATGCAGCACAGTAGAGGTAAGTATTTCCCTCAGTTAAGAACCAAGGTATCATCCAGTAGGAGAAGAATGCACAAATCACCAACACCTGCACAAACAATCAAACACTTGCACCCAACGCGATAAAGGGGTTGTCAATCCCTTCACGGTCAATTGCAAAAGTGAGATCTGATTGAGATAGATAAACAAAAGATAAAATATTTTTGGGTTTTTTGGTATATAGATCTAAAAATAAAACATTGCAAAATAGTAGATCGAAAAGTAATATGATGGAAAATAGTAGATCGAAAAGTAATATGACGGAAAATAGAAGTAATATGATGGAAAATAGACCCGGGGGCCATAGGTTTCACTAGAGGCTTCTCTCATGAAGGCAAATGATACGGTGGGTGAACAAATTACTGTCGAGCAATTGATAGAAAAGCGCAAAGTTATGACGATATCCAAGGCAATGATTATGCATATAGGCATCACGTCCGTGTCAAGTAGACCGACTCCTGCCTGCATCTACTACTATTACTCCACACATCGACCGCTATCCAGCATGCATCTAGAGTATTAAGTTCATAAAGAACGGAGTAACGCCTTAAGTAAGATGACATGATGTAGAGGAATTAACTCAAGCAATATGATGAAAACCCCATCTTTTTATCCTCGATGGCAACAATACAATACGTGCCTCGCTACCCCTACTGTCACTGGGTGAGGACACCACAAGATTGAACTCAAAGCTAAGCACCTCTCCCATTGCAAGAAAAACCAATCTAGTTGGCCAAACCAAACCGATAATTCGAAGAGAAATACAAAGATATTAAATCATGCATAAAAGAATTCAGAGAAGATTCAAATAATATTCATAGATAAGCTAATCATAAATCCACAATTCATCGGATCTCGACAAACACACCGCAAAAGAAGATTACATCAAATAGATCTCCAAGAACATCGAGGAGAACGTTGTATTGAGAATCAAAGAGAGAGAAGAAGCCATCTAGCTACTAGCTATGGACCCGTAGGTCTGAGGTAAACTACTCACGCATCATCGGAAGGGCAGTGGAGTTGATGTAGAAGCCCTCCGTGATCGATTCCCCCTCCGGCGGGATGACGGAAAAGGCCCCAAGATGGGATCTCACAGGAACAGAAGGTTGCGGCGGTGGAAAATTGTTTTCGTGGATTGCTCTGGTGGTTCTGGAATATATGTGAATATATAGGAGGAAGGGCTAGGTCAGAGGAGTCCCGAGGGGCCCACAAGGCAGGGGGCGCCCCCCCCTAGGGCGTGCCCTCCACCCTTGTCGCCACCTCGCGGCTCTTCTGACTTGGACTCCAAGTCCCCTGGGTGTCTTCTGGTCCAAGAAAAATCATCGTGAAGTTTTATTCTATTTGGACTCCTGATACGTCTCCGTCGTATCTATAATTTTTTATTGTTTCATGCCAATATTATACAACTTTCACATCTTTTTGGCAACTTTTTATATGATTTATTGGACTAACCTATTGATCCAGTGCCTAGTGCCAGTTCCTGTTTGTTGCATGTTTTTTGTTTCACAGAAAATCCATATCAAACGAAGTCCAAATGCAATAAAATTTTACGGAGAATAATTTTGGAATATTTGTGATTTTTGGGAGTTGGAATCATCAGAAGAGGAGGCCCACAGTGACCACAACCCACCAGGGCGCGCCTGGGGGCCCAGGCGCGCCCAGGTGTCTTATGCCCATCTCGTACGTCGGTTGGAGCTCTACTTCGGGCGCAAGGAAGCTTATATCCGGAAAAAAATCGTGTTCAAATTTCAGCGCAATCGGAGTTACGGATCTCCCGGAATATAAGAAACGGTTTTCGGCTAGATCTGGGGAACGCGAAACAGAAGAGAACAGAGAGGGAGATCCAATCTCGGAGGGGCTCCTGCCCCTCCGCCGCCATGGAGGCCATGGACCAGAGGGGGAACTCTCCTCCCATCTAGGGGGGAGGGTAAGGAAGAACAAGAAGGAGGGGGCTCTCTCCCCCTCTCTCCCGGTGGCGCCGGAGTGCCGCCGGGGCAAGGATCGTAACGGCGATCTACATCAACAATCTTGCTACCGTCAACACCAACTTTATCCCCCTATATGCAGCGGTGTATCACCTCTTCTCCCTTCTGTAATATCTACTTAAACATGGTGCTCAACTCCATATATTATTTCCCAATGATCTATGGTTATCCTATGATGTTTGAGTAGATTCGTTTTGTCCTGTGGGCTAATCGTGATCTTGGTTGGTATGATTGTATATTTTATTTATGGTGCTGTCCTATGGTGCCCTCCATCTCGCACAAACGTGAGGGATCCCCGCTGTAGGGTGTTGCAATACGTTCATGATTCGCTTATGGTGGGTTGCGAGAGTGACAGAAGCTTAAACCCGAGTAGGTGGGTTGTTGCGTATGGGATAAAGAGGACTTGATACTTAATGCTATGGTTGGGTTTCACGACCTTAATGATCTTTAGTAGTTGCGGATGCTTGTTAGAGTTCCAATCATAAGTGCATATGATCCAAGTAGAGAAAGTATGTTAGCTCATGCCTCTCCCTCATATAGAATTACAAGAATGATTACCGGTACTTGTTATCGATTGCCTAGGGATAAATGACTTTCTTGTTGGCAAAAGCTATCCACTTTTATTACCTTGCAATTTATTCATAGTTTTATTCTCACAAAGTACTCGTAGTTTTATTCTTGCAAAATAGTTTCATACTTGTTCTAGGTAAAGCAAACGTCAAGTGTGCGTAGAGTTGTATCGGTGGTCGATAGAACTTGAGGGAATATTTGTTCTGCCTTTAGCTCCTCGTTGGGTTCGACACTCTTATTTATCGAAGAAGGCTACAAACGATCCCCTATACTTGTGGGTTATCAAGACCTTTTTCTGGCGCCGTTGCCGGGGAGCAATAGCGTGGGGTGAATATTCTCGTGGGTGCTTGTTTGCTTTATCACTAAGTAGTTTTTATTTCCTATTCTAAGTTGTTCTCTATCTTTAGTTATGGATATGGAACACGAAACACCAAAAAAATTAGTTGTACTTGCTACTCATGGAGTTGGGAACCTCCTAAAACCCTCAATGCTCGTTATGTGAAAGATATTATGCACCACTTTGATAATCCTGAGAAAACCCCGTTCAACTTGATAATGGGAGACACGCTGGATCAACGTGAATACTTTAGGGATTATCGCTTGACACAAAAAGGGAAACTCTTATGGGATCAAATCCATATGTTGAAATGGTATGCTTGGAATCTATGCTCTAGATATGATTATACTTGTTGCTCTAGGATGAATGCTCCACACCTTCCCTTTTCATGCAAATTTAGTGACAATGAAACCTTAGCTTCTTATGCTAATGGTAGATATGATTACTATGATGTGGAACAAATAGAAGAATTTGTTGTTTTTAAGGGTGCTTATGAAATTGAATCTTTGTTTGAAAAGTTTGAAGATTTTGATGATTCAGTTTATAGACCTGAAAATTTTGCTATCCTTAAATATTGCTATGACAATTATAAATTCAATTCTGATATTGATATATTTATTGAGAAAGTCTCCGCTGTCCAAGAAGAGACTAATATTTTGCAGGAGTCTATGGAAGAAGAAATTGATGAAACTATGAGCTCTTTGGATGAAAAAGATGATGAGGAGAGTGAAGAACAAAAGGAGGAAGAGCGGATTAGCTACCCGTGCCCACCTTCTAATGAGAGTAACTCTTCAACTCATACATTGTTTAATGTCCCTTCATGCTTACCGAAGGATGAATGCTGTGATAATTGCTATGATCCCGTTGATTCTTTTGAAATATCCCTTTTTGATGAACTTGATGCTTGTTATGCTTGTGGCCAAGATGCCAATATGAATTATGCTTATGGAGATGAACTTGCTATAGTTCCTTATGCTAAGAATGAAATTATTGCTATTGCACCCACACATGATAGTCCCATTATCTTTTTGAATTCTCCAAACTACACTATACCGGAGAAGGTTGCACTTATTAAGGATTACATTGATGGGTTGCCTTTTACCGTTGCACATGATAATTTTGATGAATGTAATATGCATGTGCTTTCTGCTCCTACTTGCAATTATTATGAAAGAGGAACTACATCTCCGCCTCTCTATGTTTCCAACACGATAGAATTGCAAGAAACTACTTATGCTATGAATTGGCCCTTACTTGATGTGCATGAATTGTTCTTGTATGACATGCCGATGCATAGGAAGAGAGTTAGACTTCGTCATTGCATGATATATGTTGCTTTGTGCTCACTACTAAATGCCAAATCATTGCTAATTAAAATTGGCTTTGATATACCTTGGGATCCGGGTGGATCCATTACTTGAGCACTTTATGCCTAGCTTAATGGCTTTAAAGAAAGCGCTGCCAGGGAGACAACCCGGAAGTTTTAGAGAGTCATTTTATTCTGTTGAGTGCTTTTATAAAGTTTAAAAACAAAAAAATATAGAGGGGAACTTAAAACTTCACTAAAAGATAAGCGATTGAAAGGTGATGCATTGGAGAAGTGAGGGTCGACCTTGAACACTTGTGTTCATGCTCATGGAAACAATGTAAATTTTTCATGAAGATTCTCACAAAAATAATTATCCCCTTGTACAAATCCATTGTATTATAAAAATAATGTGCCAAGATTTGCCTTTAGGATGATTAGATTGTTTGTTGGTATGTGCGGTGCAAAACAGAAACTTTGGCTGTAGTGCGCAATTTTACATTTTTTACTGGAACGTCAAAAGCTTCTGAAACTTTTTGCACAGTCTTTCTATACAATTTTTTTATTTTTTCCTAATTTTTCAGAATTTTTAGAGTTATATAAGTATGGTGAACATTCAGATCTTTATAGACTGTCCTGTTTTCACATATTACTGTTATAGCTTCATTATTTGCGTATGTTGAAATCTTGTTGAGCCCCCTTTGACTTGGGGCCATAGAATTGTGATATAATACAGTGGTTAATGTTTGATTATAATTATATAATAATGTTATAGCAGTACATGATGGGATTTGACTGTCATATTCACTAACCCCGCCACTAAAAGTTCGGTTAAGTTTTGTGTGGATGAAGTGATCAAAGATCGAGGAGGTCTCGATATGAGGAGAAGGAGGAGAGGCAATATCTCAAGCTTGGGGATGCACAAGGCACCCCAAGTAAATATTCAAGGAGACTCAAGCGGCTAAGCTTGGGGATGCCCCGGAAGGCATCCCATCTTTCTTCAACAAGTATCGGTATGTTTTCATCTTCGTTTCGTTCATGTGATATGTGTGAATCTTGGAGCATCTTTTGTGTTTAGTTTTCATTTTTATTTTATGCACCATGCTGGTATGAGATACTCCATGGTTGATTTATATAATACTCATTGCACTTCACTTATATCTTTTGAGTATGGCTTTATAGAATGCTTCATGTGCTTCACTTATATCATTTGAAGTTTGGATTGCCTGTTTCTCTTCACATAGAAAACCGTTATTTGTAGAAAGCTATTTTGCTTCACTTATATTTGTTAGAGAATGGTCTTTTGTAGAAATAATTAAACTCTCATGCTTCACTTATATCAATTTAGAGAGTCAACAGGAATTGGCCAATTGCATGGTTAGTCATAAAATCCTACATAAAACTTATGGATCACTGAATATGATATGTTTGATTCATTGCAATAGTTTTGCGATATAGAGATGGTAATATGTGGGAGGTACTAGTAAACGGTTGTGGTTAGTAAGAATATTGGTGTTAAGGTTTGTGATTCCCGAAGCATGCATGTATAGTCTCTCGTTATGCTATGAAGTTGGAGCATGATTTATTATTGATTGTCTTCCTTATGAGTGGCGGTCGGGGACGAGCGATGGTCTTTTCCTACCAATCTATCCCCCTAGGGGCATGCGTAGTAGTACTTTGCTTCGAGGGTTAATAAACTTTTGCAATAAGTATATGAGTTCTTTATGACTAATGTGAGTCCATGGATTATACGCACTCTTATACCTTTCCGCAATTTGCTAGCCTCTACGGTACCATGCATTGCCCTTTCTCACCTTGAGAGTCGGTGCAAACTTCGCAGGTGCATCCAAACCCCGTGATATGATACGCTCTATCACATATAAGCCTTATTATATCTTCCTCAAAACAGCCACCATACCTACCTATTATGGCCTTTCCATAGCCATTCTGAGATATATTGCCATGCAACTTCCACCGCTTCCGTTTTGATGACTTGAGCATTCATTGTCATATTGCTTTGCATGATCATATAGCTGACATAGTAGTTGTGGCTCAGCCACCGTGCATCATTTTTTATACATGTTACGCTAGATCATTGCACATCCTGGTACACTGCCAGAGGCATTCATATAGAGTCATACTTTGTTATAGGTATCGAGTTGTAATTTTTATTTCTTTTGAGTTATAAGTAAATAGAAGTGTGACGATCATCAATTTTCATTATTAGAGCATTGCCCCAGTGAGGAAGGATGATGGAGACTATGATTCCCCCACAAGTCGGGATGAGACTCCGGACATTGAGAGAAAAAAAAGAAAAAAAAGAAAAGGAAAAAAAGGAAAAAAAGAAAAAAAAAGAAAAAGAAAAAGAGAGAAGGGGCATGCTAGTTCCACACTTTTGCTTCAAAGTAGCACCATGTTTTTCATATGGAGAGTCTCCTATGTTGTCACTTTCATATACTAGTGGGAATTTTATTATAGGATTAGATGCACACCCACTTAGTTTTCATATTGAGCTTTCATACACTTATAGCTCTTAGTGCATTCGTTGCATGGCAATCCCTACTCCTCACGTTGATATCAATTGATGGGCATCTCCATAGCCCGTTGGTTAGCCGCATCGATGTGAGACTTTCTTACTTTTTTGTCTTCTCTATATTTACCCCTATCATTATACTCTATTCCACCCATAGTGCTATATCCATGGCTTGCGCTCATGTATTGCGTGAGGGTTGAAAAGGCTGAAGCGCGTTAAAAAGTATGAACCAATTGCTCGGCTTGTCATCGGGGCTGTGCATGATAAATACTTTGTGTCAAGAAGACAGAGCATGATAAGACTATATGATTTTGTAGGGATAGCTTTCTTTAGCATTGATATTTTGAAAGACATGATTGTTTGTTGGGATGCCAGAGTATTGATGTCTTTATGTCAAATTATAGACTATTGCTTTGAATCACTTATGTCTTAATATTCATGCCATGATTAGACATATGATCAAGTTTATGCTAGGTAGCATTCCACATCAAAAATTATCTTTTTTATCATTTACCTACTCGAGGACGAGCAGGAATTAAGCTTGGGGATGCTGATACGTCTCCGTCGTATCTATAATTTTTGATTGTTTCATGCCAATATTATACAACTTATACATATTTTGGCAACTTTTTATATGATTTATTGGACTAACCTATTGATCCAGTGCCCAGTGCCAGTTCCTGTTTGTTGCATGTTTTTTGTTTCACAGAAAATCCATACCAAACGAAGTCCAAATGCAATAAAATTTTACGGAGAATTATTTTGGAATATTTGTGATTTTTGGGAGTTGGAATCATCAGAAGAGGGGGCCCACAGTGACCACAACCCACCAGGACGCGCCTGGGGGCCCAGGCGTGCCCAGGTGTCTTATGCCCACCTCGTACGTCGGTTGGAGCTCTACTTCGGGCGCAAGGAAGCTTATATCCGGAAAAAATCGTGTTAAATTTTTAGCGCAATCGGAGTTACGGTTCTCCCGGAATATAAGAAACGATTTTCGGCCAGATCTGAGGAACGCGAAACAGAAGAGAACAAAGAGGGAGATCCAATCTCGGAGGGGCTCCTGCCCCTCCGTCGCCATGGAGGCCATGGACCAGAGGGGGAACTCTCCTCCCATCTAGGGGGGAGGCCAAGGAAGAAGAAGAAGGAGGGGGGGCTCTCTCCCCCTCTCTCCCGGTGGCGTCGGAGTGCCGCCGGGGCAAGGATCGTGACGGCGATCTACATCAACAATCTTGCTACCGTCAACACCAACTTTCTCCCCCTCTATGCAGCGGTGTAACACCTCTTCTCCCCGCTGTAATCTCTACTTAAACATGGTGCTCAACTCCATATATTATTTCCCAATGATCTATGGTTATCCTATGATGTTTGAGTAGATTCATTTTGTCCTGTGGGCTAATCATGATCTTGGTTGGTATGATTGTATATTTTATTTATGGTGCTGTCCTATGGTGCCCTCCGTCTCGCGCAAACGTGAGGTATCCCCGCTGTAGGGTGTTGCAATACGTTCATGATTCGCTTATGGTGGGTTGCGAGAGTGACAGAAGCTTAAACCCGAGTAGGTGGGTTGTTGAGTATGGGATAAAGAGGACTTGATACTTAATGCTATGGTTGGGTTTCATGACCTTAATGATCTTTAGTAGTTGCGGATGCTTGCTAGAGTTCCAATCATAAGTGCATATGATCCAAGTAGAGAAAGTATGTTAGCTCATGCCTCTCCCTCATATAGAATTACAAGAATGATTACCGGTACTTGTTATCGATTGCCTAGGGACAAATGACTTTCTTGTTGACAAAAGCTATCCACTTTTATTACCTTGCAATTTATTCATAGTTTTATTCTCGCAATGTATTTGTTGTTTTATTCTTGCAAAATAGTTTCATACTTGTTCTAGGTAAAGCAAACGTCAAGTGTGTGTAGAGTTGTATCGGTGGTCGATAGAACTTGAGGGAATATTTGTTCTGCCTTTAGCTCCTCGTTGGGTCCGACAGTCTTATTTATCGAAGAAGGCTACAAACAATCCCCTATACTTGTGGGTTATCAACTCCGTTTGGTATTCCTTTTCTGCGAAGCTCAAAAACAAGGAAAAACAGAATTTGGCACTGGGCTCTAGGTTAATAGGTTAGTCCCAAAAATAATATAAAATAGCATATTAATGCATATAAAACATCCAAAACAGATAATATAATAGCATGAAACAATTAAAAATTATAGATACGTTGGAGACGTATCAGGGGACGAAGAGAACCATTTTCCTGCTCGTTAAGATGAGGCGGACCAATAGGCAAAGTTCTCGTCCATCGGTGGTTACCGGAATGTCAACAGCAATAGTAACAGGGTTGTACACCGAGGAGTTTATATAAGCAGGAAATTATTACTGCTTAGATCATATAGATCACAAAGGAAGGTTAAATAGACCAACGGAAAGGAGAATGTGATTAATAGATTAATCAGACCAATGGAAAGGAAAGAGTGATTATCCTCAAGTATTAGGAGAATATCTTTTCCAAGGACAAGCAAGGCATGATATACATGACAAAACAATTAAGTACATAACCCTTTAGATAAAAGGGGCAAGGAGAATCATGGTGTTTACCCACACAACAGTGTTTGGATAATCGATCAAGAAAAAAATAGCAATCCGCTTCCAATGTTCTTGTTGGTTTTCGGAGTACCACACTCATGCTTTGGGGTAGCAATAATATGATGTTTCAAGTAAAGGTTGGGTTTGAAGATCACAGGAAATACACAAGGATTAGCTCCAGGAAAAGCAAGGAACTTAAGGTATTACCAAAACAAGACCAAGTCTGTGTTTGGAAGGAAAGCAAGGATGTTGTCAATGACAACACAAATTATCGAGGGGCAAGGGTGGTATTTCTCATCATGAATTTCGATTCATGTCTTGGAAGAAGTCAAAAGGTTGACGATGATCACGAACATTTTGTCTAGAGGTATCATGAAGATGTAATCAATCAACGACGACATCATAGCCAAAGGAATGGTGAAGTGAAAGGTTCATGGAACCACATATAAGATGCAATCTCAGAATTAGAGTTGCCTTTCAAGACAAACAACATGATGTTGAAAACTCGACGTAAGCTTAGCGCACTATCGGAATTGTGTTCCGGGGATGAAGTACTAGGTAGCACGATCAAGCTTTAGTATGACGATGATGATGTAGCCAATCAGCTGGGAATGACATGATTGAGTGCAAACTCGCAAGCAATGAAGATCATTAAGAGTTATTGAATTGCAGTGCGGTCGATTCACTTATCGGTGTTTTCGAGTGACAAACAACTCAAAACCCGTGGAATGACTAAGATGGTGAAAGGTAGTACTTCATCAAGAATTTATAAGATGTAGTGCAATGGCACAAAATTCTTGATATGAGGAACGAAAGTTATCAAGATAAAACAAAATGAAGCTGGACTGGGTCATCGGTCTACAGTGCGCAAATACTTTAACCTTGTCAAAAAAATAGGCGAGGCAAAAAATGTATTACTCTTAGATATATCAAAAGAGGACAACAAGGTCGAAACCATAACCGCATCGGGTCACATTTAAGGATACCGGAAGAACTATACAAAGGCATAAATATTTCATCAGAAGCTTCTGTGATAAGATTTACATCATGTCCATGGGCTTGAACACAAAGTTCAAGGTCGACTCCCACTTCTTCAATGCATAACCTTTCATTCACTTCTTGTTTTAGAAGAAGTTATAGAGTTGAAAATTTATGTGAGGAAGTGCGAGTAGTATAACACGCATAACTTTCGGGTTCAAACAAATTAGGTAAGACATAGATTCAACCCATCGGGGCATCTTAGGAACATATACCACGAACTTCAAGTGCAATTAACCCAAGCTCGAAAGCATAGCATGGTTCACAAAAGCAAAGGATACAATTTACCAAAGACACCATGTATCAGGGGAAGAGCTCACAAGGTTTAGAATATGCAGGAACAGTCGGATAATAATCCACCAAAGGATATTGTGGCCCGCAAAGGATTTGATGTGAGTATTGGTACTCAACCAGAAGAAGAAAGAATTCAAAGGCAACAACTGATGGAAGCACTTGAATACCTAAAAGTATAAAATATAGAGGAATTGCAATTTCCAAATCAGGGGATCAGAAGCAGATGCTCTAACCAAAAAAAAAATGTAAGTTGAATAGAATTAGATCGACAATCAATCAAGGCTTGATTTGCCACGAACCAGCTCATGTCCGGAGTGACGCCTGAGCTAAAGGGACGAAATCTAGTTTCAACTGATGACTGCGAGCATTCGCAAACATACCGAATCAAATGCTCAAATGACTATGACAAAGGATGCTAATGAATATTGCTAGACATATGGAAGTAACCATAATGCAGGCAGGCAAGACTTTCCAGAGCAATAGGTTGCAGAGGGTTCTCAGAAGATCGGATAGTATTTCAAAGTATCTTGTGAAACACATGAACAACTAGGGATGAGCGGATCCTCGGTAAGTGAGAGGAATTATTCGTAGGGGTATTCATGTGGCAAAGAACTGCAAGGCAATGGCACAAGGGATTCTTGAAAAGTTAGAGAATATTTCGATGTATCTTGTAATAACAAGAGCAACTAGGAATGAATGTATGAACGACAAGTGTATGTAGTTATCCATAGGGATTTGTCGGTGGTAGGGAATTACAAAAGCGGTGGCCACAAGGGTCTCGGCAAAATATCGAGGAGTGCTTCATAATGTCTTGATATATCAAGGGATGGTCTTGAATGGGTGGCTCTCTGGAATGAAGTCGTTACGAGAAACTAGAGTTAGAGTTAGCAAAATCTTTAACGCGAAGAGAAGAGAAATCAGAACCCAGAGTAAAGACGTGGAATAAAAGATCCTAATCCCATCCATAGGTGATATGGGCCCGTAAGCCACACAACATAGTTAGTAGTTTGGAAAATAGTTTTTTTTCAAGTCTAGACTCAACATCGACCAAGGAGTTTGGAAGGGGTTCCTACAGGCAGTTGGCTCTGATACTAATTTGTGATGCCCCCGAAATTAATCATGCACTAAACATCCATGCAGCATGCACGATCAAGATCAGTGACTCACGATATAATATCACAACATAACTCTATGACTCAAATATAAACAAAGAAATAATAAATTATAAGCCGGGGTTGTATGACCCGATATTACATCAAGAGTTAGGTCTGACTACAGACAAATACAAGGGTGGCTTAAGAAGGCCGAGAAAAACAACGACACTAGATCGAAAAGGCGCAGGCCTCCTGCCTGGGACCTTCGGACTACTCCTCGACGTCGAACTCCAAGTGGTAAGCACCATCAGGGGGAACCTACATCCGTGGTGCTAACACTTGTTGCAGCAGCCAGGTTGGGTGAAAAGAGTAGCGAAGCAATGGTGAATACTCATCCAAAGTACTCGCAAGACTTACATCCGAACTATGCTACACATGCATCAGTATCAAAGTAATAGGGTAATATATGTGGACTAAACTGTAGAAATTCCAGAATAAAGGGGGGAACTCAAAGTAACAACTATCCACCGACATCTTGCAGCATTAGGTGAGAATGAAGCTTCTTGCAGCATGAGGTAAGAATGAAGCTTCTTGCAGCATGAGGTAAGAATGAAGCTTCTTACATCATTAGAAGAGAATGAGAACAACAATCCTGTAGCCTTGAAGAGAAAGAGCACAAATGAATACAAGTAGCCATTACAACAATGCACTACCATTGGATTCAATACCAACGAGGAAGCGGTCCTTGGGCGTGCTACAATTCTTGGTGAGTTTTATAAAGTATCCTGTTTAAGTTGTAGAAGCTCGGGGTACAACACCAAGTCGTCCGTTACCGTGGACGCGACTATTCGAATAGTTTAACTTTCCTGCAGGGGTTGATACGTCTCCAACGTACCTATAATTTTTGATTGTTCCATGCTATTATATTATCTATCTTGTATGTTTTATATGCATTTATATGCTATTTTATATGATTTTTGGGACTAACCTATTAACCTAGAGCCCAGTGCCAGTTTCTGTTTTTTTCCTTGTTTTTGAGTTTCGCAGAAAAGGAATATCAAACGGAGTCCAATTGAGCTAAAAAATTACGACGATTGTTTTTGGACCAAAAGAAGCCCACGGAGTACCGGAGATGCACCAGAAGAGTCTCGAGGCCACCACAAGGGTGGAGGGCGCTCCCACCCCCTTAGTGCGCGCCCTCCGACCTTGTGGGCCCCTCATGGACTCCCCTGACTTGTTCTCGACGCCAACACCTCTTATATATCCCCAAACCTCCAGAACATAACCTAGATCGGGAGTTCCGCCGCCGCAAGCCTCTGTAGCCACCAAAAACCAATCGGGACCCTGTTCCGGCACCCTGCCGGAGGGGGAAATCATCACCAGTGGCCATGTTCATCATCCCGGCGCTCTCCATGACGAGGAGGGAGTAGTTCACCCTCGGGGCTGAGGGTATGTACCAGTAGCTATGTGTTTGATCTCTCTCTCGTGTTCTTGATTTGGCACGATCTTGATGTACCGCGAGCTTTGCTATTATAGTTGGATCTTATGATGTTTCTCCCCCTCTACCTTCTTGTAATGGATTGAGTTTTCCCTTTGAAGTTATCTTATCGGATTGAGTCTTTAAGGATTTGAGAACACTTGATGTATGTCTTGCATGTGCTTATCTGTGGTGACAATGGGATATTCACGTGATCTACTTGATGTATGTTTTGGTGATCAACTTGCGGGTTCTGTGACCTTGTGAACTTGTGCATAGGGGTTGGCACACGTTTTCGTCTTGACTCTCCGGTAGAAACTTTGGGGCACTCTTTTAAGTTCATTGTGTTGGTTTGAATAGATGGATCTGAGATTGTGTGATGCATATCGTATAATCAAACCCACGGATACTTGTGGTGACATTGGAGTATCTAGGTGACAATAGGGTTTTGGTTGATGTGTATCTTAAGGTGTTATTTTAGTACGAACTCTAGGGCTGTTTGTGGCACTTATAGGAATAGCCCAATAGATCGATCAGAAAGAATAACTTTGAGGTGGTTTCGTACCCTACAATAATCTCTTTGTTTATTCTCCGCTATTAGTGACTTTGGAGTGACTCTTTGTTGCACGTTGAGGGATTTTTATATGATCTAATTATGTTATCATTGTTGAGAGAACTTGCACTAGTGAAAGTATGAACCCTAGGCCTTGTTTCGAAGCATTGCAATACCGTTTTCGCTCACTTTTGTTACTAGTTACCTTGCTGTTTTTATATTTTCAGATTACAAAAACCTATATCTACTATCCATATTGCACTTGTATCACCATCTCTTCGCCGAACAAGTGCACCTATACAATTTACCATTGTATTGGGTGTGTTGGGGACACAAGAGACTCTTTGTTATTTGGTTGCAGGGTTGTTTGAGAGAGACCATATTCATCCTACGCCTCCCATGGATTGAAAAATCTTAGGTCATCCACTTGAGAGAAATTTGCTACTGACCTACAAAACTCTGCACTTGAAGGCCCAACAACGTCTACAAGGATAAAGTTGCGTAGTAGACATCAAGCTCTTTTCTGGCGCCGTTACTGGGGAGGTGAGTGCTTGAAGGTATATCGAATCTTTTAGTTTCTTGTTTTATCACTAGTTTAGTTTATAAAAGAAAACTACAAAAAAATGGAATTAAGGTTGCCTCATATGCTTCATCTTTTTAATGTCTTCCGTGAAAATGATGGAAAGGAAAATTGTGCTCAAGTGTTAGAAGAAGTCTATAAAATGTTTGGCACTAAATTTTTGAATAATGAGCATGATTGCAATGTTGTTAGTATGAATTCCTTGAATATCCATGATGCTAATGATATGCAAAGCTACAAGCTTGGGGATGCTATGTTTGATGAATATGATATTTTTAGTCCCCCAAGTTTTGATGAGAATATTTATTATGATGATAGCATGCCTCCTATTTATGATGATTATATTGATAAAAATGGGTTTGGAAGAGTGTCAACTTTAGGTAGTATTGATCCCACTATTTTGGAGGGTGTTGATTCTTATTTTAAAAATGATGAAAGTGGATTTGGAGAGGTCATGACTTTATTTAGTGATGAATCCACTATTTCGGAAGAGGTTCCAATTGATTATGACAACAAAGTTGCTATCTATGATGATTATTGTGATCACATGTATGCTATAAAGAATAATGATAACCATGAAACTTGTCATCATGATTTTAATTTTCAATTGGATTATGCCTCACGTGATAGTTATTTTGTTGAGTTTGCTCCCACTACTATTCATGAGAATAAATTTGCTTATGTGAAGAGTAATAAAGTTTCTATGCTTGTGGCTCATGAAAAGAATGCTTTATGTGATGGTTATATTGTTGAATTCATTCATGATGCTACTGAAAATTATTATGAGGGAGGAGTATATGCTTGTAGGAATTGCAATAATATCAAGTTTCCTCTCTATGTGCTTAAAATCTTGAAGTTTTGCTTGTTTTACCTTCCTATGCTAGTTGATTCTTGCTCCCATAAATTGTTTGCTCACAAAATCCCTATGCATAGGAAGTGTGTTAGACTTAAATGTGCTAGTCATACGCTTCATGATGCTCCCGTTATGTTTCAATTCTTATCTTTTATGTGAGCATCATTGACATCTTCATGCCTAGCTAAAAAGGCATTAAAGAAAAGCGCTTGTTGGGAGACAACCCAATATTTACCCCTACTGTTTTTGTGTGTTCACATGATTAAGGTACTGTAGTAATCATTTTTTATAGCTTTTGTTTCAATAAAGTGCCAAGTAAAGCCTTTGGGATAGTGTGGTTGATAGTTGACTTGATTCTGTGCAAAAACAGAAACTTTTACGTTCAGTACAGAAATTCCTATCTTTTACTGGAACGTGTAAAAACTCTGAATTTTTTACAGTTTATTGGTATACAAATTGTCTACGTTTTACTAATTTTTCAGAATATTTTAAGTTATATAAGTATGACCTCAATTCAGATCT
Source organism: Thinopyrum elongatum (assembly GCA_011799875.1). NCBI lineage: Eukaryota > Viridiplantae > Streptophyta > Magnoliopsida > Poales > Poaceae > Thinopyrum > Thinopyrum elongatum. Next base: position 444,502,968 of record CM022298.1, on the reverse strand, counting down.
TCACGGACTGTTCTGTTTTTGACAGATTCTGTTTTTGATGCATAGTTTGCTTGTTTTCTAGTTTCTATGGCTTATATTGCTTAATATAAATTGTAGAAATGATAGGGTACAGTAGGAATCATGTGATAAAAGTTATGAATCTTGTCTTGACAGTACCAAAGTGAATGATTTGTTTTATTATACTAACGGATCTCACGAAGGTTTTGTTAAGTTTTGTGTGATTGAAGTTTTCAAGTTTTGGGTGAGATATCGATATGAGGAGAATAAGAAGTGACAAGACCCTAAGCTTGGGGACGCCCAGGTCACCCCAAGGTGACATTCAAGGAAGATCCAAGCAACTAAGCTTGGGGATGCCCCGGAAGGCATCCCCTCTTTCATCTCCAACATCATCGGTAAATTTACTTGAGGCTATATTTTTATTCGTCACATGATATGAGTTTTGCTTGGAGCGTCATTTTATTTTATTAGTATTTACTTACTGTTATTTATAATAATGTGTTGTATCTTTTAGTTCAATAAAAAGGTCAAGTATAGCCTTTACCATGCTTATTTTGCATGTCTATATGTTGCTGTTTTGAAAACAGAAAGTTTTCTATCATTGTCTGAATTCTTATGGAAATTAAGAACGTGGTAAAATCTTGAAATTTTTACACAATGAGTAACAACAAATATTATACAGTTTGGTAATTTTTCAGAATTTTTGGAGTTAGGGAAGTATCAGTACAATTGCACTCTTTACAGACTGTCCTGTTTTGACAGATTGCTGTTATGTTTGCATTGTTTGCATATGTTTGCTTGTTTAATGATTCTATTTGAGCATAGGAGTATTAAATATGCAGAGGCATTTAGTATGCAATGTTAAATAATAATTTTAGTGATTTGATACAGTAGAGAATGATAAGGTTTTGCATTTGATTTATACTAACTTATCTCACGAGTTCTTGTTGAGTTTTGTGTGGATGAAGTTTTTAAGATTTAGGGAACCCGTGATATAAAAGAAATTAAGGAGACACAAAAGCTCAAGCTTGGGGATGCCCAAGGCACCCCAATATAATATTTCAAGAAGTCTCAAGCATCTAAGCTTGGGGATGCCCCGGTAGGCATCCCACCTTTCTTCATCAAGAATTATCGGTTAGTATCGGTTGAACCTAAGTTTTTGCTTCTTCACACGATATGTGCTATCCTTGCAATGTCACTTTATTTTGTTTTGCTTGCTGTTTGAATAAAGTACTTAAGATCTGAAATTCTTTTATGAGAGAGAGTCTTCACATAGTTACATAATTATTCGACTACTCATTGATCTTCACTTATATCTTTTGGAGTAGTATGTCATTTGCTCTAGTACTTCACTTATATCTTTTTAGAGCACGACGGTAGTTTTATTTTGAAGAAATTGTTGAACTGTCATGCTTCACTTATATTATTTTGAGAGTCTTTAAACAGCATGGTAGTTTGCTTTGGTTATGAATTTAGTCCTAATATGATGGGCATCCAAGAGGGATATAATAAAAACTTTCATATAAAGTGCATTGAATACTATGAGAAGTTTGATTCCTTATGATTGTTTTAAGATATAAAGATGGTGATATTATAGTCATGCTAGTGAGTAATTGTGGATTGTAGAAATACTTGTGTTAAAGTTTGTGATTCCCGTAGCATGCACGTATGGTGAACCGTTATGTGATGAAGTCGGAGCATGAATTATTTATTGATTGTCTTCCTTATGAGTGGCGGTCGGGGACGAGCGATGGTCTTTTCCTACCAATCTATCCCCCTAGGAGCATGCGCATAATACTTCGTTTCGATAACTAATAGATTTTTGTAATAAGTATGTGAGTTCTTTATGACTAATGTTGAGTCCATGGATTATACGCACTCTCACCCTTCCACCATTGCTAGCCTCTCTAGAGCCGCGCAACTTTCGCCGGTACCATACACCCACCATATACCTTCCTCAAAACAGCCACCATACCTACCTATTATGGCATTTCCATAGCCATTCCGAGATATATTGCCATGCAACTTTCCACCATTCCGTTTATTATGACACGCTTCATCATTGTCATATTGCTATGCATGATCATGTAGTTGACATCGTATTTGTGGCAAAGCCACCGTTCATAATTCTTTCATACATGTCACTCTTGATTCATTGCACATCCCGGTACATCGCCGGAGGCATTCACATAGAGTCATATTTTGTTCTAAGAATCGAGTTGTAATTCTTGAGTTGTAAGTAAATAAAAGTGTGATGATCATCATTATTAGAGCATTGTCCCAGTGAGGAAAGGATGATGGAGACTATGATTCCCCCACAAGCCGGGATGAGACTCCAGACGAAAAAAAAGAGGCCAAAAAAAAGAGAAGGCCCAAAAAAAAGAGAGAAAAAGAGAGAAGGGGCAATGCTACTATCCTTTTACCACACTTGTGCTTCAAAGTAGCACCATGATCTTCATGATAGAGAGTCTTCTATGTTGTCACTTTCATATACTAGTGGGAATTTTTCATTATAGAACTTGGCTTGTATATACCAATGATGGGCTTCCTCAAATTGCCCTAGGTCTTCATGAGCAAGCGAGTTGGATGCACACCCACTTAATTTCTTTTGAGCTTTAATAAACTTAAAGCTCTAGTGCATCCGTTGCATGGAAATCCCTACTCACTCACATTGATATCTATTGATGGGCATCTCCATAGCCTGTTGATACGCCTAGTTGATGTGAGACTATCTCCTTTTTGTCTTCTCCACAACCACCATATTCTATTCCACCTATAGTGCTATGTCCTTGGCTCACGCTCATGTATTGCGTGAAAGTTGAAAAAGTTTGAGAACATCAAAAGTATGAAACAATTGCTTGGCTTGTCATCGGGGTTGTGCATGATTTGAATATTTTGTGTGATGAAGATGGAGCATAGCCAGACTATATGATTTTGTAGGGATAACTTTCTTTGGCCATGTTATTTTGAGAAGACATAATTGTCTTGTTAGTATGCTTGAAGTATTATTGTTTTTATGTCAATATTAAACTTTTGTTTTGAATCTTATGGATCTGAACATTCATGCCACAATAAAGAAAAAATTACATGGATGAATATGTTAGGTAGCATTCCACATCAAAAATTCTGTTTTTTATCATTTACCTGCTCGAGGACGAGCAGGAATTAAGCTTGGGGATGCTTGATATGTCTCCAACGTATCTATAATTTTTTATTGTTCCATGCTATTATATTATCTATATTGGATGTTTTATATGCATTTGTATGCTATTTTATATGATTTTTGGGACTAACCTATTAACCTAGAGCCCAGTGCCAGTTTCTGTTTTTTTCCTTGTTTTTGAGTTTCACAGAAAAGGAATATCAAACGGAGTCTAATTGAGCTGAAAATTTACGACGATTGTTTTTGGACCAAAAGAAGCCCATGGAGTACCGGAGATGCACCAGAAGAGTCCCGAGGCCACCACAAGGGTGGAGGGCGCTCCCACCCCCCTAGGGCGCGCCTTTCGACCTTGTGGGCCCCTCGTGGACTCCCCTGACTTGTTCTCAACGCCAACACCTCTTATATATCCCCAAACCTCCAGAACATAACCTAGATCAGAAGTTCCACCGCCGCAAGCCTCTGTAGCCACCAAAAACCAATCGGGACCCTGTTTCGGCACCCTGCCGGAGGGGGAAATTATCACCGGTGGCCATCTTCATCATCCCGGCGCTCTCCATGACGAGGAGGGAGTAGTTCACCCTCGGGGCTGAGGGTATGTACCAGTAGCTATGTGTTTGATCTCTCTCTCTCTCTCGTGTTCTTGATTTGGCACGATCTTGATGTACCGCGAGCTTTGCTATTATAGTTGGATCTTATGATGTTTCTCCCCCTCTACCTTCTTGTAATGGATTGAGTTTTCCCTTTGAAGTTATCTTATCGGATTGAGTCTTTAAGGATTTGAGAACACTTGATGTATGTCTTGCATGTTCTTATCTGTGGTGACAATGGAATATTCACGTGATCTACTTGATGTATGTTTTGGTGATCAACTTGCGGGTTCTGTGACCTTGTGAACTTATGCATAGGGGTTGGCACACGTTTTCGTCTTGACTCTCCGGTAGAAACTTTGGGGCACTCTTTGAAGTTCTTTGTGTTGGTTTGAATAGATGGATCTGAGATTGTGTGATGCATATTGTATAATCAAACCCACGGATACTTGTGGTGACATTGGAGTATCTAGGTGACATTAGGGTTTTGGTTGATGTGTACCTTACGGTGTTATTTTAGTACGAACTCTAGGGCTGTTTGTGGCACTTATAGGAATAGCCCAATAGATCGATCAGAAAGAATAACTTTGAGGTGGTTTCGTACCCTACAATAATCTCTTCGTTTATTCTCCGCTATTAGTGACTTTGGAGTGACTCTTTGTTGCACGTTGAGGGATTGTTATATGATCTAATTATGTTATCATTGTTGAGAGAACTTGCACTAGTGAAAGTATGAACCCTAGGCCTTGTTTCGAAGCATTGCAATACCGTTTTCGCTCACTTTTGTTACTAGTTACCTTGCTGTTTTTATATTTCCAGATTACAAAAACCTATATCTACTATCCATATTGCACTTGTATCACCATCTCTTCGCCGAACTAGTGCACCTATACAATTTACCATTGTATCGGGTGTGTTGGGGACACAAGAGACTCTTTGTTATTTGGTTGCAGGGTTGTTTGAGAGAGACCATCTTCATCCTACGACTCCCACGGATTGATAAACCATAGGTCATCCACTTGAGGAAAATTTGCTACTGACCTACAAAACTCTGCACTTGGAGGCCCAACAACGTCTACAAGGATAAAGTTGCATAGTAGACATCAGGGGTGCACCACATTACCCGATACACTCAATTACCTCTAGCCGGACACACTTTTCTGGGTAATGGCCGGACTTTTCTGGGTAATGGCCGGCCTCGGGCAATCAACAAGCCATAGTCCTACCTAGGCTCTCCAGAGAGGTCAGCACGCCGGTCTACATACTAAGCGCGAAGGGGTACTACGGCGGCTCGCCCCTATGCACTCCTGCACATTGCATGGGCGGTCCAGCTTCACCTGATCTGCAGGATATCTGCTGGTCTCCGCGCCGCAGCTCTGAACTGTGACATCTGTAGAGCTTTCAGGAGAACCTTACGGCGCCGAGGGTCCCACATACCATTATCCCACGCGGCAGTTAGTGCGTATATTCCAATGGCAGTCTCAGATCAGATACCACCCAGAACTCATTTAGTCATATTATTTTAGTAGCTCACGGACAACAACGAGGGCCCAGGCACACCTCAACCGAAGGGTACCTACCTGCCCTGTCGCATCGACTGGGTGAAACACGCGCGAACGCTACTAGACAAACCATCATCCTATGGATATCTGATGGGATCCCATTTCGCCTCGGAATTTAAACATAACATATGATGACATAATGCAGTAATAGTCTTCGTCTTCATCGGCATCTTGTTGCAATCCATCTCGCTCCATGTCGTAGGCTACCGAAGTCCGAGGCCCACCGAAGTAACATATATAGTATGCAGTATAAAGTATATTCGCGATCGTCGCCCAGAGGGATCACGGCACGGTCATAGCATGGCAAAACAGACAAGGGTGTAGGGCCAGCTGATGGATCATAAGCATCACTAAACTAAGCATGCTAGGACAATAGGTAAGCATAAACGAAGGTGACAAAAATAGGCTTTGCATCAGAATATGATCTACCGAAGCATCATGTCGAAACTGCTATCTAATGCATGAAGTAGACAGAAAGAATAGGCGATATCGGAATGATAATGGGGTTTGCTTGCCTGGAAGCTCTGTCGGGAAGGATGGGTCGTCATCGACGTAGACGTACACAGAGTGACCGGCAGTCTCGGGGTCTACCGAAAGAATAGATGAGAGGGGGAAACAGATAAATAATGAAGCAATCAAATGCAACACAATGCATGTCATGGCAAAAAGCGTTGGTGATATGCTCTAGTGCATCCCTAGACATTTTAAAAGAAGAGGGAAAACATCTGGCAATGTTTTCCCAGCTCCAGGTATTGTTTAGTCAGATGATCCTGATGCAAAATGTCCAGGTTCATTATCTTAGAGGGGTCGGACAGATATGTGGATGGCTACACAATAGGAGCCTTTCCTACTATTCCACGATCAAAAAAGACATGTGGATGGTATATTCAGATTCTTCATGTTTTTCTGATCAACTTTTACATATAAATTATTTTCATCCGAGTTACGAATTATTTTATATGAATTTTCAGAGTTCTATTGATTGTCTAGAATGCTGGATTTAATACTAAATGAGAAAAAAATGCTATGTGTACCCAGAGGGTACCTAGCCTAATGTATGGCAAGTGGGGCCCGGGGGTACAGTCAGAGTTGACCAATCAATGTTGACTGGTCAATAGGGTCAAAGGGGACCCACATGTCATAGTCTATCTAATCCATTGCATTTTATTTAGTTTTAATTAGGCGGTGGGGCCCGACTGTTAGTGTCTATTAGTTAGACTAACTAGGCAATTACATTAGTCTAACTAATTAACATGGCCTGCCCCATCTGGCAACGACACAACCGGCTCTAGTCCGCGGCTGTGCACGTAGGCACAGAGGCGCCGGCGGCCATGGATGGCCACGACACACCGGGAACGGCCGACAACGGGCGAGCGAGGCGGCAACAGGTGCGCTAGGGCACGACACGCGTGCACGGGGCACATGCGGGCGGGCGCAGCGGGGCAGCGGCGGCAGTAGGCAGTACAAGCGTCGCACGCAGCAGTGGGAGGCAATGGCGACGAGTAGCAGCAGACGTAGCGCGCGGCGAGCGCAGCCCGGGGAAGAGGCATGGCGTGGGCGGTGCGCGAGGTACAAGGGCAGGGCGTGGCCTGGGGCGGCCATAGCGCGACGGGAGCGTGAAAGGGGCGCGGCCGCCAGAGCGCGAGGCGGCCGCAACAAAGAGGGAAACTAGGGAAGGAAAGTGGGAATTGACGGAGGGCCTCACCACGGGGCCGTAGGCATGCGCGAGGGGTTACGGGAAGGGCTAGAGCAGTGGGACGATGGAGCGGCAGTGGCGCCGACCGAGGCAGATGGAGACGAAGAAGATGCAGGCGATGGCGGAGGTGCTCCCCGGCTCCGATCCAGAGTTGCAGTCGATGAAGATGAGCCTGGTAGTCCTCCTAGACATGGCGATGCAGCGAGGCGAAGCCACTGGCCGCGGAATCGACAAGGGCGCGACGACGATGGCGCTCGGGTGTGTGCGGGGAGATAGCAGATGGCACGGGGAGGGAGAGAAATGGCTAGGGTTCAGCCGAGGGGCGTGCAACAACTGTTTTATCCAACGCGGGGGGGGGGGGGTGGTCAGCACGTGGCCGGGGCATGGCCATGGCGGCCAGATGCCTGCCACGACCCCCCTGGCTCCTATAGCGGGAGGAAAGAAGAGACACCGATGGGCTGGGCCTCATTGTGCACTTGAGGCCCAAGTGCACAGTGGGGGTTTTCTATTTTTCTTTTCTATTTACTCTATTTCTTTTATTCTTGTTGTTTTGCAATTTTTAGAAATAGCAAATGATTTTTGTTACTCTTGGTATTTTGCTCATAAATACTAGCATATATATTGAGGTAGCCCAGAAATTTTCAATTTATTTTGAAAAGTATAAATATTTGTTTGATATGAAATGGTCCAATTTAAGGCTGTTGGTCCACTCTAAATATTGTTAGGGGCATTTTTGGAATTCAAATGATATTGGTTTCTACATGAAAATTATGTAGTGAATATTTGCAAGACAAGAAACATTTTTTATTACTGTTTGAAGAAATAATAATTTGACTTGCAATTTGAATTTGAATTTAACTTAGGTTTTTATCAAGAGGCAATTTAGCTTAGCAAAAGGTGATGTCATGGCATCATTAGCATGGGATTACTATAGCATGATTATTGGGGTGTTACATTTAAGCAGTACACACTATGAAAAAAAGAAGGAAAAAGTTATTGCATGTGACATAGCAAAAATTGTATTGGTGACATGGCAAAGATTGTATTAGTGAGAACGCAAAAAAGGTCACATGGCAAATTTGTATTAGTGACATCACAAAATTTGGATTGTTGGCATTGCAAAAGTTTCAAGGTTTTTGTCATGGCAAAAGCTTTTACAATTTATTTATTTGCAAATGTATTTCACATCTTAAAACATCTTAAAATTGCCATGCTAATATAAAAAAATGACGAGTATGAAAACATTTCAAAAAACATGGTTGGTTGTAGAGAAAGGACAAAATAGTCTACATTTGCCATATGAGAATTAGAAACATAACCTGAGACGGGCCATGATTTGAGGACACAAAGGTTCCAAAAAATTCATGTATATAAACTAACAATTTCTGAAGTTGCCATGTTGTAAGAATTTCTAATCTAAGAAATTGCCATGTCACCGCTAAACAACAAGTTTAAAAATTGCCATATGCCATAGGACAAAAATCCTAAAATTATGTACTACTCACAATGGAAAATTTAGGAACGGCAAATATTAGAAAAAAAAGCCACATGGAAGATTAAAATTATGTACTACTCACAATGGAAAATTTAGGAACGACAAATATTAGAAAAAAAAGCCACATGGAAGATTTAGGAGTTGTTTTATACACGAACATGGCAAAAATTGTGTTAATATTGATTTTGTTCACACTTTTGTTTTATTGTTTCATTAGCATCAAGCAGGTGCGCAACTCATTGCAAAGATCAAGGACCTCAATATCGTCTGATGTTTGATTTATGAGGGGGGGGGGGAGGGTGGGCTGGAGCGAACAAAAGGTTCGCTGGGAGGGAACTCTCCGAGTGAACGGAAACATTCGATCCAGTTCCCCTCCCAGATCGAACCCCACGTCTTCCATGCTTTTTGCTGGCCTCCTAGAAAACACTATTTCCCTTCTGCATAAAAAAAATGTAAAAACTTGTTCAAACTATTTAATATACAAAAAACAGAAAAATCACAATGACACATACAATAACTATTAACCTATGTATACACAAATTTATTGCCATGTTGTGTACAATTTTTTTGCCCGCGTCTAGTACATTACCAAAAAATCATGCATACTAGTTTGTCATCGTGTGGAGCAAAAAAAAGCACAAAACAACATAAGTTTGCCATGATAGTGTGGGGTATGTTTGAACATAAGTTTGCCTTATCTAAAAATTTCATATATGAAATTTAAGAATTTCCATGCATGAGAAGCTAAAATGCCATATATTAAAAGCATGAAAAGGAAAAACTAAAATCACGGCAAACTTACCATGATGTACAAAAAAAATTGGAGTCATGCACAAAAGAAATTTACCATGGTTTGTTCAACAAATGTGTACAAAAAAAGGATTTACCATGGTTTATACAACAAAAATTGCCATGTTCCATAATACAATGGATAATATTTGCCATGGCCTAACAAATCAAATTGCCAAGGTACAGAAAATAAATTCGCCATGGTTTAAGCTAAATTTTGAATCGGATAATTATAAAAGTTGACATGGTAAAATAAAATTGCACTAGTCCAAGCTGTAACATCCCAAAATTCTAAATTTTGGAATGTTATAATAATTAAAATATTTATGCTTGTTTGTTTGATTGTTGTGTGACTGATTGTGTGAAATTGAGTGAAATTTGAAACTTTTTGAAAGTTGAATGAGAGGGAATGAAATGACTTTCCCAAACTTACACCTTGCATTTATGATCTCCATGAATTCAAACTCATTTCATCACAAAAACCCTAGAGTGAAGATAGATGACTTCTTCATTTAAATAAATGAAAAGGGTTTTGAAAAGATTTGAATTCCATTTGGAATATTTCAAATTCGGAAACTTTATGCAACTCAATGATTTTCACGAGAGAAGATAAAATGATTCTTCAAATTGTATGAAATATGAGTTGGAAGTTTAAAAGAATCAAATTGAAAGTCCCTTTGAAGGTATTCTGAAATCCACTTTCAATTTAGAGTTATTTGGCTTTTTTTCAAATTATTTTTCTACAAAAATAAAATATATGGAAAATAGGGTAAAATGATTCCCTACAATAGAAAATTGGATAAAAATTAATTTAAAATCATTTTGGTATGTTAAAAATGATTTTTATTGGGTTTTATTGCACCAGTAGCACTGTTTGCCTTATTTAAATTTTTGTAGATTTTTGCTGCCTCTGAAAATATGTTCATATTTTAGGATTTATTTTTCTGAAGATTTTGATGTATTATATACCTATATAATATTTTTAATTTATTTATTTCATTCTTTTTCTTTTCTGTGTTTTATTTATAAAAAAAAGGCCGAAGCCACTAAGGCCCATGTTGTTTTTTTTCCCTAGCCCAAGTCCACGCAACCCCTTCTTCCTCCTCTGTACGTTCAGCTGGATCAAGATCTAGAACATAACAGAAACACCATGGATGCTCCACCTCTTCCTTCCCTCCTCCCATCAATTCCTTTCCCCGATTCACTCCGGTATCTACATGAAAATTGTGGAGAACATTATGACGAATCCATTCAGGGAATAAAAATCTTGTTTTAATGCAGGTCGTCTCCTTCCTTCGGCAACTCGCGGCTGCACGCGAGCAAGTGCGCGCACACGCCCTCCCCTGCCGGCCCTTCCTTCCATCGCCCGGCAACTCCTCCTCGAAGAATCCGCACCTTTCCCCCATTCCTCTCCTCGCCATCAAGCGGGCATTTATGCCCGGATTGACATCGCCGGAAATCCGGCCTTACCGGATTTTGCTGCCATGGAGGCCGCACCTGGACGCCTCCTCCTCGCCTATAAATACTGCCCCAGTGTTTCCCTCTCTCCCTTCGCCCAAAGCCCTCTCCTATGGAGCTTATACTCCTCCCTATCCCGCATAATTGCTCGTCGGAGTTCGTAAACTCCGGCGGCTTCTCCACCGCTGTCCAAGGCTCGGTTGGCCATGCCTCGACCTTCCCTGAGGTTGCTGTGACGCTATCTTCCCCGTCCCATGCTCTCCTTCCTCCGGGTGTCACCGCATCATCGGATCCGAGCTCATCTTCCCCAACTCCGGCGACTCCCGGTGAGCTACAGGAAAATCCCGTAATTCTTTTTTTCAGAAAAGTAGCGATCTTAGAAAATTCATATCTATTAGCCGACTTATCCAAATTGAGTGATTCCAATTGCCCTAGTTTCATAATTTTGTCTAGTTTTTGTAGATGCAAAGCTTGGTTATGTTTGAAAGTTTTAAATTTGAATTTGCATGAATTTACTCAAATCACTATTTTGGGCATAAGTTGAGTTTGAAAATATATTTTAAGTTGATTCTATTTGGCCCTAGTCACTAGTTGAATTGTTTATCCAGTAGTATTTAGTATTTTATTTTTGGATTATTTTAAATTAGGATTTTAGACAAAACAATACTGTTTTACCTAGTTTAGTGTTATTTTCATTTTCCTTGGTATTTAAATGTTTTTAATTAAAACTTTTTGTCACTTTGACAAATTTAGTTTTGTTCTATTAGAGAACAGTAGACAATTTAATTTTTATTTTAAAAAAAATTATTTCTTTAGTTTTGTATGAAAACTTGCATAGGGCATAAACAGGTTTTATAAAGTTTTTTTTTTGTTTCTTTTTGTTAATAAAAGTTTATGAAAAATTATTTCTGTTATTGAATGAAAACTATGTTCTTGTCTTTAATTTATTAGTTTAGTGTTTTATTTGCTGTTAAGTTTTTACTTAGGGCAAAACTATATTAGGTGTTTGTAGTAAAGTCGTAGACTTTCCTTAGTAGTTTTCTTTGTGGTTTTATTTGAAGTTTCTTTTTTATTCATTTGAGTTTTATTATTGAGTTTATTTGTTGTCTTGATTGTTATTTGAGTGCTAGAATTGTTTCCTATGATGTTTGCTTATATGAATGCTATGTCGGTTTAATATAGATTTTCAACGGAGTGACGAATAGTTCTACCAAGTCTTTATTCTGAGAGTGTTATAATCTTCATCAACTTACCAGGCAAGTTCACTTTGACCATGCTTTTCATACCTATGTTTTTATTGCATTTAGTGTCATCTTTGCAACAATCCCTCCAGTAGTGATATTGAATCCTTGTAGTTGAGTAGTATGCATGAGGTAGGAACCCATCTCCCTATTACCAAGCCTGGGACGTTATTTATTTTAATGCTACGCTATAGTAGACGGGGTTGGTATGAGTGCTCGGGAGTGGTGTGAGTATGAAGGACCCCCTACGTCAATGTCGACAACTTCATGATGGCATCGGCAAGGACTGCATCTTCAGAACTTCAAGACCTCAAGATTTCGAGACTCGAGACAAGAATTCAATACACACTACTGGGTGAAGGACGGATTTGATGGGCACCCTGGAGCAACCAGTGGATGGCCGGGATGCATGGAGAAGCGCCATGACATCTTGCGGAAAGCTTCACCCAGACTCAAAGAGACGGATGAATACTTCATGCCCGGAAGCTTACCTATGCAACCGCAAGTCATTATGGGCTCTGGCTTGGTTGACCTTAGTTGTGACTCTGGCTGGGACGGTGCTAGCAGATGTAGAACTACGGTAGGATTGGATGAGCACCGGACAGTGGTCAGGGGAACTCTTCGGAAGACCATGTTTCGGTCGTCTTGTTCTCAAACACCCTGAAGTGCGAGAATGTAAAAAGAGGGATCGAATCTTGCGGGTAAAGTGTACAAACCTCTGCAGAGGGTTTAAACCTAATCGATTAGTCGTGTCCCCGGTTACAGACAATTTGAGCCTCTGGACTTGGATCTATCTCGGAACTCTCAACACCAGATCGAAAAAAAAATTAATTGTGGGCAACTTATGATGATATGGGTTATGAGACATCGGTTGGTGGAACCATGTCATGATAGAAAACTCCATAGTACAGACTCCTGATATTCCTCTGATGTAGGGAGAATAAAACCAGCTTTTACGCAAACAAAACTCAGATACAGAGCCACAAAGCCATATTGCATATAGTCAATGTTGGGGATATCGCTTATCGAGAACTTATCAGTCGACCCATGATAAGGGGTAAATCGGTTAATTTATCGGCATATCGGCTGATTTATCGCCATATCGACTGATTTATCGGCCGATTTATCTTATCGGTCAGACAACGGTAAGCGATAAATCGGCCGATTTATCGGAATATCGAAAGATATCTTGAACAGTGCATATAGTATAGTTTATCATCTGTTTTTCTTACAGTGATCTTGCCGGTACATTCAATGTACTGACCTACACGGCTGCAACGTCTCATGTTGCAGATATTTTTCTTCTGACGAGTAAGGGTTATGGTCTACACTTAACTTGCCGATGGCGTTGATGGGACTCCACACCCGATTGTTTGTTTCCGCTGAGACTTACGAGGTATATATCTGTTTTACGTTATTTATACATGTGGTTGCACTTTGATATATACATTGATGTACTGTGTGTGCCAGCATACTGATCCAGGGATGGCACGGATACACAGAGGCTTGACCGTTTGAGGTCGGGTCGCTACACAAGCATATTGCAATAATCCATAAACTAAATTTGCTATGGTCCATAAACTAAATTTTCCATGACCGTGGCCTAACAAAGTAAATTTGCCATCTTGCCAAGTTACATACAACTACTTGCCTTGTGGCCCAAGAATGACAGTGATGCCAAAAAAGTGTATGTTTGAAATGATGGTAAAAATAGTGTAAATTTGTCATTATGCACATGAGATGCTTGCCATGATGGTTACAAAAATGACATTAATGAAAAAATGTGTGTAAGTTTGCCATGATGGCAAATTTAATTAGTGCAAAATCGCGTAGATGCATACAAACCAAATTCCTGTGATGATCAAGGAAATCATCAACAAAATTGTCATGGTTTAAATATAGAAAATTACCATGGTAAAAAGAAAATTTGCCATGGTTCATAAAATAAATTTGTCATGGTTTGTAAACAAAATTTGCCATGGTCCCAAAAAAGTAATTTTGCCATGCATCTGTTTCTTCCTTTGAAAAATTGTAAATACAGTAAATACCATGGCAAAGTAGCTCTGTAAGATCATGGCAACTATGCATATATGAATTTTCCTTGCTATTTGAAGAAATAGATTTCCATGAGATGGTAAACAAATTTGCCATGGTCTACATAGTAGGGTCATGAAAAGGTCACTACTTAAATATCATGGCAAATTAGCCATGGACTACATGCTACGGTCATGGCAAGGTCACTACCTAATAAGCCATTTTTGAGTAAACAACTTTTATGATTTTTGCCATGTCACTTTACAAAAAAACTATGTTAGCAAATACAAAATTCTCTAAAGAAAATGCCATGTTTGAGTAGAGAAAAAATTGTGATTGTTGTGATTTTCAAGAAAGTTGCGGTGTCACTTCTAAAAAATGCCACATTATTTAGAACATTTCTCTTAATTTTGCTATGGCCAAGTAATTTTTAGAAATTTGCCATGTTTTGAAGATAACAAGGCAAACATGTATAAGAAAAATCAGGAATACACATAGTAAACTATAACAGATCATTCTAGTAAAATTTGCCATGCACCGGTCAAGTTCTAGTTCGGGCATGTATAAATGGGGAAAAAATTACTAGGATCACGAGGGGGGATGAGTAGACACTGGAGCACATACACAACAAAAGGTTTGCTACAAAAAATTGTATTGTGTGGATGCCCCGGTCAGCCATGCACGGCCTCCACGTCGGTCGCGCTGACGAGAAGGCCACTGGCTTCCGTCCACACCGTCCAGGGCGACGCGCTACCACGAGGAGAAACTACCCTTCTGCTACCATATGCTAAGGCGGGCTTTGCCTGTCAGCCTCATTGATACGTCTCCATCGTATCTACTTTTCCAAACTCTTTTTCCCTTGTTTTGGACTCTAATTTGCATGATTTGAATGGAACTAACCCGGACTGATGTTGTTTTCAGCAGAATTGCCATGGTGTTATTTTTGTGCAGAAATAAAAGTTCTCGGATTGACCTGAAAATTTACGGAGAATATTTTTGGAATCAATAAAAAATACTGGTGCAAGAATTATCCAGAGGGGGGCCACCTAGAGGTCACAAGCCCTGGGGGCGCGCCCTGCAGGCTTGTGGGCCCCCTGGACCTCCTCCGACCCTAACTCCAATGCTATATATTCACATCCGGGGAGAAAAAAAGTCAAGGAGAAGAGTTCATCACGTTTTACGATACGGAGCCGCCGCCACCTCCTATTCTTCCTCGGGAGGGCAGATCTGGAGTCTGTTTTGGGCTCTGGAGAGGGGAAATCGACGCCGTCGTCATCATCAACCATCCTCCATCACCAATTTCATGATGCTCACCGCCGTGCGTTAGTAATTCCATCGTAGGCTTGCTGGACGGTGATGGGTTGGATGAGATTTATCATGTAATCGAGTTAGTTTAGTTAGGGTTTGATCCCTAGTATCCACTATGTTCTGAGATTGATGTCGCTATGACTTTGCTATGCTTAATGCTTGTCACTAGGGCCCGTGTGCCATGATTTCAGATCTGAACCTATTATGTTTTCATGAATATATTTGTGTTCTTGATCCTATCTTGCAAGTTGTAGACACCTATTACGTGTTATGATCCGCATACCCCAAGGTGACAATAATTGGGATTCTTTCTGGTGACTACGGTAGTTTGAGGAGTTCATGTATTCACTAAGTGCTAATGCTTTGGTCCGGTTCTCTATTAAAAGGAGGCCTTAATATCCCTTAGTTTCCTTTAGGACCCCGCTGCCACGGGAGGGTAGGACAAAAGATGTCATGCAAGTTCTTTTCCATAAGCACGTATGACTATATATGGAATACATGCCTACATTATATTGATGAATTAGAGCTAGTTTTGTGCCACCCTATGTTATAACTGTTGCATGATGAATACCATCCGACATAATTATCCATCACTGATCCAATGCCTACGAGCTTTTCACATATTGATCTTTGCTAAGTTACTTTCGTGCTACTGCTGTCACAATTGCTACAAAATTGCTACTGTTACTTTTGCCACTGTTACCGTTACTTCCATACTACTTTGCTACTAAACACTTTGCTGTAGATATTAAGCCATTCAGGTATGGTTGAATTGACAACTCAACTGCTAATACTTGGGAATATTCTTTGGCTCCCCTTGTGTCGAATCAATAAATTTGGGTTGAATACTCTACCCTCGAAAACTGTTGTGATCCCCTATACTTGTGGGTTATCAAGACCTTTTTCTGGCGTCGTTGCCGGGGAGCATAGCTCTATTCTCTGAGTCACTTGGGATTAATATCTGTTTATCATTATGAAGAATCCGAAAGATCCAAGAACCGAGATTTATTCCTCCACTACGAGGGGAGGTAAGTAACTGCCATCACACTCTGCACTTGATTCACCTTTTATTTTGAGTAAGCTTGCGACACCACCACCTGCTATTAATCCTAATATGTCGCAAGTAATTGATGATGCTACTTTTGCTATGAATGATGCTTATGATGCTACTACTATGCTTGATAATACTGTGCCACTGGGTGAATTTCTTGATGAACAATTTGCTAGAGTTACTGCTGAAACTGATGATATTTCTGAGACTGATGAAATTATTGAAACTGAACACTTTGAAACACCTGCTAAACCTAGCTCTCCTAGATATGAATTGCCTATTATACCTGAGGGTTATGTTATGGATGGAGAGGTAGCTAGGGACTTTCTTGCTTGTAAGGATAGAGATGACCTTAAGAAATTGCTATGCAAGTGGAAAGAAAAATCTTTGAATGCTAGAATGCAATATGATCCTAAGTTTGCTACTTCACCCATCTGTGTTACTGCTAAGGATTATGAATTCTCTGTTGATCCTGAGTTAATTACTTTGGTTGAATCTGATCCTTTCCATGGTTATGAATTTGAAACTGTTGTGGCACATCT
This sequence comes from Thinopyrum elongatum, assembly GCA_011799875.1. NCBI lineage: Eukaryota > Viridiplantae > Streptophyta > Magnoliopsida > Poales > Poaceae > Thinopyrum > Thinopyrum elongatum. The sequence goes on along the minus strand of CM022298.1, from coordinate 444,486,045 downwards.
CACTAAATTAAATGATATAGCCACCATGTTTGCTCATGAGGAAAAAATTCGCTATTACTATATTCTTAAGTTGTTTCCTTTCTCATTAAAGGGTGATGCTAAGATATGGTTTAATTCTCTTGCTCCTGGTTGTGTGCGTAGTCCCCATGATATGATATATTACTTCTCTGAAAAATATTTCCCTGCTCATAAGAAACAAGCTGCTTTACAGGAAATATTTAACTTTGTGCAAATTGAAGAAGAGAGTCTCCCACAAGCTTGGGGGAGGCTTCTCCAATTACTTAATGCTTTGCCTGATCATCCTCTCAAGAAAAATGTAATACTTGATATCTTTTATAATGGACTAACCGATGCTTCTAGGGACCACCTAGATAGTTGTGCTGGTTATGTTTTCAGGGAACGAATTGTTGAATAAGCTGAAGTGCTATATATTGAGCAATGATAATGATTGGAATCTTCCTGAACCACCTCCTAAGCCAACTCCAAAGAAAAGAGGTATTCGATTTCTCAGTCATGAAGATATGCAAGAGGCAAAGAAATCTATGAAAGAAAAAGGTATTAAAGCTGAAGATGTTAAAAATTTACCGCCTATTAAAGAAATACATGGTCTTGATAACCCGACACAGGTAGTAAAGGTAAATTCTCTCTACAGATTTGATGACGGTGATATTCCTTATAATAAGTCTGCTAGTCAATGCTTGGATGAATTTGATAACTTTATTGTTAAACAAGAAAACTTCAATGCATATGTTAGTAGACAATTGAAACGTAATGCTTATATGCTTGAACGCTTGGGTGATTACATGTGTAGAAATGTTAATGATCTTAAGCTTATCAGTAATGTCGTGGTAATATCTCGACAGATGCCAGGGGGTGGCTTATCATGGTTGGGGCCATGAGATCGTCGTCGGGTCCTGGAAGCGGGAGTGGGCACAAGCTCGGACGGACACGAGATCTACCCAGGTTCAGGGCTCTCCTAAGAGATGAAACCCCTACTCCTGCTTTGCGGGGTCTCCGCATGATCACTATGAAGCAAAGAGTACAATGGTGCTCCTAGAGCTGTTCGGCCAGAGGAGGAAGAAGGGCAAGGCTAGCTCTCTCCTCTCCCTGGCTATGGTGAGTGTAGAACAGAGGTGGAACATGAGAGGAACCCTTTGCATGGGTGCGGCCTGGGGGGTTTTATAGGCTAACCCCCCAGGGGTACAATGGTAATGTGGCCGGGTGGTAGGCCCCGGCTGCCAGTGTCTATGGGGGCCCGGTTCTCCGCCGGCTGTTGGGGCCTGCCTCTGCAGGGCCCTGCCGGCTGCCGAGGAACCGGCCGACAGGTGGGGCCCGCCGCCTGCGGGACCCGCTGACGGCTCTTCACTGTGGTACCGTCCGCGCTGACGGAGGCCATGTCGGGCGCGCCATGGCTACAGCGCTGCGCCGGGCAGGTCGGCGGCCGCCTGGTGGCGCCTACTATAGCCATGCGGCCGTGATTTGGGGGAGGCATGGCGCACTGTGGCCATGCCCCAGCTTGTCTCCTAGTCGGGCTCAAACTCCTAGGGAGGGGACGGGCTACCTGCTAGGAGCTGGCCCGTACCCTCGCCGCCTTCTGGAGTGCGCCGTCTTCCGGGGTACGTTGTCTTCTGGAACGCGCCATCTTCTAGGAGGCGGCCCTCCGGTCCCGTCCGTCCACGGAGGCTGGTCTTACGACCAGTCAGACTGAGGGGCTTGGCCAGCCCCGATGTCTTAAAATATGGTTAAGTGCTGATGAGGCTACCCGGGGTCTATCCCCCCGACAGTAGTCCCCGAAGCTGGTGAGGTTCTACGGCTTTAGCAGTCGGAGGGCCTCAGCAGTTTCCCCTTTGAGTGGTCTTCCGCCTTCTGCTCCGTCCGGCTGGAAGGACCCGGACGCTAGGAGCCGGCCGCGGCCGCGGCCTCCTGGTGGAATGCGAATCAACAGGCGGGAGTCGGGGCGGCGCCGCCCGCCACACGCGCGCCATGCGGCGCCTGCAGGCCAGGCCGGCCTGCTAGCCCACGCTCGCGACGAGACGTCGCCACAGGCTGGGGCCCGCCGCTACAGGGCCTCGGCCCGCATGCGGATCCGCTGCGGTCGAGGCGGGCGGTTGCCCTTCTGCGGCACATTAACTACGCCATAACCGCGCGGAATACACGGGGTCGTGCGCGGCGTGGGGCGCAATTAATCCCACGCCCCCACATCGTCTTGGCTTCGCCTCCGCCGGCTATAAAGAGGGGGAGAAGGAGGAGGGGCGGCAGAACGCACGCGCGCCCTCTCCCCACTCTCTTTTCTCCCTTCGCCATTGCTGCCGCGGCGCTGCTCCACCGCCGTCGAAGTGCTTCCGCGGTTGCCTCCCTGGTCGCTATCGCCTAGCCGCGGTCGCCGCTCCGCTGAAGCAGCCACTCCGCCGCGGCCACCATCACGGCTCCGCTGCCTCGCGTCGTCGCCGCGTCGCCCATCGTCTTCTTTTCCGCCGCCGCAGCGCCCGTCATCTTCTTCTCCGTCGAGCTCCTCCTTGCCGTCCCTGCGCCATGGCAAAAAGCGGATGGCTGGGGTCTAATGTCCACGACGACCACGTCGACTTCCTCCGCGCGACGCGGAGGCTGCCTCGCTCCGACAACGTGGGCGTGCGCATCCCCCCTGAGCCGGAGATCTCGCTGCGGCCGGAGCCCGGCGAGTATGTCGTCTTCCGCGCTCACTTCCTCCGCGGCTTCGCGCTCCCGGCCAGCGGCTTATTCCGGGAGTTTCTCCACTTCTACCGACTGCAGCCGCACCACCTCACCCCCAACACGGTGGTGTGCCTCTCCGCCTTCGTTACTTTCTGCGTGGGATACCTCGGCATCTTGCTGACTATCGAGCTCTGGGGTAGGTTCTTCTACCTCAAGTTAGGTACGTCGGTGAAGGAGGAGCCGGCCCAGTGCGGGGCGTGTGTGGCCGTGAGGCGCTCAGGAGGCGGCACGCGCTTCTCGTCGATCCCTCTGCTTGAGTCGGCCAAGCTTTGGCAGAAGTCATACTTCTACGTCCGGAATCTCCGGAACATCGACTACATCAACCTGCTGGCCTACGTGCCTGGAACGCCTGCTGGCCTACGAGCCTGGGCCGCCTGCTGGGTCATGCGACAACTGGCAACAGCAGCCGCCCAAGCGCCCCCTGCCGGGCCCTATCGTCAGCGTCCTCGCCCGGCTGGAGGAGATGACAAGCCGGGAGGGGCTCAAGCCGGCCGACCTGCTGGCCGGCTTCATCATGCGCCGGGTATCGCCGCTTCAGCTTCGGCCGCACCTCATCAGCCAGATGAGCGGCCACCGGGATCCATGCCGGATGTCCACCAAGGAGATGCCGAGGGTGGAGGTGGTCCGCCATGTCAACGACATCTCCAACTGCAAGCTCAGCGAGGTGGAGTGGCGTATCGGCAAGGAGCCTTACAGTCGGGCCAACCCCCCTCCAGCGGTAAGTACCAGATCCGGCTGCTTTATTCACAATATCCTTCGTCCCTCCGTCTTGACCAGTTGGCTTTTTGTGGCAGCGCTTCGCAGGCCAAGGCACGCCGGCTCCTGGCCACGAGTGGATGTCGGACCACGAGGATAGCGACGCCGAGGATCCCGAGCTGGGGGCAGCCGCCATGGAGGAAGGCGGCGACGAGGAGGTCGCGGGAGGAGGCGGCGGAGGAGCAGGTGGCCCCGAGACAGGCGGCTTCGCAGGAGGCGGCGGAGGAGCGGGCGGCCCCGGAGCGGGCGGCTCCTCAGGAGGCGGCGGAGGAGGAATCGGCGATGTCCGGGATTGGCCGGACGACGACGAAGGCGACGAGGAGCAGCGCCCGCCTAGAGGGGGCGCGGGAATAGGAGCCGGAACCTCTTCGCCACGGCCTACAGCTGCACCCGGTGGGCACAAGCGCCGCCTGGCGGGGAGGTACGGCAGCCACCCAGCCAAGAAGCCAAACAGGCGGACGCCACCAGACGGCACAAGGCCCAGAAGGTGGCCACCGCCCGGAAGGGGCCCATACCCATGCCGCTCACGTCCGGGTAAGCGCACTTGCCACTCTGACTTCATGTTTTCCTTCTTTCTTGGGGTGCTTCCTCATCTTTGCTTTCTTGTTGAGCAGGTCGGCCTTCGCCATCACGTGGGATCCATCCGCCTCGCTGATGGACCCAGTGGACGGCTCCGCGGATGCTCGGCGTCCGGATCCGGCTGCTGCCCTCCGGGAGGCGCAGGAGAGGAACGCGCGCGAGGCACAGGAGGCCGCGGAGAAGGCGCGGGCCGACGCCCAGGCGGAAGAGGCGGCGCAGGCGGAGGCCCGGGCCGCGGCGGAAGCGGAGGTAGAGGCGGCGACGAAGGTGCAGGCGGGGGACACGACCAGGGCGCAGGCGGGGGCCGACGCCAGGGTGACGGCGGATCCGGCTGGTGGCGAGGTCCCGGAGACTGTCACCCTCGAACAATCGGAGGTGGAGACGGCGGAGAACCAGAGGCCGCCTGGGGCGGCCGGGGCCGACCAGTCGGTGCTGGAGCTTGTGGTCCCCGACACCATCATCCCGGAGGTGGAGGAGACCCAGCGCGCGCCAGATGTCGGCGGAGAAGGAAGCGGCGAGCCCAACCAGCCGGAGGTACCACCAGCCGGCGCTAGGCAGGCGGCACGCCAGGCCTTGGTGGCGTGCGCTCCTGCGCACCGGCGTGCGACGCGGGCGACATCAGAGCCCAGGCGGCAGGTGGAGGCTGCGGCCTCGAGCTCGTAGGGGGCCGACGCCGGGGCCACGAGCGCCCCCTCCTTCAGGTTGGGTGGCGAGGGCCGGCTCGGCCGCCTTGAACCTGGTGGTGCGTGACCTAGAGGACCGGTTCCTCGCCTAGAACGCCACTCTGCAGATGGCGAGGGAGGAGCTGTTGGCGACACGGTCGGCCGTCCAGGTATGTACACCTTATTTTGCTATATTTTTTGTCTTGTAATCTTTCGTGGGGGCGCGCCAGCGTACCCACTGGGTGTAGCCCCTGAGTTCCGAGCCGGCTGCTCAGCAGGCGGGTTGGAACTCCAAGGTGTTCTTTTCTTTGGCTGAAATGCTTGCTGCTGTTGCAGGACTACCACAACATGCGGGCGGCCGCATACAACACGCAGAACCGGACGCTCACCACCCGGACTACTGAGCTGGCTCAGAGCCGAAGTAAGTAAGCCGGCTTTCAGTGGGGGCGCACCAGCGCACCCACTGGGTGTAGCCCCCGAGATTCGGGCCGACTGTTGAGCAGTCGGGCCAGATCTTTTCTGGTAGGCTTGTTTTCGCTTTTGTCGAAGTAGATGATGATGATTTATGTCTTCTTCTTGCAGCGGCCGCCGCCCAATTGAGGGAGCGCGTGGCCGAGCTCGAGGGCCAGCTCCGGGTTTTGGTGCAGGAGCGCGACCAGGTGGCCGTGGCTCGCGACCGGCTGGAGAAGGAGCTGGCGGAGCAGGCCGAACGCCACACGAACCAGGTCCGGATGCTGAAGGCGGACGAAGAGAGCCTAACGGCCGAGTTCGAGACTCAACGCTCGGACTGGGCCGAGAGGGAGAAGCTCCTCGATGACGGCTACTCCGTGATTGAGGACATGCTTGACGGTGCGTCTCTCTTCTCCGGGTTGTGGGTTGCTGATTGTTAGCTGTCGGTTGTCGCTGGAAGCCGGCCTCTGACATCTTTGTCTTCTTTTTGAGCAGAGTTCCTCCCGGGCTACTCCGTCTCCATCTGCATGGCCATTGAGGCCCAGCGCGAGGAGCAAAGGCGGGAGGGCAAGGAGATCGCGCAGGTCCGGCCTCGGACCATGGGCGAACAGCTCACGACCGTCCGAATGTGCCTCGAGCCCACGCGTTGCCTGCTCCGCCGGCTTCAGCGCGCCGGTTCGCAGGTCTTGGAAAGCTTGTGGCCGGGTGCTCAGATCCCGCGGACTCCTAGTCGGACGGCCGACTGGCTGGAGGTGGCGGCGAGCCGGTTCGAAGCCTGGAAGAGCTCCGTGGCGCGGTCCGGGGCTGCAAGGGCTCTAGAGTTCATCAAGGCTTGGTACCCCGGCGTGCGCCTGGCGCAGCTGGCGACCTTTCGCCAAGAGGCGCTGCCGGAGCTGGCGGCAGAGCACGAGGACATCGCCATCCGCGCGGTGGCCATCGCCGACTATGCTGATGTCGACATCTTCGTCCCGGAGTGGGGAGATGACGGCGCCATAGTTCCTCCGTCCTGGTTTGGTCTGAACCCGTCGGACAGGGAGGACTCGGCGGAGGAGATCGCCTCCAGCGACGAAGGCGACGAGGGCGACGAGGACGAGGAAGGTGGTCACGTCTCACCAGACGGCGGAGCTACCAGTCGGACTCGGCCCGACCCAGCGCCGATGAGCGACCAGCCGAAGACCACGTCAGCCGCCGCCGACCGCCAGGCCGAGACTCTGCAGCCAAAAGCCCCACCAGCCGGAGCTACGTCTGCCGCCGACCAGTCCGTGCAGCCCGAGGGGCCGTCCGCCTAGATGGCCTGTTATCTTTTTTTGAGTTTTCTTCGTGCTTGAAAACAATGTCAGTTATGCGCAGTTCCACCCACTGGGGGTGTATTTTTAAACTTGATGAATGCTGGCCTTGGGCCCTTTTGCAATGTACAAAGTTTAAATCCCCACATTTTGCATGTGTTGCCGGGTTCTAGCTTGAGTTTACTTTTGCCCTCTTTGGCTTTTTCCTTCACCGCGTTCTCTTGGCTGCCTTCCTACCAGCTGGACAGCCGCGCTGCGGTCTGTGGCTGGGTCAAGACTTGGTCGTTTAGAACTGGCAAGTTACTTCAGCCGCTTAGAGCATAGCTTAGTCGAGCGAGAAGCCGGCCTGCCGGCTGCCGAGCAGCCGGACGAGGGAGGCGAGAGGCCGGCTTGGCCATAGTCGGCGTTTTCCTTGGTCGTTTTTTGTGTGGACAGCGTTTCCGGCCTTTGACTCTTGCCAGTCGGACAGCCGCGCTGCGAGCTGTGACATGGAGCGAAGAGAGGGCTTTGGCATCGGCACACTACTAGTCGGCCCCGGCTGGTGCGAACTTAGGCCAAGACGGCGAGCCCCCGGGTCGGCTGGCCGGAACCCGGATGGGGCAAGAATATATAGAAAAAACTCAATTCATGGTATAAGCTTATCTTATGGATAAAAAGGTAGCCCCCGAGTGCATCTCGGGGGACCTGAGGTCTTTACTTAATACAAAAGTTGGCGTGGTACATACACTCGCTTTAACTGTGAAACGGACGGAGTAGGTTCACGTTCCATGGCCGCTCCGTCTCTTCGCCGGCTGTGCTTCGCTTGCGTGCCCTGGGCTTTTGGGCGTCGATGAGGTAGTACGAGTCGTTGCCCAGGGCCTTGCTGATGATGAAGGGGCCTTCCCAAGGTGCTGCGAGCTTGTGCTGGCCGGCTGATCACTGGATCAGGCGGAGCACAAGGTCGCCTTCGCGGAATGTACGCGGCTTGACCTTCTTGTTGTGGTAGCGGCGCAGGCTCTGCTGGTAGATGGCAGACCGGCTGCACGCTAGTAGCTGGGCCTCTTCTAGCAGGTCGACACTGTCTTCTCGCGCCTCCTGTGCTTCCGCCTCCGTGTACATAGTGACGCGAGGCGAGTCGAACTCGATATCCGTGGGGATGATAGCCTCGGCACCGTACACGAGGAAGAAGGGCGTAAAGCCGGTTGATCTGTTGGGCGTGGTCCGAAGACTCCAGAGGACGGCCGGCAGCTCGTCGATCCAGTAGCCGGCTAATCGCTCCAGCGGCTCGATCAGGCGGGGCTTGATGCTGGATAGGATGAGGCCGTTTGCTCGCTCCACCTGGCCGTTTGACTGTGGATGGGCAACGGACGCTAGGTCCAGTCGGATACCCTGGTTTGCGCAGAAACGGGCCAAGGCGCCTTTGGCGAAGTTGGTGCCGTTGTCGGTGATGATGCTGTGGGGAACGCCGTATCGGACAGTGATGTCGGCGATGAACGTGACGGCAGTCGGACCGTTCAGCTTCTTGATTGGCTTGGCTTCTATCCACTTAGGGAATTTGTCCACGGCGACCAGCAAATGAGTCATGCCGCCGCGTGCTGTCTTGAAAGGACCCACCATGTCCAAACCCCACACGGCAAACGGCCAGGTGATGGGGATGGTCTTGAGGACAGAGGCCGGCTGGTGTTGCTTGGTGCTGAACTTCTGGCACCCTTTGCACTTCTTGACCAACTCCTTGGCGTCATCCAATGCAGTCGGCCAGAAGAAACCATGGCGGAAGGCTTTGGCTACGAGGGACCTGGAGGCGGCATGGTGGCCACATTCGCCTTGGTGGATGTCTCTGAGGATCTCCATGCCCTTCTCCGGCTCCACGCAGCGCTGATAAACGCCGGTCACGCTCCGCCTGGCGAGTTCTCGGTTGACGATGGTGTAGGCGCCTGCCCGGCGCTGGATCTGTCGGGCTAGCACTTTGTCTGCTGGTAGCACACGGCTTACCAGATAGTCGCGGATGGGCTACACCCAAGACGGGGCCGCCACCACTATGAAGACGGCAACTGGCACGAGGGTGTCCGGGTTGGGAGGCAGCGGGCTGGAGCCGGCCGCTCCTGGCGGTGTCGATGAAGTCCCCAGGCCGACTGCTGCAGTCCCCGGGTCGCCTGCTGGAATTCCTGGGCCGGGTGCTGGTGGTGCAGCCCCCGGGTCACCTGCTGAAGTCCCCGGGCCAACTGCTGAAGTCCCCGGGCCGGCTGCTGGGGTCCCCGAGCCGGATCCGGCTGCTCCGGGGTCAGCTGACACGAAGATGGAGTCGGACTCTGGCAACGGCTTGATAGGCGGCTTGCGCAGACACTCGAGGGAGACGCCGGTTGGTATGGCCTGCTGGGTGGAACCAACGCGGGCGAGGGCGCCCGCTGCATCTTTGTCGGCTCTTGGCACGTGGAGGAACTCGCACCCATCGAAGTGCCCGCTCATCTGCTGGACGAGGAAGCGGTAGCTTGCCATGTTGGCGTCTTTGGCGTCCCAGTTGCCGGACGACTGCTGGACCACCAAGTCCGAGTCGCTGTAGCAGAGGATGCGGCGAATGCTGATCTCCTTGGCCAGTCGGAGCCCAAAGATGAGCGCCTCGTACTCGGCTACGTTGTTGGAGGCGGCGAAGTGGATCTGCAGCGTGTACTTTAGCTTATCGCCCTTGGGAGAGGTGAGGACGATGCCGGCTCCCAAGCTGGTGCGCATCTTTGAGCCGTCAAAGTGCATCCGCCAATGCGTAGAATCCGGCGCTGGCAGCAGGTACTGGGACTCGGCCCAGTCGACTAAGAAGTCGGCCAGCGCTTGGGACTTGATGGCGGTGCGGGGCTGGTAGAGGATGGTATGGGGAGCCAGCTCGATGGCCCACTTGGCCACCCAGCCTGAGGCATCTCTGTTGCCCATGATCTCGGCAAGGGGGGGGGGGGTGCAGACAACCGTGATGGAGTTCTCTTGGAAATATTGCTTCAGCTTCTTGGCGGCAAAGTACACGCCGTAGCACATCTTCTGGTAGTGGGGGTAGTTCTGCTTGGAGGTGGACAAGACCTCGCTCAGATAATACACTGGCCTCTGGACCGGCTGCACCTTGCCGGCCTCTGGGCGCTCGACCACAATCACCATGCTGATGACTCGGCTGGTGGCGGCGATGTAGAGGAGCATCGGTTCCTTGGCAGCCGAAGCTGCCAGGATAGGCGGCGTGGACATCATGCGCTTGAGCTGATGAAAAGATTCGTCCACCTGGTCGTTCCACTCAAAGCAAGTGGTTTTCTTCATGAGCTGGTACAGGGGGAGCGCCTTCTTGCCCAGCCGACTGATGAAGCGGCTAAGGGATGCCAGGCACCCGGTGAACTTTTGGACGTCATGCAGCTTGGTGGGTCTCTCCATCTGCTCGATGGCCTTGATCTTCACGGGGTTGCACTCGATGCCGCGTTCAGAAACAAGGAAGCCGAGGAGCTGGCCGGCTGGTACTCCGAAGACGCACTTCTCCGGGTTGAGCTTGATTTGAAAATGGCGCAGATTTTTGAAGGACTCCTTGAGATCCTCTAGGAGGGTGCCGCGCTTCTCCGTCTTCACCACAATGTCATCCACATAGACGTGGGCATTGCGGCCGAGTTGCTTCAACAAGCACTTCTGCATGCATCGTTGGAAGGTAGCACCAGCATTCCTCAAGCCGAACGTCATGGTGATGTAGCAGAAGGCACCGAATGGTGTGATAAAGGCGGTCTTCAAGCGGTCGGCCGGATCTAACTTGATCTGGTGGTAGCCGGAGTATGCGTCCAAGAAGGACAGCAGCTCGCAGCCGGCCGTGGAGTCTATCACTTGGTCGATCCGTGGCAGGGCAAATGGATCCTTGGGGCAGGCCTTGTTGAGGCTCGTGTAGTCGATACACATGCGCCACTTGTTATTCTTCTTCAAGACGAGGACTGGGTTGGCAAGCCAGTCCGGGTAGAACACTTCCATGATGAAGCTGGCTGCCAGAAGCCAGGCAATTTCTTCAACAACGATCCTTCTCTTCTCTTCTAATAGGCAGCGGAGGGGTTGCTTGACTGGCTTAGCATCCGGCCTCACATGTAGTTTGTGCTCGGCGAAATCCATCGGGACAACCGGCATGTCTTTGGGGGACCATGCGAAGATGTCTCGATTCTCACGGAGGAAATCGATGAGCTCGCCTTCCTATTTGCTGTCGAGGTTGGTCCCTACGACAGCAAACCTCTCCGGGTGCGCCGGGTCCAAGGCGATCTTCTTGGTTTCCTTGGCCGGCTGGAAGGAGGACCCTGCTTCCGTCTCCTTGGGATCAGTCGGCATGGCCGGCTTCTCGCTGGCCATGGCTACCATCCGGTCAAGGAGATGCTTCTCTTGAGCGATGACGAGGGACTCGGCCAGCCGGCTGCTGGCGGTGGCGCAATCTAGCGACTTCTGGTAGTCGCCCGCAACAGTGATGATGCCCTTGGTACCCGGCATCTTGGCCTTCAGGTAGGCGTAGTGCGGGACCATCATGAATTTTGCCAGCGCCGGGCGGCCCAAGAGCGCGTGGTAGGGGTTGTCCAGGTCAACCACCTCGAACCAGATTGGCTCACGGCGGAAGTGGTTCTTGTCGCCGAACAGGACATCGATCTTGATCTTGCCGATTGGAGAGCAGGAAAGGCCGGGAACTATGCCGTGGAAGACGGTCCGGCTGGGCTGAAGCTGCTTGACCTTGATGTCCAACTGCTCCATGGTCTCGCGGTACAGGATGTTGATGCTGCTGCCGCCATCTATCAGAGCTCGGCCGAAGCGGCAAGTCCGCCTCTCCGTTGAGAAGGTCGATTCCAGCACCAAGGCGTATGCACCCGGCAAGGGCATCACGGCCGGGTGGTCAGCTTGGCTCCAGGTGATGGGCCTCTCGGACCAGTGCATGAAGGTGGGGACCCCTGAGCTGACAGCATTCACCTCGCGGTGCTGCTCCCGTCTGCTGTGCTTGTCGTCGGCTTTGCTCGTGAAGACGACGTAGGTGGCGTTCTCTTCGGGGAACTCATCTTGAAGCATGCCGGCAGCTCGGGCCGTTTGCTGAACAGCCGGAGCTACCTGGCCGGCTGGTGGAGGAGGCGGCAGGGCCTCGTCCTTGGCAATCCGAGCGAGCCAGTTGCACTTCTGGGTGGTGTGGCTAGACGGCTTCACGCCGCTATGGAACTTGCACAGGGCATCGAGGGCTTGCTCAAAGGAGAAGGCAGGCTGCCAGGCACCCTTGCCGCCCCGCTGACGCTTGGGGCCGGACTGCCCGGCCGGCTATTGATCCTCGACAGTGGCCACCTGCCGGCTATTGGAAACCAGCTGCGGGGCCTTGCGCTTGTTGTCGTTTGGTTGTTGGCGCCGGTTGGTGTCACCAGCCGGAGTTTGGGAACCCGGCTGGACCACCCTGCCGGCCGCGTCAACCCAGATCTCTGACTTCATGGAGGAGTCGGCGGTGGCGTACTTGTCGGCCACGACCAGGAGCTCGTCCAGGGTAGCCGGCTCGTTGCACAAGAGCTTGTGCTTGAGCAGAGTGCCCTCTCTGCACCCGGCGGTGAAGTACTCGATGGCCTGCACCTCATGGACCCCCTCGCAAGAGTTGCGCAGCTCGCCCCAATGCGTCAGGTAGTCGCGAGTAGACTCGGTCGGCCCCTGAACGCACATGGAGAGCTGGCGTGGCTTGGGAGGCCGCTTGTACTTACTGGTGAAGTTGAGGACGAAGGCATCACTGAAATCTACCCAGCTGTTGATGCTGTTGGGCTTGAGGTTGTTTAGCCATGTCCGGGCCGTGCCCTGAAGCATGAGCGGGACGTACTTGACGGCGACGTGCTTGTTGCCGTTGGCGATGCCGACTGCAGTGGAGTAGTCGATCAGCCAGTCTTCCGGCTTCACGATGCCATTGTACTTGGGCGTGTCTCTGGGGAGCGTGAACCCTCTGGGAAAGGGCTCATCGCGGATGCGGGGGCCGAAGCAGGCCGGCCCGATTGTGCGCTCCTCTTCCAACAACTGGGACCGAGCCAGCTGCTCGATCCGGTGGCGTGCGTCGTTTTCGCCGACTGCTTCGCGGGGGCCAAGCCGGCCGCTGAGCGTCGGGTGCTCAGGCGGCGGCGCGGGAGCGGCCGCCCTCTCCCTCCGAGGAGGCAAGCGCTCTTCTGGCCGGCGTCGAGGCTCCGGGTTCTGGAGTACTTGGTGGATGTCCGCTATAGTGCGGCGCGTACGCTGGCTGTTGCTAGCAGCTGGCTCTGGGTCTCGCGGCTGCCCGCGGCCTCCGCCGCTAGGGGACCGAGAGGTCGCGCCGTTCTCGCGATGGGGCACATGGGTGTCAACCTGTTGGCCTGCTCCCACCACACGGTTGCCCGTGTCCTGCTGCGCGTTCGCAGCGTCGATGAGCTGCTGGAGGCGCTCCAGTTGCTCGCATAGCTCGTCGCCCTGCAAGTGCTTGAGCTCGTTTGTGGCCGCCTGGGCAGCACGCATGTTCTGCGCTGGGGTCTCATAGACCAGGCGTTCGACCCCCAACATGCTGGCAATCGCAGCACCGCGTTGCCGGATGGCGCCGGCCCGGCTAGGCTCAGCCGCAGCCGGCGTCCCACCAACCACGCGGTCGATCTCGCACTGAGTGGCTTCAGCGCCACCATCTTGGAGGCGCTGTCAAAAAGCTTGACGCGGAACTCCTCCAGCTCCTCCTGGCTGGCACCGGGGGGAGGAGGCGTCGCCAGGGCGTGTATGGTCGCATCCAACGGATCCTGGTTGGATCCGCCAGCGCCCAGGGCGTCGCCGATGACCATCACCTCCATGAAGGTGCTGTCGTCGAGCGCGCCGATAGGAGCGTCGCTGGCGGTAGGAGGGAGGGGATCATCGACAATCTCCACGTAGCTGGGGAAGTCGTCGGTGGAGGCCGTGTCGACGAGAGCGAGCTTGCCGAAGAGGTCGGTGAGGGAGTCGGCCGCTCGTGTGTCGGCGGCGGGCTCGTCGAAGAGGCTAAGCTCGCTGAAGAGGTCGGCAAGGCGAACCGCAGGGAAGGCGGCTCCCGCGTCAGGCGATGCGCCAAGGCCGGCGCGGGCAGGCGCATCGGGACGGCTGATCTCGCCAGCCGCGGCACACTCGTCGGAGAGGAACAAGGTTCCCGCCCAGAATGTGTCTCCGACCGACATCACTGCTGGCCCCATGGTGGGCGCCAACTGTCGTGGTAATATCTCGACAGATGCCAGGGGGTGGCTTATCATGGTTGGGGCCATGAGATCGTCGTCGGGTCCTAGAAGCGGGAGTGGGCACAAGCTCGGACGGACACGAGATCTACCCAGGTTCAGGGCTCTCCTAAGAGATGAAACCCCTACTCCTGCTCTGTGGGGTCTCCGCATCATCACTATGAAGCAAAAGAGTACAATGGTGCTCCTAGAGTTGTTCGGCTAGAGGAGGAAGAAGGGCAAGGCTAGCTCTCTCCTCTCCCTGGCTATGGTGCGTGTAGAACTGAGGTGGAACATGAGAGGAACCCTTTGCATGGGTGCGGCCTGGGGGGGGGTTTTATAGGCTAACCCCCCAGGGGTACAATGGTAATGTGGCCGGGTGGTAGGCCCCGGATGCTAGTGTCTATGGGGTCCGGGTTCTCCGCCGGCTGCTGGGGCCCGCCTCTGCAGGGCCCTGCCAGCTGCCGAGGAACCGGTCGACAGGTGGGGCCCGCCGCCTGCGGGCCCCGCTGGTGGCTCTTCACTGTGGCGCCGTCCGCGCTGACAGAGGTCGTGTCGGGCGCGCCATGGCTACAGCGCCGCGCCGGGCGGGTCAGCAGCCGCCTGGCGGCGCCTACTGTAGCCATGCGGCCGTGATTTGGGCGAGGCATGGCGCACTGTGGCCATGCCCCAGCTTGTCTCCTGGTCGGGCTCAAACTCCAAGGGAGGGGACGGGCTGCCTGCTAGGAGCCGGCCCGTACCCTCGCCGCCTTCTGGAGTGCGCCGTCTTCCTGGGTACATTGTCTTCTGGAACACACCGTCTTCTAGGAGGCGGCCCTCCGGTCCCGTCCGGCCACGGAGGTCGATCTTACGACTAGTCGGACTGAGGGGCTTGGCCAGCCCCGATGTCTTGAAATATGGTTAAGTGCTGATGAGGCTACCCGGGGTCTATCCCCCCGACAAGTAAACATGCCTCCATGGTGAAAACTCAAGTAGAACAAGTACTTAAGGCACAAAATGATTTGCTTAATGAGATGAACAATAAAATGAATGATAATGCTGTTAGAGTTATGACTAGAGATGGTAAAATGACTCAGGAACCTTTGTATCCTGAGGGCCATCCTAAGAGAATTGAGCAAGATTCTCTGAGAGTTAATACTGATGCACCTAGTCCTTCTAATAATAAAAAGAAAAAGAATGATGATAGGACTTTGCATGCTTCTAGTGAACCTGTTAGAGACACACCTGAGAATCTAAATGATATTTCTATTTCTGATGCTGAAACACAATCTGGTGATGAACATGAACCAAGTGATAATGTTAATGAGGATGTTCATGTTGATGCTCAACCTAGTAATGATAATGATGTGGAGATATAACCTATTGTTGATCTTGATAACCCACAACCTAAGAATAAAAGAGATTTTGCTGCTAGGAAACATGGTAAAGAAAGAGAACCATGGGTTCAGAAACCCATGCCATTTCCTCCTAAACCATCCAAGAAAAAGGATGATGAGGATTTTGAGCGCTTTGTTGAAATGCTTAGACCTGTGTTTTTGCGTATGCGTTTGACTGATATTATGAAAATGTCTCCTTATGCTAAGTATATGAAAGATATTATTACAAATAAAAGAAAGATACCGGAAGCTGAAATTTCCACCATGCTTGCTAATTACACATTTAAGGGTGGAATACCAAAGAAACTAGGAGATCCTGGAATACCAACTATACCTTGCTCCATTAAACGAAACTATGTTAAAACTGCTTTATGTGATTCGGGAGCCGGTGTTAGTGTTATGCCTTTCTCTTTATATCATAGACTTAATTTGAATAAGTTGACACCAACTGAAATCTCTTTGCAAATGGCCGATAAATCAACTGCTATACCCATCGGTGTTTGTGAGGATGTACCTGTCGTAGTTACAAATGTTACTATTTTAACGGACTTTGTTATTCTTGATATACCCGAGGACGACAGTATGTCGATCATCCTTGGTAGACCCTTCTTGAATACTGCAGGGGCTGTTATTGATTGCAACAAGGGCAATGGCACTTTTCATGTTAATGGTAATGAGCATACGGTACACTTTCCGAAGAAACAACCTCAAGTGAATAGTATCAACTCTATTGGAGAAATTCCAACAATTGCTATTGGAGGTTTTAAATTCCCTATTCCTACTGTCAAAAAGAAATATGATATTCTTATTGTTGGGGACATGCATATCCTTGTTGAGGTAACTTAGTGTTATTCGAAAATTCTCTGGTTTCATGTCATTCGGAAGAAGTTTGTTAATAAGACTTGATCAACCTTGTTAATGGATTCCTTTTGATGGGCATGAGATGGATGAATTTAAAAGGCACAACCTTCTGTACCCAACTTTTACTCTCTGTTATTTAGAATAAATAAAGTAGAATTGCTTTTATTTTTCTATTTTCTAAATTATCCGTGCAATAAAAAAAGTCCAGAAAATAAAAGTTCTCCAAATGCCCTGAAAATTTAGTATGATTTTTTCCAGAATATTTAAGAATTTTTGGCACTGAACACACATCAGGGGAGTACACCAGTGGGCCACAAGCCCACAGGGCGCGCCCTACCCCCCTGGGCGTGCCCCCAAGGCTTGTGGGTCCCACGTGGGTCCCCCTCACTTATTCCAGCACCCATCCACTTCGTCTTGCTCCAGAAAAAATCTCACCATTGCTCAAACATGTGTTCTAGCTCATCTTGCTGCCATTTTCGATCTCCTTGTGCAAAGCTCCATTTGCAAAACTGTTTTGGGGGATTGTTCTTCGGTATGTGACTCCTCCAATGGTCCAATTAGTTTTTGTTCTAGTGCTTTATATATTGCAAATTTTTGCTGATGTGGTGACCTTGTTCTTGAGCTTGCATATCAAATTTAGATGGTCCAAAGTAGTTTTGATGCATGATATAGCCTCTAGGCACTTGTGGGAGTAGTTGCTATTAGTTTTGTTGAGTTTTGTTCACTTTTATTTTGAGTCACTAAATTTTTTAGAAATTTTCAAAGGAAGAAAATGTTGAGAAAAGTGTTCCAAGGCGGTTCCTTGAGGAAGAAATCCCCAAGGCTTGCGATACGTGAGCCGGACCTTGAACTACCAAGGTATGCTCAAGTACAATCTTGCGAATGGCCGGCCGATGATTTCATGACCAGTGCTGGTTTCAAAGACGAGTTCTATGCGTACGTACGTAACGCCAAGCTGACAGACTTGGTGTCAGATAAGTGTCCTTAGTACTAGAACCTTACCGATTCCTTTGTGAGGAGATTTAAATATTCTGTTCAGCGCAATACGCATTCTGTTTTGTTTGATCTTTATGATAAATCATTTACCATGGACCTAGAAGATTTTAATGAAGCATGCAAAATTCCACATTGGGGTAGTTGTATTGAACCTCGTAAATCTGATTGTTCCGAGTTCCTCGCTAGCATTACTGTAGGAGAAACTAGGACCATAACACAAGCCACTATAGGGAGCATTCACCTTCCTGCTTTACATTATTTTGCTCTCTTCATAGGTAGATGCATTAATGGAAAACATGAGCACATTCACCTTTGTGCCTCCGATCTCATTGTTCTTAAGAGCGCAGTAATGAATGATAAAAGTTTTAATTTGGGGGCAATCATTGCACGTAGACTACATAATAATGCTAAGGATGGAGATTTCTTTGGTGGAATTTATGCCACTCGCTTAGCTACTTATCTTGGTGTCCCCATAAGAGAAAATGATTTTCCTTTACCAGCTACTTTCCTTGATTATAATGCTATGGTACGCTACCAGTTTCTTGAGAGAAACGAACAGCCCCTCCTATACCAACTAATCTTTGACAGGCAGCGCACTGTCCATATTACCCTTCCTGCTTCTGCTTTCTTTGACTCTCAGGTAAAACGAAGATACTTTATAACCAGGGAGGAGGCAGCTGAGTACGAGAGAGAGAGGGAGACTGCCCGCCTTCACGATGCAGCCCTCCAGGCAGTAGCTGCCGCATCACAGTACAACCCCAATTACCACTTTGGATATCCGCCAAGCTAGTCGTGGCCCTAGACCAACTTAGGACAAAAGCCTAAGCTTCGGGGAGTACGTATTTCTCACCGACATTACATTCATGTTCACACACTCATTTCATTTGTCGGTGTTCATACTTTTTCATTGTATTATCCATGTTAGTTTATTTATTTTTCTCGCTTTCTTCTTGTGTGTTTGAAAAACTTTGAGAAAATCAAAAAAATAGTTCTCACTTCTTTTTAGTTTTTCTTTCTAGTTTAATTAGTTGTAGTATTAAAAGAAAGCCCAAAAAGATTTATCGTTCTTCTTTTGCTTGTTGGGAGCTTTCCCGTGTAAATAGTTTTTCTCGTTCTTGTTTTACTTTCTTCAGAAAAACAAAAACTCCAAAAACATTTCAGTGTGTTTCTTTGAAATTCTTTTCTTTTTCTTTGGGTCGTAAGGAAAAGACTACGATGAAAATGTTGAGTGGCTCTCATATGCATTATTGTTGATCTAACAAAGAGCCCATATTACCTTGTCTTTTCCTTTGAATGAATGTTTGCAGATTCCAGCTTAGTCCAATGCACATTGATATGTCTCCAACGTATCTATAATTTTTTATTGTTCCATGCTATTATATTATCTGTTTTGGATGTTTTATATGCATTAATATGCTATTTTATATGATTTTTGGGACTAACCTATTAACCTAGAGCCCAGTGCCAGTTTCTGTTGTTTCCTTGTTTTAGAGTTTTGCAGAAAAGGAATACTAAACGGAGTCCAAACGGAATAAAACTTTCACGATGATTTTTTCTTGGACCAGAAGACACCCAGGAGACTTGGAGAGCAAGTCGGAAGAGCCGTGAGGCGGCCACAAGGGTGGAGGGCGCGCCCAGGGGGGTCGGGCACGCCCCCTGACCTTGTGGGCCCGTCGTAGCCTCTCTGACCTAGATCTTTCGCCTATATATACTCTTATACCCCAAAAACATCCAGGGGAGCAACAAAACCACTTTTCCACTACCGCAACCTTCTGTACCCGTGAGATCCCATCTTGGGGCCTTTTTCGGCATCCTGCCGGAGGGGGATTCGATCATGGAGGGCTTCTACATCAACACCATTGCCTCTCCGATGAAGCGTGAGTAGTTTACTTCAGACCTACGGGTCCATAGCTAGTAGCTAGATGGCTTCTTCTCTCTCTTTGATTCTCAATACAAAGTTCTCCTCGATGTTCTTGGAGATCTATTCGATGTAATACTCTTTTGCGGTGTGTTTGCCGAGATCCGATGAATTGTGGATTTATGATCAGCTTATCTATGAATATTATTTGAATCTTCTCTGAATTCTTATATGCATGATTTGATATCTTTGGAGGTCTCTTCAAACTATCGATTTGGTTTGGCCAACTAGATTGGTTTTTCTTGCAATGGGAGAAGTGCTTAGCTTTGGGTTCAATATTGCGGTGCCCTTTCCCAGTGACAGTAGGGGCAACAAGGCACGTATTGTATTGTTGCCATCAAGGATAAAAAGATGGGGTTTTCATCATATTGCTTGAGTTTATCCCGCTACATCATGTCATCTTACTTAATGCATTACTCTGTTCTTATGAACTTAATACTCTAGATGCAGGCAGGAGTCGGTCGATGTGTGGAGTAATAGTAGTAGATGCAGAATCGTTTCGGTCTACTTGACACGGACGTGATGCCTATATTCATGATCATTGCCTTAGATATCGTCATAACTTTGCGCTTTTCTATCTTGCTCGGCAGTAATTTGTTTACCCACCCTAAAAATTTCTATCTTGAGAGAAGCCTCTAGTGAAACCTATGGCCCCCAGGTCTATTTTCCATCATATAAGTTTCCGATCTACAATTTCCGTTTCCTATTTCTTTTACTTTGCAATCTTTACTTTCCGTTCCATAAACCAAAAATACCAAAAATATTACTTTACCGTTTATCATCTCTATCAGATCTCACGTTGCAAATAACCGTTAAGGGATTGACAACCCCTTTATCGCGTTGGGTGAAAGGTTGGTGTTTGTTTGTGCAGGTATTCGGTGACTTGAGTGTTGTCTCCTACTGGATTGATACCTTGGTTCTCAAAAGCTGAGGGAAATACTTACTCTACTTTGCTGCATCACCCTTTCCTCTTCAAGGGAAAAACCAACGCAAGCTCAAGAAGTAGCACACGTGCACTCTTATTATTATTCACACCGTTCGGTCGTGCAAGTGAAGGGCAATAATGACGATATATGATGAAATGGTTGAGATGGAGAAAAGCTGGTACGAACTCGACCTATTTTGTGTTTTGTAAATATGATTAGCTCATTGTTCCTGATTCAACTCATTATGGATGAAGCATGTTTGCAATGACAATTAGAGATTATAGTTACTCATGCCATGCTTAATTAGCTAGGAGTGTATAATGGTTTATCTTGTGTGCCAACATGCAAATTAAAATGGTTATGATGTAGTATGATAGGATGGTATCCTCCTTTGAATGATTCAAGTGGCTTGACTTGGCACATGTTCACGCATGTAGTTGAAACAAAATCAACATAGCCTCCACGATATTTATGTTCATGGTGATTTATATCCTACTCATGCTTGCACTCATTGTTGGTTAATCTCAATGCATGTCTATGACCGTTGTCGCTCTCTAGTTGGTCGCTCCTCAATCTTTTGCTAGCCTTCCCTTGTACTAAGCGGGAATACTGCTTGTGCATCCACTTCCTTAAACCCAAAGTTGTTCCATATGAGTCCACCATACCTACCTATATGCGGTATTTACCTGCCGTTTCAAGTAAATTTGCATGTGCCAAACTCTAAACCTTCAAATAATAATCTATTTTGTATGCCCGAATCGCTCATGTAGTGACTGGCGGCTATCAGTATCTTCCATGCTAGGTGGGTTATTCTCACGATGAGTGTTGATTCACTTGTCATTCACGAGAAAGTGGCTGGTAATTGGGATGTCAAGTCCTATGATCAAAAGATCAAAAATCAAAATATAATAATTAAACAAAACTCCCCCAGGACTGTTGTTGGTATGGACGGTACCCGTTGTTTCGGATCAACCGTGGAGTGTGATTGTTTGGTGGAGGGGGAGTAAAAACTTTACCATTCTGTTTGGGAACTGCCTATAATGTATCTAGCATGGAAGATAGTGAGATCTCTTGGTTGTTATGTTGACAATGAGAGCATACCGCTCAAAATTATATTCATCTCTGTTTTAAAAGCTCCGAGCTCTGGCACCTCTACAAATCCCTGCTTCCCTCTGCGAAGGGCCTATCTATTTACTTTTATTGTTGAGTCATCATCCTCTTATAAAAAGCACCAGCTAGAGAGCACCACTGTCATTTATATGCTTTGTTATTAATTGATATTGAGTACGACTGTGACTGGATCTATTTTGCCATGAATTATAATGTCTAGTCAGTCCTTGGTCTTCAGAGGTGCTCTGCATTTATGTTTTGCGGTCTCAGAAAGGGCTAGCAAGATACTGATATGTCTCCAACGTATCTATAATTTTTTATTGTTCCATGCTGTTATATTATCATTCTTGGATGTTTTACAATCATTTTATAGCAACTTTATATCATTTTTTGGGACTAACCTATTGACATAGTGCCCAGTGCCAGTTGCTGTTTTTTGCTTGTTTTTCACTTTGCAGGAAATCAATACCAAACGGAGTCCAAACGCAGCGAAACTTTTTGGTGATTTTTTTTGTACCAGAAGACACAAGTTGGGCCAAAAAAGTACCTGAGGGGGGCTCCGAGGGGAGCACAACCCACCAGGGCGCGCCTGGGGGCCTAGGCGCGCCTATGTGGGTTGTGCCCACCTCGGCCGCCTCCTGCACCGCCTCTTTGCTCTATAAATACCCCAATATTCCAGAAACCCTAGGGGAGTTGACGAAAATCAATTCCAGCCGCCGCAAGTTCCAGAAACCACAGATCCAATCTAGACACCATCACGGAGGGGTTCATCATCCTCATTGGTGCCTCTCCGATGATGCGTGAGTAGTTCATTGTAGACCTACGGGTCCGTAGGTAGTAGCTAGATGGCTTCCTCTCTCTCTTTTGATTCTCAATACAATGGTCTCTTGGAGATCTATTTGATGTAACTCTTTTTGCGGTGTGTTTGTTGGGATCCGATGAACTTTGAGTTTATGATCAGATCTATGTTTTTATCCATGAAAGTTATTTGAGTCTTTTGATCTCTTATATGCATGATTACTTATAGCCTCATATTTCTTCTTCGAATCTTTGGTTTAGTTAGGCCAACTAGATCGATTTTTCATGCCATGGGAAGAGGTGCTTTCTGATGGGTTCGATCTTATGGTGCTTGATCCCAGTGACAGAAGAGAAACCGACACGTATGTATCGTTGCTATTAAGGATAACAAGATGGGGTCTATTTCTACATAAATAGATATTGTCTACATCATGTCATTGTTCTTATTGCATTACTCCATTTCTCCATGAACTTAATACAGTAGATGCATGCTGGATAGCGGTCGATGTGTGGAGTAATAGTAGTAGATGCAGGCAGGAGTCGGTCTACTAATCTTGGACGTGATGCCAATATAATGATCATTGCCTGGATATCGTCATAATTATTTAAAGTTCTATCAATTGCCCAACAGTAATTTGTTTACCCACCGTATGCTATTTTTCTCAAGAGAAGCCACTAGTGAAATCTACGGCCCCCGGGTCTATTTTCTCATCATATATTTTCATATCTATTTTGCTATTTGCCTTTTTATTTATTTGCCACTTTTATTTTCAGATCTATATTATCAAAAACCCAAAAATACCTCGCTGAATTTTATTTGCTTTTATTTGCATCTATCAATCTATTACAACTTTGTCACGTCCGTTTGCCAATTTCTGGCGCCGTTACCCGAAAGGGATTGACAACCCCTTTAACACGTCGGGTTGCAAGTATTTGTTCTTTGTGTGCAGGTGCTGTTTACGTAGTGTTGCTTCGTTGTCCTACTGGTTCGATAACCTTGGTCTCATCACTGAGGAAAATACCTACCATTGTTGTGCTGCATCATCCCTTCCTCTTTGGGGAAATACCGACGTAGTTCAAGCAAGAATCAAAAGTAATTTCTGGCGCCATTGCCGGGGAGACATCATCAACATCTACCAGGTTCCTAATCACAAATCTCATCTCCTTGCAATTTACATTATTTGCCATTTGCCTCTCGTTTTCATCTCCCCCACTTCACAAAAATTTGCCATTTTATTCGCCCTCTTTTTCGTTCGCCTTTTTCTCGTCAGATCTCTTGTTTGCCATCTCTACTTGTGTTACCATGTGCCTTCTATTTGCTTGCATCTTTGCTTGCTAAAAATCTATTGATATGGATCCTCATCCACTTGCTAATCTTTTCAAAAGATCCAATTTTGATGAATCAATTGCTAGTGAATTGAGTTCACTAGATTATCTTTATGAAGTTTTGCTTGAGATTTATGAATCTGAAAATTGTGATGAAGTGTTAAACGAAGAAATTTATAAAGTGATTCATGATAGCTCCTTGAATGAAAAGCATGATTGTAATGATTTTACTATAAATTCTATTAATGTCAATTGTGCTAATAATATGCAAAACCCCAAGCTTGGGGATGCTAATATTGCTATGTCCACTACTTATTGCAATGATCATGATTGGGGTGATAATGATTCTTATGATCTTGAAAATTTATTTAAGCCTCATGATGAATATGCTATTGATAATAATGTTTGCAATAATATTGAAAGTGGGCTCGGAGAGGTCATGACTTTATTTGATGATAATCCCACTATTTTGGACGAGTGTCAACTTTGCATGCATGTGGATCATGAAGAGAATATTTTATGTGATAGTTATATTGTTGAATTTTATTATGATCCTACATGTAATTATTATGAGAGAGGAAAATATGGTTGTAGAAATTTTCATGTTACTAAATTACCTCTCGTCATGTTGAGATTGCTATTGTTTCTTTCTTCTTCCATGCATATGCTATATATTTCTTGTCTTGATAATTTGTTTGCTTATAAAATCCCCACGAATTGGAAGTATGTTAGACTTAAATGTGTTTGTCACATGTATTATGATGCTCTCTTTGTGTTTCAATTTTTTTCTTTCATGCGAGCATCATCAAAATTATTGATGCCTAGCTAAGGGCATAAAACAATAGCGCTTGTTGGGAGGCAACCCAATGAATAAAATTTATTTTCATATTTTTCTTTCTGTTCTTGAGTGTTTGCACAATTATGCTACTGTTATGATTGTGTTTTTTGTGTTTTAATTAGTGTTTGTGCCAAGTAAAGCCTTTAGGATAGCTTTGGTGATAGTTGATTTGATCTTGTTGGAAAACAGAAACTTTTGCGTCTGTAAAACAATATTTAAAATTCACTGAAGCGGCTAAAAATTCTGAATTGTTTACACAAGATTGATATGCAAATTGCCTCTGTTTTCCTAATTTTTCAGAATTTTTGGAATTACAGAAGTATGAGAACAATTCGCATCTTTACAGACTGTTCTGTTTTTGACAGATTCTGTTTTCTTTGCATTGTGTGCTTGTTTTGATGAATCTATGGTTTGTATCGGGGGGTATGAGCCATGGTAAAGTTATAATACAGTAGATATAATGCAAGGACAAAATTTTAATGGGTTTTGTACAGTACTTAAAGTAAAGATTGGTTTTCTTATACTAACGGATCTCACGAAGGTTTTGTTGAGTTTTGAAGTTTTCAAGTTTTGGGTGAGATTACGATGGATGAAGGAATAAGGAGTAAGAAGAGCCTAAGCTTGGGGATGCCCCATGGCACCCCAAGCCATTATCCAAAGAGAAGCAAGCAACTAAACTTGGGGATGCCCGAGTGGCATTCCCTCTTTCTTCTAACGACCATCGGTATTTTACTTGGAGCTATATTTTTATTCGTCACATATCATGAGTTTTGCTTGGAGCGTCTTGTATGATATGAGTCTTTGCTTGTTTTGCTTTTTATTTTTAGTCACGAATCCTTGCTGGACACACCTATTTGAGAGAGCCAAAATTATGCTATGACTTGTTAGAATTGCTCTCTATGCTTCACTTAAATCTTTATGAGCTATGGAATTGCTCTAGTGCTTCACTTATATCTTTTTTGAGCACGGTGTGCTTTAGTATTTTTGAAGAAATGCTCTCATGCTTCACTTAGATTTATTTGAGAGTTAGTATTTTTTTTTAGAAATTCTCTCTTGCTTCACTTAAATTATTTTGAGAGAAGAAAATTTTATGCTCATGTTCTTCACTTAGATTTGTTTGAGCTATCAAAAGCAACAAATGAAATTAGTCCCAAAGTGATAGATATTCAAGAGGGATATAATAAAAACTTTCATGAAGATCATTGGACAAAATAAACTTGATTCCTTGTAATAGTTTTGCGATATGTTGATATAATATGTGAGTCATGTTGATGAGTAATTATGCTTTAGTAAGAATATTGGTGTTAAGGTTTGTGATTCCCTATGCAAGCACAAAAGTCAATAGTTATGCAATGAAATTACATCCTACTTGTGGTGCATTATTCGGTGTTAGTTATGCTTAATGCTCGCTTATGAGATTTTTCGTTTCTTGGTTGGATGCTTCTCAATCTTTTGCTAGCCTTCATTTGCACTAAGTATGATCACTACTTGTGCATCCAAAATCCTTAAACCAGTTTTGCCATATGAGTCCACTATACCTACCTATATGCGGTATTTCCGTGCCGTTCTAAGCAAATTTGTATGTGCCATCTCTAATTTCAAAATAAATTTCTCTTTTGTGTGCTCGTACCGCTCATGAAACAGTAGGGGGTGGCTGATATTTTTCCATGCTAGATGTGTTATTCTCAAGATGAGTGTTTATTCACTTGTCAATGCACGAGAGTACGGCAAAGGTATTAGGGATGCCCAGTCCCGAAATGAAAAATGAATTTACTTTATGTTGTCAAATAATAAATTCCTTGGAAAGTGTTGGTATGGAAGGCACCCGTGGATACGGCTAGCCATGGAAAGTGAAAGTATGGTTGAAAAAGGAATAAACTTTATTTTCTGTTTGGGAACCGCCTATGATATATCTAGCATGGAAAGTATTGGAAACTACTCAATCATTTTCGTTGACAGGAAAAGCATGCCACCCAAAATGTTTTATCTCTACTTTTTTCGCTTTGAGCTCTGGCACCTCTACAAATCCCTACTTCCCTCTGCGAAGGGCCTTTCTTTTACTTTATGTAATTTTTATTTTATTTTGAGTCTCCATCTTCTCTTATAAAGCACCAACTAAGGGGCACTATGATCATACTTGAGCATTGGGTGTAGCGAATATGCGAGTGTGTTTCATGAATGGATCAATGATTGAGCATAATGGGCTAGGGATAACTTGCTTTAGTGTTTTGATTTTGAAAGACATGGTTGCTTGTTGATATGCTTGAGTATTGAAATCTTCATGTCAAAACTAGACTATTGCTTTGAATCATATAAAAATCCAAATGTCCATGCTACAAAGAAAAGAATATGTGATGAACATGTTAGGCAGCATTCCACATCAAAAATTCTGTTTTTATCATTTACCTACTCGAGGACGAGCAGGAATTAAGCTTGGGGATGCTAATATGTCTCCAATGTATCTATAATTTTTGATTGTTCCATGCTGTTATATTATCATTCTTGGATGTTTTACAATCATTTTATAGCAACTTTATATCATTTTTTGGGACTAACCTATTGACATAGTGCCCAGTGCCAGTTGTTGTTTTTTGCTTGTTTTTTTACTTCGCAGGAAATCAATACCAAACGGAGTCCAAACATAGCGAAACTTTTTGGTGATTTTTTCTGGACCAGAAGACACAAGTTGGGCCAAGAAAGTACCTGAGGGGGGCTCCGAGGGGAGCACAACCCACCAGGGCGCGCCTGGGGGCGCAGGCGCGCCCAGGTGGGTTGTGCCCACCTCGGCCACCTCCTCCACTGCCTCTTTGCTCTATAAATACCCCAATATTCCAGAAACCCTAGGGGAGTCGATGAAAATCAATTCCAGCCGCCGCAAGTTCCAGAAACCATAGATCCAATCTAGACACCATCACGGAGGGGTTCATCATCCTCATTGGTGCCTCTCCGATGATGCGTGAGTAGTTCATTGTAAACCTACGGGTCCGTAGGTAGTAGCTAGATGGCTTCCTCTCTCTCTCTCTCTCTCTTTTGATTCTCAATACAATGGTCTCTTGGAGATCTATTTGATGTAACTCTATTTGTGGTGTGTTTGTTGGGATCCGATGAACTTTAAGTTTATGACCAGATCTATGTTTTTATCCATGAAAGTTAATTGAGTCTTTTGATCTCTTATATGTATGATTACTTATAGCCTCGTATTTCTTCTTCGAATCTTTGGTTTAGTTAGGCCAACTAGATCGATTTTTCTTGCCATGGGAAGAGGTGCTTTGTGATGGGTTCGATCTTACGGTGCTTGATCCCAATGACAGAAGGGGAACCGACACGTATGTATCATTGCTATTAAGGATAACAAGATGGGGTCTATTTCTACATAAATAGATCTTGTCTACATCATATCATCGTTCTTATTGCATTACTCCGTTTCTCCATGAACTTAATACACTAGATGCATGCTGGATAGTGGTCGATGTGTGGAGTAATAGTAGTAGATGCAGGCAGGAGTCGGTCTACTAATCTTGGACGTGATGCCTATATAATGATCATTGCATGGATATCGTCATAATTATTTGAAGTTCTATTAATTGTCCAACAGTAAGTTGTTTACCCACCGTATGCTATTTTTCTCGAGAGAAGCCACTAGTGAAATCTACGGCCCCCGGGTCTATTTTCTCATCATATATTTTCAGATCTATTTTGCTATTTACCTTTTTATTTATTTGCCACTTTTATTTTCAGATCTATATTATCAAAAACCCAAAAATACCTCGCTGAATTTTATTTGCTTTTATTTGCATCTATCAATCTATTACAACTTTCTCACGTCCGTTTGCCAATTTCTGGCGCCGTTACCCGAAAGGGATTGACAACCCCTTTAACACGTCGGGTTGCAAGTATTTGTTCTTTGTGCAGGTGCTGTTTACGTAGTGTTGCTTGGTTCTCCTAATGGTTCGATAACCTTGGTCTCATCACTGAGGGAAATACCTACCATTGCTGTGCTGCATCATCCCTTCCACTTTGGGGAAATACCGACGTAGTTCAAGCAAGCATCAGATACCATTATATCATATTGTATCATGATTGTTTTGAAAGAAGTGTTGTCATCCGAGATTTATTATTATTGCTCGCTAGTTGATTATGCTATTGATATGAGTAAATGTGAGACCTAAATGTTATTGTGAATGTGGTTAGTTCATAATTTTTGCTGAAAACCTGAACATCAGTTAGACATATTTACAACAACAAGATCAGAGTTTGTAAAAGTTTTTCTTTGTCACTTTCAGTTTGTCAACTGAATTGCTTGAGGACAAGCAATGGGTTAAGCTTGGGGGAGTTGATACGTCTCCATCGTACCTACTTTTCCAAACTCTTTTGCCCTAGTTTTGGACTCTAATTTGCATGATTTGAATGGAACTAACCCGGACTGATGCTGTTTTCAGCAGAATTGCGATGGTCTTATTTTTGTGCAGAAATAAAATTTCTCGGATTGACCTGAAAATTTACGAAGAATATTTTTGGAATTAATAAAAAGGGACAATTGCATTTTTACCCCTAGTTGGTTCCTACCCAAGGGTTTTGCCCTTACTTTTCGAGCTTGCTCAGTTTTGCCCTTACTTTTTCCGTCGAGGTCCCTCGAATGCCCTTTGACCGTTTGACCAAAACTTTGAAAATTCATAACTAATTCATATGAACTCAGAAAAATGCAAATAAGATATCAAAATGTTCAGATAAACATTACCTTTATGTGCATATCATTTGCATTCAGGACAAAAGCACCGTTTAAACTGCCCAAGGTAATTAATGTTATTAACATTATTAAAAATAAAAAGATAAACAATATTTTTTTTCATGAATAAAAATTACATGCAAATGTAGGTGATATTTTCTGAACATCCTGATATCTTATTTGCATTTTTCTGAGTTCGTATCAACTTGTTATGAAGTTTTCAAATAATGGTCAAAGTTGTTAGAACATTCATAACAAGTTGATACGAACTCAGAAAAATGCAAATAAGATATCAGGATGTTCAGAAAACATCACCTATATTTGCATGTAATTTTTATTCATGAAAAAATATTGTTTATACCTTTTTATTTTTAATAATGTTAATAACATTAATTACCTCCGGTAGTTTAAACGATGCTTTTGTCCTGAAAGCAAATGATATGCACATAAAGGTAATGTTTATCTGAACATTTTGATATCTTATTTGCATTTTTCTGAGTTCATATGAATTAGTTATGAATTTTCAAAGTTTTGGTCAAACGGTCAAAGGGCATTCAAGGGACCTCGACGAAAAAGTAAGGGCAAAACTGAGCAAGCTCGAAAAGTAAGGGCGAAACCCATGGGTAGGAACCAACTAGGGGTAAAAATGCAATTGTCCCAATAAAAAATACTGGCGCAAGAATTATCCATAGGGGGGCCACCCAGAGGTCACAAACCCTGGGGGCGCGCCCTGCAGGCTTGTGGGCCCCCCGGACCTCCTCCGACCCTAACTCCAACGCTATATATTCACATCCGGGGAGAAAAAAATCAAGGAGAAGAGTTCATCGTGTTTTACGATACGGAGCTGCAGCCACCTCCTATTCTTCCTCGGGAGGGCAGATCTGGAGTCTATTTTGGGCTCCGGAGAGGGGAAATCGACATCGTTGTCATCATCAACCATCCTCCATCACCAATTTCATCATGCTCACCGCTGTGCGTGAGTAATTCCATCGTAGGCTGGCTGGACGGTGATGGGTTGGATGAGATTTATCATGTAATCGAGTTAGTTTTGTTAGTGTTTGATCCCTAGTATCCACTATGTTCTGAGATTGATGTTGCTACGACTTTGCTATGCTTAATGCTTGTTACTAGGGCCCGAGTGCCATGATTCCAGATCTGAACCTATTATGTTTTCATGAATATATTTGTGTTCTTGATCCTATCTTGCAAGTTGTAGACACCTATTACATGTTATGATCCGCATACCCCAAGGTGACAATAATTGGGATTATTTCCGATGATTACCGTAGTTTGAGGAGTTCATGTATTCACTAAGTGCTAATGCTTTGGTCCGGTTCTCTATTAAAAGGAGGCCTTAATATCCCTTAGTTTCCTTTAGGACCCCGCTGCCACGGGAGGGTAGGACAAAAGATGTCATGCAAGTTCTTTTCCATAAGCACGTATGACTATATACGGAATACATGCCTACATTATATTGATGAATTGGAGCTAGTTCTGTGTCACCCTATGTTATAACTGTTGCATGATGAATACCATCTGACATAATTATCCATCACTGATCCAATGCCTACGAGCTTTTCACATATTGATCTTTGCTAAGTTACTTTTGTGCTGCTGCTGTCACAATTGCTACAAAACTGCTACTGTTACTTTTGCCACTGTTACTGTTACTTCCATACTACTTTGCTACTAAACACTTTGCTGCAGATATTAAGTCATTCAGGTGTGGTTGAATTGACAACTCAACTGCTAATACTTGTAAATATTCTTTGGCTCCCCTTGTGTTGAATCAATAAATTTGGGTTGAATACTCTACCCTCGAAAACTGTTGCGATCCCCTATACTTGTGGGTTATCACTCATTCGGCAGCGGCCAGGGCTAGGGGCTGTGGAGGAGAGGGACGAGGTGGTGGCGATGCCTGGGCGTTTTCTTGGGAGCGTTTTGTTCCGATTGGTTAGGGCATTTCTAACCGATCCCCAAAAAATAGTGGAGTATTCGGTGGAGTAAAAGCTTAGTGGAGTATATATACTCCACTAAGTTTTGGCCGGACCTAACCGATCCCTTATATTTAACGGAGTATTTTTTTTTCTAAACTTTGTAATTCTATTATAAATTGCAACTACATATTAGCACACATATAGAAACTAAACATAAATTTGAATGTTCAAGCAAATCACTAGTATAGTTTACAAACCGAATTATTCAAATTTAAACATGTTGAATGGTTCAGATGTAGCAAAGTAGCATGTGATAGAACAACTAGGACTCACTAAGACGTTGCCAGCGATGCTCAACGAGATCTTGCTGGAGTTGAGAATGAACTTGATGGTTCTCAATCTTTGCGATGCTCCTCAAGAAATGCCAAGATCCTTTTCGTATCATACTCTAGCTCAACCTGAGTCCCGTTGGTGATGTACCGAAAATTCTCAGGCATATCTCTCTCGTCTTCAATGATCATGTTATGCAATATGATGCAACAAGTCATGATCCGGCATAGAACCTTGGAGTTCCAATACTAGGGAGGGCCGCGAACAATTGCAAAGCGCTTCTGAAGCACACTGAAGGCTCTCTCAACATCTTTCCTAGCAGCTTCTTGACATTTGGCAAAGTGAATGTTTTTGTTACCTTTTGGATGCGGAATTGTTTTGACCAAGGTGGCCCATGGTGGATAGATGTCATCTGCAAGGTAGTAACCCATCGAGTAGTAGTGCCCATTGACCGAGTAGTTGCAAGCAGGAGCTTCACCTTTAATAAGCCTAGAAAACATCGGTGATCTCGACAACACATTCAAGTCATTATGAGAGCCAAGCAAACCAAAGAATGGATGCCATATCCAAAGATCCTTCGATGCAACTGCCTCAAGAATGATCGTTGGATCATTGCAGTGGCCTTTGTACTGACCCTTCCACCCTGCAGGACAATTCTTCCATGTCAAGTGCATACAGTCAAGTGATTCAAGCATCCCTGGCCATCCTCTTGCTACACTCTCAGTCATCAGTCTCTGGGTGTCTTCCTCGGTTGGTGCTCTCAAGTACTCCATGCCAAAGACAACAATCACTGCTTTAGTGAATCTTCGAATAGCCTCCAAGATTGTGTCTTCACCAATGCGGACATAGTCATCGATTGCATCGGCCGAACACCCATATGCCAAGACTCGGATAGCCGCAATGCATTTCATCAGAGGGCTTGCACTTATCTCTCCACATGCATTTCTCCGAAGCTTGAACCAATCATCATATCTCTCAGCAGCTTTTGCAATGGTCAGAAAAAAACTTGTGGTGCATTCGAAAGCGCCGATGAAAGTACTTCTCTGGTAGATTGGCTTTGGGTCAAAGTAGTCTCTCATGATCTTCTCATGACCCTATGCTCTATCATGGTTGATGTGTATGCGGCCAAACTGTGATCCTCTCCTCAGCCGCCGAACATCATCATTGAAAATCATGCCTAAAATGGTGTCAAAGTCATCATCGTGTTCTTCCTCTTCGAATGATGACGAGTCCTCCAAAGCCATCTCCCTCAACCTCTTCATCTACAATTCAAATGGCTGGGTTCAATCCAAACGGCTCGGTTCACAAAGAAACGATAAAAAAACTCACCAAGCCAATTCGTCGAACACTTGCGGTGCAGTGGTGGTGCACCGGCCGACCGGTGTTGTTCTGACCAAACAGGCCGGTGGCGATGAGAGGGAATGACCTGCAGCAGTGTGCAATTGACCTGAGATGCGGCGGCCAACAGAAAAAGAAGAAGAAAAGAAGCTATCCTACGAAACAACAACAATGGCGACGGCGACGGCGGTTCACCTGATTCTGGTGACGGGGCGGGGGCCGAACGGGCTCGACGTCGGGCAGAAGGGCGGGGGAGGCAATGAGATAGCGGCGGGGCCGGCGGGGGGTAGCCGGGAGTTGCGTCGGTGAAATTGCAGGGGCGGGGCGACGTGAGAGAGAGGCGCGGCTTTTACTCAGCCGCCAAATGGTGGAGTAAATTTAGGGAGAAGTAACATTTTACTCTCTTACGCCGGATAAGGGATCGGCTAGGTGCCGGTGAAATTTTACTCCTCTAACCGGTTATAGGGGACCGGTTAGAAATGCCCTTAAAACCATTATATTCATATATTATACCTCCATTTCTATGATGGTTGGCAATTATGTTTCGGCTCGCAAGAAAGCCTCCGGCAAGGAAGATAAACAAGTTGAGCGTACTGATGAACTCTGCTAATGGCATGTTATTCATATATAAAAGTATTAAAGTGGCTAAGCTAGCCCTCCCGTGGTGAATTCCCAGTTATGGCAGTAATTCTTTCATTTGCTGACACGTGGATTTGGGTTTTTTGGGTTCACTTCCGGTTTTTCATCTACGACGGGCTGGGGGTCCACCGCTTTGACTGTTTCTCCACGTCCCTGGACCCCTCTAGATGCCCAAATCGTGGTGTGCCCCTTTCTCTCCCATGCCTCCGCTCCCTGCTTCTCAATCTACCGCCGCCTCTCATCCTTTTCTTTCTTCTATCCGGCGGGCTGCAAACCCCGATGGTCGATCGCAGGGGATGTGCCGCCCCAACCCACCACCCGCGATCGAGCCATGACTTCCCACCTCCTCCTCGCCGCGTCCCACCTTCGCCACCACACTGTGCCTTATCTCGAGCCATGCGTCGTGGCCATCGGCCCTTGCACATGGCTCCTCCGGCAGCAGCGCGAGGTGGCGCAACCTGCGTGCATGGAGGGGCTTTGGCGGCCCAAAATCAGCACCCGGGGGGAGATGCCCATCATACCCGGCGGCCAAATCCCCCATTTAGCCATGTCTCGAGCTCCTCGGCCGTTCCGGTGATGGTGGTGGCGACCGAGAGCTCGGGAGCGGTGTCTCAAGGTTCGGCATGGCCAACCCGCACCCCTACACCCTGTGCTCTTCCTCCCGGTCGTTGTCGGTGCCCGACTGCACCCTACTACTTGGTGCCCCCCTCCTCCCCACGATATGCATGGGTCTCTCTCTCAACCTTAGGTATGGCTGTTCCCCCTGCTTTCCCTTCTCTATTATTACTACACAATTTCCATGAACAACCATGATTGCAGTATCTAGGAGGGAGGGCAAAGAGTACAACTTTGGTTTTTGATGGTCATTCAGTTTCAACCGTCAGGGTAGCGGACCAGCACAGAGAGTAGGCGCGGCCATGCACACGAGGTGCTCGAGTGAAGAAATTTAATCTTGGGTGCTGCTGGGAAGATGGAGCAGACTAGAGGTGAGGGCAAGAACCCTGCAAGGTCGATTGCGTCAAGAATGGTGAGGCTCTTTAGGCTTGGTAGACGCCTATTTCCTCTTTATTCTCTGGCTTGGTTTTACTTGTTGTTCATCTAAGTCTGGTTCTTTTTTCTGTTTGTGTCCAGTGCTTCTTCTGCTAGGAACTTGGAGAGTGCAATCATGTCATCATGGAGCAACACTTCAATCAAGCACAAGTGCTACCGGACCTGAGGATATCTGCCCTACCCCCTTGCATCATCCAAGGAAGGTAAAATATACTCCTTACAAGGATTAAAATCAGCACAGAAGAAAACATAGTCTATTAAATCATTATGGGCATTATTGCAATTTTCCAGAATTTTTATAGGCATACGCGTCATGCATTCTACTTGCTGATATTTACAAGCAGTTGTACATCAGTTACCTTTTTGTGCCAGGATGCAAATTCTCTGCATTGTGGTACTTTTAGGAGTCTATGTTTTGTCTCAGTTTTGTACTTCTAAATCTGTTGAATTTAAATTGAGATGATGTTGCCAATGTAGAACTCTCAACCAGAAAATGCTCATTTTGGACGTATTTTAACTGTTGCTTCCTTTTTGTTTTGCCTTTATTTTTCTTTACAAATAGCTGCCTTATTCAGGATATATTCTTTGGCACGTACACTGAAAGATCATCTCTTCTAGGTGGCCAAGCAAGATCGTCTTCCATAAGAAGATGAAGGGAAAAGGGTAATGAAAGTGAAATGACTGAGTTCTATGTTAGCCCAGCAAGTCAATCAAGATGGTTGTCATTGTAGATGCAACAGACAGGAATTGCCTTGTGAAAGGCCCAAGATTTGAGTGGTTTGTTTCCTTGGAAAAATATAATTAGTTTCTGTAGAGACCGAAAGTAGAAACAAAAGTTACTTCTCCTATGAACATCACTAGTGTCAAGTGTGAAGATTGCTAACCAATTGGTTTAGCCTGACAGGAAGGTATCATGGAACGGGGTGTACCACGGCATCGGATAGGCAAATTCAAGGATAGACTAAAAGAACGTTCAGTTTATGGAATTTGAAATTTCAACTTCCAGAGTGCCAAAGTGACTTGCAGAGCAGTATACTATCCCAAGAGAGACTACTTTAGTCAGGGAACGATTGCTCTAGAGATCAGTCTCAGCCAGCAAATTTTCCAATGTTTTCTTATGATGCACTTCTTTCCGCATTTCTCGCAAGACGGATGAAACCGAATACTCTGCTATTGGGCAAGTATTTTCATATATATTTCGAATAGTACCGTGCGTAGAGAACAAAGTTGGTGATTATTGATGTGTAGCTGTTGTGTGAATTCGCAGATGTTGTGGGTTTAATAACATCAATTACAGAGATTCTACGTCCACAAGATAGCAGGTGCAAATGATCAGCAGAGAAGGCAGTGTTTGGGAACGTTGCATGGGAAACAAAAAATTTCCTACGCTCACCAAGATCCAATCTAGGAGATGACCATCTACGAGAGGAGAGATTGCATCTACATACCCTTGTAGATCGCTAAGCGGAAGCGTAAAGAAACGCGGTTGATGTAGTCGAACGTCTTCGCGATCCAATCACGATCCGTCCCGTGAACTCCGATCTAGTGCCGAACGGACGGCACCTCCGCGTTCAACACACGTATGGCTTGATGCCGCCTTCACCTCCTCGATCCAACGAGCGATGGTGAAGTAGTAGCTTGAGTCCTCCGGCAGCACGATGGCATGGTGGCGGTGGTGGTGGCGGAATCTCAGCAGAGCTTCGCTAAGCGCTACGGAGAGGAAGAGGGATGCGAGGGAGAGGAGAGGCAGCGCCGTGGCGTAGAGATGTGTTCCAGGGGTGCGGCTGCCCTCTCTCTACCTCTCTATATATAGGGGAAGGGAGGAGGGGGTGGCACCCCTAGGGTTTCCCCTAGGGGGGCGGCGGCCAGGGCAGATGGGATCTCCCCTAGGGTGACTTGCCCCCCAAGCCGGGAGGTGGGAAACCCTACGGGGGCGCCCCCAACCCTCCTGGTTACGTGAGATGGGGTGAAGGGGGCGCTCAGCCCCTTAGTGGGCTGGTTTGCCCCCTCCCCTTGGCCCATGGGGCCCCCCAACACTTGCCGGGGCCCCCCGAAACCCCTTTCGGTGACACTTGTCATCACCCGGTACCCCCGAAACAATTCCGGACTCCAATACCCTTCGTCCAATATATCAATCTTCACCTCCGGACCATGCCGGAGTTCCTCGTCATGTCCGAGATCTCATCCGGGACTCCGAACAACCTTCGGTAACCACCATAATGACTCAACTATACTTATATCGTCACCAAACGTTAAGTGTGTAGACCCTGCGGGTTCGAGAACTATGCAGACATGACTGAGACACCTCTACGGTCAATAACCAATAGCGGGACCTGGATGCCCATAGTGGTTCCTACATATTATACGAAGATCTTATCGGTCGAACCTCGATGTCAAGGATTCAGCTAATCCCGTATGCAGTTCCCTTTGTCTATCGGTATGTTACTTGCCCGAGATTCGATCATCGGTATCTCTATACCTAGTTCAATCTCGTTACCGGCAAGTCTCTTTACTCGTTCCATAATACAAGATCCCGTGACTAACTCATTGGTCATATTGCTTGCAAGCTTATTGTGATGTTGTATTACCGAGTGGGCCCTGAGATACCTCTCCATCATACGAAGTGACAAATCCCAGTCTTGATTCATGCCAACTCAACAGACACCCTCGGAGATACCTGTAGAGCACCTTTATAGTCACCCACTTACGTTGCGACGTTTGGTACAAACAAGGTACTCCTCCGGTGTTAGTGAGTTGCATGATCCCATGGTCATAGGAACATATACTTGACATGCAGAAAAACGATAGCAATAAACTTGATACGATCATATGCTACGTTCATAGTTTGGTCTTGTCCATCACATCATTCTCCTAATGAAGTGATCCCGTTATCAAATGACAACTCATGTCTATGACTAGGAAACCATAGCCATCTTTGATCAACGAGCTAGTCCGGTAGAGGCTTACTAGGGACATGTTGTTGTCTATGTATCCACACATGTATTTGAGTTTCCGGTCAATACAATTATAGCATGGGTAATAAATGATTATCATGAACAGGGAAATATGATAATAACCAATTTATTATTGCCTCTAGGGCATATTTCCAACAGTCTCCCACTTGCACTAGAGTCAATAATCTAGTTCACATCGCCATGTGATTAACACTCATAGTTCACATCGCCATGTGACTAACACCCAAAGAGTTTACTAGAGTCAATAATCTAGTTCACATCACCATGTGATTAACACTCAATGAGTTCGGGGGTTCGATCATGTTATGCTTGTGAGAGAGGTTTTAGTCAACGGGTCTGGAACATTCAGATCCGCATGTACTTCGCAAATCTCTATGTCATATTGTAGATGCTGCTACCACGCTCCACTTGGAGCTATTCCAAATGGTTGCTCCACTATACGTATCTAGTTTGCTACTCAGAGTCATCCAGATAGGTGTTAAAGCTTGCATCGACGTAACCCTTTACGTCGAACTCTTTATCACCTCCATAACCGAGAAACATTTCCTTATTCCTCTAAGGATAATTTTGACCGCTGTCCAGTGATTCACTCCTGGATCACTCTTGTACCTCTTGCCAGACATGTGGCAAGTCACACATCAGGTGCGGTACACAGCATGGCATATCGTATAGAGCCTATGGCTAAGGCATAGGGGACGACCATCGTCCTTTCTCTTTCTTCTGCCGTGGTCGAGCTTTGAATCTTACTCAACTTCACACCTTACAACTCAGGCAAGAACCCCTTCTTGGACTGATCCATTTTGAACTTCTTCAAAATCATGTCAAGGTATGTGCTTTGTGAAAGTCTTATTAGGCGTCTTGATCTATCTCTATAGATCTTGATGCCCAATATGTAAGCAGCTTTACCCAGGTCTTCCTTTGAAAAACTCCTTTCAAACAACCCTTTATGCTTTCCAGAAATTCTACATCATTTCTGATCAACAATATGTCATCCACATATACTTATCAGAAATGTTGTAGTGCTCCCACTCACTTTCTTGTAAATACAAGTTTCTTGCAAACTTTGTATAAACCCAAAAGCTTTGATCACCTCATCAAAGCGTATGTTCCAACTCCGAGATGCTTGCTCCAATCCATAGAAGGATCGCTGGAGCTTGCATACCTTTTAGCATCCTTAGGATCGACAAAACCTTTCGGTTGTATCACATACAACCTTTCCTCACGGAAACCGTTAAGGAAACATTGTTTTGACATCCATCTGCCAGATTTCGTAATTGAAAATGCAGCAACTGCTAACATAATTCCAACAGCCTTTAGCATCGCTATGAGTGAGAAAGTCTCATCATAGTCAACTCCTTGAACTTGTCAGAAACTTCTTTGCGACAAGTCGAGCTTCATAAATGGTGACATTACCATCAGCGTCTGTCTTCTTCTTAAAGATCCATTTATTCTCAATGGCTTGCCGATCATCGGGCAAGTCCATCAAAGTCCATACTTTGTTCTCATACATGGATCCTATCTAGGATTTCATGGCTCCTAGCCATTTGTTGGAATCTGGGCCCACCATCGCTTCTCCATAGCTCGTAGGTTCATCGTTGTCCAACAACATGACCTCTAAGACAGGGTTACCGTACCACTCAGAAGTTGTACGTATCCTTGTCGACCTACGAGGTTCGATAGTAACTTGATCTGAAGCTTCATGATCATCATCATTAGCTTCCTCTTCAACTGACGTAGGTGCCACAGAAACATCTTTCTGTGCTGCGCTATTCTCTGGTTGAAGTAAAGGTTCAACAACCTCATCAATTTCTATCTTCCTCCCACTCAATTCTTTCGAGAGAAACTCTTTCTCGAGAAATGACCCGTTCTTAGCGACAAACACTTTGCCCTCGGATCTGAGATAGAAGGTGTACCCAACCGTCTCCTTTGGGTATCCTATGAAGACGCATTTGTCCGCTTTGGGTTCGAGCTTTTCTGGCTGGAGCCTTTTGACATAAGCATCGCATCCCCAAACTTTAAGAAACGACAACTTCGGTTTCTTGCCAAACCACAGTTCATACGGCGTCATCTCAACGGACTTAGATGGTGCCCTATTTAAAGTGAATGCAGCTGTCTCTAACGCATAACCCCAAAATGATAATGGCAAATCGGCAAGAGACATCATAGAACGCACCATATCCAATAAGGTTCGATTACGACGTTCAGACACACCATTACGCTGTGGTGTTCTAGGTGGCGTCAACTGTGAAATAATTCCACATTGTCTTAAGTGATTGCCAAACTCATAACTCAGATATTCTCCCCCTCAATCAGATCGTAGGAACTTGATCTTCTTGTTACGATGATTCTCAACTTCACTCTGAAATTGCTTGAACTTTTCAAATGTTTCAGACTTGTGCTTCATTAAGTAAATATACCCATATCTACTCAAATCGTCACTGAAGGTAAGAAAATAATATATCCACTGCGCGCCTCAATGCTCATCGGACCGCACACATCAGCATGTATGATTTCCAACAAGTCACTTGCCCGTTCCATTGTTCCTGAAAACGGGGTCTTAGTCATCTTGCCCATGAGGCACGGTTCGCATGTGTCAAGTGATTCAAAATCAAGAGACTCCAGAAGTCCATCGGCATGGAGTTTCTTCATGCGTTTTACACCAATGTGACCTAAGCGGCAGTGCCACAAGAATGTGGTACTATCATTATCAACTCTATATCTTTTGGCCTCAATGTTACGAACATGTGTATCACTACGATCGAGATTCAATAAACCATTCACATTGGGTGCATGACCATAGAAGGTATTATTCATGTAAACAGAATAACCATTATTCTCTGACTTCAATGAATAACTGTATTGCAATAAACATGATCTAATCATGTTCATGCTCAACGCAGACACCAAATAACATTTATCTAGGTTCAGCACTAATCCCGAAGGTAGAGGGAGCGTGCGATGGTGATCACATCAACCTTGGAAACACTTCCAACACACATCGTCACCTCGCCTTTAGCTAGTCTCCGTTTATTTCGTAGCTTTTGTTTCGAGTTACCAATATTAGCAACTGAACCGATATCTAATACCCAGGTGCTACTAGGGGTACTAGTAAGGTACACATCAATAACACGTATATCAAATATACTTTTGTTGAAGTTGCCAGCCTTCTTATCTACCAAGTATTTGGGGTAGTTCGGCTACCAGTGACCGTTCCCCTTACAATAGAAGCACTTAGTCTCGGGTTTGGGTTCAACCTTGGTTTTCTTCACTGGAGTGGCAACTGGCTTGCCATTCATGAAGTTTTCCTTCTTGCCCTTGCCCTTCTTAAAACCAGTGGTCTTATTAACCATCAACACTTGATGCTCCTTCTTGATTTCTACCTCCGCGGCCTACCGCGAACAGCTCTGGGATCATCTCCATCCCTTGCATGTTATAGTTTATCATGAAGTTCTAGTAGCTTGGTGATAGTGTCTGGAGAACTCTGTCAATCACTATCTTATCTGGAAGATTAACTCCCACTTGATTCAAGCGATTGTAGCACCCAGACATTCTGAGCACATGCTCACTGGCTGAGCTATTCTCCTCCATCTTGTAGGCAAAGAACTTGTCAGAGGTCTCATACCTCTCAACACGGGCATGAGCCTGAAATACCAATTTTAGCTCTTGGAACATCTCATATGTTCCATGGCGTTCAAAACGTCTTTAGAGCCCTGATTCTAAACTGTAAAGCATGACGCACTAAACTATCAAGTAGTCATCAGAACGTGTATGCCAGATGTTCACAACATCCACAGACAATGCTAGAGGGGTTGGCACACCGAGCGGTGCATCAAGGACATAAGCCTTCTGTGCAGCAGTGAGGACAATCCTCGGACTACGGACCTAGTCCGCATAATTGCTTACAATATCTTTCAACTTAGTCTTTCTCTAGGAACGTATTAAAACAGGGAGCTACAGCGTGAGCTATTGATCTACAACATAAATTGCAAAGACAACTTAGACTATGTTCATGATAATGAGTTCAACTAATCATGTTACTTAAGAACTCCCACTCAAATCGACATCCCTCCGGTCGTCCGAGTGTAACATGATCCAAATTCACCAACCCAAGTCCGATCATCACGTGAGATGAGGTGGTTTCAATGGTGAACATCTCCATGTTGATCATATCTACTATATGACTCATGTTCGACCTTTCGGTCTCTTGTGTTCCGAGGCCATGTCTGTACATGCTAGGCTCGTCAAGTTTAACCCAAGTGTTCCGCATGTGCAAAACTGGCTTGCACCCGTTGTATGTGAATGTAGAGTCTATCACACCTGATCATCACGTGGTGCCTCGAAACGACAAACTTTCGCAACGGTGCATACTTGGGGAGAACATAATTTTATCTTGAAATTTTAGTGAGGGATCACCTTATAATGCTACCGTCGTCCTAAGCAAAATAAGATGCATAAAAGGATTAACATCACATGCAAATCATAAGTGACATGATATGGCCATCAACTCGTGCTTTTGATCTCCATCTCCAAAGCACCGGCATGATCTCCATCGTCACCGGCATGACACCATGATCTCCATCATCGTGTCGCCATCAGGGTTGTCACGCCAACCATGCTTCTACTACTATTGCTACCGCTTAGCGATAAAGTAAAGCATTACATAGCACTTAATGATTGACACGCAGGTCATACAATAATTAAAGACAACCCTATGGCTCATGTCGGTTGCCGTATGCATCACATGCAAGTCGATATAAACTATTACAAACATGATCATCTCATACATCAAATATATTTCATCATGTCTTTGGCCATATCATATCACAACATACCCTGCAAAAACAAGTTAGATGTCCTCTAATTGTTGTTGCATGTTTTACGTGGCTGCTATGGGTATCTAGCAAGAACGATTCTTACCTACGCAAAGCCACAACGGTGATATGCAAGTTGCTATTTAACCTTCTACAAGGACCGCCTTTGTCGAATCCAATTGAACTAAGGTGGGAGAGACAGACACCCGCAGCCATCTTTATGCAACAAAGTCACATGTCTGTCGATGAAACCGGTTTCATGTACGTGGACATGTAAAGTTGGTCCGGGCCGCTTCATCCCACAATACCACTGAATCAAGAAAAGACCAAGAAAGCAATCTGAATATCAACGCCCACAAACTCATTTGTGTTCTACTCGTGATGTCATCTACGCATAGACCTTGCTCTGATACCACTTTTGGGAATGTTGCATGGGAAACAAAAAAATTCCTACGCTCACCAAGATCCAATCTAGGAGATGACCATCTACGAGAGAAGAGATTGCATCTACATACCCTTGTAGATCGCTAAGCGGAAGCGTTAAGAAACGCAGTTGATGTAGTCGAACGTCTTCGCGATCCAATCACGATCCGTCCCGTGAACTCCGATCTAGTGCCGAACGGACGGCACCTCCGCGTTCAACACACATACGGCTTGATGACGCCTTCACCTCCTCGATCCAGCGAGCGATGGTGAAGTAGTAGCTCGATTCCTCCGGTAGCACGACGGCATGGTGGCGGTGGTGGTGGCGGAATCTCAGCAGAGCTTCGCTAAGCGCTACGGAGAGGAAGAGGGATGCGAGGGAGAGGAGAGGCAGCGCCGTGGCGTAGAGATGTGTTCCAGGGGTGCGGCTGCCCTCTCTCTACCTCTCTATATATAGGGGAAGGGAGGAGGGGGTGGCGCCCCTAGGGGGGCGGCGACTAGGGCAGATGGGATCTCCCCTAGGGTGACTTGCCCCCCAAGCCGGGAGGTGGGAAACCCTAGGGGGGCGCCCCCAACCCTCCTGGTTACGTGAGATGGGGTGAAGGGGGCGCTCAGCCCCTTAGTGGGCTGGTTTGCCCCCTCCCCTTGGCCCATGGGGCCCCCCAACACTTGCCGGGGCCCCCCGAAACCCCTTTCGGTGACACTGGTCATCACCCGGTACCCCCGGAACAATTCCGGACTCCAATACCCTTCGTCCAATATATCAATCTTCACCTCCGGACCATTCCGGAGTTCCTCGTCACATCCGGGATCTCATCCGGGACTCCGAACAACCTTCGGTAACCACCATAATGACTAAACTATACTTATATCATCACCAAACGTTAAGTGTGTAGACCCTGCGGGTTCGAGAACTATGCAGACATGACTAAGACACCTCTACGGTCAATAACCAATAGCGGAACCTGGATGCCCATATTGGTTCCTACATATTCTACGAAAATCTTATCGGTCGAACCTCGATGTCAAGGATTCAGCTAATCCCGTATGCAGTTCCCTTTGTCTATCGGTATGTTACTTGCCCGAGATTCGATCGTCGGTATCTCTATACCTAGTTCAATCTCGTTACCGGCAAGTCTCTTTACTCGTTCCGTAATACAAGATCCCGTGACTAACTCATTGGTCACATTGCTTACAAGCTTATTGTGATGTTGTATTACCGAGTGGGCCCTGAGATACCTCTCCGTCATACGGAGTGACAAATCCCAGTCTTGATTCATGCCAACTCAACAGACACCATCGGAGATACCTGTAGAGCACCTTTATAGTCACCCAGTTACGTTGCGACGTTTGGTACACACAAGGTACTCCTCCGGTGTCAGTGAGTTGCATGATCTCATGGTCATAGGAACATATACTTGACATGCAGAAAAACGATAGCAATAAACTTGATACGATCA
Source organism: Thinopyrum elongatum (assembly GCA_011799875.1). Lineage (NCBI taxonomy): Eukaryota > Viridiplantae > Streptophyta > Magnoliopsida > Poales > Poaceae > Thinopyrum > Thinopyrum elongatum. The sequence continues at coordinate 444,442,575 of CM022298.1, read as the reverse complement.
TATGCTACGTTCATAGTTTGGGTCTTGTCCATCACATCATTCTTCTAATGATGTGATCCCGTTATCAAATGGCAACTCATGTCTATGACTAGGAAACCATAGCCATCTTTGATCAACAAGCTAGTCCGGTAGAGGCTTACTAGGGACATGTTGTTGTCTATGTATCCACACATGTATTTGAGTTTCCGGTCAATACAATTATAGCATGGGTAATAAACGATTATCATGAACAGAAAAATATGATAATAACCAATTTATTATTGCCTCTAGGGCATATTTCCAACAGGGATTCAGTAGAAGGGAATACGTAGGCAACCTGCAATATGGTGAGAACCTGCTGTGCTGCTATTTGTTGGCATGATGGAAGATGGATTTAATGGTAAATACTCGCTGCCACCGCATATTTTGTTTGTTTGTTAGCAATGTAACTAACTTTCTCGATACATTTGTATACAGGCTCTCTAGCCTTCAAATCCACTTTGGCTAGACGATGGTACGTAAACCTGCGGTCCCTAAATTGAGCGCTATCCTAGGAAGGTATAATTACAAAATTAATTATCCTTAGGTTCAATCCTGCATCTTCCATTTCTCCTGCTGACCATTGTTACTGTGGTGCAGGAGCACCAGTTTGTCCTATCAAAATGAGCTGCACAAAGCACCCCAGAATCGACGTGAAGCAACAGATACAACAATTGAGGCCTTATCAGCCCTAGAACCCAGTGATATTATGGTATTGCATTTCTATAATCATGAATGCCAATTTTTTTGTTGCAGTCAGGAATCTATAATCCTTATTAATTGATACATCCATGCCCTTGACCGTATGTGTTGCTAAATGACTTCACTATTTTAGCATGTTAATCTTCTGATTCACTTTTGCTTATGATAGCTTAGCCTGCCAAGATTGGAACATTTATGTCTGCCTGTAGGAAGAACTACTTCTACTATTGTGCAAAGCGTGGCAGACATTTACACCAACGAACCATGGCATACTCTACAAGCTTTTCTTTGTTATATGTATATAGTCTGTTTATCTAGGCATGCAATGTAATTCACTAGCTTTTCTTCGTTATTAGCATATATGTACCATCTCGCAAAGCAATGTAACCCCACTGTACTTTTCACTCTGGCATGTGTATTGGGTTATTCTTACTTAGCCTTTAAGCAGCCAGAATAATCGTATAAGTCACATCTAAAATGTTGCTGCCTGTTCTGTAAATATGTATTGGTCTCTTTTGAACTAAGGACTTCCGTCTGTAAACTTTTAAACCAAGTCATTTTAGTCTATAATAATATTCATGTGCTTATGTCACATGTTACCTTATTCACTGTCTTTACACTTTGTTTTCTATTAAACCGTTCCACAGAATTCTGGTTGTATGCATTTATAGATCAAAATCAAGGGGGCTGCTAATTGAACATTGTTGGGGTCTGCGGATGTAAGAGATGAATGAGCTATAACCATTCCCCATATGCCAAAATTAGGCATGAACCAATCCGAGTAAAGAACAGCTCGACCAGTCTTAAAGTTTGCACTGAAATGAACAGTTTTGATCAAAAACTTTCACACCATCAGCTTTGTTCTGAGCAAATATTTAATTTTTCTTTCATAAAAGAAAACGCAAAGATAATCTCGGACTTCCTGACGGGCGCGGCGTGTCGCCGCGCTTCCGCCTGCTAGTCATGTATCACCGATGTAAAGTTGAATACTTATCTACGTTCTCCCGTAACAACATATAGGGTTTAACTTTTCGCATAAATCAGAGCCTTTTTTCTATCAAATAAAACTACTCAGGACTCACAGCTCGCAGTTCTTACAGGGCAAGCATAATCGCGCAAGTACTAGAGACATTTTGTTCGTTCTTCACTGGAGCAAGCAAAGCCATTAGCCATACCTTACCTGCCCACAATGGTTTAGCACCTCCTGGACTGGACCAACCGCTGAAACGGCATCAACAGAAGGAAATCGACGTTGGCCCCTCCTGACAAACCCGTCGTTGATAGCAAGACAGGGACACGGCGCATATCTCCCGGTCGCGGGTTCCACCAATTCCCGTGACCGCTGCACCCTGCCGGAGACATCATGCACGGTCCCTCCCCTCCCTTCCCGGTCGCCGCCGCGACCGCGTCATAATGCGCCACCGTTGCAGGCAACGTCGACGCCGGCATCCCCACCACCGCGACACACACTCGACACGGCACCACGGAGGCGTATCATCAATCAAGACTAATTAAAAAGCATGACGGACAATCTGTAGCTAGGTAAAGGCACATCCTAAAATACAGTTTCGGCGTAATAGTATCCCACAGCAATTAGAGTGGTACTGACATGTGGATGTGGTGGACTGGTGGGCCTGGCCAGAACTTTCTCCTCTCCTCTTTGTGAGTTGTGACGTTGACGCATCTGGACCAGCCCTTGTGCGGCCTAGTAATCTCCACATGGAAGTGGTGCCGCTTTGCATTTCATCATGGGTGAGGCCACACCCATGATTTGGTCCATTCGCAGCCCCTAGGATCACGATCATTGTTCCTTCCCTTTGGCTGGGCTGCACTGCCTGTGTCTCCCACCACCCCTCCACTCCCAGCCCCAGAATCATTAGCCCAACTTCCAGCATGCTGCCTTGGGCAAGAGCCGCACACTTTGGAGAAAAGCTTATCGGTTGCGTTCGGTTTATCGGCCATGGACCACAGGGAATCTGCTCCGCTCCGCATGTGGGCATTCGGGGACAAATTCACTGTTCTGACCTTTATGCAAAAATTTAGCACGATTTGACCCTGCTTGTAAAAAAAATCGGATCTGATCCATTTCTTACCGCCGTAGACGTTGGCGGTAGAATATAACGGGCTACCGCCATAGTCAATAGCGGTAGGCTTCTGGTCAACACGATGATGTGGCAAGTGGCTACCGCCACTGCCTTCGCGGTTGCACCTGTGCGGACCTGAGTCTATAAATAGCGTACATTGCTGCACTATAGCAAAGCAATTGCATGGCCCACTGGCTAACGCGAGCAAGATAGGAGCAGCTGGTCTTGGTTTTGAGTCTTGCTGGAAGCAAAAAAAAAGTTTTTTTTTTTGCGCAATAAAAATGAAAAAAAAAGTCTAATTAATGTTAAACATGGATTACTGTAAAAAACATCTTTCCAAAAGCATTTTTTTGCGCATAGTCCAATTAATGTTAGACATGGATTATTGTCAAAAACATTTTTCTACTTATATGTAACTATTCAATCTTGACCGTTGATTGATTGAGCATTGTGAGTCTTGCTGGAAGCAAATTTTTTTTGGTTTGTTTTTTTTGCGCAATAAAAATGAAAAAATAGTCTAATTAATGTTAGACATGGATTACTGTCAAAAACATCTTTCCGAAAGCATTTTTTGCGCAATAAAAATGAAAAAAATAGTCTAATTAATGTTAGACATGGATTATTGTCAAAAACATTTATTCTACTTATCTGTAACTATTCAATCTTGACTGTTGATTGATTGAGCATTGTGTTGACCATGTAAATATCATCTACAAGATATTGACCATTGATTGATTGAGCATAGTTTTCACCATGTAAATATCATTTATAAGAGAAGTGTTTTTTAAGGAATGGCAGGAAAAGATATTCTCTCCTTTTCCTAAATACAATCAAACGATGCATGTTTCCTTATGTACAAGATATGCGCTAAGACAAGAAAATGTTCCCCTTTTCTTTCTTTCTTTACCATACTCAAAATACGTCTGGAGCACTTATGTTAAAGAAATTTTTAGAGTAGCACTCTCATATGTGTGAACTATATTCATAAGTATATGTGTGCACTTATGACTTCAACATGCATGTAATCTAAATAATATTCATGTATGTCCTTTTATAATTTATATGAAGATTTGGATCAAATTCTATATATTTTTTGTTCAGCACACAAACATGTGCCACGTCATATGTATCCACACTTTAAATCACATTGTAATATTCATTCGATTAGTAACATATTGATTAAATGTATAGACTGGTTCAATAGCAAAAATAAATTGAATTTACTTAGCGTACGACACCATATCTTCTACATAAGGAAACATGCATCGTGTGATTGTATTTAGGAAAAAGAGAGAATATCTTTTCCTATCATTCCTTAAAAAAAAACTTCTCTTATGAATGATATTTACATGGTGAAAACTATGCTCAATCAATCAACAGCCAATATCTTATAAATGATATTTACATGGTCAAAACTATGCTCAATCAATCAACGGTCAAGATTGAATAGTTACAGATAAGTAAAATAAATGCTTTTGACAATAATCCATGTCTAACATTAATTAGACTATTTTTTCATTTTTATTGCGCAAAAAAAATGCTTTCAGAAAGATGTTTTTGACAGTAATCCATGTCTAACATTTAATTAGACTATTTTTTTCATTTTTATTGCGAAAAAAATGCTTTCAGAAAGATGTTTTTGACAGTAATCCATGTCTAATATTAATTAGACTATTTTTTTCATTTTTATTGCGCAAAAAATGCTTTCAGAAAGATGTTTTTGACAGTAATCCATGTCTAACATTAATTAGACTATTTTTTCATTTTTATTGGGCAAAAAAAAAACAAACCAAAATTTTTTGCTTTCAGCAAGACTCGAACCCAAGACAAGCAGCTATTATCTTGCCCGTGCTAGCCAGCAGGCCATGCAATTGCTTGGCTATAATACAACAACGTACGCTATTTATAGACTTAGGTCCGCACAGGTGCAACCGCCAAAGGCAGTGGCGGTAGCCACTTGCCAAATCATTGCGTTGACCAGAAGCAAACCGCCATTGACTACGACGGTAGCCCGTTATATTGGTCGGATCCGATTTTTTTTTACGAGCAGGGTCAATTTTTATTTTTTTTGAAACAAAAGGGGTTTCCCCCCGCCCCAACTTTTATTAAAGCCAAGGCAAAACCACATAGCATTCGGGCAGTTAACAGCGCTCAGCGACAACCCGAGAGTAGCTGCCACAGAAAGAAACAACTAGGGTTCTAGGCTATCCCTATTACTACAAATTTGCATCAAAGCAATTTTAAAGGAGGGTACAAGGCCAGGTTAGAGATGGGATAGCACAGAAGATCAAAGCTAAGGATAGGCAATCCATCATCAAAACCCCGCTCCCAGGTACTCATTGACTCCAGGCGATCCTAAGCAACTCCCCTCTTCGGTGGTCCAAGAGCCTTAAGCACCGGAGAAGAAGCGCACCCTGGGCCTCTGAACAGAGGATTTTCCATCTCCTGATCAATGCCCCCAACAGATCCAAAGCACAGCGTATACTTCGCCATCTTCGCCCGTGGAAAACAAAGTCATTTCGCAAACGCCATAAGCTCCATAAGGTAGCAGAAGTAGTGATATTCAGAGCTTCACAATGCTTTCTCTTCTTTCAAAAGGAAGAAAGCAAGATAAAAGAAACAGGCACAGGAATGTTAAAGCATTCAACAATAAACTCCCAAATTTTCTTAGCTACGATACAGTCAAAGAAAAGATGTTGTATTGTCTCTAATTCGTCATAAAAGACACAAGTCTTGTCTTCCACATGTCTGCGTTTGGCTAAATTATCTCTGGTCAAGCTTTTGTTATAGTAGATCAACCACAGAAATACATGAATGTTAGGAGGAACTCTAATTTTCCAGATATCATCTTTAACCTCAGAGGAGATCCCCCCAAAGTTGATCGGTTTGTAAAAGGATTTGACTGAATACTGGTAGGATGATTCCAACATCCACACAGGTTGGTCTGGGGCATCAAACAGAGTGGCCTGACTAATTGTGTTGATGAGGGCAAACCATCTAGACATAGCCCCCTCATCCACACATCTCCTAAAAGTAAGTTGGAGTTCCCCTCCAACCCAAACCTGCACAAGAGTAGCCTCCTGCTGTTGACAGATGTCAAACAGGTCCCAGAACGCAGTTTTCAGAGAGCAGTCCCCAATCCAAATGTCATGCCAGAAGGCAATGTTCTCGCCATTCCCAGGGATCCACCTGTAAAAAAATTTGCTGCTGCAAGGGCCCATGAGAGGCTTTTCAAGAATGGGGAGCGCAAAGTAGCCCTAGTATTAAAGATGTTAGGGCTATTGGTATTATATTTGAATGCAATGATCTTCTTCCAATCACTATCTCTCCCATCATAAAATCTCCTCCCCCAAGATGCCAACAGGGCCATGTTAAAGTCCCTAAGATTGGGTACCCCCAAACCACCAAATTCTTTCTTTCTAGATATCAGCCCCCAATTGGCAAGATGCTACTTATGGGTTTCCCTCACATTGCCCCAGAAGAAGTGGGACATCTGAGAGGAAATCATATCAATAGCCCATTTAGGGAATTTCACAAAAGACATCAAATATGCAGGGATGCTGGCAATACAAGTAGTAAGTAAGATCAGTCTGCCTCTGTATGAGAGGTGTCTCCCCAGCCAGCCATCAATATTCTTAATGATTCTATCTATAATTGGCTGGAGATTCTCTCTTCTAAGTTTTTTAAAATGCAGAGGAACTCCAAGGTATTTAAAGTGGAAGTCACCAAACTGGCAACAGAAGACTTGAGCAAACTCCTTGGACATGTGTTCAGAGACATTAATGGTATGCAAATCACTCTTATGAAAATTAATCTTCAAACCAGAAAGTTTCTCAAAGCAATATAGGATCTACTTCAATTTTTTGGCACACTCTAAAGAATTATCAAGGAAAAGGATTGTATCATCAGCATATTGTAGGCTCACAACCCCACCAGGAATGGCATGTGGTAGGAGCCCACATATTAGACCTCTATTGACAGCTTTATGCAGCATCTTAGAAAAGACATCAACCACTAGGTTGAACAGCAAAGGTGAATGGGGGTCACCTTGTTTCAGGCCTTCCCCCCAGCAAAGTGGGGGCCATTAGTATCATTAATTCTGACTTGGAAAGTCCCTTGGTGGATAGTGGAAAGAACCCAACTGACCCATTTGCTACCAAAACCCCTAGAGAGAAGCATCTCTTCTAAGAAATTCCAACTAACTCTATCATAAGCTTTCTCATAGTCAAGCTTAAGAATCAAACCACTTGAGCCAGACCTATGAATCTCATGAATAACCTCATGGGCCATAACCACACTTTCCAGGATGAATCTCCCTTTAATAAAGGCAGTTTGATTAGAGGAAATTAACTTGTCACAGAGGGGGGAAACCCTAGTTGTCATGGCTTTAGAAAAAATCTTAACAGCACAGTTACTCAAACTGATTGGTCTGAAATTTTTCATGTCTTTAGCATGAGGCAATTTAGCAATAAGAGTAATGATGGCATAGTTCAGTTTGTACATATCCAAGGTGTCATTCTCAAAGTCTCTAACCATCCACATAAAATCATTTTTAATCAGCTCCCAAAAGGTTTGGTAAAATAAGAAGGAAAGGCCATCAGGGCCAGGAGCTCCACTGGCATAAGAACTCATAACAGCTTGTTTAATTTCATCTTCAGAAAAAGGTCTCTCTAAAAATTCTTTCTCTTCAACACTCACCATTTCATCAATAGACCAGAAATCAGCATCCAAATGGATGTCAGGTTTAGGTTCAAATGCAAATAAATCTTTATAAAAAGAGGTAGCCATCTCAAGCATATCCTTTGTGGAAGTAACAACCCCAGCAGGGCCATTTAGCTTAGTCAGGTTGTTTTTTCTATGCCTATGATCAGCAAGAGCTTGGAAGTAGGCATTGTTTCTATCTCCTTCTAGGATTTTTCTGTCCCTAGATCTCTGCCAAAGGGCAATTTCCTCTTTCCTCCAAATCTCATCTAGCTCATTTTTAATATCCTTCATCCTATCAAAATTAGCAACAGATGGCTGTTGAGATTCAGATAAGACATCAAGAATGTCAAACTCCATAAGAAGTGACTTTTTCTTTTTTTTAATGGCTGCTTCCCTGTTAATGCTCCACCCTTTTGTTTTTTTCCTGAGAACCCTGGTCTTAGCTAGCCAGTTATCAGCTGAAGAGCTAGAGGAGGACACAGAGTTCCAAGCCTCTGTGACCATCTGATGGAATCCTGGTTGAGAAAGCCACCATTTTTCAAATCTAAAATTTCTTGGGTTGGAAGGGGCTCTTGCCCCAGTATCAAGAACCAAGGGTGTGTGGTCACTCCCAACTCTAGGGAGTGCAGAGAGAGATGATAAAGGGAAATGGGCATCCCAGTCCTCAGAAGTGAACACCCTGTCTAATACAGCAAAAATGGGGGAATCCTGGTTATTAGACCAGGTAAAAACTCTGTTGGAGATAGAGATCTCCATCAAGCCCCATCTATTAATCCAATCATTAAAGAGAAATGTAGTATGTTGGTTAATCAATCCACTACTTTTATCAGATTCACTCATAACCAAGTTAAAATCTCCACAGATCATGATAGGATAGGAAGAATTAGTCAAGGTATCATGTAATTCAGCAATAAAGTCAATTTTAAATTCAGGATAGGCAGAGCCATAAACTAGCACCAATTGCCAAACAAAAACATCATTCTTATTTTTAATAGTGGCAGTAATGAAAAAATCTTTGGTTGACAAAACCAATCACCTCAAATATGTTTTTCTTAAGGCCTAAAAGAATCCCTCCAGCAGTATTAGAAGCAGGCAAGAAATGCCAAACAAAATTATCAAATCTATCAATAGCCTTGAGGAAACCCTCGCAAATAATCTCTTTTTTTGTCTCTTGAAATCCAATAAAATCAGGATTAGTTTTAGCAATAGTATCACAAAGGCACTGAATTTTCCCAGGTTGTCCAAGACCTCTAATATTCCAAATAAGACCTATCATGGATTAAGCAATCCTAAAAAGGTGAGATAAGCCACAAGGCTTGGCTTTAGTTAGAACAGTGGGTGTTTTCCTCAAAGCAACAGCAGTGCCAACTGGCTCAGAGAAAAAGTCACTCACAGGTGTGCCAACCAAATCATTTTGATCAATGTCTAAATTATCAGGGAGAGTAATTTCAGGATTATTGTTGGCAAAAACCAGACATCTTTCTTTTTCCTCAATCATCATTTCTTCAATGGTGAAATTCTTTTGAGATTCATCACCCCTGATTACTAAGTTCATTTGTTCCATTTGATTAGCAAGAATAGATTTATCAACAGTAGAGAAGGATTTACCTTTGGAAGTTTTTGGAATTTCCAGATTTTGCTTCCTCTTATATGCAGCAACTTTTTCCATGATGTTCACATTCCCATGTCCTCTGTTAGCAGGTTTCTGTGTAAGAACTGGCCCCCATTTGGACCTCTTCTCAGGATCAGGGACATCTTTTTGAGCTTGGTTAAGTGATTCAAGTAAGGATCTCTTCAGGTTATCACTTTGCAAGATATGGATGGCCTCAGGGGGGAGAACCCCCAGCTCTTCTTCCTTGTGCTCCTCATCTTCAGAGCCAGATAGATCCACAGACCTGAGCAGTTCTTCACAATATTCCATACTACCAGATTTCTCACCAGACTTTATCTTGGTGTCACCATTTCCAGAAGGAACAGGAGTTTTTTGAACCATATTCTCTCCAGCTAATGTATCATCCAGAATATCAATCTCATCCTTATCACATCATTGTTTCAACTAATTGTCTATAGGCACATTCATGTTCTCAGGTCCATCAGAAGATGAAGCATCATGTTTCACATTAGCCATTGCACAGTCCATGATGAAATTTTCCTGATCAGAGTCAGGGTATTGCTCCATAGGTGAGATCACCTGATTCTATTGTTTAGTGGGAGGCCCATGCTTAGCTGAGAAATTGGCTTTGTCTAGTTCATCAATGGCCAGGTCACCATCTGCTGATCCACCAGATACATCATCTACATGGGTCTTCCTATCTTCCTCCACTTGGTCTTCATCAGCTTCTTCACCATCCTCATCATCATCTTCAGCATCATCAACATCAATGACAGAATCTGTTCCACCAACTTGTTCAAAGCCTTCTACAGTAAAGCCTAGCAGGAATAGTTTCTTCTTCATCTCAATCAACCTCTCAAAAGGTATCTTAGTAGGATCCCTACAAGCAATTTTCACCCTAACATTCTCAAAGAAAGTTCTAAACATACCATTCCAATCAACATCAGTAAGAACCCCAAAGAGTGAGGCAATTTGAGCAAACACTTTCCATGTGCACCATTTAGGTGGCATCCCTTCAATTAAAACCCAAGCTTCAATCAATTCCCCAAAAGGATCACAAGCTCCTTTCCATTCAGTCAAAGTGACAGAAACATCCTGTGGAAGAGAGAAAGCAGGCAGTTCAATGAGGTCCTCAACCTTCTTCCAGGGGGAAACCTGACTAAGAAAGTCTTACTGGACAGCCCTCTGATCTGCCAGGGCCAGTGCCTAGTCTTTCAAAAAGTTGCAGTTAAGAGCTCCATCAACTTAGCACCATCAACCTCTCCCTTTAAAATATTGACCACAGCACAGTTCTGAATATTCAGCCATTTGGATTCATTGGCTACAGGCACATCCACATGGTAGAAACCAAGTCCCAGAGCTCCACTCCCAAAGAAAGCAGCAGTCGGCTGAACTTTCGACCATGCCGCACAGTTATTGACATTATGATTTTGCTGGCAGATGAAACAGGCCTTCGGCTTCACACAATTTCCAACATAATGACCAGGTCCCCCACAGTTGAAACAGATCATGTCTTTGTATCTAGGATCAAGAACTTGTTCCACTTCTGCCTCAACAGACTGGGATGATTGTACCTGGGAAGAACCCGCAGTAGATGCCGTAGATTTGGTTGGTTTGGGTGCAGGGGGCTGTTCCTTTGCAGGCGGAGCAGATGGCTGCTTGCGCCCGGTGAAGGAGCCGGTCCTTTGCCCGGACGTCTTGGATTGACCAGCAGCAACATTGCCGCTCCCTCCTGCTCGGCGATCCCACATCTTTGAGCCACGCTTCACCACTTCCGCGAAAGATAACGAGCTGGGGCCAATCCCTTCTCGAGATACTTTGATGTTTTTGGGTGGTGGATCAAATTGGCGAATCGAGGTAGGAAAACAATCAGCAGCAGTGAACGATTTGTTCTCAACTAGGTCTTTCCGGATCCAACAGAGGAATCTGGGAGTTGAGGCGGGTTGGGTGTGTGGATACTGAAACGTAGGGTTGCGGCGGCGTGGGGGGGGGGAAGGAATAAGCCACAGCTGGCCAAAGTGCTCCTCCACGCTTTCTAGGGTTTCCTCTTTACGTAAACGAGTAGCCCTATCCACTTTCTTACCTAGGACACGTACTTGAAGGTGGGGCCAGTCGACGCTGGAGGCGAGGGGTAGGATCGGCAAATCGCTGTCGCTCCCACTTTGGTCATCAGACACGAGTCTGGAGCGAGCCCCTCGCCGGAGATCATCTCCATAGAGATCTCACCGGCCGTAGAAACAACATCATTCTTCTTAGGACTAGAAACACTGTGAGGGAGAACCCCCAAATCCACAAACAACTCCTCATCCCGACCATGAACGGGCTTAAGAGTTGGGTTCAACATTTGAACACGGCGTAATCAGAAATCTCGCAAACAAGCCTTCAATGATGAATTTGCACAAATGGTATGCATACCTTTCTCAACTGGCCACGGTGGGGGCTCAATGGGTCGTCGCTGGCATTGGATCTGGTGGGGCAGCCGATCTACTGGTGGCGGCGAGGCAGGCGAGTCCCTGGCGGAAGGAACTCTGGTGGAATGTTGGCAATCCCCTCCACCGACGGCGGCCTGATGTTGAGCCTTGATGGATTCACCATCCTGAAATTCGCCCACCGCGCTGCCTGGTGTGGATCCGTTGACTCGGCTTCGTGGATCGCCCAGAAGAGGAGCTCCAGATCCGAGCAACCGTCGTCTCCGATGAAGCACGCGCGCTCGACGAAGTTCGCGTGGCGAATGATGTGGAGGTGGATGCCCGCCCACTCGTCCCGGTCGAGGAATCGCTCCAGCACCACCCGACGCATCTCCATGCGAGCCTCCGGCGAGTTCGGATCGATCTCGGGCGGCGGCACCGCTGTGGGAGGTGGAAGCGCCAGTGGCTCCGCTACCTGCGTCGCCGGCGCAAGCCGGCGGATCCGAATCCCGCGGCGACGCGCTCCAGCCATGCTTGTTCGTAGGTGGGAGACTGGGGCGGGGAGAGCTCGTCGAGGTGCGGGGGTGGGTGGGAGGTCGAGTAGTAAATCGCTCTTGTTTCGCCTTAGTCGCGTCGCCCGAGGAAGGGGAAGGGGCCATCTCCAAGGTGCAACTTTGATCGGCGCGCGACTCCAAGGTGCAACTGCTGATGATTCTGCGCGCTTTGATCGGCGCGTGACTCCAAGGTGCAACGGCGCGAACGAGCTGCACCAACACGCGACTCCAAGTTGCATTGGCTGCGGCGCGGCGGGGCGCGAGCAGTTCAAGCGTCTCGATGCTCAGGGCCGCGCTGGCCACGCCACCGCTTCTCCGTGCTCCTATTCATCTACTCCGGCGGCAGCCGCCCCTGATGCCAGCAGGGTCAAATCGTGCTAGATTTTCGCATAAGGGTTTGGCCGCATTCGGGGCCACGGCGGCGTCTTGTTCTCGTCTCTTCTCAGACCGTGGAACAATCTGAACTGCCACGGCACGCGTGCACTGGTACACAAGAATCTACGAGATGATGAGTATTCTTAGGGCATGTACAATGGTTGATAAGACAATATTATCTTAAGTCTTGCATGTAATTTAGAGATGATAAAAAAGTATGTCTACAATGGGTTATATCTTAGCCTTATCTTCAATAACTAGCCACTCCTTAAAACATGGCGAGACAAATTGTGCTAAGAGATCATCTCTTGTCTTCTCTTAAATAAGAGAAGACAAGCATTTTCTTATAAGTTCTCTCTTCTCCACGTCATTATTTATCCTACGTGGCACTCCTAAGATAGCACCATTGTACGTGCCCTAATCTGTTGCCTTGCGTCTGACCATCAGCCACGCATATTTGAACTCTGGGCCATGCATGGCAGCTTCGCATGGTGCAGTGAGAATGAGAATACGACTCGTGCGCCGCCGGAAACGTGAGGCTGGCCATAATTAATTAAGATAAGCGCGAGCGAGATGCCGTGCTGCGGATAAGCTAAGCTTTCAGGGCGCACGCAAGCGTGGACGCAAGACGGTTCAGGCCCGCACCGCACGCAAGGCCGGTAATGACGGATGACAAGGAAGGCAAGGCAAGGCAGGCTCTTCAACTCGCCTTTCTTCTTCTTTACAGCAAGTTGGGAGCGCTGCTGGTGCTGGACCCATGGGATAGCCGTCAGCTAAGATTCCGTATGTAGATTGATAGACGATAGGCCCAAGGAAGAAGTCGTCTCGCGGCGATTCCGACGATGATATGATAATCCATGGAGGGGATCCCTCGCCCTGTGCATGCGTCACGATTCCAACGAGACGAGATGGAAGCCGTATTATTAGTGGCGGTTTTTCGTTGGGCTCCTGCTGCTGAGGTAACGGGGTTAGTTAGCCGTAGCTGTCGGCTTGCGGCCTCCGGCGACAAGAGTGACGCGGTCGGCTGTGTGGTCGACGCGACGCGTGCGCGCGGATTCCGGCCGGGTTCATTCATCCTCCCGACCCGTCCTCTCCTCTCCTGCGCCACGTCTGTCCTCGTCGCAGGCTCGTATTGTCTCGTGCTGCTGTGGTATGAATATGATGGCGCCCGCCGTTGCGGCTGCGAGTGGTGGTAATTTTGGTTGGCACGAGTCATGCATGGGCTCATGGCACTGCCACGCAACCAACACAAGTTTTAGGACCTCTTTGATTTATAGGATTTTGAAAAGCAGGAATAGAAAAAGTATATGATTGTAGTGTCATGCTTACTTGAATTCTATAGGATTAGCAAGGAGCGTTTGATTTCATGGAAAAAGCAAAGGAATTGTAAAAAAAGGTTAGAGTGGATGTTAGATTTCCTATAAAATGTAGTACAAAAGATTCCACTAGAAAAATTTCTATGGGATTCAATCATATGAATCAAAGGACAAACGTAGGAAAAATTTCAAAGGATTTCAATCCTTCAAAAAACCTATAGAATTCTCTTGAATCAAAGGAGCCCTTATAGGTATATAGGTCTTGGATTGGAATGTTGTTGATCCGTCGCAACTCTCAAGGCTACCATGGCGGCGAATCGTAGGCAATCAACATCCTGCGTGCAAAACATATTGCCTACCTTCTATTGCCAAGGGAAAAAAACCCTAGGCTACATCTAGCTAGAAATACTTTGCTTAAGATATCGCTGCACTTTGTAGCAGTGTGGGATGGCGTTTCGTTTGCCTGCGGCCTGGCACCTGTGCCAAGGTCACCAGACCGGGCCAAGTATACAACGGGTCGTCTGTGGATTGGATCCCTTGGCCATGAGCATGATTCACCTTCTGACATTCCAGTAATTTCATCATAAAAGCTAATTACAGTGCCGAACCATGCATGTAGAGGTTGAGATAAATATGCTAACAGCGACCGAGGTGCATGCATGTGCAGTGCATGAATGCAGTGTACTGTTGTACGTACATAAAATAAACGCGGGGAGCGCAAATGTCGTGCCTTCTGGTGGCTACGTTTAAGTACGTGCGTACGTAGTTAGACCAAACGATGCAATCCGAGCAGTGTTTACTGTTGCCACGTCGCTCTACATTTAAGTACATGCGTACTACGTAGTTGACCAAATGTACCGACACAACAAACTAGACAGCGTAAGAAGAGAGGAGCCTTCGTTTGGTACACTCACGCACTTTAGCCTACGTACCTGCGTGCGTACGTCTACCAACTAGTCAATCACGCGCGCTACCTCTTGATTAATAACCAAATCAAATGGTTTAGTTAACTATGATGCGTCAAGGCGAATGTAGATAAGCGTGTAAGTGTAACACGGTGCTTTAGCGTGTGATCGATCGATTTGGTCCACTGTCAAATGTCAACTAGCTACTACTGGCATTATGAACTGAGCTTGGATGATTAGGTTTTTTTATGGTAGAACTAGTCTATCATGGTTTAAGTCCTAGAGTGTCGCCCTTGCCTCCGGCGATGTCTGCCTCGCCCTCACCGGCGACACATCGGTCGGCTGTGGCATCCCTTTTTCGAGCTCAGGCACCATCTAAGCCGAGCGACATCAAAGGGAGAAGCCCCCTCACCCCTTGAACTTGAAACAGCAAACCCTGTTTCTCCTTCCGTCGGTGACGACGCGGTGAGGTACGTCATCCCCGCATCAAGTGGCTCACCCTCATACTAATACTTCCTAAATTGAATTAAAACCATGATACTTATTTTCAGATGAAGGGAGTAGTAAATACTGGTGAATGCAAACAATTATGATAGCCGTGTTGAATTTTTGAAGCACAACCGTAGCATGCATTGGAGAGCGTCGGATGGATGTACCTACGAAATTATCCTAAGTCACAACATTATGTACTCCAACTCTCAAGTGTGTAGGATTGTTCTGAAACATGACGATGATATGGGTCTGGTGGTGCTTCAGTTCATTCGAGAGGAAGTTTCATCCTTTCTCGATGCTCCATTTTGGCAAGCAAACTATATCCGTTTGAACGGTCGATGGGAACACTTACCTAACTGCATAAGATACACGGTGAATCTTCTTAGAACCAAACGTTTTTTTTGGCGCACTTTCGTTACTTAGTGGAGCAGCCCTTTTCTTGATAGTGAGGTATACCGATTTGACCGATGATATATGTGCATCTCCGTTATCGAACTAGCCAGTAGTTTTGGCCATTGACCTGTGACAAGAAGCTGTATGTGCGAAGGAAGAAACATACATATAGTGAGTGGACATGTTTGGTATGGTTGGCTTAGGGCAACTCCAATGTGGTGCACCCAAAACGTACACATCAAATGCACGTCCGCGAACAGCGTTAGATGGTCATTCAACCGTAGTCATCAAATCCGGATAACAGGAGTGAGGTTGCAGGCATGGGTCAGGTAGACCTAAAGAAAATATCACATGAACTGTGAGGACATGTGGTCCAACGCTAACAGTGTGCCGAGCAGACTGTCTGGACTTCTCTAAAACTCCTCTAGGTTTGATTCCGGTTTAGGGCATCTTCAACGGTAACTCGTAAATTTTCTCCCACATCCGTCCGCGGACAGAGGGGACCAGTCCGAGGCCACGAATGCGGGAGGATGACATCCAACGCTAGCCGCATCTATTTTGACAACAACTCAAACTAACCAGACAAAATTCGATCAAACACAACCGGATTTCATATAAACACGGCTGGATTTCATATAAATATGACGGATTTCATTTAAACTTGACGGATTTCATCTATACATGACGGATTTATTACATTTACATCAACTAAGCGAAGCTCGTCCAGCTAGGTCTAAATGGTCGCCGACGCCCGTTCCCCGTGTCCGGCCATGAACCAAGAGAACTGAAGCTTCACCTTTTCTATCTCCGCCTTGGTGCTCACCACCTCTGCCTCTGTAACCTCCGCCTCCGGAGGCTCGGGAGGTGAAACTGTCCGCCGCCACATTGCCGCCAAGCGACTAATCGGCCGAAGATGCTCAGCTAACCAAGCTTGGCGTCGATGGGAAGGGAGGAGCGATGGCCTTCCTGGGACCAAAGCGGTGGCGACCCTTCCTGGGACATGCCGGCTTCTTCGTGGTGGCAGCGGGGCGCGGCCTCGGCGTTGTCCTCCTCCTCCTCGTCAGTCTCGCCGAACACCGCCTCGCCCGCGTCATCGTCGCACTCCTTGCCGGCGGTCGCCACCTCCGCCACCCGTTGCCGGTAGCGCCAGCGAGCGAGGCGGATATCGCGGGCGGAGCGGTAGGACTCAACCAGCGCCTCCTGCTCCACCATGTCCGCGTCTGGCGCGACCGCTCTATCGGCGGTGATCTGCTCCTCCGCCTGCAGATGCTCCTGGAGGAGGTGGTGGTTGTAGGCGGCGTCAGCCTGCGCCTCCCGAAACTGCTCCTCTCGCACCATGTCCATGTAAGGGGCACGAGCCTCGCCGATGGTCATGGTGCTATGCACTGCCGAGGGTGGCGCGGGGAGGAGGAGGTTGGCGCCGGTTCGTCATCAGCAGCGTCCACCACTGGTACGTCGTCGTCCTCCGGCTGCCTGCCGGCCAGCCAGCCGGCAGCAATGACGGCTATCTCCTTCTTCTGGTCCAACGCCAGCCCGTCCCAGAGAGCTTTGGCGGGGGAGGGATCCATGCTGGGAGTGGTGCAGAGAGGGATCGGAGATGGATGACCGTGGCTATGGTCGAGGCACCGATTTTTATAGCAATGGTGGGCGGCAGAGGGACGGACAGGTGGCGCTGAAGAAGACGCCTCGACAACCGCGTGCCATCAATGCGGGCGGCAGACGAACGGACGGGCGGCCATCGTGTCGTTTAAACGCGCAACAGTCGCCTGCACCAGGAAGCGGCGCGGGCGACACTCTCTCGACCGGCGCGCCGCTTCAATGCCGGCGCCAGTGAGTGGTCGCGTCCGCTGGCATGAATGCGGGCGCTGGCGCTCTGGAGCGGCGCTGACCGAGAACCCGTGGGAAGGGAGAGTGTTTTTTTGTGGGCCAGGGTGGTCACCCTCCGCCCCCCCCCCCCCCCCCCCCCCCCCCCCCCCCGCGCCGCGCGTGCGTTTTTCTCCTGTTTACGGGAGAAAACGCGTCCGGCCCGCGCCATGAACCGACATAGGACCGTGTTGGATGGCTTCCCCGTGATCCGGACAACGCGGTCCGAACGGTTGGGGAAGATTTGAGGGTTGGCATTGAAGACGCCCTTAGAGGATTTCTATGGTTTGGACTAGTCCGCCAACATTTGATGTCCACTGTTGAATGGCAAAAATTGTTTGGGCATACTGATCCAAACATTTACGCACGTTTTGATGAACCGCGTCATAGTAGTTGCCCTTATCTCAGGTTCATTCCGTGATTCGTTCCTTGCAGGAGGACCGACGCGTGCGAGAGCAGGGCACGAGCCACCAAACCCACCGTCACTTTCGGGACCTGATTTTAATTGCTACGGTCACCGCTGGAACACTGCAGAGAACCGATCGGTAGGATGATGGAGCCTATGATGCTGCTGCGCTCTGCGTCAAGGACACGATTGTGTCTAATGCGTTTCGAAGTATATTAAAGTTGTTAGTTAGAAGCTAAGATGAGAAGAGAAATGTAGAGTTCTTTGTTTTAGTAGTAGCTTGATTGCAAGTTAAACTTATCAATCCTCTTTTGCATATAATTTTTAAGTCTAATTGTCAGGAAAGCAACAACAGTATAAAACTCAACACGACACCAATTGTTTTTCTTTTAAGAGTTTTTTTTTACCCCACAAAAAAAAAGACACCAATTGTTTTTCTTTTAAGAAACATCGATAGTTAGTAGTACTTCAAGTAAGAGTAGAATACATGTATTTGTGGTATAATGTAGAAAATATGACGTCGTACATGTGTTTGTCGTTTGATCCCAACTCTTACTGGTACTAGTCAATGTGTATGTGCAATGCATGTTAATTTGGAAGTATATTAAGTGCATGCGGATATTAAGTAGGATATTATTTGCGTGTTATTATGTGATTAGCACTATATTTGGCATGAAATTAACTACATGCTAAACGTGTTGAACGCTCGACATTGAAGCAGTCTAGGTCATTGGATTGACATGATTTGATGACCGAGATTAATTGAATCTACCCCTTTGGGTCTTTTTATATTGGTAATAAATAATAGATAATACATGAAGCAAAAAAATAATTCTTACTAGTATACAGAGAGCATCTACAACTGCAAGTGGTTAATGTGATTCCCTACAGGCCAGCGCACACCCGCGGACGCGTCCGAACGCGCCCATGGACAACACCGGACAGATCCTCATTCGACCCTCTCCACAACTACACTCCCTAAATCTCAATACCAAAATTCATGCACACCAATCATGCAACGTAAATTTATCATACATTCAACGATACAAAGATAATGTAGCCCGAATAAATTCAGTACATACTAAAAAAAATTCAATAGTTCATATATAGATAAACGATACACGAATGAATAAATGACTTCAGTCCTCGCGGTTATTGATCCTCTTCTTCATGCGGAGCAACCACTTCTTCCCTTAATCATCCAAGAGGTTGATGTCCCGCAACATGATCCTTGAGTCCTTCGCATCTCTCGCAAGCTCCAACTTCTCTTTCTCAAGCTCAAGACTATGCATTGTCACCGTTTGTTCAAGCTCCCATTTTGCAACTTTATCTTGCCTATTCAATTCAACTTTGTTCTTTTCCAACATCGACCTCTCCCGGCCGAACTCCATCTTCTCCCTTTGCACATCGATGAACATCTTGTACCTTTTCTCCTTCTACACCTCCTTGGCATGAAAAATGCCCGTCCAAGTGGACATTTTGCTTGCTGCCTCCTCATGTGCCACCCTCTCCGCCTCCCACTCGTTCCCCACCACTTGCCAGTTTCTCTTCGGCACGGTTGGTTGCAAGTCCGCGCTACCATTCTCTTCTTCTCCTTCCTCATCCACTTCAATTGATTGAGCAGAGCTTGACCCGTTGTTTTTCTTCATATTCTTCGTGAAGTTTTCAATATACTTGAGCATGGTTTTCCACTTGGGTTTCTGATTCAGTTTCAGCCAACAATGTGAAAAAGCGAATGTCTTCTTCTCCACTTGATGGTACAATGCCACCGCCAAAGTTGCATGCGTTTGAACTCCGATGTCGCTTTGGTTCTGGCCAACAACTTGCTTAAGATAACCAACAAATTTGCTCACGACCTCTTGGATGAGTGACCATCTATGTTGGAGAGAGCATGGAACACGGTTTGTAACGATTGGGTGTGGCTTCATATAGTGTTTTCACTTATGGTAAAGTTTGTGAATTTTTTTTCCCAATATTTCTCGCCTTTTTACTCGATTTCACATATTTGGTCCATGCTCGTGTTACACCAACTTTCACACAACAAAACATCTTCAAATTGTGTGAATGCCGGACCTCTGTGCTTCACTACTTTCGAACCAACTTTCTTCTTTGTTTTAGTGCGTGATGTTTGCCCAAATTCAAACACCAAGGAATTGGTATCCTCCATGATGAATAGCAACGACTCTTGACCATTATTTATCATGTCATGCAATATTTGTTTCTACAATACGCGTCGCAATTTAACTATCGTCCTACAAGTTTGATCCAATGGTATGTGCAACAAAAGTATTAACGATTGCAAGTACGAAAGGGGCAAAGATTGTATCAAGTCTTGGTCGGGCGTTTCGTCGAACAAGTTGTGGGCATGTCTGGAGCCGGCATTGCGCGACGTCACCTGATGTATTTGGAGCTGCGACGAGTCCGCTATCGTGGACACGTTAGTGACGGCTTGCGAGAAGCTCAATCCCGGGGTCCTGGTCCATTGGGAGGGCGGGACGGAGTCGGCTCCGCCGACAAGTTGTTTGTCCCCACGGCCACGACCTCTGGATTGGTGGTTGTCGCGGCATAGTCCATGTCCTCAGCAACGAACGCGAAGGGCATCTCAAGACCGGCTGCCTCCGCAACTGCCTTCGCCGCCGCCTGACGTTCGCGCTGCCTCCGGCGGTGCTCCTTCCGGGCAAGATTCTCCGCCTTGCAAGGAGCCATTAGGCCCGGGAGCCCAACCGATTTCGCCAGACATCATCCGTGGCCATGACGGTGGACTGAGTTGTTGGCAACGACATCCGCGGCGGCGGATGAGGACGGCAAGCAAGGGAAGAGGTGGGCAGCTGGGTGGAGGCGGGAAATGGAGGACATGGGCGAGAGGGTTTTGGTCGAAGAGGACTTTTTAAAAATCAATTTTGAAAGGATTTGGGATGGGGTCCGGCTTGTATGATCCGACGTGGCGGGTGTGTCCGGGCGCGCCCGGGCGTCCCATATCGACCCCACATATGAGCTAGGTGTGGAGAGTGTCGGTCAATACGGGTGTTTGGCGAATTTGTGAGGTTTGGTTGGGTGATTTTTTTTGTCCGGACACTGACCGAGCAGTCCACGTGAGCGAATGGGGCGCATATGGGTCCGATTGTAGATGCTCTGAGTACGGCACAAGATCCAAGATCATTGCACTTAAGCTAGTATATATACTTTATATCCATTATAAAATACAACCTCGCATACGGCAGGTAAGACACGCTTTAACCGTGCTTGTTTACTTTAGCCAGCCCTCATGGTTGCACGGAGAATGAGCGAGATCACACGTGCGGCATGGAGAAAGGCTCCCGAGGTTAGGGCATGTACAATGATATCTAGTTAGCTGTCTGTAATATGGGCTACGTAAGATTTTTAGATGACGTGGGAGAGAGAGAAATTGAAAAACGTCTTAGTCTGTCTGTTAAATTATCGACAGTCTAATCCCGTACAAATCGCAGCTAACCGACGGCCTGTTTAGCGTTGTACGCGCAGCCGTCTATATCGTGGGTGGAGAACGTCCTGGAAATAAACTAACTCTCCTCTTTTCAAGCGAAACCTGCCCTCCGCTTATAGCCAGCTAAATAGACATGCTGTTGTACGCATTGTTTCTGATGGTGTCTATAAGTGACGTGGACATATGCTATAGACACCGGGTGTCTAAACTGATGTACATGCCCTTACCTGTGTAATTTCACCAACGCGGCCCCGATGTTCTCTTCGCGCCACGTTTCTCTCCCGACAACGGGAGACAAGCAGCGCGCCCAACTACTCCGTACTCAAGACCGCTCCTGCTCTCCACCGACCGGTGGGCCAACAGTGAGATCGGTCCCGCGTGTCAACGGCGAACATGGCCAACAGTAAAATGGGGCCAAGTCAGGAAAGTGATGACGGCGACGAGATGTCACCCGTTGAGTAACCACCGGGCTTTCTTTTTCTTTTGTTGGATTCGAATCCACCGTGCGATCCATTGGTCACCGACACACTGCTTCACTTTGGTGAAGCTGATGGTAAGGTTAAAGTACCCTACTACTACACGTTGATGATTTTCGTGACCATATGTCCAGGCTCGGATCATTGGCGTTTGTACTAGTATAGACTTTAGAAACAGCATACACTTGTCAAGAGGCTGAAAATAGTTCTTCTACAAACAGAAAATGTCAGTTGCTAAAAGAAAGGTCTCTTTCTTCTCTATACCAGCACAAAAAGTAATTTTGCAGTCTTGCATGTCAGAAACATCTGGTAAAAGTGACCAATGGACCCTATGTATTTTTGGAGTATTTAACAAAAAACTACCACATTTCATTCAACCGTGCCTATAAGCTACCACTTTATAAATTTATGCAAAAAACTATCATTTTTTGACTAATCATTGACTAAAAACTACCATGTGTGAAAAGTGTCCGATTCAGCCAGTTTAAACCTGTTTATGACAGGTTGGGCCCACTCGTTAGAACTAAAAAAGTCTACTCCGTTAACTTTGACCATCAACATGTGGGAGCCACATGTCAGTTCTATCTTCTCTATGGAGGATCTAGATCAGATCAGGGGAAGTCCCCGTCTACCGCGCGCGTGCCTAGGCCTTCCCGGAGCTCCTCGTCGGACTTGATGGCCTGCGGGGGCGCGACCTCCTAGATCCCGACGGCGCACCACCCTCGACCCGGTCTCCCCACCAGGACCGATGGCTCCTCCTCTGCCTTGTGACCGTGGTCGCCGCTGCATCTCCAGTGAACTGAAGCTAGCACCTGAACGATGCTCTTGGCCGAGAAAATCACCACGTACAAACTAGCCAAGCTAACCTCTAAAGCAGGTGGATTGATTCTTCCCGGCCGGATGCACACGTACATGTATAGGAGCTAGTTGCTGATTCGATTGCGGCGGCCGACGGAGCCAGAGGAAGGGAACTCTAGGGATCACCAGCAGCACGTAGGCTCATTAGAGGTGGGGAAGGACGGGAGCTTCCGGCTTCACGGCGGCTCCTAGAGCGGGTGCTCGCGGGCAAGATGGTGTTGGAATTTGCTAGTGGGCCTTTGGCCCAAAGCCCAACTAAAATTCTGAAATTCACTTGGCCCATTCATGCACTGGTGTGTGGGACTAAAGTTTAGTCCCACTCCGGAAGTTGAGTGAGACTTGCACCTCTTTATAAGGTGAGCTCTTCTACCACTTGTATGAGCATGAGAAGAGGAGACTGATACGTCCATTTTGCATCATATTTTCCTACTGTTATTTATGATGTTTTTATGCATAATAATGCTTTTTGGAGTAATTCTAATACCTTTTCTCTCATAATACGCAAGGTTCACACAAAGAGGGAGAATTCCGGCAGCTGAAAATCTGGACCTGAAAAAGTTACGTCAGGTTACCTATTCTGCACAACTCCAAATGAGTTGAAACTTCACGAGGAATTTTTATGGAATAAATAAGAATTATTTGAGCAAATAACTATCAGATGGGGCCCACCAGGTGCCTGGGCGCGCCAGGGAGCCCAGGCGCGCCCTGGTGGGTTGTGCTCTCCTCGGCCCACCTCCGGTGCCCCTCTTCTGGTATATAAGTCATTTTTACCTAGAAAAAATAAGGAGAGGACTTTCGGGACGAAGCGCCGCCATCTCGAGGCGGAAGTTGGGCAGGAGCACTTTTGCCCTCCGGCGGAGCGATTCCGCCGGGGGGAACTTCCCTCCCGGAGGGGGAAATCATCGTCGTCATCATCACCAACAACTCTCCCATCTTGGGGAGGGCAATCTCCATCAACATCTTCAACAACACCATCTCATCTCAAACCCTAGTTCATCTCTTGTGTTCAATCTTTGTACCGGAACTATAGATTGGTACTTGTGGGTGACTAGTAGTGTTGATTACATCTTGTAGTTGATTACTATATGGTTTATTTGGTGGAAAATTATATGTTCAGATCCATTATGCTATTTAATACCCCTCTGATCTTGAGCATGATTATCATTTGTGAGTAGTTACTTTTGTTCTTGAGGTCACGGGAGAAATCTTGTTGCAAGTAATCATGTGAACTTGATTTGTGATCGATATTTTGATGATATGTATGTTGTGATTCCCTTAGTGGTGTCATGTGAACGTCGACTACATGACACTTCACCATATTTGGGCCTAAGGGAATGCATTGTGGAGTAGTTATTAGATGATGGGTTGCGAGAGTGACAGAAGTTTAAACCCTAGTTTATGCGCTATTCCGTAAGGGACTGATTCGGATCCAAAAGTTTAATGCTATGGTTAGATTTATTCTTAATACTTTTCTCGTAGTTGCGGATGCTTGCGAGGGGGTTAATCATAAGTAGGAAGTTTGTTCAAGTAAGAACAACACCTAAGCACCGGTCCACCCACATATCAAATTATCAAAGTAGCGAACACAAATCAAACCAACATGATGAAAGTGACTAGATGAAATTCCCGTGTACCCTCAAGAGCGCTTTGCTTATCATAAGAGACCGTTTTGGCCTGTCCTTTGCTTCAAAAGGATTGGGCTACCTTGCTGCACTTTTGTTACCATTACCGTTACTTGCTCGTTACAAATTATCTTGCTACTAAACTACTCGTTACTTATAATTTCAGTGCTTACAGACATTACCTTGCTGAAAATCACTTGTCATTTTCTTCTGCTCCTCGTTGGGTTCGACGCTCTTACTTATCGAAAGGACTACGATTGATCCCCTATACTTGTGGGTCATCGAGGCTCTTTTCTGGTGCCGTTGCCGGGGAGTGAAGCGCTCTTGGTAAGGAAAAATTATTACTACGTACTAAAATTTATTGTCACTTGTTACTATGAAAAACAATCCTTTGAGGGGTTTGTTCGGGGTATCTTCACCTCGACCGGAACCACAATTAGTTACCCCTCAACCTACTGCACTGATGTCTACTACACAACTTGTTCTTGTAGACTCGTGTTGGGCCTCCAAGCGCAGAGTTTTGTAGGACAGTAGCAAATTTCCCTCAAGTGGATGACCTAAGATTTATCAATCCGTGGGAGGTGTAGGATGAAGATGGTCTCTCTCAAACAACCCTGCAACCAAATAATAAAAAGTCTCTTGTGTCCCCAACACACCAAATACAATGGTAATTTGTATAGGTGCACTAGTTCGGCGAAGAGATGGTAATAAAAGGGTAGTAATGATAGTAGATATTGGTTCTTGTAATAGGAACAATAAAAAACAGCAAGGTAGCAATTGATAAAACGGAGCACAAACGGTATTGCAATGCTTGAAAATGAGGCCTAGGGTCCGTACTTTCGCTAGTGCAATCTCTCAACAATGCTAATCTAATTGGATCATATAACCATCCCTCAAAGTGCGATGAAGAATCACTCCAAAGTTCTTATCTAGCGGAGAACATAAGAAGAAATTGTTTGTAGCTATTCTTTCCGATCGATCTATCCAAGAGTTCATACTAAAATAACACCAAGTTATTCTTTCCGATCGATCTATCAAGAGTTCGTACTAAAATAACACCAAGTTATTCTTTCCGATCGATCTATCAAGAGTTCGTACTAAAATAACACCAAAGCAAATTCAAATTCATAATACTCAATCCAACACAAAGAACCTCAAAGAGTGCCCCAAGATTTCTACCGGAGAAACAAAAGACGAGAACGTGCATCAACCCCTATGCATAGATTACCCCAATGTCACCTCGGGAATCCGTGAGTTGAGTGCCAAAACATATCTCAAGTGAATCAATATAATACCCCATTGTCACCACGGGTATTCATATGCAAGACATATATCAAGTGCTCTCAAATCCATAAAAGTATTCAATCCGATAAAAACGAAATCTCAAAGGGAAAACTCAATTCATCACAACAAGATAGAGAGGGGAAAACACCATATGATCCAACTATATTAACAAAGCCCGCGATACATCAAGATCGTGACATCTCAAGAATACGAGAGAGAGAGAGAGAGAGAGAGATTAAACACATAGCTACTAGTACAAACCCTCAGCCCCGAGGGTGGACTACTCCCTCCTCATCATGGTGGCCGCCGGGATGATGAAGATGGCCTCCGGTGATGATCTCCCCCTCCGACAGGGTGCTGGAACGGGGTCTAGATTGGTTTTTCGTGGCTACAGAGGCTTGCGGCGGCGGAACATTCGATCTAGGGTGACCCCTGATGGTTTCTCTATTTATAGGAATTTTTGGCATTGGTTTCACGCTAAGATGGGCCTCGAGGTGAGCACAACCCACCGGGGCACGGGCAAGGGCCCAGGCGCGCCCCGGTGTCTTGTGCCCTACTCCTTCACCTTCTGGTCCTTCCACGAAGCTTCTAGTGCCTCTTTTGTTCCAAAAAAAATCATCAAAAAGTTTCAGCTCATTTGGCGAACTTTCATTTCTGCACAAAAAACAACACCACGGTAGTTCTGCTGAAAACATCGTCAATCCGGGTTAGTTCCATGCAAATCATACCAAAACCATATAAAATTGTTGTAAACATGGCATGAATACTTCATAAATTATAGATACGTTGGAGACGTATCATGCACCTACTGAAAATATTGGTTATGAAATTCCTTCTGGTATGATAGCACAACTGTTAGCTAATCCTTATGCAGGAGATGGAACTGAACATCCTGATATGCACTTGATATATGTGGAAGAAATTTGTGGATTATTTAAGCTTATAGGTTTACCCGGAGATGAAGCTAAGAAGAAGGTTTTCCCTTTATCTTTGAAGGGAAAAGCATTAGCATGGTATAGGCTATGTGATGATATTGGATCTTGGAATTGGAATCGATTGAAATTGGAATTTCACCAAAAAAATTATCCTATGCATCTAGTTCATCGTGATCGGAATTACATATATAATTTTTGGCCTCGTGAAGGAGAAAGTATCGCTCTAGCTTGGGGGAGGCTTAAGTCAATGTTATATTCATGCCCCAATCATGAGCTCTCAAGAGAAATTATTATTCAAAATTTTTATGCTCGGCTTTCTCATGATGATCGATCCATGCTTGATACTTTTTGTACTGGTTCCTTTATGAAGAAGACTATTGACTTCCGGTGGAATCTTTTAGAAAGAATTAAACGCATCTCTGAAGATTGGGAACTCGACGAAGGTAAAGAGTCAGGTATTAAGCTCAAGTATGATTGTGTTAAATCTTTTATGAATACCAATGCTTTTCAAAAGTTTAGCACTAAATATGGACTTGACTCTGAGATAGTAGCCTCCTTTTGTGAATCATTTGCTACTCATGTTGACCTCCCTAAGGAGAAGTGGTTTAAATATCACCCGCCTATCAAAGAAGAAATTAAAGAACCAGTAATACCTAAAGATGAAACTATTATTTACAAAGTTGATCCAGTTGTGCCTACTGCTTATATTGAAAAACCACCTTTCCCTGTTAGGATAAAGGAACATGCTAAAGTCTCAACTGTGGTCAACAAAAATTATATTAGAACTTCCAAACCTGCTGAACAAATCAAAGTAGAACCTAGTGTTGCTATGGTTAAAGATCTCTTGGTTGAAAATATAGATGGGCATGTTATTTACTTGTGTGATGAAGCTGCTAGAATTGCCAAACCCGATGAAAAAGATAAACATAGACCCGTTGTTGGCATGCCTGTTGTCTCAGTTAAAATAGGAGATCACTGTTATCATGGTTTATGCGACATAGATGCTAGCGTGAGTGCCATTCCTTTTACCTTATATCAAGAAATTATGAATTATATAGCACCCGCTGAAATAGAAGACATAGATGTTACTATTAAACTTGCTAATAGGGACACCATCACACCACTTGGGATTGTTAGAGATGTTGAAGTCTTGTGTGGGAAAATAAAATACCCTACTGATTTTCTTGTTCTTGGTTCCCCACAAGATGACTTTTGTCCCATTATCTTTGGTAGACCTTTCTTGAACACCGTTAATGCTAAAAGAGATTGCGAGAAGCAAACTGTCGGTGTTAGTTTTGTTGATGAGTCTCATGAGTTTAATTTTTCCAAGTTCAGTAGAAAACATCATAATAAAGAGTTGTCTAGTAAGGATGAAATAATTAGTCTTGCTTCTATTGCTGTGCCTTCTACCGATCCACTAGAACAGTATTTGCTAGACCATGAAAATGATATGCATCTGCATGAAAGAAATGAAATAGATAAGATTTTTTTTGAACAACGTCCTCTGCTTAAACACAATTTGCCTATTGAAACTCTAGGAGGTCCTCCTCCACCTAAAGGTGATCCTGTGTTTGAATTAAAACAATTGCCAGACACTTTGAAATATGCTTATCTTGATGAGAAAAAGATTTATCCTGTTATTATTAGTGCTAACCTTTCAGAACATGAAGAAGAAAGATTATTGAAGGTTCTGAAGAAGCACCGAGCTGCCATTGGATATACTCTTGATGATTTAAAGGGCATTAGTCCCACTCTCTATCAGCATAAAGTTAATATGGAGCCTGATGCTAAACCCGTTGTTGATCACCAACGACGTTTAAATCCTAAAATGAAAGAAGTGGTAAGAACAGAAATACTGAAGCTTCTGGAAGCAGGTATAATCTATCCCATAACCGATAGTAGATGGGTAAGTCCCGTTCATTGTGTCCCTAAAAAGGGAGGTATTACCGTTGTTCCTAATGATAAGAATGAACTTATTCCACAAAGAATTGTCACTGGCTACAGAATGGTAATTGATTTTAGAAAACTAAATAAAGCTACTAGAAAAGATCATTACCCTCTGCCTTTTATTGATCAAATGTTAGAAAGACTATCAAAGCACACACATTTTTGCTTTCTTGATGGATATTCCGGTTTTTCTCAAATACCTGTCTCGCAAGCTGATCAAGAGAAAACCACCTTTACTTGCCCTTTTGGAACTTATGCTTATAGACGTATGCCTTTTGGTTTATGCAATGCACCTGCTACCTTTCAAAGATGTATGACTGCTATATTCTCTGACTTTTGTGAAAAGATTGTTGAGGTTTTCATAGATGATTTTTTCGTTTACGGAACTTCTTTTGATGATTGCTTGAGCAACCATGATGGAGTTTTGCAGAGATGTGAGCAAACTAATCTCATCTTGAATTGGGAGAAGTGCCACTCTATGGTTAATAAAGGTATTGTCTTGGGACATAAAATTTCTGAACGAGGTATTGAGGTGGATAAAGCTAAAGTTGATGCAATTGAGAAAATGCCATGCCCTAAAGATATCAAAGGTATTCGTAGTTTCCTCGGTCATGCTGGTTTCTATAGGAGGTTTATTAAAGACTTCTCTAAAATTTCTAGGCCTCTTACAAATCTTTTACAAAAGGATGTTCTATTTGGTTTTGATGATGATTGTGTAGAAGCCTTTGAAACACTTCAGAAAGCCTTCATTTCTGCACCTATTGTTCAACCACCTGATTGGAACTTGCTTTTTGAAATTATGTGTGATGCTAGTGATTATGCTGTTGGTGCTGTTCTAGGACAAAGAGTCGATAAGAAATTAAATGTTATTCATTATGCTAGTAAAACTCTGGACAGTGCTCAACAAAATTATGCTACTACTGAAAAGGAATTCTTAGCAGTGGTGTTTGCTTGTGATAAATTTAGATCTTACATTGTTGATTCTAAAGTGACTGTTCACACCGATCATGTTGCTATAAAATATCTTATGGAAAAGAAGGATGCTAAACCTAGACTCATTAGGTGGGTTCTTTTGCTACAAGAATTTGATTTACATATCACTGATAGAAAGGGAGCTGAGAACCCCATGGCTGATAACTTGTCTAGGTTAGAAAATATTCTTGATGACCCACAACCTATTAATGATAGTTTTCCGGATGAACAATTAGCTGCAATAAATGTTCCTCATAATACTCCTTGGTATGCTGACTATGCCAATTATATTGTTGCTAAATATATACCACCTAGCTTCACATACCAACAAAAGAAAAAATTCTTCTATGATTTAAGACATTACTTTTGGGATGACCCACATCTTTATAAAGAAGGAGTAGATGGTATTATTAGACGTTGTGTACCTGAGCATGAACAGGGACAAATCCTACGGAAATGTCACTCCGAAGCTTATGGAGGACATCATGCGGGAGATAGAACTGCTCACAAGGTATTGCAATCTGGTTTTTATTGGCCTACTCTCTTCAAGGATGCCCGTAAGTTTGTTTTATCTTGTGATGAATGTCAAAGAATTGTAATATTGGTAAGCGTCAGGAAATGCCTATGAATTATTCTCTTGCTATTGAACCATTTGATGTTTGGGGATTTGATTACATGGGACCTTTTTCTTCCTCTAATGGGTATACTCATATTTTGGTTGCTGTTGATTATGTTACTAAGTGGGTAGAAGCTATTCTAACTAGTAGTGCTGATCACAACACCTCTATTAAAATGCTTAAGGAAGTCATTTTCCCAAGGTTTGGAGTCCCTAGATATTTAATGACTGATGGTGGTTCACATTTTATTCATGGTGCTTTTCGTAAAATGCTTGCTAAATATGATGTTAACCAAAGAATTGCATCATCTTATCATCCTCAGTCTAGTGGTCAAGTTGAACTTAGCAATAGAGAAATAAAATTAATATTATAAAAAACTGTCAATAGGTCCCGAAAGAATTGGTCTAAGAAGTTAGATGATGCACTTTGGGCTTATAGAACAACTTATAAAAATCCTATGGGTATGTCTCCGTATAAAATGATTTATGGAAAAGCTTGTCATTTGCCTCTTGAGTTAGAACATAAAGCATATTGGGCAATTAAAGAACTCAACTATGATTTCAAACTTGCCGGTGACAAGAGGTTATTTGATATTAGCTCACTAGATGAATGGAGAACCCAAGCTTATGAAATGCCAAGTTATTTAAAGAAAAAATTAAAAGATGGCATGACAAAAGAATCCAAAAGCGTGAGTTCAAAGTTGGAGAATATGTTCTTTTGTACAACTCTCATTTCAGATTCTTTGCAGGAAAACTCCTCTCCAAATGGGAAGGACCTTATGTTATCGAGGAGGTTTATCGATCCGGAGCCATCAAGATAAATAATGCCGAAGGTACTAACCCGAAGGTTGTCAATGGGCAAAGAATAAAACATTATATCTCAGGTACGCCCATTAACGTTGAAAGCAATATTATCCAAACCATGACACCGGAAGAACACATAAAGGAAACCTTCCGGAACACTCCAGAATCGTGAAAAAAAAGGAGGTACATGATACGGTAAGTAAACGGACTCCGAAAAATCCGCAAAAATATTTTCTGTCTGTTTTGGAATATAACAAAAATTAGGAAAATAAGAAACAACCAGGAAGGCACCCCTGGTGGGCACAAGACACCAGCCAGGCGCGCCCAGGTGGGTTGTGCCCACCTCGGGTACCTTTCGGACTCTGTTTTTCTTTCGTTTGCTTGTTTCCCAAGATAAAAAATCTTTATATACCCCCGAACCTATTGACCACCGTGTCGCGGAGAAATCTTCTGTTTTCTTTTCTTGCTGTTTTCGATCAGATCTGTTAAGCCAGGCATCATGTCTTCCCCCTCTTCCAACAATGGAGAAGATGATGCAGGGTTGCTGCAGGAGGAGCTAGAGGGGGAGGGAGTTCAGGAGGTTGCCATGGAGGAAGATGAAGGGAATTCCCTTGGAGTTCACCCTCCGGCTTCCGAGAGAGGCACACTAGCTGGTATCTCTACTCGTCCTAATCCTCATCAAGCCATGAGATCATCAAATAATCAAGAGAGCTCTGAAGTGCAAGAATAACTCCTTCCAAGGAGGCCTTTACACAGGTTACATCATAACAATTTAATTCACAATTATGGGTTCGAAAATACTCCCCGTGTGCACATACCGTCCAATTGGGACATATCTCGTCCAAGAGAAAGTGATGCAGGAACAAGTTCTTGGGGCCGGAGAATAAACATATTATGGCTGAAGTGGAGAAAAACACTGAGTTGCTTCGTAAAGCCCTCCACGAGATTCAAGGCTTCAAGGATGCACTCATGGATATATTGGGAGTTATTTCATCACCACCACCTCCTTCTTCATCAACAAAAGAAAATTGAGTAATCGGGTATGGGCACTCCCCTTGGCTTGTGCCAAGCTTGGGGGAGGTGCCCCGGTATCGGATCACCTCCACTATCTTTTGCCTTTACTTATCTTAGTTCGATCCATAGTTATCTTTTGCTTTAGATGAATAAAAGTTTAGTTCGATCCTTTCTTTTCGAGTGTTTGCTTAGTGATCGATCTTTGTAATCGTGTGTGATATATATAATAAAGTTTAGTTTGAGTTTTGTTTTCTTTACTGTCATGTCCAATAAAAAGAAAAGAAATAAATGAAAAAGATCATATGCTAATCTTATGGTAAGTAATGACATCACATAAGGAAGAGTATAAGTAGAAAATTTTATTGGAGATTGACAAACATAGCATTGGTCAATGATGCAATTCATGAAAGAATTAATAAGGGAAGAGAAGATTCACATGCAAATATACTATCTTGGACATCTTTTGTGATTGTGAGCCCCCATCAAAATATTATATGCCAAAATTGTTGACGTTGGACAAGGAAGACAACATAATGATTCATGTTTGTTCATATTCACATAGAAGTTATATTGTCATAGATCCTTTAACATGTGGTGCTTGTCCCCATCTTTGCTAGCCAAAAATTCTGCACTAAGTAGAGATACAACTTGTGCATCCAAAAACCTTTAAACCCAAATCTTATTTTGAGAGTCCACCATACCTACCTATGGATTGAGTAAGATCCTTCAAGTAAGTTGTCATCGGTGCAAAAAGGCAATAAAAGTTGCTTCTAAAAGTGTTGGATCATTTAGTGTAAGAGAAAATTGAGCGTTGTACGAACTTGTGATGGCAAAGAATAAAAGCGACATACTGCATAATAAAGGTTGCTATCATAAGGGGCAATATAACATGACGTTCTTTTGCATTAAGGGATTGAGCATACAAACAAATAAGCGCATGGCAACCTCTTCTTCCCTCTGCGAAGGGCCTATCTGTTACTTTTATGTATTTACTTTTATGCAAGAGTAAAAGTTCTTCTCTCTATTCCTTTTTATTTTCTCTTTTGGCAAGCATCATGTGGTGAGGAAAGATCTAGGTACATATATCCAGTTGGATATGAGTAGCATGAGTTATTATTGTTGACATCACCCTCGAGGTGAGTATGTTGGGAGGCGAAAGTATAAGCCCCTTTCTTTCTATGTGTCCAGTTGAAACATTTTGCTCATGTGTATGCGGTGAGTGTTAGCAATCATAGAAGATTAAATGATGGTTGAGTATGTGGACTTGCCAAAAAAGGCTCCAATACGTGACCCTTCCTGAAAAGATGATGAATTGTAGTTGCAAAGTTGACTGAGAACAGAGTTTGTTGGTTTTCAATAGAGTTTATGCTTTATACTTCGATGTTGTGATGAATTGTTACTTGTACATGAGAAGTTATATGATAAAAGTTCTATGATAAAGTTTTGTATTAAAGTTTGTTGTTGTTATAATAATATACATGATGCTTCTATGTCCGTATTTTGTTTTTATTGACACCTCTCTCTCTATAAGCATGTGGACATGTTTTTCGATCTCGGTTTTCGCTTGAGGACAAGCGAGGTCTAAGCTTGGGGGAGTTGATACGTCCATTTTGCATCATATTTTCCTACTATTATTTATGATGTTTTTATGCATAATAATGCTTTTTGGAGTAATTCTAATGCCTTTTCTCTCATAATACGCAAGGTTCACACAAAGAGGGAGAATTTCGGCAGCTGGAAATCTGGACCTGAAAAAGCTACGTCAGGTTACCTATTCTGCACAACTCCAAATGACATGAAACTTCACGAGGAATTTTTATGGAATAAATAAGAATTATTGGAGCAAATAACTACCAGAGGGGGCCTACCAGGTGGGCACAACCCACCTGGGCGCGCCCTGGTGGGTTGTGCTCTCCTCGGCCCATCTCCGGTGCCCCTCTTCTGGTATATAAGTCATTTTGACCTAGAAAAAATAAGGAGAGGACTTTCAGGACAAAGCGCCGCCGTCTCGAGGCGGAACTTGGGCAGGAGCACTTTTGCCCTCCGGCGGAGCGATTCCGCCGGGGGAACTTCCCTCCCGGAGGGGGAAATCATCGTCATCATCATCACCAACAACTCTCCCATCTTGGGGAGGGCAATCTCCATCAACATCTTCAACAGCACCATCTCCTCTCAAACCCTAGTTCATCTCTTGTGTTCAATCTTTGTACCGGAACTATAGATTGGTACTTGTGGGTGACTAGTAGTGTTGATTACATCTTGTAGTTGATTACTATATGTTTATTTGGTGGAAGATTATATGTCCAGATCCATTATGCTATTTAATACCCCTCTGATCTTGAGCATGATTATCATTTGTGAGTAGTTACTTTTGTTCTTGAGGTCACGGGAGAAATCTTGTTGCAAGTAATCATGTGAACTTGATTTGTGTTCGATATTTTGATGATATGTATGTTGTGATTCCCTTAGTGGTGTCATGTGAACGTCAACTACATGACACTTCACCATATTTGGGCCTAAGGGAATGCATTGTGGAGTAATTATTAGATGATGGGTTGCGAGAGTGACAGAAGCTTAAACCCTAGTTTATGCGCTATTCCGTAAGGGACTGATTTGGATCCAAAAGTTTAATGCTATGGTTAGATTTATTCTTAATACTTTTCTCGTAGTTGCGGATGCTTGCGAGGGGGTTAATCATAAGTAGGAGGTTTGTTCAAGTAAGAACATCACCTAAGCACCGGTCCACCCACATATCAAATTATCAAAGTAGCGAACACAAATCAAACCAACATGATGAAAGTGACTAGATGAAATTCCCGTGCACCCTCAAGAACGCTTTGCTTATCATATGAGACCGTTTTGGCCTGTCCTTTGCCTCAAAAGGATTGGGATACCTTGCTGCACTTTTGTTACCATTACCGTTACTTTCTCTTTACAAATTAGCTTGCTACCAAACTACTCGTTACTTATAATTTCAGTGCTTGCAGACATTACCTTGCTGAAAACCGCTTGTCATTTCCTTCTGCTCCTCGTTGGGTTCGACACTCTTACTTATCGAAAGGACTACGATTGATCCCCTATACTTGTGGGTCATCAGAGACCTACACGCGCGCTCCTCCTCCTTGCTCACCTCGCCACGCCGCGGGTTGCGGGAATGAGCCTAATACGTCATTAATTAATAATTAATGGACGCGTTAATTACTCAGCTGTTTCCGATTATTTCATGACGCGGCTAGCAAACATGAGTTTAATTCCGAAATTCACTACTGTCAAGGGCTCCAAGTGCCAAGTGTGTGTGCAAGCTAATCAACCTCGCAAGTCCCATAAGACTGCAGAGGCAAGAGACTTGGCGCCACTAGAGCTTATACATTCTGATCTTTGTGAGATGAATGGCGTGTTGACAAAAGGTGGAAAGAAATACTTCATGATGCTGATTGATGACTCCACTAGATATTGTTATGTGTATCTTCTAAAATCAAAAGATGAGGCTTTAAATTTCTTCAAAAACTATAAAGCTGAAGCAGAGAACCAACTTGATCGAAAAATCAAACGGCTTAGGTCTGATCGTGGTGGAGAATATTTTTCCAATGAATTTGGTTTGTTTTGTGCGGAACATGGTATAATCCATGAGAGGACGCCTCCCTACTCACCTCAGTCAAATGGGGTAGCCAAAAGAAAGAACCGAACTCTAACTGATATGGTTAACACCATGTTAGACACATCGGGTCTCTCCAAGGCATGGTGGGGGGAGGCGCTAATGAATGCATGTCATGTCCTAAACCGAGTTCCCACGAAGCATAAGACCATAACTCCTTTTGAGGAATGGGAAAGGAAAAGATTGAAACTCTCTTACCTACGTACTTGGGGTTGTTTGGCGAAAGTCAATATACCAATTCCCAAGAAGCGCAAGCTTGGACCAAAAACCGTGGACTGTGTTCTTCAGGGCTATGCTTTTCATAGCATTGGCTATAGATTTTTTGATAATAAAATCTGAGGTATCCGACATGCAAGTTGGTACGATTATGGAGTCAAATGATGCAACTTTCTTTGAGGACATATTTCCCATGAAGGATATGTCTAGTTCATCAAATCCGGAGATACCTACTCCATCTAGTGAGGAATTCACTGTAATTCTTGAACCCACCATTGCGATGGAACACATTGAGAATCCTGTTGAGTGATACGTCTCCAACGTATCTATAATTTTTTATTGTTCCATGCTATTATATTATCTGTTTTGGATGTTTTATATGCATTAATATGCTATTTTATATTATTTTTGGGACTAACCTATTAACCTAGAGCCCAGTGCCCGTGCCAGTTTCTGTTTTTTCCTTGTATTTTAGCTTCGTGGAAAAGGAATACCAAACGGAGTCCAAACGGAATAAAATCTTTGCGATGATTTTTCTTGGATCAGAAGACACCCAGGAGACTTGGAGATGAAGTCGGAGGAGCCACGAGGCGGCCACAAGGGTGGAGGGCACGCCCAGAGGGGTAGGGTGCGCCCCCTGCCTTGTGGGCCCCCCCGTGACCCTCCTGACCTAATTCTTTCACCTATATATTCACATATGTTCCCAAACCACAAGAAGCATCCACGAAAACACTTTTCAACTGCCGCAACCTTCTGTACCCGTGAGATCCCATCTAGGGACCTTTTTCGGTACCCTGCCGGAGGGGGATTCAATCACGAAGGGCTTCTACATCAACCCTATTACCCTTCCGATGAAGCGTGAGTAGTTTACCTCAGGCCTACGGGTCCATAGCTAGTAGCTAGATGGCTTCTTCTCTCTCTTTGATTCTCAATACCATGTTCTCCTCGATGTTCTTGGAGATCTATTTGATGTAATACTTTTTGCGATGTGTTTGCCGAGATCCGATGAATTGTGGATTTATGATCAAATTATCTATGAATATTATTTGAATCTTCTCTGAATTCTTTTATGCATGATTTGATATCTTTGTAATTCTCTTCGAACTATCGGTTTGGTTTGGCCAACTAGATTGGCTTTTCTTGCAATGGTAGAAGTGCTTAGCTTTGGGTTCAATCTTGCGGTGTCCTTTCCTAGTGACAGTAGGGGCAGCAAGGCATGTATTG
This sequence comes from Thinopyrum elongatum, assembly GCA_011799875.1. Lineage (NCBI taxonomy): Eukaryota > Viridiplantae > Streptophyta > Magnoliopsida > Poales > Poaceae > Thinopyrum > Thinopyrum elongatum. The sequence continues at coordinate 444,405,657 of CM022298.1, read as the reverse complement.
TATTGTTGCCATCGAGGATAAAAAGATGGGGTTTACATCATATTGCTTGAGTTTATTCCTCTACATCATGTCATCTTACTTAATGTGTTACTCTATTCTTCATGAACTTAATACTCTAGATGCAGGCAGGAGTCGGTTGATGTGTGGAGTAATAGTAGTAGATGCAGAATTGTTTCGGTCTACTTGACACAGACATGATACCTATATTGATGATCATTGCCTTAGATATCGTCATAACTTTGTGCTTTTCTATCAATTGCTCGGCAGTACTTTGTTCACCCACCGTATTATTTGCTATCTTGAGAGAAGCCTCTAGTGAAACCTATGGCCCCCGGGTCTATTTTCCATCATATAAGTTTCCGATCTATCATATTAGTTTCCGATCTACTATTTTGCAATCTTTTACTTTCCGATCTATAAACCAAAAATATTTACTTTATCTTTTATTTAGTTTCATCTGTATCTATCAGATCTCACTTTTGCAAGTAACCGTGAAGGGATTGACAACCCCTTTATCACGTTGGGTGCAAGTTGTTTGATTGTTTGTGCAGGTATTCGGTGATTTGTGCGTTGTCTCCTACTGGATTGATACCTTGGTTCTCAAACTAAGGGAAATACTTATCTCTACTTTGCTGCATCACCCTTTCCTCTTCAAGGGAAAAACCAACGCAAGCTCAAGAAGTAGCAGGAAGAATTTCTGGCGCCGTTGCCGGGGAGATCTACGTCAAGTCAAGACATACCAAGTACCCATCATAAACTCTCATCTCTTGCATTACATTATTCGCCATTTGCCTCTCATTTTCCTCTCCCCCACTTCTAAAACGATTTTCGAAAAGATTTGCCTTTTTATTTGCCCTTCTTTTGTTCGACTTTTTCGTTTGCTTTTTGTGTGCTCGTGTGTTGGATTGCTTGCTTTATCACGATGGCTCAAGAGAATACCAAATTGTGTGATTTTTCCAACACTAATAACAATGATTTTATTAGTACTTCGATTGCTCCCGCCACTAGTGCGGAATCTTATGAAATTAATGCCGCTTTGCTGAATCTTGTTATGAAAGATCAATTTTCCGGCCTTCCTAGTGAAGATGCCGCATCCCGTCTAAACAATTTCGTTGATTTGTGTGATATGCAAAAGAAAAAAGATGTGGATAATGATATTGTTAAATTGAAGCTATTTCCGTTCTCACTTCAAGATCGTGCTAAAACTTGGTTTTCATCTTTGCCTAAAAATAGTATTGATTCATGGAATAAGTGTAAAGATGCTTTTATTTACAAGTATTTTCCTCCCGCTAAGATCATCTCCCTTAGGAATGATATTATGAATTTTAAGCAACTTGATCATGAGCATGTTACACAATCTTGGGAGAGAATGAAATTGATGATACGAAATTGCCCTACTCATGATTTGAATTTGTGGATGATTATACAAAAATTTTATGCCGGATTGAATTTTGCTTCTAGAAATCTTTTAGATTCGGCCGCGGGAGGCACTTTTATGGAAATTACTTTAGGAGAAGCTACTAAACTCCTAGATAATATTATGGTTAATTATTCTCAATGGCACACCGAAAGATCTTCCACTAGTAAAAAAATGCATGCAATTGAAGAGATTAATGTTTTGAGTGGAAAGATGGATGAACTTATGAAATTGTTTGCTAGAAAAAGTGCTTCTTTTGATCCTAATGATATGCCTTTGTCTACTTTGATTTAGAATAATAACGAATCTATGGATGTGAATTTTGTTGGTAGGAACAATTTTGGTAATAACGCGTATAGAGGTAATTTTAATCCTAGGCCGTTTCCTAGTAATTCCTCTAATAATTATGGTAATTCCTACAACAATTTTTATGGAAATTATAATAAGATGTCCTCTGATTTTGAGAATAGTGTTAAAGAATTTATGATTTCGCAAAAGAGTTTCATTGCTTTGATTGAAGAAAAATTGCTTAAGATTGATGATTTGGCTAGGAACATGCAAGCATCTTTTTTAGAAAGAAAGCCCTTTTCCATTTTAATTTCTCTTGATGTTGATTCTTTGAAACTTAGATCTATTCCACCCAAGCATGATATTAATGAAACTCTAAAAGCTATGAGAACCTCCGTTGATGAGTGCAAAGAAAGAACCGCTAAGATGCGTGCTAAACGAGATTGGTTTGTAAAAACATGTTCTTCTAGTTTCTGTGAAAATAATGATGAAGATCTTAAAGTGATTGATGTGACTCCTATTGAATCTTTGTTTTCCAATGTAAATCTTGATAAATATGGGACTGGAGATGAGTCAACTTTAGTTAAAAGACGTCCCAATGATTCAGAGTTTTTAGATCTTGATGCAAAAATTGATAAAAGTAGGATTAGAGAGGTCAAAACTTTAAGTGGCAATGAACCCACTCTTTTGGATTTCAAGGAATTTAATTATGATAATTGTTCTTTAATAGATTGTATTTCCTTGTTGCAATCCATGTTGAATTCTCCTCATGCTTATAATCAAAACAAAGCTTTTACTAAACATATCATTGATGCTATGATGCAATCTTTTGAAGAAAAGCTTGAATTGGAAGTTTCTATCCCTAGAAAACTTTATGATGAGTGGGAACCTACTATTAAGATTAAAATTAAAGATTATGAGTGCCATGCTTTGTGTGATTTGGGTGCTAGTGTTTCCATGATTCCAAAAACTTTATGTGATGTGTTGGGTTTCCGTTAATTTGATGATTGTTCTTTAAATTTGCATCTTGCGGATTCCACTATTAAGAAACCTATGGGAAGGATTAATGATGTTCTTATTGTTGCAAATAGGAATTATGTGCCCGTAGATTTCATTATTCTTGATATAGATTGCAATCCTACATGTCCTATTATTCTTGGTACCTTTCCTTAGAATGATTGGTGCAATTATTGATATGAAAGAAGGAAACATTAGATTTCAATTTCCGTTAAGGAAGGGCATGGAACACTTTCCTAGAAAGAAAATTAAATTGCCATATGAATCTATTATGAGAGCTACTTAAGGATTGCATACCAAAGATGACAATACCTAGATCTATTCATGTTTTTATGCCTAGCTAAGGGCGTTAAACAATAGCGCTTGTTGGGAGGCAGCCCAATTTTATTTTTGTTTTTGCTTTTTTGTTCCTGTTTTGCTTTAAATAATTCATCTAGCCTCTGGTTATATGTGGTTTTGTGTTTTAATTAGTGTTTGTGCCAAGTAAAACCTTTGGGATGGCTTACGGTGATAGTTGATTTGATCTTGCTGAAAAACAGAAACTTTTGCGTCCAGTCACAGAATTTTAATAATTCACTGGAGTGTTAAAAAACCCTGAATGTTTTATACAATATTGATATACAAATTTCCTCTGTTTACTAATTTTTCAGAATTTTTGGAGTTACAGAAGTATTAGAACAATTCGGATCTTCGCAGACTGTTCTGTTTTTGATAGATTCTATTTTCTTTGTGTTATTTGCTTATATTGATGAATCTACGGGTAGTATCGGGGGGTATGAACCATGGAAAAGTTGGAGTACAGTAGATATTACACCAATATAAATAAATAATGAGTTCACAACAGTACCAAAAGTGGTGATTTATTTTCTTATACTAACGGAGCTTATGAGATTTTCTGTTGAGTTTTGTGTTGTGAAGTTTTCAAGTTTTGGGTAAGGATTTGATGGACTATGGAATAAGGAGTGGCAAGAGCCTAAGCTTGGGGATGCCCAAGGCACCCAAGGTAATATTCAAGGACAACCAAGAGCCTAAGCTTGGGGATGCCCCGGAAGGTATCCCCTCTTTCGTCTTCGTCTATCGGTAACTTTACTTGAGGCTATATTTTTATTCACCACATGATATGTGTTTTTGCTTGGAGCGTCTTGTATGATTTGAGTCTTTGATTTTTAGTTTGCCACAATCATCCTTGCTGTACACACTTTTTGAGAGGGACACGCATGAATCGTGATTTATTAGAATACTCTATGTGCTTCACTTATATCTTTTGAGCTAGGCAATTTTGCTCTAGTGCTTCACTTATATCTTTTTAGAGCATGGCAGTGGTTTTATTTTATAGAAATTGTTGAACTCTCATGCTTCACTTATATTATTTTGAGAGTCTTTAAACAGCATGGTAATTTGCTTTGGTTATATATTTAGTCCTAATATGATAGGCATCCAAGAGGGATATAATAAAAACTTTCATATAAAGTGCATTGAATACTATGAGAAGTTTGATTCCTTATGATTGTTTTGAGATACAGAGATGGTAATATTAGAGTCATGCTAGTGAGTAATTGTGAATTTGAGAAATACTTGTGTTAAAGTTTGTGATTCCCGTAGCATGCACGTATGGTGAACCGTTATGTGATGAAGTCGGAGCATGATTTATTTATTGATTGTCTTCCTTATGAGTGGCGGTCGGGGACGAGCGTTGGTCTTTTCCTACCAATCTATCCCCTTAGGAGCATGCGTGTAGTACTTTGTTTTGATAACTAATAGATTTTTGCAATAAGTATGTGAGTTCTTTATGACTAATGTTGAGTCCATGGATTATACGCACTCTCACCCTTCCACCATTGCTAGCCTCTCTAGAGCCGCGCAACTTTCGCCGGTACCATATACCTTCCTCAAAATAGCCACCATACCTACCTATTATGGCATTTCCATAGCCATTCCGAGATATATTGCCACGCAACTTTCCACCGCTCCGTTTATTATGACACGCTTCATCATTGTCATATTGCTTTGCATGATCATGTAGTTGACATCGTATTTGTGGCAAAGCCACCGTTCATAATTATTTCATACATGTCACTCTTGATTCATTACACATCCCGGTACACCGCCGGAGGCATTCATATAGAGTCATATTTTGTTCTAAGTATCGAGTTGTAATTTTTGAGTTGTAAGTAAATAAAAGTGTGATGATCTTCATTATTAGAGCATTGTCCCATGTGAGGAAAGGATGATGGAGACTATGATTCCCCCACAAGTCGGGATGAGACTCCAGACGAAAAAAAAGAGGCCAAAAAATGAGAAGGCCCAAATAAAAAAAATGAGAGAAAAGAGAGAAGGGACAATGTTACTATCCTTTTACCACACTTGTGCTTCAAAGTAGCACCATGATCTTCATGATAGAGAGTCTCGTATGTTGTCACTTTCATATATTAGTGGGAATTTTTCATTATAGAACTTGGCTTGTATATTCCAATGATGGTCTTCCTCAACTTGCCCTAGGTCTTCGTGAGCAAGCGAGTTGGATGCACACCAACTTAGTTTTCTTTTGAGCTTTCATAAAATTATAGCTCTAGTGCATCCGTTGCATGGCAATCCCTACTCACTCACATTGATATCTATTGATGGGCATCTCCATAGCCCATTGATACGCCTAGTTGATGTGAGACTATCTCCTTCTTTTTGTCTTCTCCACAACCACCATATTCTATTCCACCTATAGTGCTATGTCCATGGCTCATGCTCATGTATTGCGTGAAAGTTGAAAAAGTTTGAGAACATCAAAAGTATGAAACAATTGCTTGGCTTGTCATCGGGGTTGTGCATGATTTGAATATTTTGTGTGATGAAGATGGAGCATAGCCAGACTATATGATTTTGTAGGGATAAGCTTTCTTTGGCCATGTTATTTTGAGAAGACATAATTGCCTTGTTAGTATGCTTGAAGTATTATTGTTTTTATGTCAATATTAAACTTTTGTTTTGAATCTTATGGATCTGAACATTCATGCCACAATAAAGAAAATTACATGGATAAGTATGTTAGGTAGCATTCCACATCAAAAATTCTGTTTTTATCATTCACCTACTCGAGGACGAGCAGGAATTAAGCTTGGAGATGCTTGATACGTCTCCAATGTATCTATAATTTTTTATTGCTCCATGCTATTATATTATATGTTTTGGATGTTTTATATGCATTAATATGCTATTTTATATTATTTTTGGGACTAACCTATTAACCTAGAGCCCAGTGCCAGTTTCTGTTTTTTCCTTGTTTTTTAACTTCGTGGAAAAGGAATACCAAACGGAGTCCAAACGGAATAAAATCTTCGCGATGATTTTTCTTGGATCAGAAGACACCCAAGAGACTTGGAGATGAAGTTAGAGGAGCCACGAGGCGGCCACAAGGGTGGAGGGCACGCCCAGGGGGGTAGGGCGCGCCCCCTGCCTTGTGGGCCGCCCGTGACCGTCCTGATCTAATTCTTTCGCCTATATATTCACATATGTTCCCAAACCACAAGAAGCATCCACGAAAACACTTTTCCTCCGCCGCAACCTTCTGTACCCGTGAGATCCCATCTAGGGACCTTTTCCGGCACCCTGCCGGAGGGGGATTCGATCACGGAGGGCTTCTACATCAACCCTATTACCCTTCCGATGAAGCATGAGTAGTTTACCTCAGGCCTACGGGTCCATAGCTAGTAGCTAGATGGCTTCTTCTCTCTCTTTGATTCTCAGTACCATGTTGTCCTCGATGTTCTTGGAGATCTATTCGATGTAATACTTTTTGCGGTGTGTTTGCCGAGATCCGATGAATTGTGGATTTATGATCAGATTATGTATGAATATTATTTGAATCTTCTCTGAATTCTTTTATGCATGATTTGATATCTTTGTAATTCTCTTCGAACTATCGGTTTGGTTTGGCCAACTAGATTGGTTTTTCTTGCAATGGTAGAAGTGCTTAGCTTTGGGTTCAATCTTGCAGTGTCCTTTCCCAGTGACAGTAGGGGCAGCAAGGCACGTATTGTATTGTTGCCATCGAGGATAAAAAGATGGGGTTTACATCATATTGCTTGAGTTTATTCCTCTACATCATATCATCTTACTTAATGCGTTACTCTGTTCTTCATGAACTTAATACTCTAGATGCAGGCAGGAGCCGGTCGATGTGTGGAGTAATAGTAGTAGTTGCAGAATCGTTTCGGTCTACTTGACACGGACGTGATGCCTATATTCATGATCATTGCCTTAGATATCGTCATAACTTTGCGCTTTTCTATCAATTGCTCGGCAGTAATTTGTTCACCCACCGTATTATTTGCTATCTTGAGAGAAGCCTCTAGTGAAACCTATGGCCCCCGGGTCTATTTTCCATCATATAAGATTCCGATCTACTATTTTGCAATCTTTTACTTTCCGATCTATAAACCAAAAATACCAAAAATATTTACTTTATCTTTTATTTAGTTTCATCTATATCTATCAGATCTCACTTTTGCAAGTAACCGTGAAGGGATTGACAACCCCTTTATCGCCTTGGGTGCAAGTTGTTTGATTGTTTGTGCAGGTATTCGGTGATTTGTGCGTTGTCACCTACTGGATTGATACCTTGGTTCTCAAACTGAGGGAAATACTTATCTCTACTTTGCTGCATCACCCTTTCCTCTTCAAGGGAAAAACCAACGCAAGCTCAAGAAGTAGCATTAAGGATGACAATGAAACTCCTGTAAGGAGTAAGAGACGGAGGACCGCAAAATCCTTTGGTGATGATTTCATTGTGTACCTCGTGGATGACACACCCAGGACTATTTCAGAAGCCTATGCATCTTCTGATGCTGACTACTAGAAGGAAGCTGTCCACAGCGAGATGGATTCCATCTTAGCTAACAGGACCTGGGAAATCACTGATCGTCCTTATGGGTGCAAACCTGTAAGATGTAAGTGGGTGTTCAAGAAAAAGCTTAGACCTAATGTTACGATTGAAAATTACAAGGCACGGCTTGTGGCCAAGGGTTAGACCCAGAAAAAAGGTGAAGATTACTTTGATACTTACTCACCTGTGGCTAGACTGACCACTATTCGGGTGCTACTATCACTGGCTGCCTCACACGGTATTCTCGTTCATCAAATGGACGTTAAGACGGCTTTCCTCAATGGAGAGTTGAAGGAGGAAATCTACATGGATCAGCCAGATGGTTTTGTAGTACCTGGTCAGGAAGGAAAGGTGTGCAAGTTATTAAAGTCTTTATATGGCCTTAAACAAGCTCCTAAGGAGTGGCATGAGAAGTTCGAAAGAACATTAACTGCTGCCGGCTTTGTAGTAAATGATGGTGACAAGTGTGTGTACTATCGCCATGGTGGGGGCGAAGGAGTTATTCTTTGTCTGTATGTCGATGACATACTAATCTTTGGAACCAAACTTGATCTAATCAAGGAGGTTAAGGATTTCTTATCTCACTGTTTTGAGATGAAGGATCTAGGAGTAGCTGATGTTATCTTAAACATCAAGCTGTTGAGAGATGAGAATGGTGGGATTACACTGCTTCAGTCTCACTATGTGGAAAAGGTCTTTAGTCATTTTGGGTATAGCGACTGCCAGCCTTCTCCAACTCCATATGATGCTAGTGTGTTGCTTCGAAAGAATTGATGGATTGCTAGAGATCAACTGAGGTATTCTCAGATTATTGGCTCGCTTATGTATTCGGTGAGTGCCACGAGGCCTGACATCTCTTTTGCTGTGAGCAAACTGAATCAGTTTGTGTCAAAATCGGGAGATGATCATTGGCATGCGCTTGAGAGAGTTATGTGTTATTTGAAAGGCACTGCGAGCTATGTGATTCACTACACCGGGTATCCGAGGGTACTGGAGGGTTATAGTGACTCAAACTGGATATCTCATGCTGATGAGATTAAGGCCACAAGTGGTTATGTTTTTACACTTGGTGGTGGTGTTGTTTCCTGGAAGTCCTGCAAGCAGACCATCTTAACGAGGTCAACTATGGAAGCAGAACTCACAGCATTAGACACTACCACTGTTGAAGCAGAGTGGCTTCGTGAGCTCTTGATGGACTTACCTACGGTTGAAAAACCAATAACCCCTATCCTGATGAACTGTGATAATCAAACTGTGATCGTCAAGATAAACAGTTCTAAGGATAATATGAAGTCCTCAAGGCATGTGAAGAGGAGACTAAAATCTGTCAGAAAATTGAGGAACTCCGGAGTTATTATGTTGGATTATATCCAAACGTCGAAAAACTTGGCAGATCCCTTCACAAAGGGTCTATCACGTAATGTGATAGATAATGCATCGATGGAGATGGGTTTGAGACCCACCGCATGAGTTGTCCATAGTGGTAACCCACTCTATGTGATCGGAGATCCCGTGAAGTAGAAGTGGGAGACAAGCTGTTGGTCAGCTGAGAGGAGAGTATCCCTATTTTAATCATCCCACTCCGCGAAGATGCAATACTCTCCTGATCTGCATGGCAGGTTGATAGTTATCTTAATGTGTTCCAAGTGGCTTATTTGAGTAAGCAGAGATGTTGTCCTGCAGAGCATCTCCTGAGGAACACACCTATATGAATTTGACTGTTAACGTCGTAGTCTGTGAGAATTGGGTGTTCTCTAATAAATTAATGAAAGACCCTGGAGTATGACGTATACGCTCCACCCACGGGGAAGCCTTGCGGCAGCCCAGTATCGGTCAAGAATTTGTGTGAAACTAGTCTCGTAGAAAACTTGTAGTTCAAGGCATAGTCCACTATTCAAGTTGTCATCTAGTCTAGCATAAACCTCTAAGTGGAAGTTCAACTTTACAGTCTCCACTAAGCACCGATATATAAACAATGATTAGGAAAAATGATGAGATGTGCCAATGAGACTTTGTGGGGGATTGTTGGAATTTGCTAGTGGGCCTTTGGCCCAGAGCCCAATTAAAATTATGAAATTCTCTTGGCCCATTCATGCACACATGTGAGTGGTGTGAGTGGGACTAAAGTTTAGTCCCACCCCGGAAGTTGAGTGAGACTTGCACCTCTTTATAAGGTGAGCTCTTCTACCACTTGTATGAGCATGAGAAGAGGAGACCTACACACGCGCTCCTCCTCCTCGCTCGCCTCGCCATGCCATGCCTCGTCACGACGCGCCGCGGGTTGCAGGAATGAGCCGAGCTGAGGACAGAGCTATGCAGGTTTAAACTGGCCGAATCGGACACTTTGCACACATGGCAGTTTTTAGTCAATGATTAGTTGAAAAGTGGTAGTTTTTGGTAAAAAATTGTAAAATGGTAGTTTGTAGGCAAGTTTGGACGAAATGTGGTAGTTTTTTGTTAAATACTCTATTTTTGGAGACAAGGTCTAACACATTATTTGAATATGTTATTGTGCACTCACTAGAATTATTTCAGCAAGACGTGTGTTGTATTGAGCCTCTCGAACGGTTTAAAATATTATTAGGTTGGGAAGGCCAAAAGCCTGTCCAGGAGATGGAGCAAAATATATATTCCACCAAATGTAAAGATGGGTCTATATACTCTAACACCCTCAGAAATTCACAGGGGCACGCACCTGCCCAGCAGCGCCAGCCGCCTGATCGCTTCGCGATTCGCAAAGTCATTGGATCCCGCATGAGGCACAAGAAGTTTTAAGGTTTAGTTCTTGAAGCTTACGTTTTTGTCGATCGCAGGTTCTGAAACTTACAATTTTGCCAGTCACTCGTACTAAGTTTTAGAAGTTGAAACATTTTTGTTCGTCGCAGGATCTGAAACTCACGATTTTGTTTGTCATCCGTATCAAGTTTTAGAAGTCAAAACTTAATGAATTTTTTTTAAACTCATCAAAACATATTCAAAATGGATCACATTTCAAAGCCCTCATCACCAGAAACGTGAATATGCAAATGAAATTTAATTTGGACTTTTGGCTCCAAACATATGAATGATTTTAACAACCGAAAGCCAAAAGAAAAAGGGGGCTGCGTGGCCCCGCACCTGCGTGCTACAAATCCTCTCTACATCCTCCGCAATCGTAGCAGTAGCTTCATAAACAATATGGTCATCATAGATGATCATACCAAAGAGGAACCAAAAGTAGAAACCAACAAGATTACACGCCCACGCGGTCGTAGCAGGAGCATCGTGGATGATGTTGCATCACATGCGCCTTGACTACATAGGAAGCCGATGAGGTGCCGAGGCGAGGTGATACTCTTCGCGTTGATATTAAGGTAGCTGAAAACGTAGGAAGCTGGAGCCATGTGAGGGAACACCATGGTTGATGTTCAAGGCCGGAGCAGCCGGTACTGAGGTTCGCATGTGTAGCCGTGGGCGCAAGGAAGTTACATGGATTCAGGGACACAAAGATGCGCTAAGAAGAATACGATGACGTGACCGAGACAGTCGTTGAGAGGGTGTTAATTGTAACACCCCTGTGTAATAGCCACTGTGATTATCTGCTAATAATGCCAAGTCATCTCATTTGCAGTGCCTAGTCATAGTGGTTAATCTAAACAATTCAAAAACTTCTCTGAAAATCAACTTAAATTCAAAAGTGCAAAATAAATTTGCTCAAACCCTACTGGAAAAATGTTCACTAAATAACAAATAATCCAGAAGCACTTATAAAAATATAAACAATGATACTTGGATTATTTAAATGACTCAAACCACATGAGACAGCACCAAAACAACACTATTTAAATCATTTATAATTAAATCAAATTCAAATAAATTTCTACTTTGCCCAAACCAATTTTTGGTGGAAGGTAATATTGCATTGTAATATATGGGCCAAGTTTCATATTTTACAAAAGTGCATAAGTGGCCTAATAATTACAAAGCAGAAAAGAAATAAAGAAGAAAAGAAAACAGAAAAAGGAAAATTGGAAAAGGCCCTAGTGCTTACTGTGCACTTAGGCCTCCTCGCGCCGCTGTCGCGCCCGCGCGCTGACACGCCGCCGTTCGTCGCCGTGTCGACGATCCAGCAGTTCCCCGTCGACTACAAGTGCTACCCCGAGGCCTCCCGCAACCCTAACCCCCGCAGATCCCTCTCCCTCGCTCTCCTTCCTCTTCCCACACGGACGCCCGAAGTCGCCGCCATGACCGAGCTCGATGCCGACGCTATCATCGTCGTCACCGGCTGAGACCGAGCTCAAACGCTCCGCCGGCCTCTTCTCCTTCTTCTTCAACCACCGGAACGAGCTCTGCGCCACTACAATGCGGGGATCGCGCCCCTCTTCGTCCTCGATCGCCGGCGCATCTCTGGCGAATGTCGCCGTTCTGCAGCTCCTAAACCACCGCCGGGCCTACGTGTGCCCTCACGGTGAGCTCGCGCCTCCTTCCCCTCATTATTCCGCGCAGATCCGTGTCCATAGCCACCCCGCCGTCGTTGCCATAGCTCGGCTTCGCCGCGGTGCTCATCGTCGTCGCTCCCGATGTTGTCGTGCTCAACTGAGCTCGCCGTCATACTCCACGCGTCTCTAGGACCCTGTAGAGCCACTCCGCTGAGCATTTCGTGCACCGTTGTGCCACTTCCGATCGTGGCCGAACTCTGGTGCCCGCTTCGCCGCTCACCGCCGTCGACCTAGCTCGTCTCCGGTCGAACCGCTAGTACCACACAACGCGCGCGAGCTCTGGCTTTCGAACACGAGTAGCCGCGCCCCGTTTGTCTCACCTCTGTTCTGGCATTTCTGCAGCCCAGTCCACATATACAGCCCCCTTTGAAAATGTTGCATATGTAGTGTAGATCCTTGCTTGCTGAGTACTTCGGATGAGTACTCATGTTTGCTTTATTTTCTTTTTCTCCCCATATCCAATTGACGTCGCCAGATGACGGAGCCCCTGAGATAGCTGCCCCAGTCGACGACTACGGCTACTACTACTACTACCCTCCCGGCGAGTACTACTACGAGGAGTCGACAGACGACCAGGAGTAGGATTCGGAGGGTCCTAGGCAGGAGGCCTACGCCTTTCGATCGTAGAGTTTTATTTTGCCCCGCCTTCATAAAGGCTTATCTCTATTTCTGTAATATATCTGTACCCAGATATCTGATGCTTCTGCTGACACTTGTATGCCATCGAGCTATGTATTCGATCCCTCGAGGCCCTGGCTTGTAATATAAAGCTTGTATGACTTTATTTATGTTTTAGAGTTGTGTTGTGATATCTTCAAGTGAGTCCTTAGGCTTGATCATGTGCATTTGCGTGTATGATTAGTGCTTGATTAAGCCGGGGTCGTCACAGGTTGGTATCAGAGCCGACTGCCTGTAGGAATCCCCCTTTCCAACTCCTTGGTCGAAGTTGAGTCTAGTGGTCCAAAGCTATTTTACTAACTTGGTTGTGTGGCTTACGGGCCCACGTCGCCAACTGGGTGGTATTAGGATCTTTTACTCCTCAATCTTTACTCTGGGACTCTGATCTCTCATCTATTCGGGTTTAATAAATTTACTAACACCGACACTTAGGATCTCGTAAATTCCGTCCACCCGAAGAGCTAGATTTCTGAGCGATTTCCCTATCATTGATCTGATTAGTCTGATAATCATTTTCCTTTTCATTGTTTTGTTTAACCTTTCCTTTCGAGATATGTTATATTTCTCATAGTCATATGACAACTCTGAACTTCCTCTGTTTCAGATGGATCACCTGTTTCCACCGCGCCCTACGACCCAGCTTGTGCTTCGCACTTGGCTTGTGATGCCCTTGGGTTTCCAACTGTTCTGATCGCTCTCTTGACCAGACTGGGTTACCGCTGGTACCCTGAGTACATGGTCTACGATGTTTACCGTGATTTCAACCAGGAGCAGTACTATGCTGATATTCGCATCTATGATCATCAGGATGACTCAGACACCGAGCTGTACCTTTTCCACGGTATCGGCGTGACAATTGAGATGGCAGTCCATGATGCCGCCTACTCTACTGTCGCACGTCTCCGAGGAGAGCACAGCGCTAGCTTGGATGACTCTGAGTTCCGATACATTCCGTATGCCCCTGCTGGAGATGCTACTGGATACTACACGGCTACCTATGCCCCGTACGAGCCTTGTCGCTACGATCCGTGAGTTCTGATTCAGTGTACTCAGGCTCTGGATCGCACTGTTCGGGCTCTGGCCGTCGAGTTGTTTGCCACTCGAGTACGACTCTACGAGGCTATGACATAGTTGCTACCAGCTGTTCGTGCAGGGATACATCCGGAGCATATCCTTTACCCGCGCAAGACCGAGATGCCACCAGGGATCGATTGGCCTGCTGTGGGAGGTCACACACCTCCACGTGGACCTCTTCTTTCAGCTCGAGACCGGGTTCTGCATCAGAGTGCACATGGAGCGCAGGATCCTTCTGCGACGAATGTTCGTCGTCCGCACTTGCAGCTACCCCGTTTCAGTGGTTTTCTCCGACGTTGATGTAGCCTTTGCTATGTCTCGTTGTGTACTTCCTTACCGCGTGCCTGCGTGCCGCCTAGTATGTCTAGCTTTTGAATTTGCGCCGTTGTGCTGCCCTTTTGTAACTGACTCTGTATGGATCTGTATGACTTAATGACTGCTATTAAGCATCTGTTGTACTACTTAAATTCCATCGCGTTACATCATGCATGTTGCTAAACACCCGCAATGGCTTCTGCTAAACTACCCCCTGTTGAATTTAGCAGGATGGTAGATAACAATCCACCACCGCCGCCACCGCCTGATTATATGGCTGCGATGATGCAACAGTTTGAATTGAACCGTCAGTTCATGCAAGGGGTGATCGATCAGTTCCCCCAACCCAATGCCAACCATCAGCCACCTTCAATTACACTGCCAGAGTTCGTGCGCCTCAACCCATCAATATTCCGCAACACTGTTAATCCGCTGGATGCTGATGATTGGCTGCGTGACATCTTCTATGAGATGGAGTCAGCTGATGTTCTCCCTGCCAGCTATGTCACCTTTGCGACATACTTCCTGAAGGGTCCCGCAGTGCAATGGTGGGCCACTCACCGACAGACCCTACCTCCTGGAACTGTTGTCATATGGGAGGAATTCAAGATTGCTTTTCGTGCCCGCTATATTCCTCAAGCTGTTATAGCTCGGAAGAAGGCCGAGTTCCGCAGCCTCGTTCAGGGCAACAAGACCATGGAAGTCTATCAGCGAGAGTTCCTTGACTTGTCTCGCTACACTGAAGAAGACATCCCCACCGATGCTCGTAGGCAGGAGAAGTTTCGTGAAAGGCTACACCATGACATTAAGCTAGCCCTGCTCATACAAGACTTTCCTGATTTCGCCACCTTGGTGAACAAGGCTATTATGGTCGAGACAGGTCTGAAGAAGCACAAGGATGCGCTCAAGCATACCCGTGAAGCGGGCTCGTCTTCGAGCTCGTCTTTGCAGAAGCGCCGTATTTGGATTCCCAACAGCATGTTCCCTTCAGCGGCACCTGTACCAAGACCGCACTATGCTGCACCTCGTCTACCTCCTCCACCGCCGAGGCAGCCTCTTCAAGTTACCCCACCCCGAGCTCCTGCTCCCAACCCCAGTGATGGGCTATGCTTCAAATGTGGCCATCCAGGTCATCGTGCCAAGGAATGCACCCAGAAGCAGAATCAACTGGCTCTGCCTTCCAATGCCCGTGGCAACAATCAGCCCCGCAACAACAATGCCAGGCCTTACGATCATGGTCAAGCTTTTCATGTCGACGTGGCTCAAGCTCGGGAACAACCAAAAATTGTGACGGGTACTTTCCTTGTTAACTCAGTAGCAGCTTCTGTTTTATTTGATCCAGAAGCATCGCATTCGTTTATGTCAGAAAAATTTGCATACGCCCACGACGTTAAATGTGAGCCTTTGAACACTCTAGTAGTGGTACACACCCCAACTGGCCAGTGTCGAACCACCTTATTCAGCCCCGATGTCGCAGTTGATATTGAAGGAATGGGGTTCCGAGCATTTCCCATAATCCTGAACTCTTCTGACATAGACCTTATATTGGGTATGGACTCTGCCAAAATTTATCCATACCTATCACCTTTTCCATGTGCCGCAACTTTGTCGTTGCTTCAAGGGATTTCCACACCGCGTAGTGGATCACGAGATACTCGAGTTGCAAGATGATCTTTCTTATAAGGAGCATCCCATCCGCATTCTCGATGAAGCTGAATGTCGAACTCGTCAAAAGACGATCAAGTTCCTGAAAGTACAGTGGTCGAATCACACTGAAGATGAAGCCACTTGGGAACGCGAGAATCATCTTCGGGAAGGATATCCCGACCTATTTCCTTCTACCTCCTAAATTCTCGGGACAAGAATTTCTTTTAGAGGAGGAGAATTTGTAACACCCCTGTGTAATAGCCACTGTGATTATCTGCTAATAATGCCAAGTCATCTCATTTGCAGTGCCTAGTCATAGTGGTTAATCTAAACAATTCAAAATCTTCTCTGAAAATCAACTTAAATTCAAAAGTGCAAAATAAATTTGCTCAAACCCTACTGGAAAAATGTTCACTAAATAACAAATAATCCAGAAGCACTTATAAAAATATAAACAATGATACTTGGATTATTTAAATGACTCAAACCACATGAGACAGCACCAAAACAGCACTATTTAAATCATTTATAATTAAATCAAATTCAAATAAATTTCTACTTTGCCCAAACCAATTTTTGGTGGAAGGTAATATTGCATTGTAATATATGGGCCAAGTTTCATATTTTACAAAAGTGCATAAGTGGCCTAATAATTACAAAGCAGAAAAGAAATAAAGAAGAAAAGAAAACAGAAAAAGGAAAATTGGAAAAGGCCCTAGTGCTTACTGTGCACTTAGGCCTTCTGCTACAGGATGTGGCCCAGCCCAGCAGCGCCAGCCCACCGCGGTCATCTCCCTCCTCGCGCCGCTGTCGCGCCCGCGCGCTGACACGCCGCCGTTCGTCGCCGTGTCGACAATCCAGCAGTTCCCCGTCGACTACAAGTGCTACCCCGAGGCCTCCCGCAACCCTAACCCCCGCAGATCCCTCTCCCTCGCTCTCCTTCCTCTTCCCACACAGACGCCCGAAGTCGCCGCCATGGCCGAGCTCGATGCCGACGCTATCGTCGTCGTCACCGCCTGAGACCGAGCTCAAACGCTCCGCCGGCCTCTTCTCCTTCTTCTTCAACCACCGGACCGAGCTCTGCGCCACTACAATGCGGGGATTGCGCCCCTCTTCGTCCTCGGTCGCTGGCGCATCTCTGGCGAATGTCGCCGTTCTGCAGCTCCTAAACCACCGCCGGGCCTACGTGTGCCCTCACGGTGAGCTCGCGCCTCCTTCCCCTCATTATTCCGTGCAGATCCGTGTCCGTAGCCACCCCGCCGTCGTTGCCGTAGCTCGGCTTCGCCGCGGTGCTCATCGTCGTCGCTCCCGACGTTGTCGTGCTCAACTGAGCTCACCGTCATACTCCACGCGTCTCTAGGACCCTGTAGAGCCACTCCGCTGAGCTTTTCGTGCACCGTTGTGCCACTTCCGATCGTGGCCGAACTCTGGTGCCCGCTTCGCCGCTCACCGCCGTCGACCTAGCTCGTCTCCGGTCGAACCGCTAGTACCACACAACGCGCGCGAGCTCTGGCTTTCGAACGCGAGTAGCCGCGCCCCGTTTGGCTCACCACAGCCAAATCCCTACCTACTCCGGCGAGAAACCGGTGCTAGAACGGTCGCCGGAGCAACTCCGGCGACGCTGCCGACGTGGCGCAGGTGGGTCCCACCCTTGAGCCACTAACCGTGGGCCCTGGGGGCCCCAGTTGACTGGTTGACCCAGTCAACTGTGCTGACTGGGCAGCCCAATCACTGACATACGGGCCCCACCGTATAGTTAAATTAATTAAAACATTTTTATAAATAAAAGTTAATTAGTTAGACTAATGACTCACTGACATATGGGGCCCACCCCCCCTAATTAACCCTGTTAGTTAGATTAACTCATTGTTAGTCTAACAGAGACTGACATGTGGGTCCCACTGGACCCACATGTCAGGTTTGACCCTGGTCAGCGAGACTGTTGACTGCTGACGTCATCACCTAGTCATGCTAACGTCATAAATCATTTCTGTTAATAAAAATAATTCCAAAAAATCATTTAAACTTTGAAAATTAATAACTTTTAAACCGTAGCTCGGATCGAAAAACTTAAAACATGAAACTTGCTCAGAATGACGAGACGAATCTGATCGTGTCGTCTGTTTCCATGACAGAACCCCCTACATAGGTAAAACCGCAACTTCAAGGCCGTATCTGGTAGAGGAATAGTGCATAATCACCGGTAAATAAATCCCACCTTAATCCTATAATAACTAAAATGACTTAGACATACTTCAGGCAACCCTGCACTGCATCCTAGTCATGACATGTTCTGTGTTGCATCGTTAGCTGTGTATTTATATGTTTCTTCCCCCTCTTCTCTCTCGGTAGACCCCGACGTCGACGTAGCTCCCGAGGCCGACGCTGATCAGGAGCCCGACGACGCAGTTGACGACCTTGCCCTTGCCGTCGAGCAGGCAGGCAAGCACCCCCTTTTGAGCATTCCAATATCGACCATTCTCTTCTCTCTTATGCTTGCATTAGAATCTGCTGCTATTACTGTATCCTATATCTGCTGCATAGCCTGTTTACTTGTAACCTGCTGTTGATACTTACCTGTTATCCTAAACTGCTTAGAATAGGTTGGCTAGAGACCATCAGAGACCCCACTTATCCCGACTGCCCCGCTGGATGAGCAGAAGACCCGTGCAACGGGATTGAAGACCAGGCCCCGACACCGCACGTCACTTCCCCCTTAGTTGCCGACACTACTGGGTTACTATCGAGTGCCGAGGGTGATACGTCATCAACACTTCTGATGATAACCTTGTAGGTTAGTTAATCGCTCGTGGTAAGCGAGGGTGATTCCTCCTACACCACCCCCGATAACGACACCGTCGCGCAACTCCTCAAGAGTGGATCTCGAGGGTGATTCCTCCTCCGTTCACCTTGACGGTAACATCAGAGGGAATTCCATCGAGGGTGATTCCTCAGGGTTCCCCTTGGTGTTAGACACACGGTTACCTTGTTATTATGACTGAACACTGAACCATGATACTAAAGACGGGTCGGCCCTGAGGGGTACCCGCGCGAGCTTAATTGCGAGAGATGTGGACTCGGGTGGACCTGAAGGGTGCCCGAGAGTTGAACACGAGGCATGACCGGGCATTCTTAGCCCTTGCCGCAAGTCCTCGAGACGGGGCGACGGGGTCACATCTTTCGTGAGTCTCTGCTCGTTACCGTGCTCCTAATCCACTAACGGTTTGGATATTTGATCCGAGGGGCCTCTGGACTGATAGCACTAACCATCACGTGGGCATAGTATCGGCGTTCTGCGTCGTATACATCAGCCGAAGCTTAATAGACGTCAGCGTGGAGCGGCGCGCGCTGGATTGGACTGGAACGCAACCGTGCTTGTATAAGGGGTTGCTAGGTCTGTTTTCGGCCGCCCACGCAACATGCAGGAGATCCCGGGGCGATGGCCCAAGACCCCTGGGGCATAGGTTTAGTCCGGCGTGCTGACCTCTCTGTTAAGCCTAGGTCGGGTTGCGGTGTGTTGCTTAGCCGAGGCCGGGCATGACCCAGTAAAGTGTGTCCGGCCGGAGTTAAGCGAGCGTGGTGGGTAAGTTGGTGCACCCCTGCAGGGAAGAAAATATCTATCGATAGCTGTCCTACGGTAACGGACACTCGGAGTTGTATCCCGATCGGTACAACTAGAACTTGATATGATACTGGATAGTATGGCTCTGGGATTGCTTTCTCACAGGGAGTCGAGGAAGAATCTCTGGGCGAGGTTGATGACATTACTACTACTTTACATTATGTTAATCTGCTCTCATCTAATGCTGCAAGACCGATGAAGATGCTGAAGATGCTAGTCTTCGATAGGACTAGGTTTCCCCCTCTATTCTGGCATTTCTGCAGCCCAGTCCACATATACAGCCCCCTTTGAAAATGTTGCATATGTAGTGTAGATCCTTGCTTGCTGAGTACTTCGGATGAGTACTCACGTTTGCTTTATTTTCTTTTTCTCCCCATATCCAATTGACGTCGCCAGATGACGGAGCCCCTGAGATAGCTGCCCCAGTCGACGACTACGGCTACTACTACTACCCTCCTGGCGAGTACTACTACGAGGAGCCGACAGACGACCAGGAGTAGGATTCGGAGGGTCCTAGGCAGGAGGCCTACGCCTTTCGATCGTAGAGTTTTATTTTGCCCCGCCTTCATAAAGGCTTATCTCTATTTCTGTAATATATCTGTACCCAGATATCTGATGCTTCCGCTGACACTTGTATGCCATCAAGCTATGTATTCGAGCCCTCGAGGCCCTGGCTTGTAATATAAAGCTTTTATGACTTTATTTATGTTTTAGAGTTGTGTTGTGATATCTTCAAGTGAGTCCTTAGGCTTGATCGTGTGCACTTGCGTGTATGATTAGTGCACGATTAAGCCGGGATCATCACATTAATGTCAAAGACAATGCTATCAAAGGCCTGGTATATGAGGTGCTGCATGAGCTTGCCAGGCCCGAGGACATGTCAAAGACAAAGGTACACGTTGGTGTTGCCAGTATCAGGTGTACGTACATGAACAACATCATGAGCGTCACCATGTTAGAGGGACTAGCAAAGGAGGCATCTACGGAAATTGTGGTTCAAAATGACGTGGGTTTAGAAAGTGCAATGTAGCCCACGGTTGTAAGAGTGGACGAAGTAGTTGGGGGAAGAGACGGTGATGCCACGACGAGCTTGAGCTATATGAAGGCAAAGAAGTTGTCAATGGCAAAACCAACAGTAGCTTGGAGGGGCCATATTGATTGCATGTAGATGCGCGAGAATGAAGCTCGAAATAGGCGAGGGGGAGCCCGACGACATGAAAAATACCATGCGCAGAAGGTGACACAACAGGTGCCAAGGTAGACACGCTGGTGTGCAGGAACTACAAGGAGGATCGGTGCAGCGCCGATACGACCCAAGTGGGTGATGTAGCTGTAGCTCGCGAGTTGGAAACGACATGAGAGGCCAACAACAACATACGTGAATAAGAAGGCACGTTGGTATTCAGGAGCAAAGACAATTGCCACGACATAGTGGCCTCTAGGGGTGACGCGGTGGCAACGACCTGTTACTCGAATTGTGGAGATGCACACGTACTAGAGATGACCCGACCTTAATGGAATCCTATGGTGGCGCACGCGAATAGCTAATCAGACCTGTCACACGGCGAGGGCGAAGTGGATGGTGGCGATCCATGATGTTGATGATAAATTGCTGTAGAATGGAGGACGAACGAAGCAACTGGGAGGTGGTCTAGGCATGCAACCCCTAGAACACCACACGCCTCGCCATGCCGAATAGAAGTGGGGGTGGCCAGCATAGAGCACGAATGGTTGACAAGCAGTAGGCAAACTCAAACATATCTTAAATCGAAAGTCCAAAAAAGAGACGTCAGGAGAGAGAACCCCGATCTACTAATGGGGAAAACTCTCTAGACAACTCATTAATGTGATGTGCGTATGAATCCTATGTATAGGATGCACATCTGCTGAAGGAGATCGATCTCCTTGGTGGCAACCTGACGTGAAAGCTGAGGTGGAGCGGGGTCTAGAATTTTGCGGTTGATATCATGTGAGCTAATGATATTTTGTGTAATTTGGCGTGTGATTTATTTAGCCTATCCGGCAATTTATCTAGAGTGGATTACAAACTCTACTCTAATGAATACATCAATACTCCAATCCTATATAACTAAGTGGGCGATCTTCACCTCAACATGCTACTATGACACCTTAACATTCAATCATGCATGGAAAATGACAAGACTCAACATGCAACCATGCACGGAAAAAGACTTAAATGCTTTAATTATATTATGCTACTTATATTCAGTAAATATTTTATAATTATACAATAATTTTATGTATTTTATGGTTTAGTTCTTATATTACCAATCGATATATTTATGTCCATCTAACCAAATCTAATCAAAATATATTAGAAGCAATTGCCACTGCAACGCCCAGGGTACCATCTAGTTTACTCTAACAGTTACATATAACTGAATTCCTTATTGAAGTGAATTTGTAGTAAAAAAATATGCGCCCGCTTCTGGTCTTTTATCAATTTTATTATAGTGTCTATTCGATTCATCTTTAGCCACTCTTGTGGCTATTATTCTGCAACAAATACGAAAATATGCTCAAAGTTACAAAATCCACTAATAAAAAAAAACGAAGCCTGTGATTAGATGTGTCCCAGAAAGAGAGGCAGTGGGCATAGTTTTTTGTGGCTTGGTTTAATTAGTTGGACAAATTCAACAATCTTCATTGCATTTTACTTTAACAAGAATGAGTCACTTATTACCGGCCACTTTATATATAGAAACTCAAAAGAAAAATGGGGACAAAAAAGTTTCAGGGTCAACAACCTAAAGAGTATGGCCGGTATCTAAGAGCGACCAGTCTCCTTTACCACCCGTTTGCTACCTTGCGCCTCGGTCGTCTGATCAACCTCATTGTCCCTCTCTTCTCCTCCTCCCACTACAGGAATCAGCTTATTTGCCGTCTGCCACGGCGGACGACAAAGGCACCAAAAGCGAACGGCAAAGTGCTGTGTCGTCTGCCACCGACGTCAAATCTGTCCGACAAAGAGGGCTACAGTAAAGAGGTTCTTTGCCGACTGCTTCACCAAAGCGGACGACAAAGAACCTTTGCCGTCAGTGGCGGACGGCAAAGAAAACGGGCGGCAACTAATAGGCGTTAGCCACGTTAGGTGGCTAACGGCAGCCTTTGTCGTCCGCCAGCGGACGGCAAACATTCCCTCCCCTTTGCCGTCTGCTGGCGGACGGCAAAGTAACCAAATGGTCAGCTCCCAGGTTGCACAGGTTGCTGTCACGTGGCATGTTTGCCGTCGGTGGCAGACGGCAAAGAGGCTGCATTTTCTCTTTTTTTCTGTTTTTTCTTATATCCAAGCATTTTCAAAGCAAATAGATGATATATATTATATATATATATATATATATATATAATATATATATATTTTCACAGGGCAATTACAGAGCAAACATATAAGATATCCAACACATAACTTGTCATACATGCATAGTTCCATCCAACCATACCAAGTTCCATGCATAGTTCCATCATATATAGCAAGTTCAACATAGAGGCATCCAACATATATATTAACATAGTTTCATCCAACGATACATGCATAGTTCAATGATACAAAAGAAACAGAGAAAAGGATAAGAGCACTCCATCAATGCAAGCTTTCGTCAAGTTAATGAAATCTGCAAAATGGTAAATAAAGAAGTTAGGAGAAGAAAGAAGAAGAAAATTAAGAAGAAGAAGAAGTAAGCATACTTAGGTAAAATGGAGCTAACCTAGCTAATTATGCCATTTTTGAGTGAACTAAGCATATTATGCCATTTTTGATATAAAGACGCTTAGTATAGGTATATGAGCTAACCTAGGTAACTAAGCATATTAGAGCTAACTTAGGTCATTTTGGAGAAGAAGAAGAAGAAGAAGAAGAAGACTATAAGACTAGAAGAAGAAGAGAGAGAAGTAGAGAGAAGAAGACTAGAGAAGAGAAGAAGACATGAAGAAGAGTCTAGAAAGAAGAAGAAGGTTTTTACCCTTTTCCTTCCATTCTTCTTCTTTTCTTCCTCTCCTTGTTTTCTTCTTCTTATTTCCTATTTACGGTCGTATAGAGCTTACATAGGTAATTATGCCATTTTTGAGCTAACTAAGCTTATTTTGTCAATTTGGAGAAAAAAAGGTAAGTATAGGTCATTTTTGTGCTAACATAAGTAATTATGCCATTTTTGAGCTAACGTAGGTAAAATGGATCATTTTGGAGCTAACCTAGGTAAAATGGATCATATTGGAGCTAACCTAGGTAAAATGGATCATATTGGAGCTAACTTAGGTAAACTTGGTCATTTTGGAGCTAACCTAGGTAAAATGGATCATATTGGAGCTAACCTAGGTAAAATGGGTCATTTTGGAGCTAACCTAGCTAATTATGCCATTTTTGAGTTAACTAAGCATATTATGCCATTTTTGACATAAGTAAGCTTAGTATAGGTCTTTATTGAGCTAACCTAGGTAACTAAGCATATTAGAGCTAATTTAGCATTTTAGAGCTAACTTAGAGCTAACTTAGGTCATTTTGGAGCTAACTTAGGTAAAATTGATCATTTTGGAGCTAATTAGGCTTATTATGTCATTTTCGAGAAAAATAAGCTAACTATATGACATATATGAGGTTACCAAGATTGTTATGCCATTTCAAACCTAAGTAAGCTAATTATGCCATTTTTTACATAAGTAAGCTAAGTGTATGTCATTATTGAGCAAACCTAGGTAACTAAGCATATTAGAGATAACTTAGCATATTAGAGCTAACTTAGGTCATTTCGGAGGAAACAAAGCTAAGTATAGATCATTTTGGAGCTAAGTAAGCTAATTATGTCATTTTGGAGGAAGATAAGCTAAGTCTAGATCATTATGTTAAGCATTTTGGAGGAAATAAAGCTAAGTCTAGGTCTTTATGCATTTCGTAAGCAAAACACTAGAGAAAACTTACCGTCATCACGGAGGTGAAGGACCGCCGTGGCTCGTGCCGGTACCATCACCTGGAGAAGGATCGTGTGATGCTTGTCTGGAGGCACGCTGCACCAAAGATCATTTGCAATGTCTCGTTAGCATGATGACACTCAAATGTTAATACTAGTAACTAATGACCATTCAAATTAAACGCACCATGGTCCCCGGAGCAATCTGTGGCATCGGCGGAGGGGTCTGACCGGCCTTCTGGCACACAGACTGCACATTTGGTTTTCACGGGTCAGTCATACTAGCTAGTAATGAAACGAACATTACGTGCATGATTTGGCTAATATACAGAAGAAACTTACCACGAGGAGCTCATACATGGCCCGGTTCTGCATGTCATTCCGTGCCCTCTCCTCCTCCATCAACCTTGCCGTCTTCTCCTCCAACTCCAGCTCCCTCTCCGCCAGAAGCGCCTGGGTTCTCTCTCTCAGTCTGAAGAGGAGCCTACAACACCACTCGTCGTTAGCATTATAATCATCGATGGCTGCACACACAATGGTGGTCCTGTCGAACACCTTCACTGTGAGCATGGTGCGACTGTTGTCGTATCTTAAGATGCGGACGTGCCCAGAAGGTCATCAGCGCGGGCGAACTGCTTCCATCCGTTATTCGTGCACGGATGGAAGCAGTTCGCCCACACTCATGACCTTCAGCTCGGGGACGTGCTCATCTTAAGCTACGGCACCAGTCGGTCAGCACTCGGACCGGAAGATCCTCGACCATCCACCCCTCGCCCCCTCGGTGGTCCTGTCGAACACCTTCACTGTGAGCATGGTGCGGCTGTTGTCGTATCTTAAGATGCAGACGTGCCTGGAAGGTCATCAGCGCGGGCGAACTGCTTCCATTCGTTATTCGTGCACGGATGGAAGCAGTTCGCCCACGCTCATGACCTTCAGCTCGGGGGCGTGCTCATCTTAAGCTACGACACCAGTCGGTCAGCACTCGGACCGGAAAATCCTCGACCATCGACCCCTCGCCCCCTCGGTAGTCCTGTCGAACACCTTCACTGTGAGCGTGGTGCGGCTGTTGTCGTATCTTAAGATGCGGACGTGCCTGGAAGGTCATCAGCGTGGGCGAACTGCTTCCATCCATTATTCGTGCACGGATGGAAGCAGTTCGCCCACGCTCATGACCTTCAGCTCGGGGACGTGCTCATCTTAAGCTACGACACCAGTCGGTCAGCACTTGGACCGGAAGATCCTCGACCATCGACCCCTAACCTTGATCCTCGACCAGGTTCTGTCGGCGCCGACGCACCCCTAACCTCGAGCCGGTTCCGTCGGCGCCGACGCACTCCAAACCTCCTCTTCTTCTTCTTCTTCTTCCTCCTCCTCTTCTTTTCTTCTACTTCTTCTTCTTCTTCTTCTTCTTCTTCTTCTTCCTCTTGTTCTACTTCTTATTTTCTTTTTTTATCTTTCTTCTTAACTAAACCTAACCTAAACTAAATATAAACCTAAACCTAAAAAACAGAGAACTAAACCTAAACCAAACTAAATCTAAACTAAACTTAAACTAAACTAAACCTAAACTAAACTAAATCTAAACCTAAACCTAAAAAAACAGAAGAAAAAAACCTAAACTAAATCTAAACTATAAACTAAACTAAACTGAAAAAAAAGAGGGGGAGGGGGCTCACCGAGTGGGGGAGTGGGAGGTAGGTGCCGACGACGGCGGATCGGCGCGGCGGGACGTCGGGAGGCCGGCGGCGGTCCGTCGGAGGGCGGTGGGGGGTGTCCGGCGAGGGGCGTCGGTAGGGCGGACGGCGGAGGCGGTCGGTGGAAGGGCGTGTGCAGGGGTGGGCGGGGGTGTCGTCTCTTGAGCGTGACGGGGCGTTCAGGGGGGCCGGGCAGGACGGGTCGTCCGGGGGGCGTGCGGCGGGCCGGAGCGGTGTTTCCCGGCGATGGCGGGTGCGTCCGGGCGGGGGGGGGGGGGGGGCGGACGGCGTGCCGGGGCGGCGGCGGGGGGCTGGAGCGGCGGTGGCAGCGGTCGGCGGTCGCGGGGCGGCGTGTGGTCGGGGACGGGGGGCGGTTGGGGGCGGCGGCGGGGTGCGGGGCGGCGGTGTGCGGTCGGGGGTCGGGACGTTCTGACTGGCGGCGCGCGGTGGGGGTTAGGGAGGGAGAAGACAAAGAGAGAGGAGGCGGGGGAACGACCGTTACATAGTTCAATCGGACGGCAAAGAGGTGGGGCTGGTGGACCGTCAGGGTTTGGACCTCCACTGGGCCCTACCCACCGCTTTGCCGTCCGCTAGCGGACGGCGGACGACGAAGAATTGGCTGATGGCAAACAGGGTCTTTGCCGTCAGTCCGTTCTTTGCCGTCCGTTTTTTGGAAGCGGACGGCAAAGACCTTCTTTGTCGTCCGCTAGCAGACGACAAAGATCTGACTGATGGCAAATTCTCTGTTTCCAGTAGTGTCCACCCTCGCAGCATACACCTCCCCTCTCTCAACCCCTTCGCCGCAACCTGTGGTGGCTTGCAGCAGCGACAACAACTCGTAGTGGTGGTTGGTCGGTTTGCAACACATCGATGGTGTTGTCGCTCGCAACCTCGACATTGCTGCCCTTCCACACACTAGTGTCGTCACCCTCGTAGAACGACGACGCCGCTCCCATAGTGCTAGTGGTCATAGCTCATGGCACCGACGGCCCCGCCCCCGCCGTAGCACAAGCAGCCACCCCCATCCCCGATGGTCGCCCTCCCTTCCCTTACAACATGGCATGGTTGGGCCACAATAGCACCGAGCGGCCAACTTCCAACAATACCGACACTGTTGTCTTGAAGCACCAATTAGCTCATGTCTGGACTTGCACGATAGCGCCAGCATCCAGACATGTATCAACATGTAGGCAACACCCGACCTACACCTCCGGCGCCCGTCTTGCCACGAGGGCGCCCTCATTTTGTGCTAGTCGTCTGCCACCTGCAACAACGCTGTCTTCTCTTGTAGCATATCATAGGAAGGAGGTTGCCGACGAGATCGACTGGTCGAGAGTATTCACGGATAGACGAGCAAATAAGGCGGTCAATTTACAACAACACCCTTTGTATGGTTGCTATCCATCGGATGCGTGTGCGATCAGTGCCTCGGTGCGTCGGATCAATCGGCCGAAACAAACCATTTATCACTTTCTAATGAAAGAAACTAAGTATTGCCCCCTATTTTTTAGGATGGTAATTCATATTTCTAGTTGAAAAATCAGCCTTGTAAAGTTGTAATGCTAGAAGGTTATTCTATCACAAAGATATCTTATATTGACTATTTCAATCTCTATCGCTGTCAACATAAAAGTAGTCTTCTAGCAGTTCAAAAAAATAAAAGTAGTCTCCTAAACAAATATACGCTTGGATGACCAAACTTCTTAATCACAATTTCAAGTCAAACTCCAATCGAACTCTTTTTTTGGGAAACTCAAATCAAACTCTTTTCTCAGTTGAACTCATATCATAGACAAGGAAAGTCATGGTGCTACAGTGCTAGCCTAGTGTAAAATGAAGAAGAAAAGTTAAAGACTGCTACTAGGTAGTTAGCAGATTGTTTACGGTTGGTATTTACTGTAGATATAAATAATTTAAATTAATTTTATTTGACAATCAATTTGTTTGTATGTAATTACTATAAATGTACATAGTAGATCATCAATTTGCAAATTAATTTAAATCATTTTAGTCATAATCATATGGATAGAAAGAAGGGAAGTTAGGGTACTATAGCTTCTCTAACTTTTCTTCTCAATGTTAGCGGATCCGGTTCCCACAAGTATACACATATCGATGTATTTCAACTCCTATCGTGGTTAAGTTCCTTGTGATGGAACCAGTCCACTAGGTTCAAGTTCTAGACTTGGCACTGTTGCTTGCATTTTTCTAAATTTATTTCAGTCTTCCTGACAATGTTCATTTAGTGGGAGGAGACGTTTCCGTTGACTACAATGCGTCTGCGGCGTCTTTATCAATCTTAAGATGTTATGTCTGCTCAGTACCTCGAAGGTGCTCACAGAGATAAGGTATACGTGCGTGCGTTCATAGAGATGGGTCTACGTGCAATGTGTTAAAAAACCCATAACAAGCAGTCTCCTACACATATACACGCTCCGATTGTCAAACTTCTTAATCACATTTCCGAGTCGAACTCAAATCAAACCTTTTCTAATTTTCTAGTGGAACTCAAATCAAACTTGTCTGAACCCGGAAACGGAGAAGCAAAGCCGCCGGGAGGGGCAATTCGGTCAACCCAACGCCCCGAAAAAGGGCGCGACCCAACCGCCGAACCGTCCCGAAGCGCCTAACGCCCCGAAAATTACCAAAACGCCCCTCCCTATCCGTCCCCGCCCCGGCCCGGACGTCCGATCCGCTCTGCGATTCGGGAAACCGCTTCCCCTGGAGAGTACCTGGTACCACACCTATATAGCGCTACGCGTGGCGCACCCAGAACGGCGCGGAAGAAACTAAACTCGAGAGGCGAGGAAGAGGAAAAAGGAAAAAAAGGAGAAACAAGTTGAGGAGTAAAGCAGCGGCGCAAGCAAGGGAGGAGGAGGAGGAGAAAGCGAGGCGATTTCTTGCGGGATTCGCCGGCGAGTTCGATCGGCGAGGGGAGTCTGATCGGTGCGGTGATGGGGGTGAGGGAGCCCGTGGCGATGGAGATACCGGCGGAGGAGGGGGCGGCCGCGAGGGTGCCGCCGCGGATCAGGAGGAGGCTGCTCGAGGGCAGGGCCAGCGCCGGCGGCGGGCCGGCCAGCGCCGAGGAAATTGAGGCCAAGCTCAAGGAGGCCGACCACCGGAGGCAGGTAGGTGTCCCTGTCGGGTACCTTTAGTTTTCCTGCCTTTATTTTTCCCTTTTCCCCTTCTTCCTCCTCACGGTGGATTGCCAAGTCGCGGAGCGTGAAATTGTGAACTCGAAGTGTTGAGGCCTGTTTTTTTTTCTATTATACTGATGAAACGATAGTTGCAGCTCCTGCTATTGAAGTGATATATAATTTTATATTTCTTTAAGAAAGTGGTGCTGTTTTTGAAGGATTTTACAGTAACTTTAGACCTGTGAAAGAATTCCTTTGGTTGAGCCTGTTCGTGGGGGTGTCGAAGTAACATTCTTTGGGAATTGTTTTGGCGGTAGGTAGTCGTGAGCTGAAGTTGGTCTCACGGGTGCCACGAATTGCTTTTCTGTTGGATTTTGCCGGTTTTTCTTTTCTTTTCTAGTTTGGAGTTTTCTGGTCTTTGAATTGAAGCGTTTCCCCCCATTGAAATAGTCTCAATTTTATCTGTAGTTTGGTGAAAGCGTGAACAGAGACTATTAGTAATTAATTTAGTTGTCTGCATCGGTTTATTCTGAGTTGCCAGTAAAAATAGAAAGAAATAATAAAGGTGAAATTATTGTAAGTTCTAACTGCTTGAGTTAGCAAATTGATTTCAGGTTGTTTCGGTGGTAGGAGAATTATGGTAGTTTGGTAGGATAGTTTGCTTTCATCATCGACCACTTGGTTTTGCTTAGAAGTAACTTGTACCGCTGAAATTTTAGTTGCAATTTCTGTAGTTCTGTTGGTTGATGTAATCCTGGCAGGAGCTGTAGAAACAACTAAATAATTATGTGTTCTTTTGGTTAAAAGTAAGTTTGAAGTGAATTAGCGATACATGCTTGATCAAAGTAACTCATTTTCAATTGTTTCTCTGCAGCAATTCCACGATTGGTTATCCTGCAAAGCAAGGAAGAAGCCACGGAGCCCATCGTGGTCATCTCAAGAGGAAGATTACGGACAGCGCCTTGAAGCCAGGCTTCAGGCAGCTGAGCAGAAAAGGTTAAGCCTCTTGGCAAAAGCACAGAACCGGTTAGCCAAGTTGGATGAACTCCGACAAGCAGCAAAGAATGATGTGGAAATGCGGTTTGAGAAGGAGAAGGAGGAACTTGAGACTAGAGTCGAGTCTCGTGTCCGACAGGCCGAGGAAAACCGTATGCGCCTTCTGCATGCAGATATGCAGAGGCGGGCCGCACTGAAGGAGAGAACAGAGAGGTCCCTCGTGCAGAAGGCGACATCTGAGAGCAAGTATACAGAGCGGGTGCGATCTGCTATCCTGGCAAAGCGTGCTGCTGCTGAGAAGAAACGGTTGGCGTTGTTAGAAGCTGAGAAGAGGAAGGCTCATGCTCGGCTCATGCATATTCAACAAGCAGCCATGACTGTAAGCAGCCAGAGAGAAGCAGAGAGGATTAAATTGAAAGAACATCTGGATAGCAAACTTCAGAGGGTATGTGTTGTCATACATACGCTGATTACAATTTTAGTTCTCCTGTTCTGCTTCTTATCTGATTTGTTATCTTATTGAACAGGCCAAGAGGAAGAGAGCTGAATATTTGAAGCAGCGAGGAAGTCCATGCAGTTCTGCTCATGCCGATTACATCAAGCATGCAGATTTTCTTTCAAGAAAGCTTGCAAGGTATTACTCTCATACATTAAATTTTCCTTTGAATTCTAACTATTTGGTTGTATTTGCACGTTCGAGTTAATTGAAGTTTTCTTCTCGTATATTGTAGGTGCTGGAGAAGTTTTGTGAAGTCCAGGAAGACAACACTTGCCTTAGCTCAAGTTTATGATGCTTTGGGAATTAATGAAAAATCTGTGAAGTCAATGCCATTTGAGGAATTAGCTATGTTGATGGGATCTCCCACAGCTCTTGAGGCTACTAAGGCATTACTTGACCGGTTCGAGAGGCGTTTGACTCTTTGTCAGTCAGCAAGTTCATCATCAGCAGAAAATATTGACCATCTCCTGAAACGCCTTGTGACTCCAAAGAGGAAGGCACCTCCGAGTAGAGACGGAAGAACAAGGGTTGCAGCAAAAAGGCCAGCAAGAACTTCTGAAACAAGCAGGTTGTCTAGATATTCACTGAGGGTGGTACTCTGTGCTTACATGATCCTGGCTCATCCTAGTGCTGTTTTAAGTGGAGATGGTGAGCAAGAGAAGCTACTCATGGAGTCAGCAGCAAACTTTGTCAGGGAGTTTGAGCTGTTAGTTAAAACAATACTCGAGGGACCAGGAAGAGCCTCAAGGCAGCCATCTCTTGATGGTGCTGAATCATCTAGTTGCCAGAAGTCTTATGATGTTGCCAGTCAAAGTAAATTCAAGACTCAGTTGGTTAATTTTGACAAAGCGTGGTGCACCTATCTTTACAGATTTGTGGTGTGGAAAGTAAAAGATGCAAGATCATTGGAGGGTGATCTTGTTAGGGCTGCATGCAAGCTTGAGCTGTCAATGATGCAAACATGCAAGTTAACTGCCGACGGGCAGTCACACAACCTCACCCATGATATGAAGGCGATTCAGAAGCAGGTTTCTGATGATCAAAAACTCCTAAGAGAGAAGGTTCAGCATTTGAGTGGTGATGCAGGCATCGAGCGTATGGACTCTGCTCTCTCAGATGCAAGGTCAAAGTTCTTTGAAGCGAAGGAGAATGGAAGTCCATTGGCAGCACCTGTTGCAAACGTATCTACCCCTCTGAGCATTGATTCATCAGGAAAGCTCCCGCCTACTGTGGTTAATATGAATTCCAAAACAGATGCTGAAGGATCAAGGTCTGTTGTGCGATCCTTGTTTGGAGCTTCTGGAGCATCAAGCAGCACATCACCAGTGAATCTGCCAACAGAGAATGAGCAGATGGTCAATGAGATGCTTCATGAGGACGGTGGTGCGATTGCTGGCAATTCTAATGATGCCCGTACCATTGAGAAGGATTTCCAAGACAAAGTGAGGGAAACAATGGAGAAAGCTTTCTGGGATGTGGTTACCGACTCGATGAGAGGAGACAAACCTGACTACAGCCAACTGATCAACCTGGTAAAGGAAGTGAGGGATTCGTTGCACGACTTGGCTCCCAAGGGATGGAAGGAGGAAATCTATGAGAACATTGACCTGGAAATTCTATCCCAGGTAAGATCCCGGTGTTTTGCATATAAAAGTTTGTCATCGAGTTCCTTTTTTTTTTCTTATTCATGAAACATTGACATAATTTTGTTCCTGTACAAATGAAGGTACTCGAGTCAGGCTCCCAGGACACCCAATATCTGGGGCAGATTTTGCAGTACTCTCTGGATATGGTCAGAAAGCTGTCTGCTGCGGCAAAGGATGATGAGATGAAGAGAAGTCATGACAAATTATTGAGCGAGCTGGCTGCAAGTTCTGAAGATAATGATAATGGAGTCAGCTCGTTCGTCATTGCTGTCATCAAGGGCCTGCGTTTCACTCTGGAAGAAATAAAGGTGTGTTGAGTGTGTTAATACATTAAACTTGTCCTATAATTAACTGCAGTTGTTTTTATGCAGTGGAATTCTAACATTTTTTCGTTATAAACAGCAACTGCAAGTAGAAGTGAGTAAGGCATATGTTCAGCTGATGCAACCGACGATAAAAGGCTCTGCTGGAGTGGAGTACCTGCAGAAGGCTTTCGGCGATCGCTATGGACCTCCTGCCAATGCATCAGCTTCTCTCCCTGTAACTCTGCAGTGGATTTCAGCATCAAAGAGCATCGTGGACGCAGAATGGAGCGAACATCTGGGCTCTCTTTCAGTTCTTCCAGCAGCAAATCATGCAAGTTTCTAACAACATCAGTAGCATAGTGGCATTCTATTTGTTATCTGGTTCCTGACACTAGTTTAATCCTTTGTGGCAGGCTCAGCCCCTTGTTACAGTGCTCCGAGCTGGCCATGGAGCTCCAACAGCTGCTGTACCTTCAGCAGGTAGTTCAGGTTTACCTGAATGCAAGGGAGAAAAGATTGACAAGCTTGTGAGGGTTGGCTTGTTGCAGCTTATTAGTGGTATGGAGGGCTTGCAATTGCAGTCAACTCCTGAGAGCTTCCATCTCAACTTTCTGAGATTGAGGGCCGTGCAGGGCCAATTTCAGGAAGTGATTGTGATGGCTACGAGGTAAACTACTATCTTATACTCATGATATTTTAGCCTAGTCTGCAGGATTAAAACTTGAATGTGTGCTAACTGAACTTACTGTTTGTGCAGCATGCTCGTCCTGCGTCAAGTCCTGATGAGTGAGAATTCTAAGATCACTCCTCCGGAGCTGGAGACTGTCATCTCCGAACTCTTCGGCACCCTGGTGAAGCTGCTGGACAACTCCCCGGACGCAGGCACTGAAGAGATCGTGGAGGCGATGATGAGCGCGTCGGCTTCAGCCGGCTCTTTGTCGGACACCAAGATTCAGGCAAGGAGGCAGATGATAACCCGGGTGCTCCTGAAGAGCCTCCAAGTGGACGACGTCGTCTTCAAGAAGGTCTCCCGGGCGGTGCACTGCGCCTTCCGCAGCGTCCTCCTCGGCGGCAGCGGTGCCAAGGGCCAGAAGCTGGCGGATGCAGCCCTACGCCGCGTTGGCGCGGGGAAGCTCGCCGACCGGGTGGTGAAGGCGGCTGAAGTGCTCATCAGGGTGGCCACGGTCTCGGAGAAGGTCCACGGCCCGTGGTACAAAGCGCTCGCCTGAATGTGAATATAGTTCGTTCTGTGAATACACACGTTGGGTTGGGTGTAAATTCTTGTCCCGCTGGATGAGGTGGGAATAAGTCATTGTACAGAAATGAATTAGTAGTTCAGGATGTTAAGAATTCTTGGTGTAGGGCAAATATGGATGTCCCAGCTCCAGAATTTAGTCAGTCAGGGCCCGGAGATGCTCAATGGCACCTGGGTTACGCCAATGATGGTGCAGTCACTGTAATAGAACTCAATAATGTGGTCAGTAATTGTCTTTGATGTAAATATACCTCGTTTGTTTGAGCAGTTGGATGTTAAACTCTTGAATCACTGATTCTGAAAGGAGATAATAGTTATACATAATCACATCATATGGGTTGATCTGTTAAAAGGCTCAAAAGGCTACCTCTTTGCTTCAGAACAAACCTCAAGGATGGATAAAAAGCCCTGACCAAATTCATCAGACACAAAGTAATCAGGAATTCAGGAGTAAACTCCCAGGGTTTCTTATCAGGGCAATTTGCCACAGAGTGACCCTGACCACAGCCGTCTCACACTTCAAAGGAGTGGATAACGATGGCAGGACAACACTATTTTTGTGTGCATTACCAGCCACCAATGTCTCTGCTTCATTACTCTCTCTGATTTTGGGAGAAATCTGCCTAGGGGGCAATGCAGGAATAGAACGACGGTCACCACGAAGCGAGGACTTATTTGCAGTGTGCTTGGCGTGTATGCCGACGGCTTTGGCCATCGGCAAAGGCCCCAAAACCGTCGGCATACAGCCCTCGGTAAAGCCCGAATGGCCGTCGGCATAGAAACATATGCTGACGGTTTTCCCGTGCCATCGGCAACGTTTCCCGTCGGCAAAAATAAAATAAATAGACGGCACTGCCATCCGGACACGTGCCAGCAACTGCGTGAGCCACGAGGCAAACCTATGCCTCCAAGCTTTGCCGTCGTCATAGCTATGCCACATGTGGCCGTCTGGGGTGCTCCTGGTGGTCATTTATGCCGATGACATTATAATAAATAAATAATTCAAAGCGAATTACAAATGGATAATACAAATTAATTATACAAGACTTATAGTCTATTATAAATCTTCTGTTGGAAAATGCAGTGTCTAGGAGACGCTTAGGCACGCTTAGGCGCTAGGTAATGGCCAAACGCCTCGCCTAGGGCATAAATGGAAGTCTAGGCAGGGCCAACAAGAAATTGTCTACTCAATCGAGAAATCATGTCATATTGCATTGATATGCCAAACGAGCCATATTCCAATACACATATAAATTAATATCGATACACATATACTAACCACATATGACCCTGATATAAACTTAATTATATGCGCTAAATTAATATCAATACACATATAATAGCCATAGATACACCATGCTAGTAAAAACTATATTACCGCCTAGGCACTAGGCGAAGGCCAACTGCCTCACTTACGCTTACCGCTTTTTCCAACCTTTGAAATCATAAGCTTTATTAGTAATTATACAAGGTACAAAGTTCTCAAATTTTTACATTAGATTAAATAAATAAAAAGAAAGAAGAAAAGAAAACAAATTAAACTAAAACCTAGACTACACATGTTCTAAGTTCTTCTCTATCTTCCTCTTCATCATCTCCATGTCTTGGAGATCAACCTGCAAGACAAACAAGAAAAAGAAGAAGAAAGTTTGTTTAGGTTAAAATATATGCATCTCCTATGGATACACAAGCACATCTATACCCACTTACACTTGGTATATTCCTGTACTAGATACACAAGCACATCACAACACTTGGGTTGGTAAAAAGTAGATAATTATACATGTACATCAAAAGGAACTAAACTAAGGAAGCACATAAGTGAATGTGAGAAACATTATAATCTATGCAATTACAAATACTTGAACTGTATATATAACATAACTATATCATATATCATACCAAAGAACAATAGCACTTGTATGTATAACAGGTGAGAACCATAACTAAATGAGCAGAACATTTCTTCGGTGTTGCTGTCGTCGGTGAAGCGGGTCACACTCGGGATCTGGGCATTGGCTATTTGAACCTCCCACCACACTTGTATACATATATTCGAACACAATGCAAGTTTTGATAGGATTCGGACCCTCCGAAATGATGGGGAACGAAGCATGAAAATCAAAAAATTTCCTACGAACACCCAAGATCTATCTAGGAGAAGCATAGCAACGAGAGGGGAGAGTGTGTCTATGTAACCTCGTAGACCGAAAGTGGAAGCGTATATAACGCGGTTGATGTAGTTGTACTCTTCGCGATCCGATCACAATCCAACCGATCTAGTGCCGAACGGACGGCACCTCCGAGTTTAGCACACGTGCGGCTCGATGACGTCTCCTCCTCCTTGATCCAGCAAGAGAAGGCGGAGAAGTGGATGGGATAACGACCAACACGATGGCATGGTGGTGATGGTGGTGATGGAGCTAGTTCAGCAGGGCTTCGCCAAGCGCTACTAGAACGAGGACGGAGGAACTACGGAGTAACGTGAGAGAGAGAGGGGCGCCAAGGGCTTGATGTGTCCTCTTGGGGCGCCCCTCCCCTCTATATATAGGTGTAGGGGTGTGGGGAACAGCCCCTCCAAGCCCTAGGGCGTAGCCAAGGGGAGAGGACTTGGACTCCTCCTCTTTTTTTCCTTCTCTAGCCACATGGGCTTTTGAGGACTTGGTGCGCCTAGCCCAATAAGGCCAGGGCGGCTCCCCTCAGCCCATGCTAGCCCTTGGGTCGTGGTGGACCCACCTGTGGACTTGCGGACCCCTCCGGAATCCCCCGGAACCTTCTAGAAGCTTCACGGTACAATACCGAAAAAACTGCACTTTTTTCCGAAACCCAAAATATGACTTCCCATATATAAATCTTTACCGCTCGACCATTCCGAGACTCCTCGTGACGTCCGGGATCTCATCCGGGACTCCAAACAATATTCGGTTACCAATCATCAAATATCCCAATACTACTCTAGCGTCAACGAACGTTAAGCGTGTGACCCTACGGGTTCGGGAATCATGTAGTCATGACCGAGACACCTCTCCAGTCAATAACCAATAGCGGGACCTGGATGCCCATATTGATTCCTACACATTCCACGAAGATCTTTTACCAGTTGAACCACGATGTCAAGGATTCGGTTAATCCCGTATGCAATTCCCTTTGTCCGGCGATATGTTACTTGCCCGAGATTCGATCGTCGGTATCTCCATACCTAGTTCAATCTCATTACCGGCAAGTCTCTTTACTCGTTCCGTAATACAAGATCCCGTGACTAACTCATTGGTCACATTGCTTGCAAGCTCTTTAATATGTTGTATTACCGAGAGGGCCCAGAGACATCACTTCGTCATACGGAGTGACAATTCCCAGTCTTGATCCATGCCAACCCAACAGATACCTTAGGAGATACTTGTAGAGCACCTTTATGATCACCCAGTTACGAAGTGACGTTTGGATACACACTAAGTATTCCTCCGGTGTCAGGGAGTTACACGATCTCATGGTTTAAGGAACAGATACTTGACATGAAGAAAGCTATAGCAAATAAACTAAACGATCTGATGCTAAGCTTATGGTTGGGTCTTGTCCATCACATCATTCTCCTAATGATGTGATCCTGTTATCAAATGACAACTCATGTCTATGGTTAGGAAACCTTAACCATCTTTGATTAACGAGCTAGTCTAGTAGAGGCTCACTAGGGACACTGTGTTGTCTATGTATTCACACATGTATTTAAGTTTCCGGTCAATACAATTCTAGCATGAATAATAAATATTTATCATGAACAAGGAAATATAATAATAACCAATTTATTATTGCCTCTAGGGCATATTTCCAACAGTCACCCACTTGCACTAGAGTCAATAATCTAGTTTACATAGTTATGAATCTAACACCCATGGGGTCTTGGTGTTGATCATGTTTTGCCCACGGAAGAGGTTTAGTCAATGGGTCTGCCACATTTAGATCCGTATGTACTTTGCAAAGTTCTATGTCTCCATCCTTAACATAATTACGAATGGAGTTGAAGCGGCGCTTAATGTGCTTGGTTCTCTTGTGAAACCTGGGCTCCTTGGCAATGGCAATAGCTCCAGTGTTGTCACAAAAGATAGTCATTGGATCCGATGCACTAGGTATTACACCCAGATTGGATATGAACTCCTTCATCCAGACTCCTTGCGTTGCTTCCGAAGCAGCTATATACTCCGCTTCACATGTAGATCCCGCCACAACGCTCTGCTTGGAACTGTAACAGCTGGCCGCTCCCCCATTTAATATAAGTACGTATCCGGTTTGAGACTTAGAGTCATCCAGATCTGTGTCGAAACTAGCATCGACGTAACCCTTTACGACGAGCTCTTCGTCACCTCCATAAACGAGAAACATGTCCTTAGTCCTTTTCAGGTACTTCAGGATATTCTTGAAAGTTGTCCAGTGATCTAATCCTGGATCTCTTTGGTACCTCCCTGCCAGACTTATGGCAAGACACACATCAGGTCTGGTGCACAACATGGCATACATTATAGAGCCTATGGCCGATGCATAGGGAATGACTTTCATCGTTTCTCTTTCTTCTGCCGTGGTCGGGCTTTGAGTTTTACTCAACTTCACACCTTGCAATATAGGCAAGAACCCTTTCTTTGACTGATCCATTTTGAACTTCTTCAAAACTTTGTCAAGGTATGTACTTTGTGAAAGTCCTATTAGGCGTCTTGATCTATTTCTATAGATTTTGATGCCCAATATGTAAGCAGCTTCACCGAGGTCTTTCATTGAAAAACTCTTATTCAAATATCCTTTTATGCTTTCCAGAAATTGTATATCATTTCCAATCAACAATATGTCATCCACATATAATATCAGAAATGCTACAGAGCTCCCACTCACTTGTAAATACAAATTCTCCGTAAGTTTGTATAAAACCAAAAGCTTTGATCACTTCGCCAAAGCGAATATTCCAACTCTAAGATGCTTGCACCAGTCCATAGATGGATCGCTGAAGCTTGCATACTTTGTTAGCATCCTTAGGATCGACAAAACCTTCTGGTTGCATCATATACAACTCCTCCTTAAGAATCCCATTAAGGAATGTCGTGCTACTTCTTGAGCTTGCGTTGATTTTTCCCTTGAAGAGGAAAGGGTGATGCAGCAAATTAGAGATAAGTATTTCCCTCAGTTAAGAACCAAGGTATCAATCCAGTAGGAGGCACAAACAAGTCTCCAATCTATGCACCTGCACAAACTAACAAACACTTGCACACAACGCGAAAAAGGGGTTGTCAATCCCTTCACGGTAATGAACAAGAGTGAGATCTAATAGAGATAGGTATAAGAGATAAATAAAAGAGCAAACTAAAGTAAATATAAATAAATTGCAACAAGGTATTTTTGGATTTTTTGGTTTATAGATCTGAAAATATATGATGGAAAATAGACCCGGGGGCCATAGATTTCACTAGAGGCTTCTCTCTTGAAAGAAAACATATGGTGGGTAAACAAATTACTGTTGAGCAATTGATAGAAAAACCCATAGTTATGACGATATCTAAGGCAATGATCATGAATATAGGCATCACGTCCATGACAAGTAGACCAAAATGATTTTATATCTACTACTATTACTCCACACATCGACCACTATCCAGCATGCATCTAGAGTATTAAGTTCATAAGAACGGAGTAACGCCTTAAGCAAGATGACATGATGTAGAGGGATAAACTCAAGCAATATGACATAAACCCCATCTTTTTTATCCTTGATGGCAACAATACAATACATGCCTCGCTACCCCTTCTGTCACTGGGTGAGGACACTGCAAGATTGAACCCAAAACTAAGCACCTCTCCCATTGCAAGAAAAACCAATCTAGTTGGCCAAACCAAACCAATAGTTCGAAGAGAAATACAAAGATATCTTAATCATGCATAAAAGAGTTTAGAGAAGACTCAAATAATATTCATAGATAATCTGATCATAAATCCACAATTCATCGGATCTCAACAAACACACCGCAAAATAAGATTACATCGGATAGAACTCCAAGAACATCGAGGAGAACATGGCATTGAAGATCAAAGAGAGAGAAGAAGCCATCTAACTACTAGCTATGGACCCTTAGGTCTATTGTAAACTACTCACGCTTCATCGGAAGGGCAGCAAGATTGATGTAGAGGCCCTCCGTGATCGAATCCCCCTCCGACAGGGTGCCGAAAAAGGCCCCAAGATGGGATCTCACAGGAACAGAGGCTTGCGGCGGTGGAAAAGTATTTTGGTGGACGCTTCTGATGTTTGGGGAATATTTGAGAATTTATAGAGGTGGAACTAGGGTTAGGGGACTCCCGAGGGGCCCACAAGCCCGGGGGCGTGCCCTGAGGGATTGTGGCCTCCTCAGGACTCTTCTGGCCCTCGCTCCAAGTCACGGTGGTGTCTTATGGTCCAAGGAAAATCATCGTAAAGTTTTATTCCGTTTGGACTCCATTTGATATTCCTTTTCTGTAAAAGTCAAAAACAAGGAAAAACAGAAACTGGCACTGGGCTCTAGGTTAATAGGTTAGTCCCAAAAATAATATAAAATAGCATATTAATGCATATAACATATCCAAAACAAATAATATAATAGCATGGAACGATAAAAAATTATAGATACGTTGGAGACATATCAAGCAACCCCAAGCTTAATTCCTGCTCGTCCTCGAGTAGGTAAATGATAAAAACAGAAATTTTGATGTGGAATGCTACCTAACATATTTATCAATGCAATCTTCTTTATTGTGGCAAGAACGTTCAGATCCATAAGATTCAAAACAAAAGTTTAATACTGACATAAAAACAATAATACTTCAAGCATACTAATAAAGCAATCATGTCTTCTCAAAATAACATGCACTACAGGAATCAGGCACTTTGCCGCCTGCCATGGCGGACGGCAAAGTCATGCATGGCGGACGGCAAAGGCCTTTGCCGTCAGCCAGCAGACGGCAACAGGTCCGGCTGAATAAGCTACGGCAAAGGGTTCTTTGCCGTCTGCTGGCGGACGACAAAGATGAAATGGTCTTTGCCGTCCGCCAGCAGACGGCAAAGAGCCTGGACGGCACACGTGGCAGGTTAGGTCCGTTAGGGGGTTAACGGCGTGCTTTGCCGTCTGCTGGCAGACGGCAAAGACCTTTGCATCTTTGTCGTCTGCCAGCGGACGGCAAAGTGCACAAATATGCCAGCCCAGACGCCCCCCAGGTAGCTGCCATGTGGCAAGCTACGCCGTCTGCTGGCAGACGGCCAAAATGCAAAGGTCTTTGCCGTCTTCCAGCAGACGGCAAAGCTGCCAAATAGGCCAGCCCAGTGCACCCCAGGTTGCACAGGTAGCTGCCATGTGGCAGCTTTGTCGTCTGCTGGCAGACGGCAAAGCTCTTTGCCGTCAGCCAGTAGACGGCAAAGAGCCTGTACAGCCCCTATTTTTTTCTGTTTTTTCTTAAATTCATTCAATTTCACAGAATTTCACAGATATATATATACACATTTGAGAATACTTTCAACAAGCATAACAACACATATACATACCAAATCATATCCCTGCCATATGGATAAGATCATCCAACACATATACATACCAAATCAAAAGTCCATATGCAACATATATAGCTAGCCAACATATCCAACAACAAGCATACAATGGTTTCATCCATACATACATATATAGGTAGCAAGTTTCACATTGTTCATCCTACAAAATCAAAACAAAAAGGAAGCACAAGGAGAAGAGTAGACTCCATCAACGCAAGCTTCCTCATCGAAAGCAAATCTGCAAATTGGGAAAGAAGAAAGTTAGAAGAAGAAGAAGAAGACTAGAAGAAGAAGACTAGCTAGAAGAAGAAGAAGAAGAAGAATTTTTCTTCTCTTTCTTTTTCTCCTCTCCTCTTCTTTATCTTCTTCTTCTTCTAACTAACGTAGGTAAAAATGCCATTTTTATCTAACTTAGGTAATTATGCCATTTAGGAGGAAAATAAGCTAAGTATGCATTTGTTAAGCAAAACACTAGAGAAAACTTACCCTCATCACAACAAATGCGATGAAGATCGCAACTAAGGCAACAATTGATCCAACGACATAATGATACCAAGCCTCATTATCAATGGCATATTTTCTAATCTTCTTAAGCTTCAGGCGCATTGCATCCATCTTCAAGCGCATTGCATTCATCTTCATCTTGTGATCATCAACGACATCGGCAACATACAACTCCAATGCCATCTTCTCTTCTTCAATTCTTTTAATTTTTTCTTTCAAATACTCATTTTCTTTTTCAAATACTCAGGGGGCATCCGGCGACGGGGGTGGCGCGGGGTGGCCAGGCGGGGCGGCCTGCGACGGGGGTGGCGCGGGGCGGCGGCGGCTCGGTCACGGGGGCAGGGCGGCGGCGGCTCGGTCACGGGGGCGGGGCGGCCGGCGACGGGGGTGGCGGCGCGGGTGAGGGGCGGCGGCGGCTCAGGCAGGGGAAAGAGAGAGCGGACAGAGGGAGGGGTGGGGCGCGCGCTGGCCGCTTTTTAATTAGGTCACAGCTCTTTGCCGTCTGCTAGCAGACGGCAAAGAGCCTAGCTAACGGACGTTAGGTTGGCCACTTTCTTTGCCGTCAGCTTTGCTGTCCGCTAGCAGACGGCAAAGAAAGTGGTCGTTAGGTGGTTCTCGCTAGTGGGCCACCATCCCTCTTTGCCGTCTGCTAGCGGACGGCAAAGCTTCTATACTGTCCGCGAGCTGATGGCAAAGAGCTGGCTGTCGGCAAACATGATCTTTGCCGTCAGCTCTCTCTTTGCCGTCAGC
The DNA here is from genome assembly GCA_011799875.1 of Thinopyrum elongatum. Taxonomy (NCBI): domain Eukaryota; kingdom Viridiplantae; phylum Streptophyta; class Magnoliopsida; order Poales; family Poaceae; genus Thinopyrum; species Thinopyrum elongatum. The sequence continues at coordinate 444,362,988 of CM022298.1, read as the reverse complement.
TTTCCTTTAGCTGATGGCGAAGAGCTTCTTTGCCGTCAGCTGCTCCTGATTCCAGTAGTGATGGCCAAAGAAAGTTATCCCTACAAAATAATATAGTCTGGCTATGCTCCATCTTCATCACACAAAGTATTTCATCATGCACAACCCCGATGACAAGCCAAGCAATTGTTTCATACTTTTGGTGTTCTCAAACATTTTCAACTTTCACGCAATACATGAGCGTGAGCCATGGATATAGCACTATAGGTGGAATAGAATATGGTGATTGTGGAGAAGACAAAAAGAAGGAGAAAGTCTCACATCAACTAGGCTATGGGCTATGGAGATGCCCATCAATTGATATCGATGCAAGTGAGTAGGGATTGCCATGCAACAGATGCACTAGAGCTATAATTGTATGAAATCCCAAAAAGAAACTAAGTGGGTGTGCATCCAACTTGCTTGCTCACGAAGACCTAGGGCAATTTGAGGAAGCCCATCATTGGAATATACAAGCCAAGTTCTATAATGAAAAATTCCCACTAGTATATGAAAGTGACAAAATAGGAGACTCTCTATCATGGAGATCATGGTGCTATTTCAAAGCACAAGTGTGGAAAAAGCATAGTAACATTGTCCCTTCTCTCTTTTTCTCTCATTTTTTCGGCTTCTTTGGCCTCTTTTTTTTATTTGGGCTTCTTTGGCCTCTTTTATTATTTTTAAAGTCCAGAGACTCATCCCAACTTGTGAGGGAATCATAGCTTCCATCATCCTTTCCTCACATGGGACAATGCTCTAATAATGATGATCATCACACTTTTATTTACTTACAACTCAAGAATTACAACTTGATACTAGAACAAAATATGACTCTATATGAATGCCTCCGGCAGTGTACCGGGATGTGCAATGATCAAGAGTAATGTATAAAAAATATGAACAGTGGCCAAGGCACAAATACTATGCCAACTATATGATCATGCAAAGCAATATGACAATGATGGTGCCTGTCATAATAAAACGGGACGGTGGAAGTTGCATGGCAATATATCTCAGAATTGCTATGGAAATGCCATAATAGGTAGGTATGGTGGCTGTTTTGAGGAAGGGTATATGGTGGGTTTAATGCACCGGTGAAAGTTGTGCGGTACTAGAGAGGCTAGCAATGGTGGAAGGGTGAGAGTGCATATAATCCATGGACTCAACATTAGTCATAAAGAACTCACATACTTATTGCAAAAATTTATTAGCCATCAAAACAAAGTAATACGCGCATGCTCCTAGGGGGATAGATTGGTAGGAAAAGACCATCGCTCGTCCCTGACCGCCACTCATAAGGAAGACAATCAAAAAATAAATCATGCTCCGACTTCATCACATAACGCTTCACCATACCTGCATGCTACGGGAATCGCAAACTTTAACACAAGTATTTCTACCAATCCACAATTATTCACTACCATGACTCTAATATCACCATCTTTATATCTCAAAACAAATGCAATGAATCAAACTTCTCATATATTCAATGCTTTTTATATGAAAGTTTTTATTATATCCCTCTTGGATGCCCATCATATTAGGACTAAATTCATAACCTAAGCAAATTATCATGCTGTTTAAGACTCTCAAAATAATATAAGTGAAGCATGAGAGCTCGAAAATTTCTATAAAATAAAGCCACCGCCGTGCTCTAAAAAGATATAAGTGAAGTACTAGAGCAAACTACCTAGCTCAAAAGATATAAGTGAAGCTCATAGAGTATTCTAATAAATTCATGATTAAAGCGTGTCCCTCTCAAAAGGTGTGTACAGCAAGGATGATTGTGACAAACTAAAAAGAAAAGACTTATATCATATACAAGACGCGCCAAGCAAAACACATATCATGTGGTGAATAAAAATACAGCCTCAAGTAAATTTACCAATGGATTAAAGACGAAAGAGGGGATGCCATCCGGGGCATCCCCAAGCTTAGACGCTTGGTTGTCCTTGAATATTACATTGGGGTGCCTTGGGCATCCCCCATCTTAGGCTCTTGCCACTCCTTATTCCATAGTCCATCAAATCTTTACCCAAAACTTGAAAACTTCACAACACAAAACTCAACAGAAAACTCATAAGATCCGTTAGTATAATAAAATAAATCACCACTTTAGGTACTGTTGTGAACTCATTCTAAATTTATATTGGTGTTATATATACTGTATTCCAACTTCTTCATGGTTGATACCCCCCGATACTACCCATAGATTCATCAAAATAAGCAAACAACACATAGAAAACAGAATCTGTCAAAAACAGAACAGTCTGTAGTAATCTGGAAATATCGTATACTTCTGTAACTCCAAAAAATCTGAAAAATTAGTAAAATGTAGTAAATTTGTATATAAATCTTGTGAAAAAAATTCAGATCAAAATCACGTTTATGTGATTTTCTAAATTTCTGGCAATGAGCGCAAAAGTTTCTGTTTTTCAGCAAGATCAAATCAACTATCACCATAGGCCATCCCAAAGGTCTTACTTGGCTCAAACACTAATTAAAACACCAAAAAACAATTACTACAGAGGTAATAATGTGTATTTATTCAAAAACAGAACAAAAAAAACACAAAAATAAAATTGGGTTGCCTCCCAACAAGCGCTATTGTTTAACACCCCTAGCTAGGCATAAAACATAGATCTAGGTATTGTCATCTTTGGTATGCAAACCATAAGTAGCCCTCATAATAGATTCATATGGCAACTTAATTTTCTTTCTTGGAAAGTGTTCCATGCCCTTCCTTAATGGAAATTGAAATCTAATGTTTCCTTCTTTCATATCAATAATTGCATCAATCGTTCTAAGGAAAGGTCTACCAAGAATAATAGGACATGTAGGATTGCAATCTATATCAAGCACAATAAAATCTACGGGCACAATAATAGGACATGTAGGTTCCCACTCATCATAAAGCTTTCTAGGGATAGAAACTTCCAACTCAAGTTTTTCTTCAAACGATTTCATCATAGCATCAATAATATGTTTAGTAAAAACTTTATTTTGATTATAAGGATGAGGTGAATTAAGCATGGATTGCAACAAGGAAATACAATCTATTAAAGAATAATTATCATAATTAAAGTCCTTGAAATCCAAAAGAGTGGGTTCATCGCTACCTAAAGTTTTGACCTCTCCAATCCCACTTTTATCAATTTTTTCATTAAGATCTTCACCCTTCAAATTATTGGGACACCTTCTAGCTAAAGTTGACTCATTTCCAGTCCCATCTTTATCAAGATTTATTTTAGCAAACAAAGATTCAATAGGAGTCACACCAATCACTTTAAGATCTTCATCTATTTAAGGACTCCGGTTTAGCGGCCATCTTATTTACCAAAGTGGTTTGCTTATCAGAAATTTGGCCTACTGTAACACCCCGGGTGTCATGCTACAGTAAACTCCTATTAATGGTGCCACCTCATCATAATTAAATTTTCCCAATCATCACTTTGTCCCAAACCGACCTCAAATTCAAATTTAAAAGACAAGTCAAATTATTTTTTCCCTCAAGCTATAAAACTAAAATGTTCGAATAGTTCTATACAATTTCCCTGATCAATGTCATGTTGAAACCAAATTGGTTTGACTCACAAATAAATTCCTAGGAAATTAATAAGAGGTCCAAAAGCATTTAAATTGGCCTTTTCAAACTAAGCAAATATTTATAATTTTCCAAATGATGTGAAACATTGTGTGTGGTCTCAAAATATTGCCTACTAATTATGTGCCAAATTTCAAGTTGAACTAAATTTAATTACTTTGGCAATTAAGTAGAAAACAGTACGGAATTAATAAAGCAGAAGAAAATGGATCAAGTGCACACTGTGCACTAGAAGCCTAGTGCTACAGTAGCGCGGCCCAAGCCCACCAGGGCCTTCTCCATCTTCCTCTGTATAGGAGGCAGAGACCTATGCGTGGCGCACATCCACGCCTCCATGGCCGCCGCGTCGACCATCTGGTGAGCCCCCGCGGTGTACAAGACCATCCCCAAGCCCAGGACAAACCCTAGACCCCCAGTTCCCTCGTTTCCCCCCTCGCACTCGATCTGGAAGAGGAGCCAAAGCTTCCGGCGCTGCGCCATAGTCGTCATCGCGGCCGCCGACCTCCCCTTGCTGCACCATGGTGTCCAGAAGCATCCCCGCGGTCGTCTCCTTCGTTCCCACTGAAGAACCCGAGCCAAGTCGCGCCGTACGCCCGGGATCGAGCCGTCTTCCCCGTGTCCGGTCGCTACTGCCCCGCCCTGGATCTCCTCCCTCAGCGCTCCCCCGGCCTCCTGAGCACGTCATCGAGAACAGCTGTGAGGCCCTCGTCCAATTCCCCTTCTTTACCCCTTAGAATCCGTGCCGTAGCCGCTGCCCTTGAGCTCGCTCGGAGCTCCGCGTGCCCGCTCGCCTCTGGGCGCGTTCACCGCGCCCAGCCCGCGACCTGGGTTCCCCCTGCCGTACCCGCACGCCCAAGCCATCCCCTGGCCGCGTCCGCCTAGGCGTGGTGCGCCGGCCGCGCGCCTGTGCCGCCGCGCTCTCCGCCGCCCTGTGCTGCTGGCTATTACTGCTGCCCCTTGCTCGCAAGCTACTGCCACTATGTTGCTTGCTGTTGCTACTGTCGTTGTACTGCTGCTGGCTGCCCCTTGTGCCGTCGCTGCTGTTTGCTGCTGCAACCGCTGCTTGCTGCGTCGCTCCTGTTGCTGCCGCTACTGTCCGTCGATGCCGCCGCTGCTACGGCCAGACATGGCCGAGCTGTGTGTGTGTGTGTTCTGCGTGGTATGTGTGCGTGCAGCTGGCCATGGCCGTGTGCGCCCGTGTGTTGTGTGTGTGCCTTGTGCAGCGTGGTGTGTGTGTGCGCCGTGCGTGTGGCCGGCTGGGCTATGCCCAGTAATGGCCGGCCCTTACTTAGATTAGTACTGCTAGTAGGTATTAATTAGTGCTAAGTTAGTCTAGTACTAGATGACATGTAGGCCCTCATTAAATAAGTTAGGTTTATTTATTTGTTTAGGTAAATAGTCTATGACATGTGGGCCACACCTACCCTTTTGACTAGTCAAATTGACTTGGTCCATTCGGTTTAAGCTAAATATGATAATTCCCAAAATTCACATAAACTTTTAAAAATCATATAAAATAATTCGTAACTCGGATGTAAAAGTTTTCTACATGAAAGTTGCTCAGAAAAATTCAACGAATCCGAGTATGCGGTCCGTTCATCTGTCACATGCCCCTAGCATGCTGAACATGGAACCGTCCCCTCTCTTTCATCTGTCCGGAAAATGCCTAACACGAGGAAAACCCCTCCGGATGTTTTCCCCTCCATCGGCAATGTGTAGCACCGCGTTAGAACACCCCCTAGCTCTGCATATCGTCATGTCATGCTCTGTGTTGCATTATTTGCTGTGTATTTATTTGTTTCTTCCCCCTCTTCTCTCCCGTTAGACTCCGACACCGACGTAGTCCCCGAGGCAGACGCAGCTCCGGAGTACGACTACGCCCCTGACGACCAGACCCTTGCCGCAGAGCTTCCAGGCAAGCACCCCCATTTTGAGCATTCCGATATCGCCTACTCTTCTCTCCCTTATGCTTGCATTAGAAGTTACTGCTGCTGCTGTTATCCTATTTCTGCTGCATAGCATGTTTATTGTAACCTGCTATTGTTACCTGCCTGCTTATCCTAAACTGTTTAGTATAGTTTGGGTAGAGACCCAGCAGAGACCCCACTATATCCCGACTGCCTCGCTGGATGATCAGAAGACCCGTGCAACGGGATTGAAGACCAGGCCCCGACATCGCATGTCACTTCCCCCTTAGTTGCCGACACTACTGGGTTACTATCGAATGCCGAGGGTGATACCTCGTCAGCACTTCTGATGATAACCTTGTGGGTTAGTTAATCGGTCGTGGTAAGCGAGGGTGATTCCTCCTACACCACCCCCGATAACGACGTCGTCGTGCAACACTTCAAGTGTGGACCTCGAGGGTGATTCCTCCTCCGTTCACCTTGACGGTAACATCAGAGGGAATTCCATCGAGGGTGATTCCTCAGTATTCCCCTTGGTGTTAGACACACAGATACTCTGGTTACTATGACTGAACACTGAACCATGATACTAAAGACGGGTCGGCCCTGAGGGGTACCCGCGCGAGCTTAATAGCGAGTGATGTGGGATCGGGTGGACCTGGATGGTGCCCGAGGGTTGAACACGAGGCGTGGCCGGGCATTCCTAGCCCTTGCCGCAAGTCCTCGAGACGGGGCGACGGGGTCACATCTTTCGTGAGTCTCTGCTCGTTTCCGCACTAACAACACACTAACGGTTTGGATATTTGATCCGAGGGGCCTCTGGCCTGATAGCACTAACCATCACGTGGGCATAGTATGGGCGTTCTACGTCGTATACTTCAGCCGGAGCTTAATGGATGTCAGCGACTGAGCGGCGCGCGCTGAGTTGGACTGGTTACGCAACTGCGCTTGTATTAAGGGGTTGCTAGGTCTGCTCTCGGCCGTGAATGTAACGCGCAGGAGTTCCCGGGGCGAAGGCCCAAGACCCCTGGAGGCATAGGTTAGTCCGGCGTGCTGACCTCTCTGTTAAGTATTTGGTCGGGTTGCGGCGTATCATTTGGCCGAGGCCGGGCATGACCCAGAAAAGTGTGTCCGGCCGGAGTTAAGCAAGCGTGGTGGGTAAGTTGGTGCACCCCTGTAGGGAAGAAAACATCTATCGATAGCCTGTCCTACGATAACGGACACTCGGAGTTGTATCCCGATCGGTACAACTAGAACTTGAGATGAATTGGATAGTATGGCTCTGGGATTGCTTTCTCGCAGGGAGACGAGGAAGAATCTCTGGCCGAGGTTGATGATACTACTACTACTTTACATTATGTTAATCTGCACTCTTCTAATGCTGCAAGACCGATGAAGATGATTGAAGATGCTAGTCTTCGATAGGACTAGGCTTTCCCCCTCTATTCTGGCATTTCTGCAGCCCAGTCCACATATACAGTCCCCTTTGAAAATGTTGCATATGTAGTGTAGATCCTTGCTTGCTGAGTACTTCGGATGAGTACTCACGTTTGCTTTATTTTCTTTTTCTCCCCATATCCAATTGACGCCGCCAGATGACGGAGCCCCTGAGTTAGCTGCCCCCGTCGACGACTACGGCTACTACTACTACCCTCCAGGCGAGTACTACTACGAGGAGTCGACAGACGACCAGGAGTAGGATTCGGAGGGTCCTAGGCAGGAGGCCTACGCCTTTCGATCGTAGAGTTTTATTTTGCCCCGCCTTTATAAAGGCTTATCTCTGTTCCTGTAATATATCTGTACCCAGATATCTGATGCTTCCGCTGACACTTGTATGCCATCGAGCTATGTATTCGAGCCCTCGAGGCCCTGGCTTGTAATATAAAGCTTGTATGAATTTATTTATGTTTTATAGTTGTGTTGTGATATCTTCAAGTGAGTCCTTAGGCTTGATCGTGTGCATTTGCATGTATGGTTAGTGCACGATTAAGCCGGGGTCGTCACACCTACTAAATTTTCAATATGAGCAAATTGAGATTTAAGACCATATATTTCTTTAGTAACATCATCAAGCTCTTTATTAATATATTCCATCATAGTTTTTTGTTCCTTAAGTTCGTTCCTAAAGAAACTATTATGCTCAAATTGCAAGGACATAAAACTTTTTTGCATTATTTTCAATTTCTTCCAACTTCCTATAGTAAGGATCAAAGCTCTTGGGTTGATCCATAAGGGCAAGCAAGAAATCTAACACACAAGCAAATGAGAAAGCAAACGAAAAAGATGAACGAAAGAAGGCGAATAAAAAGGCAAATATTTTTGTATTTTTCTAAAAACGTTTTAGAAGTGGGGGAGAGGAAAACGAGGGGCAAATGGCAAATAATGTAAGTGCAAGAGATGAGAGTTTATGATGGGTACTTGGTAGAACCTCGCCGGCAATAGCGCCAGAAATTCTTCCTGCTACTTCTTGAGCTTGCGTTGATTTTTCACTTGAAGAGGAAAGGGTGATGCAGCAAAGTAGAGATAAGTATTTCCCTCAGTTAAGAACCAATGTATCAATCCAGTAGGAGGCACAAGCAAGTCTCCAATCTATGCACCTGCACAAACTAACAAACACTTGCACACAATGCGAAAAAGGGGTTGTCAATCCCTTCACGGTCACAAACAAGAGAGATATCTAATAGAGATAGGTATAAGAGATAAATAAAAGAGCAAACTAAAGTAAATATAAATAAATTGCGGCAAGGTATTTTTGGGTTTTTTTGGTTTATAGATCTGAAAATATATGATGGAAAATAGACCCGGGGGCCATAGGTTTCACTAGAGGCTTCTCTCTTGAAAGAAAACATACGGTGGGTAAACAAATTACTGTTGAGCAATTGATAGAAAAGCGCATAGTAATGGCGATATCTAAGGCAATGATCATGAATATAGGCATCACGTCCATGACAAGTAGACCAAAATGATTTTATATCTACTACTATTACTCCACACATCGACCACTATCCAGCATGCATCTAGAGTATTAAGTTCATAAGAACGGAGTAACGCCTTAAGCAAGATGACATGATGTAGAGGGATAAACTCAAGCAATATGACATAAACCCCATCTTTTTTATCCTTGATGGCAACAATACAATACATGCCTCGCTACCCCTTCTGTCACTGGGTGAGGACACCGCAAGATTGAACCCAAAACTAAGCATCTCTCCCATTGCAAGAAAAACCAATCTAGTTGGCCAAACCAAATCGATAGTTCAAAGAGAAATACAAAGATATCTTAATCATGCATAAAAGAGTTCAGAGAAGACTCAAATAATATTCATAGATAATCTGATCATAAATCCACAATTCATCGGATCTCAACAAACACACCGCAAAATAAGATTACATCGGATAGAACTCCAAGAACATCGAGGAGAACATGGTATTGAAGATCAAAGAGAGAGAGAAGAAGCCATCTAGCTACTAGCTATGGACCCTTAGGTCTGTGGTAAACTACTCATGCTTCATCGGAAGGGCAGCAAAGTTGATGTAGAGGCCCTCCGTGATCGAATCCCCCTCCGGTAGGGTGCCGGAAAAGGTCCCAAGATGGGATCTCACGGGAATAGAGGCTTGCGATGGCGGAAAAGTATTTTGGTGGACGCTTCTGATGTTTGGGGAATATTTGAGAATTTATAGAGGTGGAACTAGGGTTAGGGGACTCCCGAGGGACGCCCCCTGAGGGCTTGTGGCCTCCTCAGGACTCTTCTGGCCCTCTCTCCAAGTCACGGTGGTGTCTTCTGGTCCAAGAAAAATCATCGTAAAGTTTTATTCCGTTTGGACTCTGTTTGATATTCCTTTTTTGTAAAAGTCAAAAACAAGGAAAAAACAGAAACTGGCACTGGGCTCTAGGTTAATAGGTTAGTCCCAAAAATAATATAAAATAGCATATTAATGCATATAAAACATCCTAAACAGATAATATAATAGCATGGAACAATAAAAAATTATAGATACGTTGGAGACGTATCATGCTATTTGACGTCCATTTGCCAAATCTCATAATCATAAAATGCGGCAATAGCTAACATAATTCTAACAGAGTTAAGCATCGCTACGTGTGACGCCCCCGGCTCAATCATGCACTAATCATACACGCAAATGCACACGATCAAGCCTAAGGACTCATGGGAAGATATCACAACACAACTCTAAAACATAAATAAAATCATACAAGCTTTATATTACAAGCCAGGGGCCTCGAGGGCTCGAATACATAAGCTCGCATACAAGCGTCAGTGGAAGCATCAGATATCTGAGTACAGATGTTAAAAGAGAAACAGAAAGGCCCTTAGAAAGGCGGGGCAAAATAAAACACTACGATCAAAAGGCGCAGGCCTCCTGCCTGGGACCCTCCGAACCTACTCCTGGTCGTCGGCAAGCTCGTAGTAGTATCCATCCTCGGGGTAGAAGTGGTAGCTGAAGTTGTCAACTGGGGCAGCGGTCTCAGGGGCTCCGTCATCTGGTTGCATCAAAAGGGTATGGGGGAAAAAGAAAGCAAAGCAACCGTGAGTACTCATCCGAAGTACTCAGCAAGCAAGGATCTACACTACATATGCAACATTATCAAAGGGAGGCTGTATATGTGGACTGGGCTGCAGAAATGCCAGAATAGAGAGAAGGCCTAGTCCTATCGAAGACTAGCATCTTCAAAGGTCTTGCAGCATTAGAAGAGTGTAGATTAGTACCGTATAAAGTAGTAGTATCGATAAGTCTCAACCTCACCCAGAGATCCTTTCTTGACTCCCTGCGAGAAAGCAATCCCAGAGCCATACAGTCATCAACCTCGTCTAGAGATCCCTTCCCGACTCCCTGTGAGAAGTAATCCCAGAGCCATAGTATCCAATTCTAGTTGTATCGATCGGGATACAACTCCGAGTGTCCGTTACCGAGGATCCGGCTATGCATAGATTAGTTCTTCCCTGCAGGGGTGCACCAACTTACCCACCACGCTCGCTTAACTCCGGCCGGACACACTTTTCCGGGTCATGCCCGGCCTCGGCCAAACGACACACCGCAGCCCTACCTAGAGCTCAGCAGAGAGGTCCCCGCCGGTCTACATCCTAAGCGCTCGGGGGTCTTGGGCCATCGCCCCTCGCCCTCCGGGTCATTGCGCACATGGCTCAGATCCAAGCACCACCTCTGTCGTGAATGGCGCCAATCACTCCATGCCGCACTGCTGAACTGGACGTCTGATAGAGCTTTCGGCTAATGCATACGATGCAGAACACCCATACTATGGCCACGTGATGGTTAGTGCTATCGGGCCAGAGGCCCACTCGAATCAAATATCCAAATCGTTAGTACCTTGGGGGTGCGGTAACGAGCAGAGACTCATGATCGATGTGACCCCGTCGCACCGTCTCGAGGACTTGTGGCAAGGGCCAAGAATGCCCGGCCACGCCTCGTATTCATCACTCAGGCACCATACAGGCAACCCATCTTCACATCACACGTGGGTACCCTTCAGGGTCGACCCGCCTTCCAAGTAACAGTGTAAAGTTATCCGTGTGTCCATAACATCAAGGGAATCCGAGGTATCACCCTCGTTGGATTCCTACTCGATGTATCCGTCAAGGTGAACTCAGAGGAATCACCCTTGCTGGGTTCACACTTGAGGTGTTGTACGACGGCGTCGTTATTGGAAGCGGTGAAGGAGGAATCACCCTCGATGACCACGACCGAATAGCTACTCTACAGAGTTAACATCAGAAGTGCTACAAGAGGTTTCACCCTTGGCACTCGATAGTAACGCTGCAGTGTCGTTACAACTAAGGGGGGTGATGTGCGGTGCCGGGGTCTGGTCTTCAATCCCGTTGATCGGGTCTTCGGATAATCCAGCGAGGTAGTCGGGATAAGTGGGGTCACTGATAGGTCTCTACCCAGCCTATACTAAGCAGTTTAGGATAAGCAGGTAAGGTATCAATAGCAGGTTACATTAAACAGGCTATGCATCAGAATAGGTAAAGCAGTAGCAGCAGCAATTCTAATGCAAGCATGAGAGAGAAAGAATAGGCGATATCGGTATGCTCAAGGGGGGGTGCTTGCCTGGTTGCTCGGCGGCAAAGGCAAGGTCGTCAACGGTGGCGTCGGGCTCCGGAGTTGTGTCGGTACCGGGAACTGCGTCGGAGTCTAATGAGAGAGAAGAGGGGGAGGAAACAGTATAAAAACACAGCAAACATGAGCAACACAAAGCAGGCTATGCTAACGTGCAGTGCAGGGTTGCCTAAATACATGTCGAAGTCATTTAGTTATTTTTGGAATTTGCTTGGATTTATTTTATAAAAGCCAGACACTATTCATTTATCGAAAACAGGCAAAAAGTTCCATGTCCATCTAGGTAGGGGCATCTGACAGGAATACAAAGGGCGTATTCAGCTTCGTATCGAAATTCTGAGCAACTTTCATATATAAATTATTTTCATCGGAGTTACGGTTTAATTTATATGATTTTCTAAAGTTTTAATTGATTTTCTGAATTTAATTATTTAAATCAACATTATTCAGAATAGTGATTGGTGATGTCAGCATGATATAATGGTGACGTCAGCAGTCAACAGCCGGCTGACCAGAGTCAAACCTGACATGTGGGGCCCACATGTCAGCCTCTGTTAGTTTATTAGGATTAATTGAACTAATTACTGATTAATTAGGGGGGTGGGTCCCAGTTGTCAGTGACTAGATAGAGTTAACTAAAACATGTTTTAATTAAAAGTGGTTAATTAGTCTAATTACAGAAAAGGGGACCACATGTCAGTGGCCGTAGCTGCCACGTCAACGCAGTTGACTTGGTCAACGGGGCCCCCCTGGGCCCACGGGTCAGTGTCCCAAGGAGGTGGCCCAGGTCGGCCACGTTGGCGTTGACCGGCGACTCGCCGCCGGCGACCAAAACATCGGCGGCACGCACTGGAGGGGGTCGGATTTCGTCTACGGTGGTCCATTCGACGCGGGGTCGGGCTCATTCGATCGGGCGTTCAACGCCGCGTCTAACCGTGGCGGTGCCGTGGCCGGGGATGCGGTGTGGCGTCGGCGGCGAGCTCGCGGGCGGCGTCGGAGTTCGGGGGCCTGCGGAACCAGTGAAGCGCGGCACCAGCGTTCGAGCTAGCTAGCTAGGTAGCGGCAGTAGCACTCCAGAAGCTCGCCAGAGCCACTGGCTCGAGCCGTAGGGGCTCGGGAGCGCGCTAATGGCAGCGGCGGCGGCGGTCAGAGCACGGCACCGCAGCGGCACACCTACGGGCTACGGGAGACGGCGCAAATGGAGGGGAGAGGAGGGCGATCTCACCGTGCGGCGCAAGGTGGCCCGTGGAAGATTAGGAGCGCAGAGGGAGGCTGTGGTCGCCGGAACTTGCCGGAGATGCCAAAGGGAAACGGTGGCTTGATTCCGACGAAGGAGGCGTCCTTGGCTCGGGATCGTTGGCGTAGTCGAAGCAGCAGTCGCCGGCGAGCCTCCTGGATGGGGTCCTAGGCGACGAGGAGCAAGGTGGTCACGAGCTTCACGGTGCCGCGGTCATGGCGGCGCTCGGGCGAGGGGGAAAAGTTGAGAGGGAGCGCAGGGAGTGAGAGAGGGGAGGCCAGGGGGCGCGGGAGATGCTCTTTATCCTCCCTGGCGAGGCGAGGCCGCTGTCGACCGCTCGGAGAGGGGCCAGGGGGGCCGGGCGCGCGCGCGCTAGCTGTTCGACAGCGCGCCTGCGGCGTCAGGAGGTAGGGGGAGGGGGGGCTAGTTGGGCTGGGCCGCCACTGTGCACTTGCGGTCCGGGCACAGTGGGCTTCTTCTCCCTTTCTCTAATTTACTTTTTCTTTTCTGTTTTGTTTGCCTTTTGTCTTTTGTTTTTTTATTTCAAATGACTTTTGTAAAATATGAGACTGTTCCAACTATTAACAGTGCAAAATTAGTCACTGCTAGAAATTGGTTTGGTGTCCATATCTTTTTGTTTGGATTTTATTTAATTGAAAAAGGATTAAATAGTGCTATTTTGTTGCTGTTAGAGTCACTTAACTAATTTAGTGAATATTGGTTATGATTTTAGAATTGTCTGTGGAATATTTGCCATTTAATGAACATTTTAGTTTCTGGGTTTGGACAACTTTTATTTTCACTTTCAGTTTGAATTTCCATTTTAATTTGAATTTGAAAAGAGATATGATACTAATGATGATTAAGCACTGTTGATCAAGATGACATGGCATAATCAAAAGGGTGATCACTGTAGCTTAATACATGGGGTGTTACACTACGGGTGAGAAAGTCTCATCGTAGTTAACCCCTTGAACTTGTCGAAAATCTTTTGCGACAAGTCGAGCTTTATAGACGATGACATTACCATCAGCGTCTGTCTTCTTCTTAAAGATCCATTTATTCTCAATGGCTTGCCGATCATCGGGCAAGTCCACCAAAGTCCATACTTTGTTCTCATACATGGATCCTATCTCGGATTTCATGGCCTCAAGCCATTTTTGGAATTCGGGCTCATCATAGCTTCTTCATAGTTCGTAGGTTCACCGTTGTTTAACAACATGCATGACTTCCGGGACTGGATTACCGTACCACTCTGGTGCGGAACGTACCCTGGTCGACGTACGAAGTTCAGTAGTAACTTGATCCAAAGTTTCATGATCATCATCATTAGCTTCCACTTCAGTTGGTGTAGGCATCACGGGAACTGCTTTCTGTGATGTGCTACTTTCCAATTCGAGAGAAGGTATGATTACCTCATCAAGTTCTACTTTCCTCCCACTCACTTCTTTCAAGAGAAACTCCTTCTCTAGAAAGGACCCGTTCTTGGCAACAAAGATCTTGCCCTCGGATCTGTGGTAGAAGGTATACCCAATGTACTCTATAGGGTATCCTATGAAGACACACTTCTCTGCTTTGGGTTCGAGGTTATCACGCTGAAGCCTCTTGACATAAGCGTCGCATCCCCAAACTTTAAGAAACGACAGCTTAGGTTTCTTGCCAAACCACAACTCATACGGTGTCATGTCAACGGATTTAGACGGTGCCCTATTTAAAGTGAATGCGGTTGTCTCTAATGCATAACCCCAAAATGAAAGTGGCAAATCGGTAAGAGACATCATAGAACGCACCATATCCAAGAGAGTACGATTACGACGTTCGGACACACCATTACGCTGTGGTGTTCCAGGTGGCGTGAGCTGTGAAACAATTCCACATTGTCTTAAATGCATACCAAAATCGTAACTCAAATATTCACCTCCACGATCAGATCGTAGAAACTTTATTTTCTTGTTACGATGATTTTCCACTTCACTCTGAAATTCCTTGAACTTTTCAAATGTTTCAGACTTGTGTTTCATTAAGTAAATATACCCATATCTACTCAAATCATCTGTGAAGGTAAGAAAATAACGATATCCACCGTGTGCTTCAACACTCAACGGACCGCATACATCAATATGTATTATTTCCAGTAAGTCACTAGCTCGCTCCAATGTTCCGGAGAATGGAGTTTTAGTCATCTTGCCCATGAGGCATGGTTCACATGTCTCAAATGATTCATAATCAAGAGATTCCAAAAGTCCATCAGCATGGAGTTTCTTCATGCGCTTTACACCAATATGACCTAAGCAGCAGTGCCACAAATATGTGGTACCATCATTATTAACTTTGCATCTTTTGGCATCAATATTATGAATATGTGTATCACTACGATCGAGATTCAACAAGAATAAACCATTCACAAGGGGTGCATGACCATAAAAGATATTACTCATATAAATAGAACAACCATTATTCTCTGACTTAAATGAATAACCGTCTTGCAATAAACAAGATCGTGATATAATGTTCATGCTCAACGCAGGTACCAAATAACAATTATTTAGGTTTAAAACTAATCCCGAAGGTAGATGTAGAGGTAGCGTGCCGACGGCGATCACATCAACCTTGAAACCATTTCCGACGCGCATCATCACCTCATCCTTAGCCAGTCTTTGTTTATTCCGCAGCTCCTGTTTCGAGTTACAAATATGAGCAACCGGACCAGTATCAAATACGCAAGCACTAGTAAGGTACACGTCAATAACATGTATATCAAATATACCTTTATTGACGTTGCCAGCCTTCTTATCTGCCAAGTACTTGGGGCAGTTCCGCTTCCAGTGACCATTCCGCTTGCAGTAGAAGCACTCAGTCTTTGGTTTGGGTCCAGCCTTGGGTTTCTTCACGGCAGCGGCAATTGCTTTACCGTTCTTCTTGAAGTTTCCTTTCTTTCCCTTGCCTTTCTTGAAACTAGTGGTCTTTTTAACCATCAACACTTGATGTTCCTTTTTGATTTCAACCTCCGCGGCCTTAAGCATCATGAAGAGCTCGGGAAGTGTTTTCTCCATCCCTTGAATATTATAGTTCATCACAAAGCCCTTATAGCTTGGTGGCAGTGATTGGAGAATTCTGTCAATAACCGAGTCATCTGGAAGATTAACTCCCAACTGAGTCAAGCGGTTGTGCAACCCAGACATTCTGAGTATATGCTCACTAACAGAACTGTTCTCCTCCATTTTACAGCTAAAGAACTTGTCGGAGATGTCATACCTCTCGACCTGGGCATGAGCTTGAAATACCAATTTCAGCTTCTGGAACATATCATATGCTCCGTGGTGCTCAAAACATCTTTGGAGCCCCGATTCTAAGCCGTAAAGCATGGCGCATTGAACTACCGAGTAGTCATCAGAACGTGCCTGCCAGATGTTCACAACATCCACAGACAACGCTGGAGGGGGTGCGTCGCCTAGCGGTGCATCAAGGACATAAGCCTTCTGTGTAGCAATGAGGATAATCCTCAAGTTACGAACCCAGTCCGCATAGTTGCTTCCATCATCTTTCAACTTAGCTTTCTCTAGGAACGCATTAAAATTTAGGGGAACTACAACGCGGGCCATTGATCTACAACACAAATTTTGCAAAGACAATTAAGACTAAGTTCATGATAATTTAGTTCAGTTAATCAAATTACTAATGAACTCCCACTTAAATCAACATCCCTCAAGTTGTCTAAGTGACACATGATCCAAATCAACTAACCCATGTCCGATAATCACGTGAGATGGGGTAGTCATCAATGGTGAACATCTTCATGTTGATCATATGTACTATATGACTCATGTTCGACCTTTCGGTCTCCTGTGTTTTGAGGCCATGTCTGTACATGCTAGGCTCGTCAAGTTTAACCCAAGTATTCTGCATGTGTAAAACTGTCTTACACCCGTTGTATGCGAACGTAGAGTCTATCACACCCTATCATCACGAGGTGCTTTGAAACGATGAACTTTTGCAACGGTGCATACTCAGGGAGAACACAATTTCTCGAAATTAAGTGAAGGGATCATCTTATAATGCTACCGTCGTTCTAAGCAAAATAAGATGCATAAAAAGGATAAACATCACATGCAATCAATATGTGACATGATATGGCTATTATCATCTCGTGCCTTTGATATCCATCTCCAAAGCATCGGCATGATCTCCATCGTCACCGGCATGACACCATGATCTCCATCATCATGATGTCCATCACCGTGTCATCACGTGGTCGTCTCCGCCAACTATTGCTTCTACAACTATTGCTAACGCATAGCGATAAAGTAAAGCAATTACATGGCGATTAATAAATTAAAGACAATCCTATGGCTCCTGCCGGTTGCCGTACTCATCAACATGCAAGTCGTGAACCTATTACAAAACATGATCATCTCATACATCAACATATATCACATCACGTTTTGGCCATACCACATCACAACATGCCGTGCAAAAATAAGTTAGAATTCCTCTACTTTGTTGTTGCAAATTTTACGTGGCTGCTATGGGCAACTAGCAAGAACCGTTCTTACCTACGCAAAGCCACAACGGTGATAATTAAGTTGCCTTTTAACCTTCTACAAGGACCGCCTTCGTCAATTTAGATTTAACTAAAGTAGGAGAGACGGACACCTGCTAGCCACCTTATGCAAAACAAGTTGCATGTCTGTCGGTGGAACCGATCTCTTGTGCGTGGACAAGTAAGGTTGGTCTGGGCCGCTTCATCCCACAATACCGCTGAATCCAAATAAGACAAGAGAGGTAAGCAATTTGAGCATCAATGCCCACAACTCTTTGTGTTCTACTCATGCATATACATCTACGCATAGACCTAGCTCATGATGCCACTGATGGGGAACGAAGCATGTAAATTAAAAAAAAAATATCCTACGAACACCCAAGATCTATCTAGGAGAAGCATAGCAATGAGAGGGGAGAGTGTGTCTACGTACCCTCGTAGACAGAAAGCGGAAGCGTATATAACGGGGTTGATGTAGTTGTACTCTTCGCGGTCCGATCACAATCCAATCGATCTAGTGCTGAACGGATGGTGTCGGGGGAATTACCCGCGGTTTAACCCGGCTCATGACGTTAAGTCATCTCTGGACTTAAGCAGATCCTAACCCGGCAGACAGTTGTAACCCCGTAGACAGATCCTAACCCGGCAGATAGTTGTAACCCGACAGGCAGTTGTAACCCAGCAGATTGTGACCCGGCAGATGCATGGAGTCACGGAGATGAGTCTCGGAGATGAGTCGCCTGGATTTAAGAAGCCCAAGGCGTTAAGAAGCCCACGGAGAGAAGCCCAAGGCGTTAAGAAGCCCACGAAGAGAAGCCCAGGGTTTAGAAGCCCGCGAGAAGAAGCTAGAAATAGGCAAAGTCCTAATCCTACTAGGACCCTACATGTAACCCACCCCTTCAAACTTATATAAGAAGGGGCAGGGCACCCCAAGAGGGTCAGGTTTGACAAGTTAGAAAATAGACAATTCTTAGACAGATCAAAGTAGATGCTCTCGAGATAGAGGTAGCGAAACACCGCCCTTGTAATCGAGATCGTCATCATCATCAATATCAATCAAGCAGGATGTAGGTTTTTACCTACACCGTGAGGGGCCAAACCTGGGTAAAATCTCGCGTCTCTCGTCCCGCTCAACCACGTTCAAGCTACCACTTAAATGCATTGGCCTCACGACTAAGTCCTCACACTAGGACATCTGCCGTGATAAAACCATGACAGACGGCACCTCCGAGTTTAGCACACATGCGGCTCGATGACGCCTGCTCCTCCTTGATCCAGCAAGAGAAGGCGGAGAAGTAGATGGGATAACAACCAGCACGACGGCGTGGTGGTGATGGTGGTGGTGGAGCTAGTTCAGCAGGGCTTCGACAAGCGCTACTAGAATGAGGACGGAGGAACTATGGAGTAACGGGAGAGAGAGGAGCGCCAAGGGCTTGATGATAGAGGCAAAGGTGTCCCGTCTTTCGATGAGATGGTGGCTATCGTTTTTGGTGGAGTAGACTTTGACGATTTGACTACGAATGTGCGAGGACGTCGCACCTTAGCAATCGCTAAACCAACTCCGAGAGGTTATTGACCATGCGGGAGCACTATCAACCTGACCACGAGGGTCTGTTTCCTGCAGGCAAACAAAGAACAAGCAAGAAACTAAGATTGCAATCTAGATATTGCGAATTTAAGAGGAAAGCTTTATTGATCAAGTGGGGTTCTGTGACGTCTTTGTCTGGTTGTTGAACAAAAACGAAGTACGCGAAGTTGCAGCTATGGCGAACTTTAATCTAAACAAAACCCAAAGTCTAAACGACGCCCTAAGGGCTGTATATATGGAGGAAGAGGGGGAATTTCATGACCCCTTGGAGGAGGGGTCCGAAACCAACCCTAACTCTTGTTTCCCCACACATACGGACTCTAAAAACAACCTATACTCAAGTATTTCAAAATTACATGGGCCTGGCCCAAAAATAAGGTGACGCAACACCTATTATAAGCTATGGACGAAATTTATGAAAGGTCATCTTGTATATTTCTTCCACGTCCTTGTATGTCATCAAGAAGGCTTCAAAGTACTAAAATCTGCACTAGAAACGCCGTTCTGGTTCCCTTCACGCGCGCCTTCATCTCCATGCTTGTTTCTGCTCCAATGTTCATCCCTCTTGTCCATGCTAGGCCCTTCATTAGTAATCAACACAAATGTATCGAACTTAGGCAGCATCATATTCTCAAGTACATTAGAATTGTTACCAATAAATGAAAGAACCTGGCAATTCAATTGGCGTGCGTGAGCTCTAGTGATTGGTCCAGTATGTATAGCAGCAGGGGCTGTGGGTGTAACAATGGTATTGATGTCCTCATCATCTTCCCCTTCTTGAAATGAAGTCGTCCTTGACGGAAGCTCATCTTCCTCACCCAAATAAGGCTTCAAATCTGCAATGTTAAAAGTGGGACTAACCCCAAAATCTGCAAGCAGGTCAAGTTTATATGCATTATCATTTATTCTCTCTAACACCTTAAAAGGACCATCGACACGTGGCATTAGATTTGATTTGCGCAAATTAGGAAATTTATCCTCACGCAAATGTAACCAAACAAGATCTTCACGTGCAAACACAACATGTTTTCTTCCCTTATCTCCAGCAAGTTTATATTTAGCATTCATACGCTTAATGTTCCCTTAGTTAACTCATGCATTTTAAGATCAATTCAGCATGTTGTTTAGCATCAAAATTAACCTTCTTTGAAGATGGAAGAGGCAACAAATCAATGGGTGCACGAGGTAGGAAACCATACAGAACCTAAAAAGGGCACATCTTAGTAGTAGAATGCACAGAACGATTATACGCAAATTCAATATGAGGCAAGCATTCTTCCCACATTTTTCTGTTGTTCTTCAAAACAACCCTAAGCATAGTAGACAATGTTCTATTGACGGACTACTTCAGTTTGTCCATCAGTTTGGGGGTGACATGTAGTACTAAAAAGCAGTTTAGTCCCCAACTTAGCCCATAAACATCTCCAAAAGTGGCTAAGAAAGTTAGTATCACGATCTGAAACAATTGTATTTGGCACACCATGCAAGCGAATAATTTCATGAAAGAACAAATCAACAACATTAGCAGTATCATCGCTTTTATGACATGGTATAAAGTGTGCCATTTTTGAGAATCTATCCACGACAACAAATATGTGTAACACCCCAGAAATTTAATCATGTTTTTACTAAATAAAAATTTTGCCAGAAATAAAATTTTGAATTATATTAAGTCTTCTGTTATTTTCAGAGTATTTTCTATTTCTGTTTTCCAAAATTCTTCCCTCCATATAGAAATTTATGGACATAATATTGTGGCTTGTTAGTTTTCTTAAAACTTTTCAATTATAGTAAGAATTAATTTTAAAAAAAAATTGCCTCTAAATAATTATTTTAATAGCTTTTTCAATTCTTAAAATAACTCTGTTGCACAGCAACCACTTCAAATAATTCTTTCAAAATTCCACAAAAATTATGGGAGGTCATATGATGCCTACAGATCACTTTTATGCAAAAACCTAACTTGGTCTTTTGTAAATTTTCAGCAAAACAATTTCTTTGCATTTCTGTCCC
Organism: Thinopyrum elongatum; assembly: GCA_011799875.1. Lineage (NCBI taxonomy): Eukaryota > Viridiplantae > Streptophyta > Magnoliopsida > Poales > Poaceae > Thinopyrum > Thinopyrum elongatum. The sequence goes on along the minus strand of CM022298.1, from coordinate 444,341,982 downwards.
ATTTCTGAGTTATAACTGCAACCCCAATTTTCCTTGCTCCAAAAATTCTGAAACTTTGCCACCTTATAGTCCTTCCTAAGAAACCCTTAAGTCCAGAAGATTAGTCCCATTTGCTTCTTTTTAGATGACCAAATTATCCCCTATAGTTTTGGTCCAGAACTGAATTCCTTCAAAACTTGCACTTACAAGTTTTTCTTTTGGTCACACCAACCATGCCAACCTCTTTATCATATAAAGAGACACTATCCTACCAAGTCTCACTTCCAACAAAATTGCCTAGCTAGCTCTATCATTTTGTCAAACAGGTTGTAGACATGGCAGAAACCTTGCACCTTTCTAGCTTGCATTGCACACTAGCCCTATGATCAAACCAGCATGTCCATCACTCCTCTCATGATCAGAGGCACACCTCTATTAAATTTCAGCTCGTTTTGATCCCTGTAGATGCCATTGGCATTTTATCAAACGCATAGCGTGCGTGCACAGAGCGCGGCCAAAGCGCGTGCATTGCAGCCACTGCATCGAGCTCCAGCCGCCGCTCTGCTACATCCCCCCCTTGTCCAGATCGTCCTATGGATCAGCCCGACCACCTGGAAGCTCGCCGACACCTTCCCGCGTCCGCTAGCGCCGGCCTCCGCCGACCACCGCCACCAAAATCGCCGCCCGAAGCTGCCTTCTCTGTCACGTCTCCGCCGGGACGCGTGGCTCGCCCGCAAGCTGCCTGGCACCACCTGAGCTTATCCGCAACGCGCCGACCCCGCCAACTACCTTGCCGACCACCATCAACTCCTCACCAGCCTCAATGGCGCAATAATGGCCACCGCCGTCGTGGTTATCCTCAGAGCTCGCGGAACCGCCTCACCCTCCCTATAAATTGGCCACCCCAAACTCGCTACGTTATCCACCACACTCCCTCCGTCCTCTGCAAGCTTCTCATAGGAGCAAAATGACCGGAGATGGTCGCCTTCTTCCTCTCCGGCGACCACATCCTCCGCCTCTGTCTCGATGGTTCCGACGCCACCAAAGCTTCCCCCGCTCCATTCTCTTCACCAGAAGCTCCCTCTCGAACCCACGACTCCGTTCCACCTCTCAATTCCACTCGAGATCGATCATAGACGGAATTCCCCTTTTGCCCGCCGCTGCCGTCCGCCATAGAGCTCGCCACCGGCGACTCCTTCCACTCCGGAGATCATGGCGACCACCGGAAGGATCGCCACAACGTCCTGAGCACGCCCATGTGCTCAGCACCCCAAGGGACGCCGCCGTTCGCCGGCGAGGATCGCCGGAGCCCACGCTCTGTTCTGCCACGGGAGGAAAGGCGACAGCTGACCAGTCAAACCTGACTGGTGGGCCAGTGGGACCCACCGTCAGTGACTGGAGGTCTCACCTGCGTCGGCTAAGTGGAGACGGGCTCCCTCAAAGCCGTCTTCGCGCAAGGGGAAGCGTATTCCTTGGAACTACGCCATCGACGTCAGCACCTCTTCCGCACAGCCGATCGGCCAGGCCGGCCCAGTACCGCCAGATGTTTATATAGCGCTCAGGGCGCTCCTCTGCCTTTTCTTTTTCTTTTCCAGTGAACTTGAAATAATTCTACAGTGGCCTTTTCAAACCTAAATTTGATGATTCAAATTCCTGTAGACTTCTAAAATCATGCTCTATTAATCCAGCTAGGGTGAACATTTTTACTAAGCTTTATCTCCACTGGATCTTCTAAATAGTCCATTTCTTTATTCTTTTCAACTTAGAAATACCCTAAGTAAATCATCTGGACTCCAAATAATTTGATTCCTTTTCTGTTATTTCTCATTTTTCACCTAGTTTATTTTAGTATTTATTTCAAAAAAATTCAGACAACTTTTTAGCACTGTTGTTGCTATTTGTGGTAATTCAAATATTTTTGAAAATAGGAAAAATGGAGGGAAGAAACTTTTCAAACTTTTGGAGTGCACCCAATATTTCTGCATGCTCAAGGCAAGCATCTTGAACACTTGATATGGTGATTGCATAGTTGTTTGGTTGCAGGAATAATTGAACCATGCTTCTGTTGAATTCAAATAAAAAAAATTGCATGCATATAGAGTTAGCATGTTTCTTCGTACCGTGCATCGTGTGCTTGTCATGACTAACTTGCAGGAGCAGGCATAAAAGAAATGCCGTTACCGGCAGAAGGGTGATCACGTTGGAGCGTGGTCAGGCCTTGTTTGGTTATGCATGTGGAGCATGCAAGGGCTGTGGCCCTGTCTTGGTGTTGCTACTAAAGGAATACTTCGTTGTGCTAACCACTGCAGGAAATAATTGAGCCTCCTGAGTCGGTCGTAGATCGAGTCTTGTTCCGGTAACCCCCATACTTGATTCGTGCTGCCACTTGTCCCTGCCACAGGTGGGGTATGGTTTAGTAAGTTGTTAACCCCTTTCCATGCACACACCGTACAGAGGGCCGCGATGAGGGTTTCCAGGGCCATGGACTAAATCCTGTCATCGGGTCAGGGGGCATGGGTGTTTTCGGTTGTGACCGAGAGGGGGTGCCCCCTTGGAATCCGCGCGTATTAATAGTGATCCCATGCAGGACCTTGGTCTCTCCGTCTTAGAGTTTTTCTTGAACGATGCTTTGGGTGATTCCTGGCATCCGGAAAGTTAATCTGGTGTGTGCTGGTTAGGTGTGTTTTCAACCCAAAGACCGTAATGGGAATTAGTCAGTGTCACGGTACTGACTAAATAAATCCTTTACTTGTGGGTAAAGAGTACACCCTCTGCAGAGTTTAAACCTATTCGAATAGCCGTGTCCGCGGTTAAGGACTATAGTCTGGGTTGGTCAAGTGTCGGTCTTAGTGTCGGTCTCCGGAGGAAAATAATTATGACATGCCTGAAATATTTTGCAGGATAATTATTAACACCCAGAGGCTACCCTGAATATTATGCTATGCATGTTAATATTATTATGGTTATGCTTATTATTGAGGACTAACCCGTTTCTCTTATTTTGTATTTCCTGAGTGTCTCAGGGGCTGGCTAGACTACCCCGGGCGCTCAATTTTATTTTCAAGACCTCTCGTGGCGTCTCTCGAGTTAACAGGCGGTTTATCCCGCCACTACTCTTGTGGACACCCGATTGGCATTTCTCTTCATGTCCGACCGTGGCGTCACTTGACACCTGACTGGCATTTCTTTTCAAGACCTCCCGTGGCGTCGCCTGAGTTCTCGGATGGTCCTGTCTCGTCCGATTTCTCTTTTAGATACCCGTTTGGCATTTCTCTTCAAGACCTACCGTGGTGTCATTTTAGACATCCGACCGACATTTCCTTTATTTTATTTTCCTTTAACTTTCCTTGTTTATCACTAATACTTTTATATATATCCAGTTATTTGCACATGCTAATATGTTATCATGCCATGATTTAATTCCTGACAGCATGCCTTAAGTCCATCATGAGCATACGCATATAATTTTTAATTCAACTTGATCACATAATATTTGCTGCATTCGGTATATCATCTGTTCATGATGTTTGTGAGTACATTCAAACGTACTCACAGGCTTGTCCCTGGCTATTTACTTGGCCAGGTCAGGATTTCTTCGAGGAGTACCACCGCGACGTCCGTGCGGAGCCTAGGATTAGCGGCCACGCGGATAGGAGTTATCCGGGTCAGCTGTTCCTATGGGAATGGAGCCCCATCGATGTTGGAGAACCACGAGTCATTTCCGTCATCCACCACCGGAATCACTATTGTATCATTAGACCTTTATGGTCTTGTATCCAATTCTTGTAATAGCTTGGTAATCTGTAACAAGGACGTGTCCACCAGTAATAGTAATCCTGGGCTGGTGGTAACACGAGGGGTTAAATTTCTGGGATATGTTGTGTCCCCGAAATCCGGCCCCAACAGCCTTGGTATCAGAGCCAGGCTGACCATTTGGCTAATCCTATCTTAGCCTGGTCACTATCCCTAGGTTTCCATGTCGTCCACACCCTTCTATCCATAGTCAGGCCCGTCCTATCCAACAACCTACAGTGGCCAGCCGACACCTTTTAGCAGTCGGTGCCCAACCTATCTCCCTAACCGACAACCACAGTAATACGTCACATTTTGTGATTTGTATCCGTGACTTTGACCCCGACCACTCTAGAGCAGAGTCGATACCCAGAAATCGTACCCACACTAAAATATGCTCCCTAGCCAGGCACTATATAAGAGACCACTCACGCAACCACAATTTGCATCCCTCACTTTGTACACTACCAACATAACCATTACCCCCATGTCGCACCTTGGGATTCATCTGAGAACCCCAGATGCAACCCCGGGCAGTTTTGTCAAGATATTGTGGGATTTTACCCGCAACACTCTTGGCTCCACTCAACCGCCCCAGTACGAACTGTTCAAATCAAGGATCAACCACAACGCCTCGAAATATTGGGCAGTTGCACACATCCCACCAGTAGACCCAAACCAAGGCCCTACAAGTGTCGTCTTCATCGGGAAATCTATGCCAACTCCAGAAATGGCAATAGAAGTTGCTGCCTATGAAGCAATTACCCGTCTCCGGTTCACAGTGCCTCGTGCCAGCAAAAGGGGGTATTACTACTTCCCGAGCCGCGCAGCATCCGGAGAAGAAGCATCTTTTCCCTGCAGACAATCAGAGAGAGATCCAATGCTAGCCAACCTTGTTTAATATGTCATCACGCAGGAGCGTCTGACCCAGCAAGTGATGGACTTCCTCCAGACTCTTGCTATTCTGAATCCTCAGATCGCCATCGGCGGACCACTGTTGCCAGACCAAGGAGGGAACGTTCTCTGACTCCTCCATCCACTTTCCCCGGGAGAAGAAGAATGTGTTCCGATGCCGGGGATATTACCTCAGGACCCTATCGATTTTACCTTTGTACCGTAGACACCTTGGTTGTGTTCATTCATTTAGCGTTTACATTGCGTGATTTGATATCTGTGTTGCATTTTAGGATTTATCCTATGAGTGAATTTTTTGGTTGCAGTAGCGTATGAGTAATTTGGTTACCATAGTTTATAATGGATTTTTCACCCGTAACAAATCTCGGGTTGAGGTTTTATTAAGGATCGCTATGACTAATAATTTTCGCAAACACAGAATTAATTCACGCACCACCACGACATCCGGCTTACAGTCACACTCACTCCACTACATGCACTAAGTGCAGAACCACACACACACACACTTAGCACCTAATCAACCGCCTCACACACCAGACCACTCTCATCACACCACAAGTTTTTCTGAAGAAAAATTTGTGGGATTTCTTTTATTTCTACGGAGCTGCTGCAGAACGCACTAACACTCACCCGTAACCACCACCGATGCCTAATCCTCACGATCACTGCCGCCTCGAAGAGCCACCACTCGAGCTGCGACATCACGGCGATCGTCAAGGATCATCGCCCATAGGAGCAGCGAGAACCCGAGCAACGCCGCCACCGCTCCGGACATGAGAATCGTAAACCACCCCGGAAGCACGTCCTCCATTGGAGCCCCGTCCGAGCTCCTGCGATCAGAAAAAGAGGAGGAAGGAGAAGTGAGGCAAGGTGTGATGAAGAAGAGAGTAACACTGCGTTCGTTTTATAGCTCGGGCTCGGTGCATGGTGAACGAGGTCCACCAGCACCGCTCGTCGCCCGATCATCGGTGTTCGGAGGTAAAATCGCGAGCAGTGCCGACAAGGTGCTGGCCCGCGAGGTGAGTGCACGCTACACCGGCAGCTTGCATGCCGCGCACTACCATAGTACGGCCCTAGGTACCCTACGTGCTAGACACCGCAGGTGGAGAAAGCACGCGAGAGGGAGAAGGAGAAGAGAACCGGAGGAAGAAGAAGAGACTGACAGTGGGCCCTGGGTCCACCTGTCAGCCGGAGAAAGCACTGTGCACTGGAGTACGGCAAGCAAATTTTGGAATTTACACCTTTTTCCAAATTTGTCGTAATAGTCACAGTAGAACCACAGCACTAGTGCCCCACTGTAGTTACACCAATTATCAGGAGCCCACGTCAACTGTGCCTAAATAGGTTATTTTAAATGGCTCAAAAAAATCTCCTCGAAAGGTGGGTTTAATTTTGGTGACCACCTAACAAATCTCGAGGACGAGATTTTCTTAAGGGGGGTAGAATTTGTAACATCCCAAAAATTTAATCATGTTTTTACTAAATAAAAATTTGGCCAGAAATAAAATTTTGAATTATATTAAGTCTTCAGTTATTTTCAGAGTATTTTCTGTTTCTGTTTTCCAAAATTCTTCCCTCCATATAGAAATTTTTGGACATAATATTGTGGCTTGGTAGTTTTCTTAAAACTTTTCAATTATAGTAAGAATTAATTTCAAAAAAAATTTGCCTCTAAATAATTATTTTAATAGCTTTTTCAATTCTTAAAATAACTCTGTTGCACAGCAACCACTTCAAATAATTCTATCAAAATTCCACAAAAATTATGGGAGGTCATATGATGCCTACAGATCACTTTTATGCAAAAACCTAACTTGGTCTTTTGTAAATTTTCAGCAAAACAATCTCTTTGCATTTCTGTCCCATTTTTGAGTTATAACTGCAACCCCAATTTTCCTTGCTCCAAAAATTCTGAAACTTTGCCACCTTATAGTCCTTCCTAAGAAACCCTTAAGTCCAGAAGATCAGTCCCATTTGCTTCTTTTTAGATCACCAAATTATCCCCTATAGTTTTGGTCCATAACTGAAATCCTTCAAAACTTGCACTTACAAGTTTTTCTTTTGGTCACACCAACCATGCCAACCTCTTTATCATATAAAGAGACACTATCCTACCAAGTCTCACTTCCATCAAAATTGCCTAGCTAGCTCTATCATTTTGTCAAATAGGTTGTAGACATGGCAGAAACCTTGCAGCTTTCTAGCTTGCATTGCACACTAGCCCTATGATCAAACCAGCATGTCCATCACTCCTCTCATGATCAGGGGCACACCTCTGTTAAATTTCAGCTTGTTTTGATCCCTGTAGATGCCATTGGCATTTTATCAAACGCATAGCGTGCGTGCACAGAGCGCGGCCAGAGCGTGTGCATTGCAGCCACTGCATCGAGCTCCAGCCGCCGCTCTGCTGCATCCCCCCCTTGTCTAGATCGTCCTATGGATCAGCCCGACCTCCTGGAAGCTCACCGACACCTTCTCGCATCCGCTAGCGCTGGCCTCCGCCGACCACCGCCACCAAAATTGCCGCCCGAAGCTGCATTCTCTGTCACGTCTCCGCTGGGACGCGTGGCTCGCCCGCAAGCTGCCTGGCACCACCTGAGCTTATCCGCAACGCGCCGACCCCGCCAACTACCTTGCCGACCACCATCAACTCCTCACCAGCCTCAACGGCGCAATAATGGCCACCGCCATCGTGGTTATCCTCAGAGCTCGCGGAACCGCCTCACCCTCCCTATAAATTGGCCACCCCGAACTCGCTACGTTATCCACCACAATCCCTCCGTCCTCTGCAAGCTTCTCATAGGAGCAAAACGACCGGAGATGGTCGCCTTCTTCCTCTCCGGCGACCACATCCTCCGCCTCTGTCTCGATGGTTCCGACGCCACCAAAGCTTCCCCCGCTCCATTCTCTTCACCAGAAGCTCCCTCTTGAACCCACGACTCCGTTCCACCTCTCAATTCCACTCGTGATCGATCATAGACGGAATTCCCCTTTTGCCCGGCGTCGCCGTCCGCCACAGAGCTCGCCACCGGCAACTCCGTCCACTCCGGAGATCATGGCGACCACCGGAAGGATCGCCACAACGTCCTGAGCACGCCCATGTGCTCAGCACCCCAAGGGACGCCGCCGTTCGCCGGCGAGGATCACCGGAGCCCGTGCTCTGTTCTGCCACGGGAGGAAAGGCGCCGGCTGACCAGTCAAACCTGACTGGTGGGCCAGTGGGACCCACCGTCAGTGACTGGAGGTCTCACCTGCGTCGGCTAAGTGGAGACGGGCTCCCTCAAAGCCGTCTTCACGCAAGGGGAAGCGTATTCCTTGGAACTACGCCATCGACGTCAGCACCTCTTCCGCACAGCCGATCGGTCGGGCCGGCCTAGTACCGCCAGATGACTATATAGCGCTCAGGGCGCTCCTCTGCCTTTTCTTTTTCTTTTCCAGTGAACTTGAAATAATTCTATAGTGGCCTTTTCAAACCCAAATTTGATGATTCAAATTCTTGTAGACTTCTAAAATGATGCTCTATTAATCCAGCTAAGGTGAACATTTTTACTAAGCTTTATCTCCACTGGATCTTCTAAATAGTCCATTTCTTTATTCTGTTCAACTTAGAAATACCCTAAGTAAATCATCTGGACTCCAAATAATTTGATTCCTTTTCTGTTATTTCTCATTTTTCACCTAGTTTATTTTAGTATTTATTTCAAATTTTTCCAGACAACTTTTTAGCACTGTTGTTGCTATTTGTGGTAATTCAAATATTTTTGAAAATAGGAAAAATGGAGGGAAGAAACTTTTCAAACTTTTGGAGTGCACCTAATATTTCTGCATGCTCAAGGCAAGCATCTTGAACACTTGATATGGTGATTGCATAGTTGTTTGGTTGCAGGAATAATTGAACCATGCTTCTGTTGAATTCAAATAAAAAAAATTGCATGCATATAGAGTTGGCATGTTTCTTCGTACCGTGCATCGTGTGCTTGTCATGACTAACTTGCAGGAGCAGGCATAAAAGAAATGCCGTTACCGGCAGAAGGGTGATCACGTTGAAGCGTGGTCAGGCCTTGTTTGGTTATGCATGTGGAGCATGCAAGGGCTGTGGCACTGTCTTGGTGTTGCTACTAAAGGAATACCTTGTTGTGCTAACCACTGCAGGAAATAATTGAGCCTCCTGAGTCGGTCGTAGATCGAGTCTTGTTCCGGTAACCCCCATACTTGATTCGTGCTGCCACTTGTCCCTGCCACAGGTGGGGTATGGTTTAGTAAGTTGTTAACCCCTTTCCATGCACACACCATACAGAGGGCCGCGATGAGGGTTTCCAGGGCCATGGACTAAATCATGTCATCGGGTCAGGGGGCATGGGTGTTTCCGGTTGTGACCGAGAGGGGGTGCCCCCTTGGAATCCGCGCGTATTAATAGTGATCCCATGCAGGATGTTTTACGCTCCGTCTTAGAGTTTTTCTTGAACGATGCTTTGGGTGATTCCTGGCATCCGGAAAGTTAATCTGGTGTGTGCTGGTTAGGTGTGTTTTCAACCCAAAGGCCGTAATGGGAATTAGTCAGTGTCACGGTACTGACTAAAGAAATCCTTTACTTGTGGGTAAAGAGTACACCCTTTGCAGAGTTTAAACCTATTCGAATAGCCGTGTCCGCGGTTAAGGACTATAGTCTGGGTTGGTCAAGTGTCGGTCTTAGTGTCGGTCTCCGGAGGAAAATAATTTTGACATGCCTGAAATATTTTGCAGGATAATTATTAACACCCAGAGGCTACCCTGAATATTATGCTATGCATGTTAATATTATTATGGTTATGCTTATTATTGAGGACTAACCCGTTTCTCTTATTTTGTCTTTCCTGAGTGTCTCAGGGGCTGGCTAGACTACCCCAGGCGCTCAATTTTATTTTCAAGACCTCTCGTGGCGTCTCTCGAGTTAACAGGCGGTTTATCCCGCCACTACTCTTGTGGACACCTGATTGGCATTTCTCTTCATGTCCGACCGTGGCGTCACTTGACACCCGACTGGCATTTCTTTTCAAGACCTCTCGTGGCGTCGCCTGAGTTCTCGGATGGTCCTGTCTCGTCCGATTTCTCTTTTAGACACCCGTTTGGCATTTCTCTTCAAGACCTACCGTAGTGTCATTTTAGACATCCGACCGGCATTTCCTTTATTTTATTTTATTTTCCTTTAACTTTCCTTGTTTATCACTAATATTTTTATATATATCCAGTTATTTGCACATGCTAATATGTTATCATGCCATGATTTAATTCCTGACAGCATGCCTTGAGTCCATCATGAGCATACGCATATAATTTTTAATTCAACTTGATCACATAATATTTGCTGCATTTGGTATATCATCTGTTCATGATGTTTGCGAGTACATTCAAATGTAATCATAGGCTTGTCCCTGGCTATTTACTTGGCCAGGTCAGGATTTCTTCGAGGAGTACCACCGCGACGTTCGTGCGGAGCCTAGGATTAGCGGCCACGCAGATAGGAGTTATCCGGGTCAGCTGTTCCTGTGGGAATGGAGCCCCATCGATGTTGGAGAACCACGAGTCATTTCCGTCATCCACCACCGGAATCACTATTGTATCATTAGACCTTTATGGTCTTGTATCCAATTCTTGTAATAGCTTGGTAATCTGTAACAAGGACGTGTCCACCAGTAATAGTAATCCTGGGCTGGTGGTAACATGAGGGGTTAAATTTCTGGGATATGTTGTGTCCCCAAAATCCGGCCCCGACAATATGCTATCCCTCCCCTTCTTTGTTCGAGGTAAACCTAAAACAAAGTCCATAGATAAATCCTCCCAAGGAACACTAGGTATAGGCAAAGGCATATATAAACCATGAGGATTGAGTCGTGACTTAGCTTTTTGACATGTAGTGCAGCGAGCAACAAAATGCTCAACATCCCGTCCCATCTTTGGCCAAAAGAAATGTGTAGCGAGTACATCCTCCGTCTTCTTCACGGCAAAGTGTCCTATTAATCATCCTCCATGCGCCTCCTGCAACAACAAAAGACGAATGGAGCTAGCTGGAATGCATAGCTTGTTAGCACAAAACACAAATCCATCGTTACGACGAACTTGTTCCATGTTCTCCCTTCTTTACAATTCTGCAATACATCTTTAAATTCAGCATTATGCACATATTGATCTTTGATGGTCTCCAAACCAAATATTTTAAAGTGAAGTTGTGAAAGCATAGTATAATGACGAGACAATGCATCAACAATAACATTTTATTTACCCTTCTTGTGCTTAATGACATAAGTAAAAGTCTCAATGAATTCAGCCCATTTAGCATGTCTACGGTTCAGTTTTGCTTGACTTTTAATGTGTTTCACAGATTCATGATCAGAATGTATAACAAATTCTTTGGGCCATAAATAATGTTGCCATGTTTCTAAGGTCCGAACAAGAGCATATAATTCTTTATCATAAGTAGAATAGTTCAGACTAGGCCCACTCAATTTTTCAGAAAAGTATTCAACAGGTTTGCCATCTTGTAATAACACACCTCCTAATCCAATTCTACTAGCATCACATTCAAGCTCAAAATCTTATTAAAATCAGGAAGTTGGAGTAAAGGAGCATGTGTCAACTTATCTTTCAATACTGTGAAGGCTTCTTCCTGTGCGGTACCCCAAACAAAAGGCACATCCTTCTTTGTAAGCTCATTGAGAGGTGCAGCAATGGTGCTGAAATCTCACAAAAAGCATATAGAAACCAGCGAGGCCAAGAAAACTCCTCACTTGTGTGACCGTTTTGGGCTGCGGCCAACTCTCAATAGCTTCAATCTTGGCTTTATCAACTTCAATTCCCTGTGGAATAACAACATAGCCAAGAAAAGATAATTGGTCGGTGCAAAAGGTGCACTTCCCATGGTTACCAAACAAACATGCATCACGTAGAGCAATAAAAACAGCACGTAAATGTTCCTCCAAAGATCTGCTATATATCAATATATCATCAAAATAGACTACCACAAATCATCCAATGAAAGCACGTAAAACCTCGTTCATTAATCTCATGAAAGTACTAGGTGCGGTAGTTAACCCAAAAGGCATGCTAACCACTCATATAAGCCAAACTTAGTTTTAAATGTTGTTTTCCATTCATCTCCCAATTTCATACGAATTTGATGGTATCCACTACACAAATCAACTTTGGAGAATATTTTAGAGCCAGTCAATTCATCAAGCATATCATCTAGCCTAGGAAGAGGATGACGATAATGAATAGTAATATTATTAATGCCTCTACAATCAACATACATACGCGACATACCATCCTTTTGCGGCACTAGAATAATAGGAACAACACAAGGACTAAGGGATTCGCGTATATAACCTTTGTCGAGCAGCTCCTGTACTTGACGCATAATCTCCTTTGTCTCCTCTGGATTGGTACGGTATGGTGCACGGTTGGGTAGCGATGCACCGGGAATTCAGTCAATCTGATGCTCAATCCCTCGAATAGGTGGTAGTCCCAGTGGCACGTCTTGTGGAAAGATGTCAGCGAATTCTTGCAAAATGTTAGTGAAAGAAGAGGCAAAGAGGAAGGCACGTCCTCAAATGAAAATAATGCCTCTTTGCACACAAAAGCATAGCAAATAGATTTGCTGAAATCTAGATCATCAATATCAGATTTGGTGGCAAGTAAACATCCACTTTTCAATGTAATTTCAGAAGCAACACTAGATGGTTTATTATTAGGTTTCATTTGTTGCTCAAATTCTTTTGCCGCTATCTGATTTTCACTCTTATTTTGCTCCTGTTTTGCTTTACTAGCTCTATTAATATCATCTTTCAAAATAGAATCACGAGACATAGGAAGCAAAGTAATATATTTATCCTTATGAACAAGAGTATGCTGATTGTTTCTACCATGGTGTACAATTTTTTTATCAAATTGCCATCGTCTACCAAGGAATAAGGAACATGCTTGCATGGGTACCATATCACAATCAACATAATAAGCATATGTAGGGATACTAAAATGTACATGAACAGTACGTGTTACCTTAACCTTGCCGCTGTTGTTGAACCATTGGATGTAATAAGGATGCGCATGTGGTCTTGTGGTGAGAGAGAGCTTCTCCACCATCTCCATGCTAGCCAAGTTGTTGCAGCTCCCTCCATCTATGATGACACGAACAGAACGTTCCTTCACAACTCCCTTTGGATGGAACAAATTGTGCCTCTGATTTTGCTCAGCTTGTGTGACCTGCACACTCAAAACACGTTGAGCAACTAAACTTTCATACCTGTCAGCATCCTCAGCAGCCATGTATTGCATCTCTTGTTCAGAATCATCTCCATCATGTTCTTCACTTGTAATAAGAGCCAAAGTATCCTCATCATAGTCACTAGCAGACTCATACCCACCATCCTCAGTAGAAATCATCACACGCTGAGATGGGCAGTCTCTCGCATAATGACTTGACCCTTGCAACGACAACAAATAATATCATGTGTTTGCCCTGTTGATGCCATGGATGAAGAAGAGCTTTGTGTAGGCCCGGCAGGTGTGCTCTTGGTAGATAGTGGTGGTTGTGCCTGCTTTCTTGTGTCACGGTTGGAGGTGGCAGTTAACGGAGGTCCTGGTGCAGCAGAACATGTGGAAGTAGAGGATGCATGCGGTGTCATGATGAAGTTCGACCTGCAGAAAAGTTAGTCCGCGCCAATGCATGTCGATCCTGCACTTCAAGTTCAGCTTTGCAAGCAAGATGGAATAAACGAGTGATATTATTATACTCCTTATACTCTAAAATGGTCTGAATCTCTCTATTTAACCCACCCATAAAATGTGCAAGCATAGCTTCGTTATCCTCAACAATACCACATCTAATCATGCCAGCTTGTAATTCCTGATAATATTCCTCTACAGAATTTTTTCCTTGTCTTAAACGCTGCAATTTTTGAAGTAATTCACGTTGATAATATGGTGGAACCCAACGAGTACGCATAGCAGTTTTCAAAGTAGCCCAGGTAGCTGGAATAGGATATAATGTACAATGTTCAGACCACCATACACATGCAAGACTAGTGAAAGCACAAACAGCAGCAACAACATGTCTCTCCTCGGGATATTGTAAACATGTAAAATGTTGTGCAGTTTCTAACTCCCAAGTAAGATATATATCAGGAACATATCTACCCTCAAATGGTGGAATATTCAGTTTCAGTTTAGGAAGATGGTCATGATCTCGTACCAGAGGTGGTGGTGCAGCCCTACCATTGCGATTATTTGCATGTGGACGACCTGGTGGTGGTGCTGGTGGTTGCACGCAGTTCTGATTTTGATCAACCTCATCCTCGTAATCGCCTGCGTAATCGTCCTCCTCCTCAACAGCAGTAGGAGCCACAGAAGCATCAATAGCAGCGGCACCAGAAGTTTGGCCAGGCTCAAGAGGAACAAGCTTCGCTCATCCTTCTGGATCGCGACGTGGAGGTGGTTGTTGATATTGTTGCAATGGTGCAGCAGAGGCGGCTTGTGGTTGTGGTAGACACGCGAGTACTTGATCGAACTTGGCGTCCAACTTGGTGTCAATTGTCTTCTCAATGTCATCAATCCTCTCTAGCACCTTTCCAAAGTTGGCCATCACGTCTCGCACCTGTTCACCCAACATTTGTTGAAATTTATCATGTAGTTCCTTCTTTGTCATGTTCTCCCAGTCCAGATTTTGCGCTTGTGATCCTGTGATGGTTAGCAGCAATAGAAACACACAAGAATATGATCCTACAGACTACTAGAAAGTGGTGGTAGTGGGGTGTCAGAAATCTGTCAAGCAAATCTCAAATTCTTACCAGTTCTTACCCAACAGCAGGCGGTGATCAGCAACCGTTGTAGTCAAAACTCTCAAAGCTTGGATAGAGCGATTACCAGGGAGAGTCAAATGCATGACGTAGATGTATGTGGAGCTGGGGAGGCTTATAATATGGTAGCAAAAAGGGTTAGCAATAATCAATTCAGAGATGCAAAGTTGAATAAACGCTCAACGACGGTACTGTGCTAGTCCTAGGCTAGACCGTGATAGCACTGGTACAACGAGCTGCTATACAAATGGTTTTTAACCCCTTTCCGCGATGGCATTTTGAACCATCGCCAAGTGAGTCTGGGTGATAGGGGGGGTCCTTCCCACACGACCCAGAAATCATCGGGGATATGCCCTCTGGTCACACACGCTGCACAAAATGAGCTCGTGTGCGATCGGGCTAGCCATCGCATACAATTATACGGGCTCAATCATTTCCGTTCATAGGTACATCCCACACTGTGATTCCCAGAGAAACGTTTCCCTTCGTCTGCACAACCCACACAGTCAATCCACAAGAAACGTTTCCGTTTGTCTGCATATCCCACACAGTCAATCCCAGAGAAACGTTTCCGTTCGTCTGCACATCCCACACAGTCATTCCCAAACGAACGTTTCTGTTCGTATATACATCCCACATAGTTTTATGTATAGCCTCGTGTGTGATAGGTGTACCGATCACACACGCTCTGCTTCCGTTAACCGTTTGCTTTATTCAACTATATCACACTACACGATTTGATGAAGAAAACTGTATGTCATTGGGCTATCCATCACAACCGCTTTTACTGCTAGAACCGTTTGCAAAGTCCCATGACCCATTTAGCAGGTTCATTAGTTTACAATTAATAATTCCAGTATTACGCAAATTCACATTTCATATCGAACAACTGTTTGCCAATTTCATATCAGGCACATAAATATATTTTAACATCATAGTACAATAGCTACCTGAAAACAACACAATATAACATATAACTAGTTCACCTTCATAAGAACAATATATTCATTTCCCTAATCGACTGATGCATGATCAGCCAGGTTCGCCTTCTCCACCTCTGCTTTCAGTTCAGTAAGAACCTGTTTTGCACTGACCAACTAGGAAAGTGCCTCCTCCTTCGCCAACACCATCTTAGCAAAGTCTAATTTAAAAAATCTGAGCTCATTCTCCATCTTCCTTTTTTTTTCCGCATCTTGAAATATTCTTCAGCGTTGACAACACTTTCTCTAAGCCTATCTCTGTTCTCTTCCTCATACATGCTCAAGAGCTTTGCTAGGCACATCTTCAAAGACTATGGCCACTCTTGATCAACCCACTCCAGGTAAGAACACTTTCGTTCATCCTATAATATTTAAAACTTAATCAGTAACAGTTGTAGGGAAAATGGGTTTCTAGCAACATAGAAAATCACCAAATACATATTTTGAAAAAACTAAAGAAACAGGTTAATTATGACATATATTCTCAAAAAGATCAATGTGCAAATGAATTAATTGCTATTGAGACAACAACCAAATTCAGAAACATCAGAAGCTATAATTAACTGCAACAACGCTACAAGTTCTTAGTCATATACTATAAATAACAAATTGCACATTTTATGAGGAAGCTAAATTTAACTACAACACCATAGCGAAAGTGTTTGGATGACATCAAATTGATACTAACAAGTGTGTACATACACAAATTTATTAACATAGAACTAATAGCACTATGGCCGTCCACTATGTATGCAAAAACAGGTGTCAAGACAACTTTTGCTACATTTGGCACCGGTGCCTGATGCGGCTTGAAACTGCGTCGGTATTTCTCGAAAGAGGAAGGGATGATGCAGTACAGCTACGGTAGGTATTTCCCTCAGTTATGAAACCAAGGTATCAATCCAGTAGGAGAACCAAGCAACACTATGTAAACGGTACCTGCACACAAAGAACAAATCCTCGCAACCCAACGCGTAAGAGGGGTTGTCAATCCCTCCTCGGTAAAAAGATAGATTGTTTTGTTTGTGTTTGGATAAATAGATCTGAATAAAACACGAAATAAAAGATGCAAATAAAAAGTGCAGCAAAGTATTTTTGGTTTTTTTGGAATAATAGACCTAGAAAAAAATGCGATGAAAAATAGATCGGAAAGAAATATGATAAAAGATAGACCCCGGGGCCGTAGATTTCACTAGTGGCTTCTTTCGAGAAAATAGCATGCGATGGGTAAACAAATTACTGTTGGGTAATTGATAGAAGATCGAATAATTATGACGATATCCAAGGCAATGATCAATATATAGGCATCACATCCAAGATTAGTAGACCGACTCCTGCCTGCATCTACTACTATTACTCCACACATTGACCGCTATCCAACATGCATCTAGTGTATTAAGTTCATGGAGAAACGGAGTAATGCAATAAGAACGATGACGTGATGTAGACAAGATCTATTCATGTAGGAATAGACCCCATCTTGTTATCCTTAATAGCAACGATACATGCGTGCCTCGCTGCCCCTTCTGTCAGTGGGAGAGGACACCGCAATATCGAACCCATCACAAAGCACCTCTTCCCATGGCAAGAAAATCGATCTAGTCGGCCTAACTAAACCAAAGATTCGAAGAAGAAATACAAGGCTATAAATAATCATGCATATAAGAGATCAAAGAAAACTCAAATAATATTCATGGATATATATCTGATCATAACCTCAAAGTTCATCAGATCCCAACAAACACACCACAAAAAGAGATACATCAAATAGATCTCCAAGAGACCATTGTATTGAGAATCAAAAAGAGAGAAGAAGCCATCTAGCTACTGCCTATGGACCCTTAGGTCTATGGTGGACTACTCACGCATCATCGGAGAGGCACCAATGAGGATGACGAACCCCTCTGTGAAGGTGTTAGATTGGATCTCGTGGTTCTGGAACTTGCGGCTGCTGGAATTGTGTTTTGTCGACTCCCCTAGGGTTTCTGGAATATTTGGGAATTTATAGGGCAAAGAGGCGGTGCAGGAGACCTTCGTGGGCCCCAAGATACATCAAGGCGCGCTTGGGCTCCTGGGCGCGCCCTGGTGTATCTTGGGCCCCACAGGCCTCCTCCCAGGTGCTTTCTTGATCCCCAATGTGTCTCCTGGTCCAAAAAAATCTCCAAAAAGTTTCGCGTTTGGACTCTGTTTGGTACTGATATTCTGCGAAGTAAAAAACAAGCAAAACACAACAACTGGCACTTGGCACTATGTCAATAGGTTAGTCCCAAAAAATGATATAAATTTGCTATAAAATGATTGTAAAACATCCAAGAATGATAATATAACAGCATGGAACAATAAAAAATTATAGATACATTTGAGACGTATCGGCATCCCCAAGCTTAATTCCTGCTCGTCCTCGAGTAGGTAAATGATAAAAATA
Organism: Thinopyrum elongatum; assembly: GCA_011799875.1. NCBI lineage: Eukaryota > Viridiplantae > Streptophyta > Magnoliopsida > Poales > Poaceae > Thinopyrum > Thinopyrum elongatum. Next base: position 444,324,061 of record CM022298.1, on the reverse strand, counting down.
GAATTTTTGATGTGGAATGCTGCCTAACATGTTCATCACATATTCTTTTTCTTTTGTAGCATGGACATTTGGAGTTTTAGATGGTTCAAAGAAATAGTCTATATTTGACATGATAACTTCAATACTCAAGCATATCAACAAGCAACCATGTCTTTCAAAAAACACTAAAGAAAGTTATCCCTAGCCCATCATGCTCAATCATTGATCCATCCATGAAACACACTCAAATATTTGCTACATCCAATGCACAAGTATGATCATAGTGCTCCCTAGTTGGTGCTTTATAAGAGAAGATGGAGACTCAAATAAAAATAAAAATTGCATAAAGTAAATAGATAGGCCCTTCGCAGAGGGAAGTAGGGATTTGTAGAGGTGCCAGAGCTCAAAGCTTAAATTGAGAGATTTTTTTTTGAGAGGCATGCTTTTCCCGTCGACGCAAACGACCGAGTAATTCCCAACACTTTCCATGCTAGATACATCATAGGCGGTTCCCAAACAGAAAATAAAGTTTATTCCTTTTTCCACCATACTTTCACACTCCACGGCTAGCCATATCCACGGGTACCGTCCATACCAACACTTTCCAAGGAATTTATTATTTTACAACATAAAGTAAATTTCTTTTTCATTTCTAGACTGGGCATCTCTATTACCGCCATAATCTCGTGCAATGACAAGTGAATAAACACTCATCTTGAGAATAACACATCTAGCATGGAAAATATTGGCCACCCCCTGCCGCTTCATGAGCGGTACGGGCACACAAAAAGAAAATTCATTTTGAAAATTTAGAGTTGGCACATACAAATTTGCTTAGAACGGCATGGAAATACCGCATATAGGTAGGCATGATGGACTCATATGGCAAAACTGTGTTTAAAGAATTTGGATGCACAAGTAGTATTTCTACTTAGTACAAGTGGAGGCTAGCAAAAAGATTGAGAAGCAACCAATCAAGAAACAAAAATTCACATAAGCGAGCATTGAGCATAACTAACACCGAATAATGCACCACAAGTAGGATGTAATTTCATTGCATAACTATTGACTTTCGTACTTGCATAAGGAATCACAAACCTTAACACCAATATTCTTACTAAGGCATAATTACTCACCAACATGACTCATATATTACTATCATCATATCTCAAAACTATTACAAAGAATCAAGTTTATTTTGTCCAATGATCTTCATGAAAGTTTTTATTATATCCCTCTTGAATATCTATCACTTTGGGACTAATTTCATATATTGCAAATGCTTTTGATAAGCTCAAATAAATTTAAGTGAAGAACATGAGCATAAAAATTTTCTTCTCTCAAAATAATATAAGTGAATCATGCGAGAATTTCTTCAGAAATATTAAAGCACACCATGCTCAAAAAGATATAAGTGAAGCACTAGAGCAATTCCATAGCTCAAAAAATTTAAGTGAAGCATATAGAGCAATTCTAACAAATCATAGCATAATTTTGGCTCTCTCAAATAGGTGTGTCCAGCAAGGATACTTAAGGAAAACTAAAAAGCAAAATAAGCAAAGACTCATATAATACAAGACGCTCCAAGCAAAACTCATGCTATGTGACGAATAAAAATATAGCTCCAAGTAAAATACCGATGGTCGTTAGAAGAAAGAGGGGAAGGCACCCCCAAGCTTAGTTGCTTGGTTCTCCTTGAATATTAACTTGAGGTGCCATGGGGCATCCCCAATCTTAGGCTCTTGATACTCCTTATTCCTTCATCCATCGTTATCTCACCCAAAACTTGAAAACTTCAATCACACAAAACTTAACAAAATCTTCGTGAGATCGGTTAGTATAAGAAAACCAATCTTTACTTTAAGTACTGTTGCAAACCCATTCGAATTTTGTTATTGCATTATATATACTATATTCTAATTTTGCCATGGCTTATACCCCCCGATACAATCCATAGATTCATCAAAATAAGCACACAATGCAAAGAAAACAGAATCTGTTAAAAACAGAATAGTCTTTAAAGATACGAATTGTTATCATAATTATGTAACTCCAAAAATTCTGTAAAATTGGAAAACATAGGCAATTTGTATATAAATATTGTGTAAAAAATTCAAAAAATTTCATTGCTTCTGTGAATTTAAAAAATTCTGATACTGGACACAAAAGTTTCTGTTTTTTTCAACAGGATCAAATCAACTATCACCAAAGCTATCCCAAAGGCTTTACTTGGCACAAATAATAATTAAAACATAAAAAACACAATCATAAAAGAGGCATAATTGTGCAAACACTCAAGAACAGAAAGAAAAAGGCAAAAATAAATTTTATTCATTGGGTTGCCTCCCAATAAGCGCCATCATTTTATGCCCCTAGCTAGGCATAAGATTTTATTGATGCTCACATGAAAGACAAGAATTGAAACACAAAGAGAGCATCATAATACATGTGACAAACACATTTAAGTCTAACATACTTCTGATGCATAGGGATTTTATAAGCAAACAAATTATCAAGACAAGAAATATATGGCATATGCAAGGAAGAAGAAAGAAACAATAGCAATCTCAACATAACGAGAGGTAAATTAGTACCATGAAAATTTCTACAACCATATTTTCCTCTCTCACAATAATTACATGTAGTGTCATAATCAAATTCAACAATATAGCTATCATATAAAGTTTCCTCTTCATGATCCACATGCATAAAAGTTTTATAATCTTCCAAGATAGTGGGATTAACATCAACTAAAGTCAAGACCTCTCCATACCCACTTTCATCAAAAAATTTGTAAGATTAAACACTCTCCAAATATGTGGGATTATTTTTACCTAAAGTTGACGCTCTTCCAAACCCACTTTCAATATTATTGCAAACATTATTATCAATATCATATTCATCATGAGGCCTAAATAAATTTTCAAGATCATAAGAAGAATCACCCCAATCATGATCATTGCAATAAGTAGTGGACATAGAAAAATTAGCATCCCCAAGCTTGGGGTTTTTCATATTACTAGCACAATTGACATTAATAGAATTTATAGTAAAATCATTGCAATCATGCTTTTCATTCAAGGAGCTATCATGAATCACTTCATAAATTTGTTCATCATAATTTTCGGATTCAAGAATCTCAAGCAAAACTTCATAAAGATAATCTAGTGCACTCAACTCACTAGCAATTGGTTCATCGTGATTGGATCTTTTAAAAAGATTAGCAAGTGGATGAGGATCCATATCAATAGATTTTTAGCATGTGAAGATGCAAGCATATAGAAGGCACATGGCAACACAAGCAAACAAAAGATCAAACAAGAAAAAGGCAAACAAAAAGAAGGTGAATAAAAAAGGCAAATATTTTTGTGAAGTGGGGGAGATGAAAATGAGAGGTAAATGGCAAATAATCTAAATTGCAAGGAGATGAGATTTGTGATTAGGAACCTGATAGATGTTGATGATGTCTCCCCGGCAATGGCGCCAGAAATTCCTTTTGATGCGGCTTGAAACTGTGTCGGTATTTCCCCAAAGAGGAAGGGATGATACATTACAGCTATGGTAGGTATTTCCCTTAGTTATGAAACCAAGGTATCAATCCAGTAGGAGAACCAAGCAACATAATGTAAATGGTACTTGCACACAAAGAAAAAATCCTCGCAACCCAACGCGTAAAAGGGGTTGTATATCCCTCCACGGTAAAAAGATGGATTGTTTTTTATGTGTTTGGATAAATAGATCTGAATAAAACGCGAAATAAAAGATGCAAATAAAAAGTGCAGCAAAGTATTTTTTGGGTTTTTTAGAATAATAGATCTGAAAACAAATGCGATGAAAAATAAATCGGAAAACAATATGATAAAAGATAGACCCGGGGGCCGTAGATTTCACTAGTGGCTTCTCTCGAGAAAATAGCATACGGTGGGTAAACAAATTACTATTGGGCAATTGATAGAAGATCGAATAATTATGACGATATCCAAGGCAATGATCAATATATAGGCATCACATCCAAGATTAGTAGACCGACTCCTGCCTGCATCTACTACTATTACTCCACACATCGACCGCTATCCAGCATGCATCTAGTGTATTAAGTTCATGGAGAAACGGAGTAATGCAATAAGAACGATGACATGATGTAGACAAGATCTATTCATGTAGGAATAGACCCCATCTTGTTATCTTTAATAGCAACGATACATGTGTGCCTTGCTGCCCCTTCTGTCACTGGGAGAGGACACCGCAAGATCGAACCCATCACAAAGCACCTCTTCCCATGGCAAGAAAAATCGATCTAGTCGGCCTAACTAAACCAAAGATTCGAAGAAGAAATACGAGGCTATAAATAATCATGCATATAAGAGATCAAAGAAAACTCAAATAATATTCATGGATATAGATCTGATCATAAACTCAAAGTTCATCGAATCCCAACAAACACACCGCAAAAAGAGATACATCAAATAGATCTCCAAGAGACCATTGTATTAAGAATCAAAAAGAGAGAAGAAGCCATCTAGCTACTGCCTACGGACCCTTAGGTCTATGGTGGACTACTCACGCATCATCGGAGAGGCACCAATGAGGATGATGAACCCCTCCGTGATGGTGTTAGATTGGATCTCGTGGTTCTGGAACTTGCGGCGGCTGGAATTGTGTTTTGTCGACTCCCCTAGGGTTTCTGGAATATTTGGGAATTTATAGGGCGAAGAGGCGGTGCAGGAGACCTCCGTGGGGCCCAAGATACACCAGGGTGCTTTCTTGATCCCCAAGGTGTCTTCTGGTCCAAAAAAAATCTCCAAAAAGTTTCACTGCATTTGGAGTCCGTTTGTTACTGATATTCTTCAAAGTAAAAACAAGCAAAAAACAGCAACTGATACTAGGCACTATGTCAATAGGTTAGTCCCAAAAATGATATAAAGTTGCTATAAAATGATTGTAATCATCCAAGAATGATAATATAATAGCATGGAACAATAAAAAATTATAGATATGTTGGAGACGTATGAGTGCCCTGCACTGGCGAGCCGATGGAGAGGAAAAAAAATCAGAGAATCGGACTCCGGAGCACCTAGTTGCTCTGATGCCCAGTTCCTTCGTGCCATAAAGTTTTATGGCCTCTTTGATTCGCGGGATTTTGAAAATGTAGGAATAGGAAAAGTATATGGTTGGCGTGGCATGCCCACTTGAATTCTATAGGATTAGCAAGGAGTGTTTGATGGCACAGGAAAAACAAAGGAATTATAAAAAGAGGTTGGAGGGGATGTTAGATTTCCTATGAAATGTAGTACAAAAAATTCCATAGGAAAAATTCCTACGGGATCCAATCCTATGAATTAAAGGACCAACGCAGAAAAAGTTCCTAAGGATTTCAATCCTCTATAAATCCTATAGAATTCCTTTGAATCAAAGGATCCCTGTATTTTACTGCTTGGCTGCTCGGATGTGTGGACCAACGTTGGCTGCACAAACTGCTGAAGCGGTGCCAAATAATTTTCTAATGGCACCGCTGATGAGATGACAACATTTTTAGATACTAGGTAGAAACTATGACACTGTCTTAATCACATCTAGAATAACATAGCACAGTGACAGTTATGAATCACATCTAACAAATGATTTGTAAGAACGAAAGTGGGGCTAACCTTCTCTGCACATGCCAGAAACTTCCTCCCATTGTACACAGATTCAAACGCAACTAACTTCACACATGGAGATTAATGGTGACAACGAGCAGACAGATCTTCAGCCACCCCGCTCCATTCGTTGCAACTGATGGTCCTAGGGAGCTACAAGAGGAAGAAATGACTCAAATCGACCGCCGGGTTAAAATCCTTCATTCCAAATCATAACCCGAGAGAGAGAAGAGAGGCATACCCGGGTGGTGAAAGAGTCATCGTCGGAGGAGGAACCGCTGGAGAGATCATTGAAGAAGACCATGGCGACCGCGGCGGTCGGATGCGAGACGGCGAGAGCGAGGAAGCAAGTGACGAAGCGGCTATAGCTCGGGAAGGAAGGAAGGAGGAAACAGGGGTAATGTGACTTGTGGTCGGGGAGAAAAGGGGGTGGGGAGGGGGGTTAGAATTTTGGCGGTAGGCCGAAATTTTCGAAAGGTGAAGGGAAACTTTGCGCGCGGTGCCGCTGGACACCATTCAGTTTGAACGAATGTGTGCATCGCAAACGATTCTTCTGCTTTACACGCAATGAGTTTGATCATTCAAATTTTGGTGGAAATTTCCCTGGGTACTGTCCTCATCCACGTCATTGCATAATTTAACATCGCTAGCTAATTTGGGCACACAAAAGAGCCTACAGCACACATACCACACTTACTGAATCGAGCAATTTTAGTGATTAAACAGAGCCAGTTGACATAAATATTGCTCTAACAAAAGACCATCGTTATAAACGAAGGCTAAGTATGCATAATTTTAACAAAGTCGCCGCCGCACCGCACTATGGCTCGCCGGTGTAAGATGATACGTCAATGACTTGTCCTTGCGACATGCCACCGTTGGTGGACTCCGCGTCCCCCCGGCTGAAGTCGACCGCGTCGTCATCCTCGTCCACGGCGCCGCCCTCAAGGTTGTAGTACTCGTAGTAGTGGCTATGCCATAGCTCGCGTTGGTACTCCACCATTGATTCCTCGACGGATAGGCTTCTCTACCTCGTCCTCAGCCACGCGCAACTCCTCCTCTGATCGCTCCTCGATCTCTGCCGCCTCCTGCATCTCCAGCTCCCGCTCAGCGTCTCATGAGGAAGCAGGTGCTCCATGGCCTCCGCCACCTTTTCAGACGTGGGTTGCATGCTGGATTCCGAGGTGGCCTGGAATATCTTGGCATGTGATAACCCACAAGTATAGGGGATCGTTTGTAGCCTTCTTCGATAAATAAGAGTGTCGAACCCAACGAGGAGCTAAAGGTAGAACAAATATTCCCTCAAGTTCTATCGACCACCGATACAACTCTACGCACACTTAACATTTGCTTTACCTAAAACAAGTATGAAACTATTTTGCAAGAATAAAACTACGAGTACTTTGCGGGAATAAAACTATGAATAAATTGTGAGACGATAAAAGTGGATAGCTTTTGTCAATAAGAAAGTCATTTGTCCCTAGGCAATCGATAACAAGACCGGTAATCATTCTTGCAATTTTATATGAGGGAGAGGCATGAGCTAACATACTTTCTCTACTTGGATCATATGCACTTATGATTGGAACTCTAGCAAGCATCCGTAACTACTAAAGATCATTAAGGAAATGAAACCCAACCATAGCATTAAGTATCAAGTCCTCTTTACTCCCATACGCAACAACCCACCTATCCGTGTTTAGGCTGCTGTCACCCCCGCAACTGACAATAAGTGAATCATGAATATATTGCAACACCCTACAGAGAGGACCCCTCACGTTTGCGTGAGATGGAGGGCACCGTAGGACAGCACCATAAATAAAATATACACTCATACCAACCAAGATCACGATTAGCCCACAGGACAAAACGGATCTACTCAAACATCATAGGATAACCATAGATCATTGTGAAATAATATATGGAGTTGAGCAGCATGTTTAAGTAGAGATTACAGTGGGGAGAAGAGGTGTTACACCACTGCATAGAGGGGGAGAAAGTTGGTGTTGACGGTAGCAAGATTGTTGATGTAGATCGCCGTCACGATGACTGCCCCGGCGGCGCTCCGGCGCCACCGGGAGAGAGGAGGAGAGAGCCCCCCTCCTTCTTCTTCTTCCTTGGCCTCCCCCCTAGATGGGAGGAGAGTTCCCCCTCTGGTCCATGGCCTCCATGGCGGCGGAGGGGCGGGAGCCCCTCTGAGATTGGATCTGCCTCTCTGTTCTCTTCTGTTTCGCGTTCCTGTTTTCTAGCCCTTCACCGTTTCTTAAATTCCCGGAGATCCATAACTCCGATTGCGCTGAAATTTTTACACATTTTTTTCCATAAATTATCTTTCTTGCGCCCGAAGAAGGGCCCCAACCGACTTACGGGGAGGGCATAAGACACCTGGGCGCGCCAGGGGGTGCCCGATGCGCCCTGGTGGGTTGTGGAGGCCGTGGGCCTCCGATTACATTGATTCCACCTCCCAAAAATCATAAATATTCCAAAATAATTCTCCGTAAATTTTTATCGCATTTGGACTTCGTTTGATATGGATTTTCTGCAAAACAAAAAACATGCAACAAACAGGAACTGGCACTGGGCACTGGATCAATAGGTTAGTCCAATAAATCATATAAATTGTTGCCAAAAGTATGTGAAAGTTGTATAATATTGGCATCAAACAATCAAAAATTATAGATACGATGGAGACGTATCAGCATCCCCAAGCTTAATTCCTGCTCGTCCTCGAGTAGGGAAATGATAAAAAATATAATTTTTTAGGTGAAATGCTACCTAGCATAATCTTGATCATATATCTAATCATGGCATGAATATTAAGACACGAATGATTCAAAGCAATAGTCTATAATTTGACATAAAGACATCAATACTCAGGCATCCCAAGAAACAATTGTGTCTTTCAAAATATCAACGCTAAAGAAAGCTATCCCTACAAAATCATATAGTCTTGTCATGCTCTGTCTTCTTAACACAAAGTATTTATCATGCACAACCCCGATGACAAGCCGAGCAATTGGTTCATACTTTTTAACGCGCTTTAGCTTTTTCAACCCTCACGCAATACATGAGCGCGAGCCATGGATGTAGCACTATGGGTGGAATAGAGTATGATGATAGGGGTAAATTTAGAGAAGACAAAAAAGTAAGAAAGTCTCACATCGACACGGCTGACCAACGGGCTATGGAGATGCCCATCAATCGATATCAATGCAAGGAGTAGGGATTGCCATGCAACGAATGCACTAAGAGCTATAACTGTATGAAAGCTCAATATGAAAACTAAGTGGGTGTGCATCTAATCCTATAATGAAAAATTCCCACTAGTATATGAAAGTGACAACATAGGAGACTCTCTATATGAAAACATGGTGCTACTTTGAAGCACAAGTGTGGAACTAGCATGCCCCTTCTCTCTTTGTATTTTTTTCTTTTCTTTTTTCTTTCTTTTTTTCCTTTTTTAAATATTTTTTCTCTCTCTTTTTGTCCGGAGTCTCATCCCGACTTGTGGGGGAATCATAGTCTCCATCTTCCTTTCCTCACTGGGGCAATGCTCTAATAATGAAAATTGATGATCATCACACTTCTATTTACTTACAACTCAATATTACAACTCGATACCTAGAACAAAATATGACTCTATATGAATGCCTCTGGCAATACCAGAATGTGCAATGATCCAGCGTAACATGCACAAAAAATGATGAACGGTGGCTGAGCCACAAATAGTTTGTCAGTTACATGATCATGCAAAGCAATATGACAATGAATGCTCAAGTCATCAAAACGGAAGTGGTGGAAGTTGCATGGCAATATATCTCGGAATGGCTATGGAAAGGCCATAATAGGTAGGTATGGTAGCTGTTTTGAGGAAGATATGTGTGATAGAGCGTATGATATCATAGGGTTTGGATGCACCGGCGAAGTTTGCACCGACTCTCGAGGTGAGAAAGGGCAATGCACGGTACCATAGAGGCTAGGAAATTGCAGAAAGGTAAGAGTGCGTATAATCCATGGACTCACATTAGTCATAAAGAACTCATATACTTATTGCAAAAGTTTATTAGCCCTCGAAGCAAAGTACTACTATGCATGCCCCTAGGGGGATAGATTTGTAGGAAAAGACCATCGCTTGTCCCCGACCGCTACTCATAAGGAAGACAATCAATAATAAATCATGCTCCAACTTCATAGCATAACGAGAGACTATACATGCATGCTTCAGGAATCACAAACCTTAACACCAATATTCTTACTAACCACAACCATTTACTAGTACCTCCCACATATTCCATCTCTATATCGCAAAACTATTGCAAGGAATCAAACATATCATATTCAGTGATCCATAAGTTTTATGTAGGATTTCATGACTAACCATGCAATTGACCAATTCCTATTGACTCTCTAAATAGATATAAGTGAAGCAAGAGAGTTTAATTATTTCTACAAAATACCACACTATAATAATTATAAGTGAAGCAAAAGAGCATTCTACAAATAACGGTTTTCTATGTGAAGAGAAACAGGCAATCCAAACTTCAAATGATATAAGTGAAGCACATGAAGCATTCTATAAAGCCATACTCAAAAGATATAAGTGATGTGCAATGAGCATTCTATAAATAAACCATGGACTATCTCATACCAGCATGGTGCATAAAAGAAAAATGAAAACTAAACACAAAAGACGCTCCAAGATTTACACATATCACATGAACGAAATGAAGACGAAAACATACCGATACTTGTTGAAGAAAGATGGGATGCCTTACGGGGCATCCCCAAGCTTAGACGCTTGAGTCTCCTTGAATATTTACTTGGGGTGCCTTGGGCATCCCCAAGCTTGAGCTCTTGCCTCTCCTCCTTCTTCTCATATCGAGACCTCCTCGATCTTTGATCACTTCATCCACACAAAACTCAACAGAAACCTTATGAGATCTGTTAGTATAATAATGCAAATCACTACTCTAAGTACTGTTGCAAACCAATTCATATTTTGTTTTTGCATTGTAGCTACTATAATATAACTTCTCCATGGCTTATACCACCTATAGAATCGATAGTTTCATCAAAACAAGCAAAATAATGCATCAAAAACAGAATCTATCTTAAACAGGACAGTCTGTAGTAATCTGAAGATTCGCCATACTTCTGTAATTCCAAAAATTCTGTAAAATTAGGAATAAATAAACAATTTATATAGCAATACTGTGCAAAAACTTTTAGAAGCTTTTGACATTCCAGTGAAAAAATGCAAAATCATGCACTACAACCAAAGTTTTTGTTTTTGCACCGCACATACCAGCAAGCATTCTAATCATCCTAAAGGCAAATCTTGGAACATTATTTTTATAATACAATGGATTTGTACAAGGGGATAGTTATTTTTTGAGAATCTTCATGAAAAATTTACATTGTTTCCATGAGCATGAACACAAGTGTTCAAGGTCGACCCTCACTTCTCTAATGCATCACCTTTCAATCGCTTCTCTTTTAGTGAAGTTTTAAGTTCCCCTCTATATTTTGTTTTTTTTTTAAACTTTATAAAAGCACTCAATAGAAATAAATGACTCTCTAAAACTTCCGGGTTGTCTCCCTGGCAGCGCTTTCTTTAAAGCCATTAAGCTAGGCATAAAGTGCTCAAGTAATGAATCCACCCGGATCCCAAGGTATATCAAAGTCAATTTTAATTAACAATGATTTGGCATTTAGTAGTGAGCACAAAGCAACATATATCATGCAATGACGAAGTCTAACTCTCTTCCTATGCATCGGCATGTCATACAAGAACAATTCATGCACATCAAGTAAAGGCCAATACATAGCATAAGCAGTTTCTTGCAATTTTATCGTGTTGGAAACATAGAGAGGCGGAGATGTAGTTCCTATCTCATAATAATTGCAAGTAGGAACAACAAGCACATGCATATTATATTCATCAAAATCATCATGTGCAACCGTAAAAGGCAACCCATCAATATAATCCTTAATAAGTGCAAACTTCTCCGATATAGTGTAGTTGGGAGAATTCAAAAAGATAATAGGACTATCATGTGTGGGTGCAATAGCCGCAATTTCATTCTTAACATAAGGAACTATAGCAAGTTCATCTCCATAATCATAATTCAAATTGGCATCATGGCCACAAGCATAGCAATCATCAAGTTCATCAAAAAGGGATATTTCAAATGGATCAACGGGATCATAGCAATTTTCATAGCATTCATCCTTCGGTAAGAACGAAGGGATATTAAACAATGTATGAGTTGAAGAGTTACTCTCATTAGAAGGTGGGCACGGGTAGCTAATCCGCTCTTCCTCCTTTTGTTCTTCGCTCTCCTCATCATCTTTTTGATCCAATGAGCTCACAGTTTCATCAATTTCTTCTTCCATAGACTCCTGCAAAATATTAGTCTCTTCTTGGACAGCGGAGACATTCTCAATAAATACATCAATATCGTAATTGCATTTATAATTATCATAGCAATATTTAAGGATAGCAAAATTTTCAGGTCTATAAACTGAATCATCAAAATCCTCATACTTTTCAAACAAAGATTCAATTTCATAAGCACCCTTAAAAGCAACAAATTCTTCTATTCATTCCACATCATAGTAATCATATCTACCGTTAGAATAAGAAGCCAAAGTTTCATTATCACTAAATTCACATGAAAAGGGAAGGTGTCGAGCCTTCATCCTAGAGCAACAAGTATAATCATATCTCGAGCATAAATTCCAAGCATACCATTACAATATTTCAATTTGATCCCATAATAGTTTCCCTTTTTGTGTCAAGCGATAATCCCTAAAGTATTCATGTTGATCCAACGTGTCTCCCATTATTAAGTTGAATGGGGTTTTCTCAGGATTATCAAAGTAGTGTTTAATATTTTTCACATAACGAGCATCGAGGGTTTTAGGAGGTTCCCCATCTCCATGAGTAGCAAGTACAACTAAATTTTTTGGTGTTTCATGTTCCATATCCAGAACTAAAGATAGAGAACAACTTAGAACAGAAAATAAAAACTACTTACTGATAAAGCAAACAAGCACACACGAGAATATTCACCCTACGCTATTGCTCCTCAGCAACGGCGCCAGAAAAAGGTCTTGATAACCCACAAGTATAGGGGATCGTTTGTAGCCTTCTTTGATAAATAAGAGTGTCGAACCCAACGAGGAGCTAAAGGTAGAACAAATATTCCCTGAAGTTCTATCGACCACCGATACAACTATATGCATACTTAATGTTTGCTTTACCTAAAACAAGTATGAAACTATTTTGCAAGAATAAAACTACGAGTACTTTGCGAGAATAAAACTACAAATAAATTGCGAGACAATAAAAGTGGATAGCTTTTGTCAATAAGAAAGTCATTTGTCCCTAGGCAATCGATAACAAGACCGGTAATCATTCTTGCAATTTTATATGAGGGAGAGGCATGAGCTAACATACTTTCTCTACTTGGATCATATGCACTTATGATTGGAACTCTAGCAAGCATCCACAACTACTAAAGATCATTAAGGTCGTGAAACCCAACCACAACATTAAGTATCAAGTCCTCTTTACTCCCATACGCAACAACCCACCTATCAGTGTTTAGGCTGCTGTCACCCCCGCAACCGACAATAAGCGAATCATGAACATATTGCAACACCCTACAGCGAGGACCCCTCACATTTGCGCAAGACGGAGGGCACCATAGGACAACACCATAAATAAAATATACACTCATACCAACCAAGATCACGATTAGCCCACAGGACAAAACGGATCTACTCAAACATCATAGGATAACCATAGATCATTGGGAAATAATATATGGAGTTGAGCACCATGTTTAAGTAGAGATTACAGCGAGGAGAAGAGGTGTTACACCACTGCATAGAGGGGGAGAAAGTTGGTGTTGACGGTACCAAGATTGTTGATGTAGATCGCCGTCACGATGATTGCCCCGGCGGCGCTCCGGTGTCACCGGGAGAGAGGGGGAGAGAGCCCCCCCTCTTTCTTCTTCTTCTTCTTCCTTGGCCTCCCCCCTAGATGGGAGGAGAGTTCCCCCTCTAGTCCATGTCCTCCATGGCGGCAGAGGGGCGGGAGCCCCTCCGAGATTGGATCTGTCTCTCTGTTCTCTTCTGTTTCGCGTTCCTGTTTTCTGGCCCTTCACCGTTTCTTAAATTCCCGGAGATCCGTAACTCCGATTGCGCTGAAATTTTTACACGATTTTTTTCCATAAATTATTTTTCGTGCGCCCGAAGAAGGGCCCCAACCGACTTACGGGGAGGGCACAAGACACCTAGGCGTGCCAGGGGGTGCCCGGAGCGCCCTGGTGGGTTGTGAAGGCCGTGGGCCTCCGTTTACATTGATTCTACCTCCCAAAAATCATAAATATTCCAAAATAATTCTCTTTAAATTTTTATTGCATTTGGAATTTGTTTGATATGGATTTTCTATGAAACAAAAAACATGCAATAAACATGAATTGACACTGGGCACTGGATCAATAGGTTAGTCCAATAAATCATATAAATTGTTGCCAAAAGTATGTGAAAGTTGTATAATATTGGCATGAAACAATAAAAAATTATAAATACAATGGAGACGTATCAGCATGTGCGTCCTCGATATTGGCGTGGATGGCCTCGACTCGGGCCAGGGTGGCATTGGCGGCATAGACGGCAGCTCGAGCGCTCTTGGCGTTTGCAGCCACCATCGCAGCAGCTGTTGCAGCCGTCTCGGCTGCTACAGCTGCCCTGTTGGCTGCCTCAAACACCCTATCAGCAGATGCGGCCGCGCTCTCAGCATAGGCGACCGTGCTCTCGGCACAGGCAGCAGCTATCGGGGAGGACGCGGCCACCGTACGGGCCCTCACGAAGCATTTCCACGGCATCATTCTTTGCAAGAAGAGGTTGCAAGAATGGGGATTGGGGATTCGTGGATTCGGGGGTGACCGACACTAGAGCAGACGAAGCCGACGAAGCTTATGGAGGAAGACTTAAGTAGACCCATGAATTTTCATCGCAAATGGTTCCTACAACAAACTGTGTGTGATGTTGTTGATATTTTGTATTAGCTGTGAAAGACGAATTTGGAGTACAGTGGCAATGGATGGTGTTTGAAATGTATGAGAAAATTTGGACTACTAATACAACTATCATGTCAAATTTTGGAAAATTTCAGGGGTCATTTAACATTTTTAAGACATTTAAGTGATTTTCTAGCCATTTAATGACCGTAATTCAAATTTGAACTACATGTACAAGCAGCAGCTAACCATAACGGTTTGAAAAATCATATTTGTGTACTTGTGTGCGAGTTAATTCCATGTGCATTAAATTGGAAGGAATTTTCAAACATATTGGTGTCACGGCTTGGACACAAAGCATCGAGTGCCACGGCATTTAAATTCCAAAAAATTCAAAAATAATTAGAAACACATGAACCCTTGCTTAACGTAATGGCATGCCACCAAAATGGTGTGATAAAAAAATTGGCCTATTTGATAAAACTTTGGACACACACCCCTCACAAACTGGAGCAACTCACTAGAAGGCTCGTGGTTCCAAGATGGAACAATGCATGTTTGATGACGAACCGACGATAGCTTCCTCTTATGGCCTTAAAAAAATTCTAAAGTTAATATGCACTAATACAACTGTCATGTCAAAATTTGGAAAATTTCAGGGGTCATTTGACCTTTTTAAGACATTTAAGTGATTTTCTAGCCATTTAATGACCGTAATTCAAATTTGAACTACAAGTACATGCAACAGCTAAACATAACGGTTTGAAAAATCATATTTGTGTACTTGTGTGCGAGTTAATTCTATGTGCAATAAATTGGAAGGAATTTTCAAACATATTGGTGTCACGGCTTGGACACACACTACTGTAGGATGCTGCTAACGCGACACTACGATCAGAGACCCTTTGATGAAACTGTGCGCGATGCATTAATCGCAAATGATGATGTAAAAAAACCGTCAAAAAAGATGCAAAACGTTTGCGATGGCGAAGACATCAAACACGGTTCAGATTATATTTGCGTGTGCGATGCAGGGCATATGGTTGATCCATACGAACTGTTTGCGATGAGACAAAACAACAGAAACGGGCAGCCATATCAAGGTGTGTGCGATATACGGCAAACAGTTCGCTCAGATGAACTGTTTGCTATTAGGGAATGCAATAGAAACGGTTAGCCAGATCAAGGTGTGTGTGATATACGGCATACGGTTCACTCGGACGAACTATTTTCGATTAGGGAACACAACAGAAACGGTTCAACTCAACAAGATGTGTGTGATATGCGGCATACAGTTCACATAGATGAGCTGTTTGTGATGAGCCAAAAGAACACAAATGATTCATGTAAACAAGATGTGTGTGATACGCGGCAAACAGCCCACTCGGATGAACTGTTTGCGATGAGAAATTATAACACAGACGGTTACTACAGTTAATTCGTGTGCGATTCTGTGTGTACAAAAAACTTTTAAAAATGCAAACTAGTTGCTTGCGGTGGCTAGGAGTATCGCACACGATGCGTCTGCGAGTACTCGTGTGCGATGATTAGTAAGTTACACATACGTTTCCTTATGTTAACACGTGTGTGAATTTGCAATATAGACAATTAATATGCAAATGCCTTCTGGACATCGGTGCTCTACTCTACCGCTCTACCGGGCACACGCTTCTACCTGAAAACATGGACGTCCTCTACTCTACCGCTCTACCGGGCACACGCTTAAACTTAGTGAACTGTGTACGATACTAATACTTTCCATGAAAATTTAAGAACTTGGCTAACAGCATTTGAGTAACATATATATAGTGGTTACACTATTCGACAAAAGGAGGATCTTCGTAACACAGTTTTGACAACCATATGGTCCATATCTACATACTTAACATATTAAGAACTATCACATTTTAAGAGGCTGAGGGCCAACAACCATATGGTCCATATCTACATACTTAACATAGTAACAGCTAGCACATTTTAAGAGGCTGAGGGCCAACAACCACAACTATCCGCTGGAAGCAGCTTGATCACAGCTACTCGTCATCTCGTCAATGAAAAGGAAGAACCCTCCTGTGCCTTGGTAGAGCATGAGTAGAACAGTGTCTCCAATTTTCCAATATGGATGCATTGCCAAGACAAGTGAGAACTTGTTAATTTGAATGGTTCCATTTCTGTGGGAAATGCAGTACCTTGCAATCACTTTGGCATTATTAGCAGGCACAAGTGTAATTCGACCACGCCGGGAAATCGATCCAGGAACAGCTACAACGGGCAATTTCTGTTGAAATGTAGAATAAAAACCAATTGTAACATATCGTTCAAGATATATATAGTTTATGAGCATCAACATAAAAATAAGACTTTGTACCGGCGTTTTGTGCACACAATTGGTCTTGTTCAATGTGTGCACCATAGGTATAATTAATCCCATCCAAAATCCAACGTTCATACGCTGTGCTATCTCTGTCAGATTATCAACAAATTTTATGACATGCTTCAAGTCTTTCCATCGAAATTTGGTACGCTTAGTAACATACAGATCGTTAACTATGCATCCAACATATCCTGCTTAAAAGGTGGAAAGGTATTATTTATTCAGAACATGGCAGAAGAATATATAGTGCACATAATTTGGTAAATAGAATTTGTTACTGCCTAGAAACGGAGTCAGAAAATGAAATCACAATTGGTTGCTTAAATAGTGACCAATTAGTCAGAACAAATACCCTGATTTTGCTAAGTAATATGCCGACATGGAGAAAGTTGAAAGGACACTAACCTCGATCAGACTTTGATCGGCTGATGACGTTGGGGAAGTAAACATCCATGTTAATTAGACCAGGCTGTGGTGCACGCACTAGAATTTTATTGCTAGCTTTCAATTCATAACACTTAGACATTTTTCTCCAAAGGTCCGCATCAAAATAGGAGTGACCATCTTTATCAAGTTTTACGCTAACTATCATTGTAAATCCATGCTGCGTTGTCAATATGACATCCATGGAGCCATCAACAAAGTAAAGCCCAAGATTTCCTTCTACTCCTGTTCTTGCAAAGCAAGGGATGTACTGCTTGAAATGAAAATTAAGATAGTAAATTAGATATATTGAAATAACAGAGCAAGATGAAAATATGGGATAACTGATAGAACAGATCAATATATAGCTGAAAGCAAAGTACAAATATATATAATTAAAAATAGATAATGTAACAAAGA
This sequence comes from Thinopyrum elongatum, assembly GCA_011799875.1. Classification (NCBI taxonomy): domain Eukaryota; kingdom Viridiplantae; phylum Streptophyta; class Magnoliopsida; order Poales; family Poaceae; genus Thinopyrum; species Thinopyrum elongatum. Next base: position 444,306,194 of record CM022298.1, on the reverse strand, counting down.
TTTGATGCAAATATGAGAGTAACTGGATGAACAATACATCATAAATTTGCCTAATACAGGGAAAAAATTGGCTTCGACATCTAGGCTGCACGTGGTACCGTACCTTTTATCCAAATGTAGCAATAGACGGTATATGTTCACAAATTTAGGCCATGCCGACTGTGGTAGGGTGAGATTGAACATACCGAGCGCTCCCTGAAGTCATCCGGAATGGTGAGATAGAACTTCGTTTCCGACTGGCTGCGACCACACTTGCCCGATTTGTGCTCGCACTGTGGACACATGAATGAAAACCCTTGAATCAGCTAGAAGAAAAATGAATCCACGGCAATTTCTGCCGGTTGATTAACAGCGACGGACGGACTGCGATAAGAGATGAGTGAATATTTTGCTAAATTGATTACCTTCTCCATGAGTCCTCGGCCCAATCCCGCAGAAAACCCCAATCGACCAGAGTCTAGAATGTCGGTGCAAGTCGATGCAGATAGGCGGTGGCAAGCAGTAGGGGCGAAATCCCGTGCCGTTGGAGCGCGACCTCCGTCCGCCGACGACAGCCGTCGAGCTTAGGGTGGCCGCTGCGATAGAAGTTGATGAGGTGTAGAGTTGTAGAGGAGTCCGCGGTGAGTGGGTGGGGACGAAGTGGGCGAGGGTTTTCTTTTTTCCTTTTGCATGTGTGGGTGAACACACACGGTTCGCAGAGGCGACGGAGATGAATCGTGTGTGATAGTAAATCACCGAGATTGAAGGGGAATCCAAATTTCCTTTGTCCTTTGTCCATGAGTTTTTTTCTATGATGAACATAAACCCTGCAAATCACCGTGTTCAAATTTGGCACTTTTCCGGGTTCATTTACCATATTTAGGGGATTATGTGCATTTTCTAGGAATTAATGCACATAATTCAAATTCAAACAATCGGTGCATGAAAAGGTGCACGAGAACGGTCTGGAAAACCATGCTCGTGCTATTTAGTAAATTATCATGCCTTTTACAAGGAATGGGTAGAGATTTCATGGAAATGTGTGGCAATAGTCAACCACAAACGCATCGTTTATTGGTTTTTCAACTGTAGAAAATGAAATACATGCTTGAAAAACATGACAGCTGGCATGGTGCCATGGTATGGCCTCACCATGCCCTGGTAAAAATTTGAGAAGGTTTGGCTTATGTCGTCGTGCACGCCCTTCATAAATCGAACCATCACCGAGGAAGTTTCATGGTTTCGAGGGGGAAATCACCAAGATTGAAGGGGCTAGGAATCCAAATTTCCTTCCTAGTTTGTCATTCAATTTTTTTCTACGATCAACATACCCCCTCCAATGCAACGTGTTCAAATTTGGCATTTTTTTGGGCTCATTTACCATATTTAGGGGATTATGTGCATTTTCTAGGCATTAATCCACATAATTCAAATTCGAACAATCGGTGCATGAAAAGGTGTACAAGAATGGTCTGAAAAACCATGCTCGTGGTATTTAGTAAATTCTCATGCCTTTTACAAGGAATGGGCAGAGATTTCAAGGGAATGTGTGGCAATATTGAACCACAAACGCGTCGTTTACTGGGTTATCAACTATAGAAAAATGAAATACGTGCTTGAGAAACATGACGCCTGGCATGGTGCCATGGTATGGCCTCACCATGCCCTGGTAAAAATTTGAGAAGGTTTGGCTTATGTCATCATGCACGCCCTTCATAAATTGAACCATCACCGAGGAAGTTCCATGCTTTCGAGAGGGAAATCACCAAGATTGAAGGGGAATCCAAATTTTCTTTGTTCTTTTTTCTACGATGAACATACACCCTGCAAATCACCGTGTTCAAATTTGGCACTTTTCTGAGCTCATTTACCATAATTAGGGGATTATGTGCATTTTCTAGGCATTTAGCGCATATAAATTCAATCCAGCTACAGCTGCACGGGTGTGATGTGAGGGACGTGGATTGCCGTTGGATCTCGGCACATCTTACGGTGCACATGCATGATCCGCGTAGCTGGGGTTCCGGCCAATCATAATGCAACACACAATAGGCTCAGCGCACACTATTTCTGGAGGGGACGGAGATGAACCGTGTGCGATAATGAATGAGCAAGATTGTAAAGGAAGCCAAATTTCCTTCGTCATTTGTCGTTAAGCTCTTAAAAACCACCGCACTATACGGCTGTCCGGCCACTCCCTCCCAGAGCTCTCTCCAAGCGTCGTTCATGGCACCGCGGCGCACAGTAACTGGTAAGGAATCGATGGCATCCCGCCGCGCCGCGTTCCTCGCCACCTGCGACCGCACACATGGTAATGAAGCGATGGCATCCCACCGCGCCAAGTTCATCGCCGCCGGCGTCCGCACAAGTACGTGGGCGGACTTTGATGCTGCCATGGTCGAATGGGCAGTGGATTTAGAGGCGGACAAAGCCGCACAGAAGGAGCGGAAAAGGTAGAAAGCAGTCAAGAAAAGAGAGTCCCATCGCCGCAAGAAAGAAGAGGCCGCACGCTGTGCTGAGGAGAGCTCGGTGGAGATCGAAGCATGGTGGGTTGCCGCCTACAAGGCCGGGAAGGAGAATGACGGTGTCTGGCCAGCATGCCTCGATGCCAGCATGGGAGAAGTAGTTAGTGCGTGTGTCGCCCGTAAGTTTGTATAATTAATTACGAGCATCTACTAGTACTACATACGTACTAGTTTTAGAGCAAATTACCAGTAGTACTTTAAGTTGGTACCATCTATTATTAATGTACAGTGTCAGTAAGCGCATCCTTTGAGGGCTTTGAGCGTTGATTAGCATGTGTTCACTGAAGATTTGTAGCCGCACCCCGGCCCTAAATACTCCTAAAACGTTTGCCCACAGCCACCGGAGACTAGAGCTGGCTGTAGCTGGTTTTAGTCCCACCTCACTGCGCGAGTTGGCCGCACACCGGCTTAAATTGCCGCGTCGACGGATGGCAGCAAGCTTCTCTCTTGTTGCATACGATCAAGTCTAGCTATGCGAGCGAGGCAGGTTGACACTTGATTGCATTTCATAAATCGATGATTGTTCATCGGGTGTCACCTTGCCTCGTTCATGTACATTGAATAATCCTGATACAATGAAAGAGATTTTTGAAATTAGGTGCGGTTGGAGATGCTGATAGATATAAGAATTATTAGAAGATCACAAAACACACGGTTTCTATGGCGTACCCGTGTGCCTTTTTTTGCGTTAATGATCCATAAGTCAGTTACCTGTGTGATGTTTCCTATTAAAGCAAGCGTACCATTGACCGAAAAAATCAACTACACGTGTACATTTTTTTGGAGACGGGATCTGCCAATTTTCTCTTTTCTCGCACACGAATATTTTACGCGCTTCGTCTGCGTTGTGTGTTTCCCCCGCCCAAGTTTCAAGTTTTGCAGTGAAATTTTCATTAGGCGCGCGATTTCAGAATTTATTCCTCCCACCACATCCCCACCCATCAAATTTCCTCAGTATCCCCCTCCCCCTACTGGCAGCTCAAACCGCCGCCGCAACCACAACTTCAACCACATCTATGTTCTGCCCGAGCATCGTCGATCCAGTCAGGTAACCCACCGATCTCTATCACGGCCCCGGCCTGATTGCTTAAATGGTGCCTGCGAAACATCCTCATGCCTCGAAATCCCCACCGCCCTACCTCCAGAGCATCGCCGCGCAAGCCCAACCACATATCACATGGAGGTCAAGGAGCTGATGGTGGTCGATGGCGCGATGGCCGCTGTGCGTGTTGACCCATAGGAACACCTCGCCTCCACCGCCGCCGACTTGGTACAGGCTCTGGCCTAGATGAAGTGCCCCAGCGACTAACCCAGGACTTACCAGGTATGATCTGACCAGCTCAATCTTACCAATACCACTTGCAATGGCTATGTTTTGTACGGTTGATGTATTAAGCATGTTCGTGCCTTGTTTATGTCAGTACTGCACACTGTGTGATGTTCAAGTATTAACTGTCCAGCTCAATTTCACCAATACCAGCAACAAACTTACAATACATGACCCAGGATATCACTAGAGATGCTGCCCATTTGCTATTTTTGGTGGATGCTAACCCTGTTGTACTTAATATGCCTGTCCATGTACGTACGCAAGGTCATAACGGGCGATGCTATTTTTTGCCGTCGAGGTTAACTGCATCCCATGTCTTACAGTATTTCACATCATTTGTGCAATTGCAGTTTAACTTCTAACATTTACTGGTTGCCTGTAGGTACACATGTCAGCGGCACTGATCCACGCTTCGACTCGGAGGAACAGCTCGCCTTCGCCGTGATACGTCTCCAGTGTATCTATAATTTATGAAGTATTCATGCCATATTTATAACAATTTTATATGGTTTTGGTATGATCTGCATAGAACTAACCCGGACTGACGCTGTTTTCAGCAGAACTACCGTGGTGTTGTTTTTTGTGCAGAAATGAAAGTTCTCCAAATGAGCTGAAACTTTTTGACGATTTTTTTGGAACAAAAGAGACCACCGAAGCTTCATGGAAGGTCCAGAAGGTGAAGGAGTAGGGCACAAGACACCAGGGCGGGCCAGGAGGCCCAGGCGCGCCCCGGTGGGTTGTGCTCACCTCGAGGCCCATCTTAGCATGAAACCAACGCCAAATATTCCTATAAATAGAGAAACCATCAGGGGTAACCCTAGATCAAAAGTTCCGCCGCCGCAAGCCTCTGTAGCCACGAAAAACCAATGTACACCCCGTTCCGGCACCCTGCCGGAGGGGGAAATCATCACCGGTGGCCATCTTCATCATCCCGGCGGCCACCATGATGAGGAGGGAGTAGTCCACCCTCGGGGCTGAGGGTTTGTACCAGTAGCTATGTGTTTGATCTCTCTCTCTTGTGTTCTTGAGATGACACGATCTTAATGTATTGCGGGCTTTGTTAATATAGTTGGATCATATGGTGTTTTCCCCTCTCTATCTTATTGTGATGAATTGAGTTTTCCCTTTGAGATTTCGTTTTTATCGTATTGAATACTTTTATGGATTTGAGAGCACTTGATATATGTATTGCATATGAATACCCGTGGTGACAATGGGGTATTATATTGATTCACTTGAGATATGTTTTGGCACTCAACTCACGGATTCCCGAGGTGACATTGGGGTAATCTATGCATAGGGGTTGATGCACGTTCTCGTCTTTTGTTTCTTCGGTAGAAATCTTGGGGCACTCTTTGAGGTTCTTTGTGTTGGATTGAGTATTATGAATCTGAATTTGCTTTGGTATTATTTTAGTACGAACTCTTGATAGATCGATCGGAAAGAATAACTTAGTGTTATTTTAGTACGAACTCTTGATAGATCGATCGGAAAGAATAACTTGGTGTTATTTTAGTACGAACTCTTGGATAGATCGATCGGAAAGAATAGCTACAAATAATTTCTTCTTATGTTCTTCGCTAGATAACAACTTTGGAGTGATTCTTCATCGCACGTTGAGGGATGGTTATATGATCCAATTAGATTAGCATTGTTGAGAGATTGGACTAGCGAAAGTACGGACCCTAGGCCTCATTTTCAAGCATTGCAATACCGTTTGTGCTCACTTTTGTTACTTGCTACATTGCTGTTTTTTATTGTTCCTATTACAAAAATCAATATCTACTATCATTACTACGCTTGTATCACCATCTCTTCGCCGAACTAGTGCACCTATACAAATTACCATTGTATTTGGTGTGTTGGGGACGCAAGAGACTTTTTGTTATTTGGTTGCAGGGTTGTTTGAGAGAGACCATCTTCATCCTACGCCTCCCACAGATTGATAAACCTTAGGTCATCCACCTGAGGGAAAATTGCTACTGTCCTACAAAACTCTGCGCTTGGAGGCCCAACACGAGTCTACAAGAATAAAGTTGCATAGTAGACATCAAGCTCTTTTCTGGCGCCGTTGCCGGGGAGGTGAGTGCTTTATGGTATATCTTTAGATCTTGCAATCGAATCTTTTAGTTTCTTGTTTTATCACTAGTTTGGTTTGTGAAAGAAAACTACAAAAAAATGGACTTGAGGTTGCATCATATTGTTCATCTTTATAATGTCTTTCATGAAAATAATGAAAAGGAAAATTGTGCTCAATTGATAGAGGAAGAATTCTATAAAATGTTTGACAAAAAAATCTTTGAATGATGAGCATGATTGCAATGTTGTTGGTATGAACCCTTTGAATATCCATGATGCTAATGATATGCAAAGCTACAAGCTTGGGGATGCTATATTTGATGAAGATGATATTTTTACTCCCCCAAGTTTTGATGAGAAAATTTATTATGATGAAAGCATGCCTCCTAGTTATGATGATTATAATGATGAAAGTGGGTTTGGAAGAGTGTCAACTCTAGGAAGTAATGATCCCACTATTTTGGAGGGTGTTGAATCTTATTTTCATAATTATGAAAGTGGATTTGGAGAGGTCATGACTTTATTTAGTGATGAATCCACTATTTTGGAAGAGGTTCCAATTGACTATGAGAACAAAGTTGCTATCTATGATGATTATGGTGATGACATGTATGCTATAAAGAATAATGATAACCATGAAAATTGTCATCATGATTTTAATTTTCAATCCCATGATAGTTATTTTGTTGAGTTTGCTCTCACTACTATTCATGAGAATAAATTTGCTTATGTGGAGAGTAATAAAATTTCTATGCTTATGCATCATGAAAAGAGTGCTTTATGTGATAGCTATATTGTTGAATTCATTCATGATGCTACTGAAAATTATTATGAGAGGGGAACATATGCTTTTACATATTGCAATAATATCAAGTTTCCTCTCTTTATGTTGAAAGTTTTCAAGTTGCACTTGTTTTGCCTTCCTATGCTAGTTGATTCTTGTTCCCATAAGTTGTTTGCTCATAAAATCCCTATTCATAGGAAGTGGGTTAGACTTAAATGTGCTAGTCATATGCTTCATGATGCTCTCTTTATGTTTCAATTCTTATCTTTTATGCGAGCATTATTGAAATCATCATGCCTAGCTAAAAAGGCGTTAGAGAAAAGCGCTTGTTGGGGGACAACCCAACATTTACCCTTACTGTTTTTATGTTTTCACATGATTAGGATACTGTATTAATCATGTTTTATAGGTTTTGTTTCAATAAAGTACCAAGTAAAGCCTTTGGGATAGTGTGGATGATAGTTGACTTGATTCTGTGCAAAAACAGAAACTTTTGCGTCCAGTATAGAAATTCCTATCTTTTACTGGAATGTGGAAAAATTCTTATTTTTTTACAGTTTATGTGTATAGAAATTTTATACGTTTTCCTATTTTTTCAGAATTTCTGGAGTTAAATAAGTATGACCTTAATTCAGATCCTTACGTACTGTTCTGTTTTTGACAGATTCTGTTTTCAATGCATAATTTGCTTGTTGTCTAGTTTCTATGGCTTATATTGCTTAATACAAATTGTGGAAATTGTAGAGTACAGTAGGAATTGTGTGAGAACAATTATGAATCTTGTGTTTGACAGTACCAAAGTGAATGATTTGTCTTTATCATACTAACCCATCTCACGAAGTTCCGTTAAGTTTTGTGTGATTGAAGTTTTCAAGTTTTGGGTGAGATATCGATATGAGGAGAATAAGGAGTGACAAGACCCTAAGCTTGGGGATTCCCAAGGCATCCCCAAGGCAATATTCTATGAATATCCAAGCAACTAAGCTTGGGGATGCCCCGGAAGGCATCCCCTCTTTCGTCTTCAACATTATCGGTAACCTCACTTGGAGCTATATTTTCATTCGTCACATGACATGATTTTTACTTGGAGAGTCATTTTATTTTAGTTAGATTTTCTTGCTATTATTTAGATAATGTTTTGCATCTTTTATTTCAATAAAAGTGGCAAGGATAGCCATCACCATGCTTATTTTGCAAGTATATGAGTTGCTGTTTGAAAACAGAAAGTTTATTGCTGTTGCAATAATTCCCAGAAAATTCAGAATGTGATAAAATGTTGAAACTTTTTAAACAATAAGCTCTGATAAATTTTCTACAGTGTGGTAAATTTTCAGAACTTTTGGAGTTAGGGAAGTATGAGTACAATTACACTCTTTACAGACTGTCCTGTTTAGACAGATTGCTGTTATGTTCGCATTGTTTGCATATGTTTGCTTGTTTAATGATTCTATTTGAGGATAGGAGTATTAAATATGCAGAGGCATTTAGTATGCAATGTTGAATAATAATTTGAGTGATTTGCTACAGTATATAATGATAAGGTTTATGCCTTGATTTATACTAACTTATCTAACGAGTTCTTGTTGAGTTTTGTGTGGATGAAGTTTTTAAGAATTAGGGAAACCGTGATATGAGAAGAATTAAGAAGACATAAAAGCTCAAGCTTGGGGATGCCCAAGGCATCCCAAGTTAATATTCCAAGAAGTCTTAAGCATCTAAGCTTGGGAATGCCCCGGTAGGCATCCCACCTTTCTTCATCAACAATTATCAGTTAGCCTCGGTTGAGCCTAAGTTTTTGCTTCTTCACATGATGTGTGCTATTCTTAGAATGTCATTTTATTTTGTTTTGCTTGCTGTTTTAATAAAATACTTAGATCTGAAAGTTTTAAATAAGAGAGTGTCCTCAATTAACTACCCATTTACTTAACTACTCATTTGATCTTCACTTGTATCTTTTTGGAGTAGTTTGTCATTTACTCTCATGCTTCACTTAGATTATTTTGAGAGTTGAAAATTTTGAAGAAATACTTATGCTCTCGTGCTTCACTTAAATTTATTTGAGAGATTGTTAGTAGCAATGGTAATACATAAATTTAGTCCCAAAGTAATGGATATTCAAGAAGGATATAATAAAAACTTTCATGTAGATCACTGGATATGATAAGTTTGATTCCTTGCAATAGTTTTGCGATATGGAGATAATAATATGTGAGTCATGTTGGTGAGTAATTATGCTTTAGTAAGAATATTGGTGTTAAGGTTTGTGATTCCCTATGCAAGCACGAAAGTCAATAATTATGCAATGAAATTACATCCTACTTGTGGTGCATTATTCGGTGTTAGTTATGCTCAATGCTCGTTTATGTGAATTTTCGTTTCTTGGTTGGTTGCTTCTCAATCTATTTGCTAGCCTCCGTTTGTACTAAGTGGGAATACTACTTGTGCATCCAAATTCTTAAACCCAAAGTTGTGCCAAATGAGTCCACCATACCTACCTATATGCGGTATTTCCATGCCGTTCTAAGCAAATTTGTATGTGCCATCTCTAAATTTTCAAAATGATTTCCTTTATGTGTGCTCGTACCGCTCATGAAGTGGTAGGGGGTGGCCAATATTTTCCATGCTAGATGTGTTATTCTCCAGATGAGTGTTTATTCACTTGTCATTGCATGAGAGTACGGGAAAGGTATTAGGGATGCCCAGTCCCGAAATGAAAAATGAATTTACTTTATGTTGTCAAATAATAAATTCCTTGGAAAGTGTTGGTATGGAGGGCACCCGTGGATATAGCTAGCCATGGATCGTGAAAGAATGGTGGAAAAAGGAATAAACTTTATTTTCTGTTTGGGAACCGCCTATGATATATCTAGCATGGAAAGTGTTGAGAATTACTCGGTCGTTTTCGTTGACGGGAAAAGTATGCCTCTAAAATTTTTTATCTCTCAATTTAAGCTTTGAGCTCTGGCACCTCTAGAAATCCCTACTTCCCTCTACGAAGGGCCTATCTATTTACTTTATGCAATTTTTATTTTTATTTGAGTCTCCATCTTCTCTTATAAAGCACCAACTAAGGGGCACTATGATCGTACTTGAGTATTGGATGTAGCTAATATGCGAGTGTGTTTTGCGAATGGATCAATGATTGAGCATGATGGGCTAGGGATAACTTTCTTTAGTGTTGATATTTTGAAAGACATGGTTGCTTGTTGATATGCTTGAGTATTGATGTCTTCGTGTCAAATTATAGACTATTGCTTTGAATCATTCAAGTCCAAATGTCCATGCTACAAAAGAAAGAGTATATGATGAATATGATAGGTAGCTTTCCACAACAAAAATTCCATTTTCAATTGCTACTTTATCATGATAAGTTTTATGAGAAAGAGTTGCTATTATGATGCTAGAAAAAGTGATTGAAATTATCATAGATCAAACTTATGCATTTTGCTAGCATTCACACTTCATAAATTATTTCTTTTATCATTTACCTACTCGAGGACGAGTAGGAATTAAGCTTGGGGATGCTGATACGTCTCCAACGTATCTATAATTTATGAAGTATTCATGCCATATTTATAACAGTTTTATATGGTTTTGGTATGATTTGCATAGAACTAACCCGGACTGACGCTGTTTTTAGCAGAACTACCGTGGTGTTGTTTTTTGTGCAGAAATGAAAGTTCTCCAAATGAGCTGAAACTTTTTGATGATTTTTTTGGAACAAAAGAGACCCCCGAAGCTTCGTGGAGGGACCAGAAGGTGAAGGAGTAGGGCACAAGACACCGGGGCGAGCCAGGAGGCCCAGGCGCGCCCCGGTGGGTTGTGCTCACCTCGAGGCCCATCTTAGCGTGAAACCAACGCCAAAAATTCCTATAAATAGAGAAACCATCAGGGGTAACCCTAGATCAGAATATCCGCCACCGCAAGCCTCTGTAGCCACAAAAAACCAATCTAGACCCTGTTTCGGCAACCTGCTAGAGGGGGAAATCATCACTGGTGGCCATCTTCATCATCCCGGCGGCCACCATGATGAGGAGGGAGTAGTCTACCCTCGGGGCTGAGGGTTAGCTATGTGTTTAATCTTTCTCTCTCGTGTTCTTGAGATGACACGATCTTGATGTATCGCGGGCTTTGTTAATATAGTTGGATCATATGGTGTTTTCCCTCTCTATCTTGTTGTGATGAATTGAGTTTTCCCTTTGAGATTTCGTTTTTATCGGATTGAATACTTTTATGGATTTGAGAGCACTTGATATATGTCTTGCATATGAATACCCGTGGTGACAATTGTGTATTATATTGATTCACTTGAGATATGTTTTGGCACTCAACTCGTGGATTCCCGAGGTGACATTGGGGTAATCTATGCATAGGGGTTGATGCACGTTCTCGTCTTTTGTTTCTCCGGTAGAAATCTTGGGGCACTCTTTGAGGTTCTTTGTGTTGGATTGAGTATTATGAATCTGAATTTGCTTTGGTGTTATTTTAGTACGAACTCTTGATAGATCGATCAGAAAGAATAACTTAGTGTTATTTTAGTACGAACTCTTGATAGATCGATCGGAAATAATAACTTGGTGTTATTTTAGTACGAACTCTTGGATAGATCGATCGGAAAGAATAGCTACAAACAATTTCTTCTTATGTTCTTCGCTAGATAAGAACTTTGGAGTGATTCTTCATTGCACATTGAGGGATGGTTATATGATCCAATTAGATTAGCATTGTTGAGAGATTGCACTAGCGAAAGTACAGACCCTAGGCCTCATTTTCAAGCATTGCAATACCGTTTGTGCTCACTTTTGTTACTTGCTACCTTGCTGTTTTTTATTGTTCCTATTACAAAAATCAATATCTACTATCGTTACTACACTTGTATCACCATCTCTTCGCCGAACTAGTGCACCTATACAAATTACCATCGTATTTGGTGTGTTGGGGACACAAGAGACTTTTTGTTATTTGGTTGCAGGGTTGTTTGAGAGAGACCATCTTCATCCTACGCCTCCCACGGATTGATAAACCTTAGGTCATCCACTTGAGGGAAAATTGCTACTGTCCTACAAAACTCTGCGCTTGGAGGCCCAACACGAGTCTACAAGAATAAAGTTGCGTAGTAGACATCACACCGCCGCTGACTTTGGGCGGGCTCTGGCCAAGATGAAGTGCCCCAGCAACTATCTCTCAGGACTTACCAAGTATGAACTCACCAGTTCAATCTTACCAATACCAGTTGCAATTAATGGATATGTTTTGTACGGTTGATGTATTAAGCATGTTGTAGTAAACATGCCTAACACATTTTAGCTATTTTCCCTTCCTTTCTATAGACAACTGGGCCATTCTCTGCTCTCGCAGCACCTGCCTTGCGATGTTTAACTCTGCCAATTGCATTTTTATCAGTACTGGTTTCAATGGCTATTAAGCCAGTTGCAATTAACAGTTGTACCCATTTTTTGACAGTTGTATTTCAATGGCTACAAACTTACAAAACATGACTTAGGATGCTGTTAAGCCTGTTGCAATTAACAGTTGTATCCATTTTTTAATCTGTCCCTTTGCTACCGTGCTACTCTCCATAATGAAGATATACTAGAGATGCTGCCCATTTGCTATTTTTAGTGGATGCTAACCCTGTTGTGCTTAACATGCCTTTCCATGTACTTACGCAGGGCCATAATGGGCGATGCTGTTGTTTACCGTCAAGGTTAGCTGCATCCCATGTCTTATAGTATTTTACATAATTTGTGCAATTGCAGTTTGGCTTCTAACATTACTTGCTTCTTGTAGGTACACATGTCAGCGGCACTGATCCACTCTTTGACCCAGAGGAACACCTTGCCTCCGCTGTGGCCAAGTTGGGGTGGGCTCTTGTCCATATGAAGTGCCCCAGCAACTACCCATCAGGACTTACCAAGTATGAACTCACTAGTTGAATCTTACCAATACCAGTTGCATTGTCCATGTTTTGTACGGTTCATGTATTAAGCATGTTGTGTAAACACGCCTAGCCCATCTTATCTATTTTCCCTACCTTTTTATAGACAACAAGGCCATTCTCTGCTCTAGTAGCACCTGCCTTGCGATGTTTAACTCTGACAATTTCATTTCTATCAGTACAACTTTCAATGGCTATACTAGGTTGTCTGTTGCAGTAAACAATTCTATCCATTTTTTAATCCGTCTCTTTGCTACCATGCTACTCTTTCACAATGAAGATATCACTACAGATGCTGCCGTCTTATTACCATTTGCGATTTTTGGTGGATGTTAACCCTGTTGTAGTTAACATTGGCTTTCCATGTACTTACATAGGGCTACAATGGGCGATGCTATTGTTTGCCGTCGAGGTTAGCTGCATCCCATGTCTTATACACCAAACTGTTCCTAAATATAAGTATTTTTAGAGATTCCAATATAGACTACATACGGAGCAAAATGAGTGAATCTAGATTCTAATCTAAACTATGTCTATAATTCTATATACATCTGTATGTAGTTCATATTCAAATCTCTAAAAATACTTGTACTTAGGAATGTAGGTAGTTGTATTTTACATCATTTGTGCAATCTCAGTTTAGCTTCTAAGTTCTAACATTTACTGGTTGCTTGTAGGTACATATATGAGTGGTACTGATCCACGCTTCGATCCCTTTTGCGTATGGGGCAATGAGATATTCATGAACAAGCGTCAAGTGAGGAAACTAAGAAAGATTGTTAGGCGAAAGAAACGGGTGATGGGAATTAAGCTCTTTATTTACACTTTGTCCAAGACAACAGTGAACTTTAGGATGGCAAGTAATGTGTTGCCTTTTCCCCCTACCCACAACAAGTTACTCTATTAGACCTGAGTATCTAATTTTTTTCTCTTTTCAGTGGTTTCCGAAGCTATTTTCTGATGATTACCTTGCAAACTACATGACCGAAGTGGAGGCAACTAAGGTTAAAGTATATAATTCATGCTACCATGATAATGCTCTAGAAGTCTTGCTGAAGGCGGTGAAGGATGGGCGGGCGATCGTCACAAGGGGTTGGACAAAAGTTGTTCGTGCCTATGGCATGCAGGAGGGCACATTACGGGCATTCCGCTTCTTCAACACCATTGGCAGCCAAAATGATTTACACTTGTCTCTTCACCTTTACCGCCTCTAAATATTGTGGTTCATCATAGTTAATTGTTGTCTAATCCTGTAATTACTGAACATATTGTACTGAGAATTTTATTTATGGATTGGTTGTTGAACCATTGTGCTGAAAATTTGAATTCCACGTTTCATATTTCAAAATTTCCAATTCGAATAATAAATTACAGGGAAAAATAAAATTATACAGGAGCGAATAAAATAATGTCCACACGGTTAGAAAGAAAACAGCGTGCGCGATGAAAAATAGAGAACAGCCGGTTCTTTGACGTGAAACGTTTGCGATGCCCGACGGACGCACATATGGTTTCGTCTCATATGCGTGTGCGATTCATGGTAATACGACAAACATTTCAAACCTGTGTGCATGTGTGATAGGAATACCTATCGCACACAGTTATGAAAATGGACACGTTGGCGTTAGTAGAGGCACCGCACACAATTTACATTCTTGAACTGTGTTCGATAACGTACCTATCGCAAACACATCGGTAGATTAAATATTGATGTCCACCTTTTTAACACGACTATAGCGGCGTAATCGTTTGGGATGTCTCTCTGATCAGAAACGTAACATCGAGATGTAACATGTGGGACTGGGGCGACTTCTCATACGTTTATTCTATGGCGATTGTCAGTAGCTGCTCGCCTATCCCCGACGGTTTTTGGGTCGTGTGGGAAGGACCTCCCTATCGTAATCACTCACTCGGCGATGGTTCAGAATGCCGTTGCGGAAAGGGGTTAAAAACTGTTTGTATAGCACGTTACGGTACCAGTGACAAAGCATTGAGTGCCATGGCATTTAAATTCCAAAAAATAAAAAAATGATCAGAAATATATGAAACCTTGCTTGACGTAATGGCATGGCACCAAGATGATGTGGTAAAAAAATTGGCCTGTTTGGCGAAACTTTGGACACACACCCCTCACAAACCGGAGCAACTCACTAGAAGGCTCGTGGTTCAGAGAGGACACAATGCATGTTTGATGACAAATCGGCGATAGCTTCTTCTTACGGCCTTTAATTTTTTTCTATAGTTAACATGCACTAATACAACTGTCATGCAATATTGGGGATATCGCTTATCGGGAGCTTACTGGTCGACCCATGATAAGGGGTAAATCGGCCAGTTTATCGGCATATCGGCTAATTTATGAGCCAATTTATCTTATCGGTTAGACACAGGTAAGCGATAAATCGGCCAATTTATCAGAATATCGGAAGATATCTTGAACAGTGCTGTCATGTCAAAATTTGGAAAATTCCAGGGGTCATTTCACATTTTTAAGACATTTAAGTGATTTTCTAGCCATTTAATGAGGGAGTCTAATTATTTTTCCGTTCTTGATTGTTTCAATTGTGACCGTAATTCAAATTTGAACTACATGTACATGCAGCAGCTACCATAACGGTTTGAAAAAATCATATTTGTGTACTTGTGTTCGAGTTAATTCCATGTGCAGTAAATTGGACGGAATTTTCAAACATATTGGTGTCACAGCTTGGACACAAAGCATCGAGTGCCATGGCATTTAAATTCCAAAAAAAAAATGATCAGAAACACATGAACCGTTGTTTGACGTAATTGCATGCCACCAAGATGGTGTGGTAAAAAAATTGGCCTGTTTGACAAAACTTTGGACTCACACCCCTCACAAACTAGAGCAACTCACTAGAAGGCTCGCGGTTCCGAGAGGGCACAATGCATGTTTGATGTCGAACCGGCGTTAGCTTCCTCTTATAGCCTTAAAAAGATTTCTATAGTTACCGTGCACTAATACAACTGTCATGTCAAAATTTGGAAAATTTCAGGTGTCATTTGACCTTTTTAAGACATTTAAGTGATTTTTTAGCCATTTAATGATCGTAATTCAAATTTGAACTACAAGTACATGCAACGGCTAACCATAATGATTTGAAAAATCATATTTCTGTACTTGTGTGCGAGTTAATTCCATGTGCAGTAAATTGGAAGGAATTTTCAAACATATTGATGTCACGGCTTGGACACAAAACATCGAGTGCCATTGCATTTAAATTCAAAAATTAAAAAAATGATCAGAAATATATGAAACCTTGCTTGACGTAATGGCATGGCACCAAGATGGTGTGGTAAAAAAAATTGGCATGTTTGGTGAAACTTTGGACACACACCCCTCACAAACCGGAGCAACTCACTAGAAGGCTCGTGGTTCCGAGAGGACACAATGCATGTTTGATGACGAACCGGCGATGGCTTCCTATTATGGCCTTCAATTTTTTCTACATTTAACCTACACTAATACAACTGTCATGTCAAAATTTGGAAAATTCCAGGGGTCATTAGACCTTTTTAAGATATTTAAGTGATTTTCTAGCCATTTAATGACCGTAATTCAAATTTGAACTACAAGTACATGCAACAGCTTACCATAACAGTTTGAAAAATCATATTTGTGTACTTGTGTGTGAGTTAATTCCATGTGCAGTAAATTGGAAGGAATTTTCAAACATATTGGTGTCACGGCTTGGACACAACACATGGAGTGCCATGGCATTTAAATTCCAAAAAATTAAAAAATGATCATAAATACATGAAACCTTGCTTGACGTAATGACATGGCACCAAGATGGTGTGGTAAAAAAATTGGTCTGTTTGACGAGAGTTTGGACACACACCCCTCACAAACCGGAGCAACTCACTAGAAGGCTCGTGGTTCCAAGATGGAACAATGCATGTTTGATGATGAACCGATGATAGCTTCCTCTTATGGCCTTCAATTTTTTTCTACAGCTAACCTGCACTAATACAACTGTCATTTCAAAATTTGGAAAATTTCAGGGGTCATTTGACCTTTTTAAGACATTTAAGTGATTTTCTAGCCATTTTATGACCGTAATTCAAATTTGAACTACAAGTACATGCAACAGCTAACCATAACGGTTTGAAAAATCATATATGTGTACTTGTTGTGTGCGAGTTAATTCCATGTGCAGTAAATTGGAAGGAATTTTCAAACATATTAGTGTCACAGCTTGGACACATGCATGGAGTGCCATGGTTACACAAAATAAGCATTCGTGCCTTATATGAGGAAAGAAAATGTAAATATCTGGCAATACAACCGGGCCCCACACGATTGGCACTCTATTTCGCGCCTCGAGGTTTGGAAGGTGAGTGGCGTGGGTTATTAATCAGACGCGGTTCTGTATTGAAAACCGTCAGCTATTAAGTTCACACGCGGCTTTTGCTACGGGAATCGTGTGCAATTCAAACTACAGTACTCGTAAATTTCGGCGACCAGCGTGTATACTATTCCCGTCGATCTAGATTCCGGTTGCCAATAAACACTACATTGCTCACGTCGTCCCGCCTGCATTCTCATCTACATCCTTCCCTCGCTCGCCCTCTCTCTCTCTCTCACACACACACACACACACAAATCTCTGCCATGGCGCCACCGATCTACCCACGCGCCGACGAGGACGTGCCGCCCCCCAAGGACGTTCAGTCGAAGAGTAGCGACGAGGAGGACCCCTACGGGCCGTCGGACGAAGTTGCGCCGGAGCCCCCAACTTTGGAGTGGTTTTGGGGCCAGTACAATGTTTGTCTGTGGAAGTCGCTTCTGCCAGCTGAAAAAGCCAGGCAAGTGGCATTCAAGAAGGAGATGGCGGAGGAGGAAGCAGGGACCAGGCGGCCTGTGAAGCCCGTGAGGCCACCTAGAAAAAGGAGGCGGTGCAGCTTTGGGGGCGGGCGAGTCGTCGTGCAGAGGAGGTGTACGAAGACGGGTACTTCGCGAGGAAGGTCAAAGGCGCTAGGTGCCTCATCGCTGCGTGGTGGTGGGCCGATAAACTCCAGCGTGCCACCGACGAGGAGCTCCGGTAGGCGCCCAACGAAATGGCAAGATTGTTCGTGCTCGTCCGCTAGCAAGAGGCAGATCAGTACGTCAAGCTCTATGAGGCAGAGGAGGCGGAGTACTGCCTCCGCGCTAAGAAGACGCCGCGCACCAGGGAGCTGCTGGCGAGGGGCTGCCGGAATACTGTGGCCGCGCGTGCGCGCGCGTTGGCGGCGCGAGCTGCAGCAAGCCGAAGGAGCAGCGCAGCGCGCGGGAAGGAGGAGCAGGGCGCATCGCGGGCAAGGCCGGAACGATCCGAGACGGAGCCGCGGTGAGCGCAGCGAGCTGGGGCGAAGGCGCGAACGGGCGCTCGCGAGGTGCGGGAGCAGAGAGGGGGGAGGCCCGGGGCCTCACCGGCATTGTAGATGACCGGGCGGCGAGGCGTGATGGAGCGGCGTGGGGAGGAGGTGAGGACGACGGCGGTGACGGTTGACGGCTCCGGCGAGGTGGTGCTGGCGACGGGCGACGGGGCAGCGAGCGGCGGGCTCGATCCCGATCCAGGAGGGGATCGGGGGAGGGGGGGAGAGTGCGAGGGGAGTGGGTGGCTGTCGGCTAGGGTTTCGGGGTCTCAAGGGGGGGGGGCATATAGGCCGGGGGGGATGATGGGCCGTCCTGGTGGCCGCTGGCTGGGCCGTGGCCCAGCTGGGGCCAGGGGGTTTCCTTTTTTTATTTTTATTTTGTTTTGTTTTCTTTTACCTTTTTCTTTTTATTTATTCCTATCTCCTGTTTTGTAATTAGTTAGGCCACAATATGAATTTTGTAAAGCAAGGCAATCGTTCCATTAATTACTAGGCATTATCTACCACTGCCAAAAATTGGTTTGGAGGCAATTGGAGTTCACACAAATTTTATAATAAATAAAATGCATTAATCCTCGCTGTTTTGGTAATGCTAGAGCCACCTAATTAATTTATTAATTGTTGGCTACAATTTTAGAATAGTCTCTGGAATATTTGCTATTTATTGAACATTTTAGTTTCTATGTTGGACAACTTTTATTTTCCACTTTCATTAAAATTTGAATTTGAGTTAGGAGTTGAAATGCAATATGATGCTAATGATGATTATGCACTATTAAACATGCTGACATGCGATTATCAAAAGTGATTACTATGGCTAATGACATGGGGTGTTACACGAGCCTACGAAGGAATTACTCACTCCCGGTGGGGAACATTATGGAATTGGCGATGGAGAAGGGTTGGTGATGACGAAGATCGAAGATTCTCCTCTCCGGAGCCCCAAACGGGCTCCAGATCTGGCCTCCCGATGAAGTACAGGAGGTGGCGACGGCTCCATATCATGAAATGCGATAATTCTTTCTCCCTGATTTTTTCTCCAAAAATGTGATTTTATAGCGTCGGGGATAGGGTCTGCGGGGCCACTAGGTAGGGACAACCCACCTGGGCACGCCAGGAGGGGGGGTGTGCCCTGGTGGGTTGTGCTCACCCAGGGGCCCCCCTCCGGTGGTTCTTGGCTCCAGTATTTTTCTTTTATTCCATAAAACATCTCCAAAAAGTTTTGTTCCATTCCGAGAACTTTTATTTCTGCACAAAAACAACACCATGGTAGTTCTGCTGAAAACGTCAGTCCGGGTTAGCTTCATTCAAATCATGCAAATTAGAGTCCAAAACAAGAGTAAAAGCGTTAGAAAAAGTAGATACGATGGAGACGTATCAGTCTCTCCCATCACAAATGTTTCGTATCATTTTTGATGGTTTCTTTACATCACAGTTTGCGATTAATGCATCACACACAATTTCATCGAAGGGTCTCCGATTGTAGTGTCGCGTTAGCAGCATCCTGCAGTAGTGTAGAGACGCGAGCCTAGAACACTAAAAAAATCACGGCGCGGCACGTAAACAAGGGAGGAGCACACTCTGAATCTCTCTTTTTTTTGCTCCGCAACAATTTTTTTCCGAAAAAGTCTACAAATGGCCTAAAAACTGCCTAGCCAGAATTTTCCAGACTTAGTTTTTTTTAAACTGGAACTATTTTTCTTCTGCGAGTGGGACATAAGTTGGGGAGACCTACTCTATCACGACACGTAGTATGGCGTGATCTGGAAATCTAAAACAGAGTAACAAATACTGGACTCGGACTAGGACTTGTGGCGGAGATGAATCTGGTAGAACTCGGACTGGTGGCGAATCTGTGATGGAGGTGGACTTGGATTAGCATGATGATGGCTGATATGTGGTATATGGCAGGGGTGATAACGATGGTGGTATATGGTAACGGTGATGACGATGGTGGTAGATGGCAACGGTGATGACGATGGTGGTATATGGCAGCGGTGATGATGATGGTGCGGCAGCGGCGTGACAACTTGTGAACAGAACTCGAAACTCTAAAGGACTAGACACTAAGACCAGCAACTTGACATGATATTGCAACCGCAAATTCAACAAAGCAATTACAAAAAAGATTATGCAATGGCTCAGACTGGTTCGGATATGATGAACTAACCCTAATTTTTTTGGCTTTTGCGTGGACTGTAGGTATGAAGAACAGACTCGATCTAAACTACAAAAAACTGGAAAATCTCACCGAGCAACCTGGAAATCTGATACCACTTGATAGAGGCAAAGGTGTCCCATCTTTCGATGAGATGGCGGCTATGGTTTTTGGTGGAGTAGACTTTGACGATTCGACTACGAACGTGCGAGGACGTCGTGCCTTAGCAATCGCTAAACCAACTCCAAGAGGTTATTGACCACGCCGGAGCACGATCAACCTGACCACAAGGGTCTATTTTCTGCAGGCAAATGAAGAACAAGCAAGAAACTAAGATTACAATCTGGATATTGTGAATTTAAGAGGAAACTGAGAACGTCTTTGTCTGGTCATTGAACACAAACAAAGTACGCGAAGTTGCAGCTATGGCGAACTTTAATCTAAACAAAACCCAAAGTCTAAACGATGCCCTAAGGGCTGTATATATGGAGGAAGAGAGGGGAATTTCATGACCCCTTGGAGGAGGGGTCCGAAACCAACCCTAACTCTTGTTTCCCCACACATACGGACTCTAAAAACAGCCTATACTCAAGTATTTCGAAATTACATGGGCCTGTCCCAAAAATAAGGTGACGCAAGACCTATTATAAGCTATGGACGAAATTTATGAAAGGGCATCTTATATATTTCATCCATGTCCTTATATGTCATCAAGGAGGCTTCAAAGTACTGAAATCTGCACTAGAAACGCCGTTCTAGTTCCCTTCGCGTGCGCCTTCATCTCCATGCTTGTTTCTACTCCAGTGTTCATCCCACTTGTCCATGCTAGGCCCTTCATTAGTAATCAACACAAATGTATCCAATTTAGGCAGCATCATATTCTCATGAACATTGGAATTGTTACCAAGAAATGACAGTACCTGGTAATTCTATTGGCGTGCGCGAGCTCTAGTGATTGGTCCAGTATGTATAGCTGCAGGGGTTGTGGGTGTAACAATGGTATTGATGTCGTCATCACTTGATGTGTCCTCTTGGGGCGCCCCTTCCCCTCTATATATAGGTGGAGGGGCATGAGAAACAACCCCTCCAAGCCCTAGGGCGCAGCCAAGGGGAGAGGACTTGGACTCCAAGTCCAATCCTATTCCTACTAGAACTCCTCCTTTTTTTTCCTTCCCTAGCCACATGGGCTTTTGAGGACTTGGTGCGCCTAGCCCAATAAGTCCAGGGTGCCTCCCCTCAGCCCATGCTAGCCCTGGGGTCGTGGTGGACCCACTTGTTGACTTTCGGACCCCTACGGAATCCCCCGGAACCTTCTAGAAGCTTCATGGTACAATACCGAAAAAATTGCACTTTTTTCCGGAACCCAAAATATGACTTCCCATATATAAATATTTACCTCTCAATCATTCTGAGACTCCTCGTGACATCCGGGACCTCATCCGGGACTCCAAAAAACATTCGGTTACCAATCATCAAATATCCCAATACTACTCTAGCGTCAACGAACGTTAAGCGTGCGACCCTGCGGGTTCGGGAATCATGTAGTCATGACCGACACACCTGTCCGGTCAATAACCAATAGCGGGACCTGGATGCCCATATTGATTCCTACACATTCCACGAATATCTTTTATCGGTTGAACCATGATGTCAAGGATTCGGTTAATCCCATATGCAATTCCCTTTGTTCGGCGATATATTACTTGCCCGAGATTCGACCGTCAGTATCTCCATACCTAGTTAAATCTCGTTACTGACAAGTCTCTTTACTCGTTTTGTAATACAAGATCCCATGACTAACTCATTGGTCACATTGCTTGCAAGCTCTTAAGATGTTGTATTACCGAGAGGGCCCAGAGATATCTCTCTGTCATACGGAGTGACAAATCCCAGTCTTGATCCATGCCAACCAGACAGATACCTTCGGAGATACTTGTAGAGCACCTTTATAATCACCCAGTTACGAAGTGGCGTCTGGATACACACTAAGTATTCCACCGGTATCAGGGAGTTACACAATCTCATGGTTTAAGGAACAGACACTTGACATGAAGAAAGCTATGGCAAATAAACTAAACGATCTGATGCTAAGCTTATGGTTGGGTATTATCCATCACATCATTCTCCTAATGATGTGATCCCATTATCAAATGACAACTCATGTCTATGGTTAGGAAACCTTAACAATCTTTGATCAACGAGCTAGTCTAGTAGAGGCTCACTAGGGACACTGTATTGACTATGTATTCACACATGTTTAAGTTTCCGGTCAATACAATTCTAGCATGAATAATAAACATTTATCATGAACAAGGAAATATGATAATAACCAATTTATTATTGTCTGTAGGGCATATTTCCAACACGAAGACCACACAACAGCCTAACCCTGACCCGTTTGACCAACAAGTCTAAGCTGTCTAAGTGTCGAACCTCCGTAGGTGGAAACTCATGTGTAAAAACATTATTTATGAAATCCTTGAAACTTTCTGATGCAAATAGATATAAAATTTGTCTCGTTTGGACAAGGAATAAAAAATATACAGCAAAGTCAAAACAAGAGGGTATTTTCTGCAAATCTGAAGAAAACATGATTTTAGTTTGTTCAAATTTGAAAGCATAGTATACCAACAGAATCCTTTCACAATTATGATAAAAAAACATATAAAATTTGTCAAAATCAATGCAAGTATGAATTACTTGTGATTTTGATAAAGTATAAGGGCTTATTTGCGAAAGTACATGAAGCTGCATTTTTAACATATTCAATACAGAAACAAAGTGGGTATTCATAATCTATGAAAAATTCTACCCCAAATTGATATATAATTTGTATATGGTTAAGTTTAGATAAGTCAGATTTGAATTAATAAAATTTAAACTTTTTATAAAGATTTCTCAAAAATAGAACATGATTTAAAATTAAAATAAAGAAAAAAATGTCGGAGGCCGCCGTCACGGCCCTCGACACATATATAACGGCGTCAACTGTTCATTAGCCAAAAGGCATATATGCTAACAAGCCCTATTTTGCTGACGGCTGCTCTCGTTGTAGAAAAAGATATGTGACGGCCAGGGCTTTGCCGACGGCTGCCGTAGCATAGCACCAACTTTGCTGATGACCGACTTTTGCCGGCTGTTTTTCTCAGCCGTCGGTGTAGCTCTAGGTATGCCGACGGTCCTGATAAAAAGTCGTCGACATACCTTTTACCGTCGGCAACTAGGATAATTCATGTTTGTTTTTTTTGAAAATTGAGACAGTAGGAGAGTTTCCTACTGCATATATATTAAAAAAAGGGGGTGGTGTTACATGGTATTTACAAGAGAGGGGGGGGGGAAGTTACATGGGGGGGGTGGGGGTTACATGGGGGGAGGTGGCTAGATAATAGCAGCAATAATCGTGGCTACTAAGTGTTTCTTATGTGGTGGTAGCCTATGGCTAATATCAAAAAAGTCCTTTTTGAAGCGTGTCCTCCAGGAGGCGACTGTTGGGGTCACATGTCGAAAGTAGTTGTTGTT
Source organism: Thinopyrum elongatum (assembly GCA_011799875.1). Taxonomy (NCBI): domain Eukaryota; kingdom Viridiplantae; phylum Streptophyta; class Magnoliopsida; order Poales; family Poaceae; genus Thinopyrum; species Thinopyrum elongatum. The sequence goes on along the minus strand of CM022298.1, from coordinate 444,282,503 downwards.
GCGTTCCTTCCAGAGGCTCCATGCAGCCACCAAAAAGATGTCCATGATTATTTTACGCCCATGCCTCATTTTTAGGTGTGAGATCATATCCAGCCTGTTACTCTGCGTCGGCCAGTGAATACCCAAGAGATGCCAGCATGATCTACTGAAGGTGCAGCCAAAGAACAGGTGCTCCACAGTCTCCTCAACATGCTGGTTGCAAAGGAGGCAGTCTAGGTTGTCACCAATATTGTAGTGTCGCCTGCTGAGCATATTGCGTGTATTGAGTCGGTCAGATAGTAAGAACCAGCCAAACACCTTGATTTTGGGGATTGATTTGGCCTTCCAAAGCCATTTGAACCCATCATGGGCCTGCACGTCCCGGAAGACGAAGGTGTAGTAGGCAGAGGTCTTGAATGTCTGGGCTCCCCATGCACAAATCCATTTATCACTTGAGTCACACAGGGTGATATGAGAGACCTCATGTTGAATCTGTCGCAGCTCGTCATGGGCTTGCATGGAGAGCGGTAGGTGAAAGGTTGCAGCCAAGTCAGTGGTTGCTAGGAACTCTCGAACTGAAATATCTTCATTGGCAGCGAAGGAGAATGCTCGTGGGGAGGATGTGGTGTAGATAGATTCATTCCACATGTCCTTCCAAAATAGAGCCGTAGAACCACAATTGATTTGTACAGTTGTAACCCCACGATAGGTAGGCATGAGCTTGATGAGGTCGTTCCACCAGAATGAGCCAGAGGGTTCAGCTGCGTGCGGGACAATGCCATTGTAGTAAGTGCACCAGATTAGGTTTACCCATGGGATGTCGTGACGGTTATAGAACTTGTGTAGCATCTTGAGCAGAAGGGCATCATTTTGGATACGAAGATTTAGCACCCCAAGACCACCACATCTCTTGGGACGGCAGATCATGTCCCACGCAGCCAGGGGGGTGCATTTCTCCCCAAACTCTGTCTTCTTTTTCCATAAGCAATGCCTTCTGATTTTATCCAGCTGTTCGAGTATCTTAGGGGGGAGTCTGAGGGTTCCCATGGGATAGATCGCAAGTGTCGTGATGAGGGAGTTCACAAGAGCCAGTTTTCCGGCATACGACATCAGGGACATAGCTGCGGTAATTCTGCGTTCAGCCTTGCAAACCATAGGGGCCATATCAAGAACCGTCGGTTTTGTCGTGCCAAGTGGCAGGCCTAGGTAGGTGAAGGGCATGCTGGCAATGGTGCATCCAAATAGGTCCGCGAGGGTTTTGCATTTGTCGTGGGGGGTGTTGATCGGAATCATAGTTGACTTATGGAAATTGATTTTGAGCCCAATTGAGACAGCATAATCAGTCAGAATCTGCTTTATGCGAATGACTTGCTCCTGGCATGCCAGCATGACAATGATGGTGTCATCCGCATATTGAACGACTGGGTAATTCTCCTCAGATGTGGGTGGGATCGGATGTTGCAAGAGATTATTAGCCAGAGCATCATTAATTGCCAGTTGGAGTAAATCAGCGGCCAACACGAAGATCAAAGATGACAGAGGATCACCTTGTCGGACTCCACATTTGCATCGGAATTGGCGACCCGGAGACCCATTGAGAAGAACCGAAGATTTCCCAGAGGTAAAGATGCATTCTATCCATTGGAGCCATTGCTTGTTAAATCCCATATTCTTCATAATTTGCAGCATAGCCGAGTGTTCTATAGTGTCGAAAGCCTTGGCAAAATCCAACTTCAATAATATAATTTCTCGTTTGGAAGCATGACATTGGTGGATGTATTCGAAGGCCCAGGCCAGGCAGTCATGTATGGATCTACCACGTAGAAAGCCATATTGGTTGAGATGGACAATTTGGAGGATGATTTTCTGAAGTCTATTGGCAAGGATTTTGGTGATCATCTTGAGACAGCAGTTAAGGAGCGTGATGGGTCGATAATCATTAACATTCTCCGAGGCATTTTTCTTAGGTATCAGAGTGATGAATCCATAGTTGAGACTTTCCAAGTTCAGTTTGCCCAAGTGAAATTCTTCACAAAGCTGATAAAAGTCTGATTTGATGATCGGCCAACACGCTTTTAAAAAAGCACCATTGAAACCGTCCGGCCCAGGTGCGCGATCAGCCGGCATTTCCTTGATAACTGCGTCAATTTCTGTATGTGTGAAAGGAGTGGTGAGACTATCAAAATCCACCTGTGATCTAAACAGCTTGGACAGGTTGAATCGCATAGGTTGAGGATTGGATTTCCCTAGGCGATCTTTGAAGGTCTCAAAAAGAATTGACTCTTTGCCCACATGATCATCAACAGTCGTGCCATTCGTCGTTTGTAGGGTGGAGATGCAATTTCGTCTGTAGCGTTCTGTTGCCACGGCCTGAAAAAACTATGAATTTTCATCGCCAAACTTAATCCATCTGATAGTGCATCATTTTTTCCAATATTCCTTCTGGTATTGCAAAAGCCGAAGAAGGTGTTTTTTAAGGATGGCCAGGAAGTTCCTTTCAGGTATCGTGAGACTTCGGCGGTCTGCAATGGAGTCCATTTCTAGGATGGCTTTGTTGGTGTTTTCAATGGCAACTTTGAGGCGGGAAATCTTTTTACTCCATTGGGAGAGGGCATGACGAACAGACTTGAGCTTTTGACAAAGGCTGGACGCAGCATTCGAATTTTTCCCGTGGCGGATAGGTTTGTTCCAAGCCTGCTGTACGACATCCATAAACCCAGGGTGCGCGATCCAATATGTTTCGAACCTGAAGATTTTGCTTTTAGGAATCGTGGTCTGGATAACCACCGAGCAAGGAATATGATCTGAAACCGGTCTGCCAAGTGGGTTGACAATCGTATTGGGGAAGGAGGCTGTCCAATTTAGAGAGGTGAAAACCCAGTCGAGTTGCTCAAGCAGTGGGTTATGTTGCATGTTTGACCAGGTATAGCTTCTTCCTTTGATAAGAATTTCCATGAGCATCTGTTGTCGGATGAAATCATTAAATATGAACATATCATGCACATTACCACCAGGTTTGCTACGATTATCAGGCGATCGAATGTAATTGAAATCCCCAAGAATGAGCCAATCTTCAGAAGATGGGATATCAATGTCGAAGAGTGATTGAGTAAACTTGTCGCGTTGTTCACCCTGGCACGGGCCGTACACATTAATCAATTTCCACCGATGCGCAGATTGAGTGGAAGTGAATTCTATGCCCAGAGCAAAATGTTTAGTTAAAAAGACATCGCCCGTGAACAAACTACTATTCCAGATCGTTATGATGCCGCCCGAGGCTCCTTGCGACGGGATAAAAGCAAACTTATCAAAATGTCGAGGGCATAAAGCCTTGAACATGGCTGCATCAAAAGAAGGCATTTTGGACTCCTGAAGACAAATAACGGCGCAGCCACTAGCATTGATCGCATTTGAAAGAGCTAAATGTTTATCGGGGGAATTAAGACCGCGAATATTCCAACAGAGCACATTCCAACTCTGCAAAAGTACCATCGACTTAAAAAGCAAATAAAAGAGCGCGCAAAAAGATTAGGCGGAGGAGGTGGAGTCCTCGGGCCCCTTGGTAAGAGCTGCATGAGACAGCTCCTCAGCTGGGATGGCGCACTGTTGTGTGCCCACTGCTTGCATAGTAGCAAGTGGAGTTGGAGGTGGGATAGCAAGATCTTGGACTTCAGAGGTTTGTACTTCATGAGTGCGCTGTGTAGCATCAGCCGCGGCCGAAGGGATCAGACAAGGTTTAACCTTGGATTTCTGCTGGCGAGAATCAGTAGGCTGTGGAACCCGAAAGCCATCATACTTGGTGGACCTGTTGCTGCGTCGGAGATTGGTTGTATCAATGGGCACTGGCATCTTCCTTTTGCGCTGCTTCTGAGTGCTAGGGTTCATGGTGGAACTCTCTGAAATCAGGGTGGGCTCAGACATCGCGCTGCTCAGTGTGTCCATGTCCGAAGAGAAGGATTCAGACATCACTTCAGTACTGGTGGAGAAGATCTATTCGTCAGACTGAACAGCAACTGGTTCAACAGTTTTAGTTGTCTGAACATCTTCAGACTGCACAGCTTCAGACGCAGCCAGCTGCAAATCCTCAGGCTGATTGGCTGTGATCTCAGCAGTCTGCACTGGGAATTTCGGCAAGGACAGAGCTGGGGGGGGCAGCAGGTAAGAGTTGCATAGCAGGTGTTGTCTCCAGAGTCAGTTGCTCTACCTCAAATGAGGACTCATTCAGCTCAGTGATGATCACAGCAGAGCCAATGGTTGAGTTGGGCAATTGTCTGAACTGTAGCCCCTCTGAGTTGACAGAAACCTGTACTTGTATCTGCAAGTTGGATCTCAGCCCGTAGCCACTGCTCCAAGGGCCCCAGGTGGCCAGAACAGGACGAATTGCTGAAAACAGAGCATTGTTGAGCAGTTGGCGGGAAGTTGGGTTTGCAAGCAAAAGATTCATGAGCGTTTCTCCATGGGTAGAGAGACCGAAGCGCATCCCCTCATTATGCATTGCAACAGTAACAATAAGAAATTCAGCAGGCACCACTGGCACCGTCTCCTGATGGTCTGGGGTGTCGACAATCACCATGGCAAAAGCAGACTCCGAGTGATCCAAACTAACCTCATCAGAGACAGTGAGCGAGTCATTCCAAGCTTGAGTAGCACTATCCTCCAGGTTGTTCTCAGGTACCAACCCATGTTGCACAGTCAGTCCCTGCGCGGCCAGCCAAGCTTGAAAATTCATCAGATATGGTGGCATTTGGACAACAGGCGGTGCTGGTTGCGCCTGCCATTCACCCCATCCATTATTGCCTTGCTGACCACCATTGACCGGAGCTGCATTCTGAACAAGCCAGTTATGCACTTGCTGTTGATAAAGCTGTTCCGCAGTGAGCTCTGGACCAAACTGTGGATGCGGGTTGCCGTCCGGAGGAGGTGGTTCTTCGCCTGCAGGTGGAACTTCAGGAAGGAGCGCATTCCAATCATTGCTACGCAAGATAGTGATTTGGACAGTCCAGCAATCCTGTGCACCTCCCAGTTGCCACACCACAAAACTCTTAGGGACTAGCCACAGACTGATCACTCTAGCTTTGATCAACATGAACCTTCTATCCTGACGAGGGTTATACCAAGACACCAAAGATCCAAATCCCCCTAAAGACTTGTTAATATAGTAATCCGTTTGATAGTCATAGGGGAAACCAAAATACATCATCCATATCTCAGGACCAAAAGATGTTGTGCGCCTATTGAGAGCCTCATGATGCGGAACAAAAGTAATGAGCAGGTCTTCTTCCTCTAGTTCCAGAGGGGTGGCTACAGCAGTATCTCTGAGGAAGGAATCCACAAATCCAAAGATCCCAATGCCCAAAGGATGATCACTAGTCTCAGTGGTGAAAAGTTGGGCTTCATGAAGCAAACCTTGGATAGCAGTGCGAATGGCAGCACGACGATGCAGAGGAACAAACTCACTGGCTTCAGCAATGGCAAGGTAGTCATGATTCAGAGGAGGAATCGGGCCGACCACCATCCCGCTCCGGACGATGCGATCTGCTGGCCCCGGCTCGACGGCGAAACCCGGCGGCAGGAATGGCACCGGGTTCAAGGGGTAGTTTGCCATGGTGGAGAGGGGGAGCGAAGGTGGGAACAAGGGTGGTGACTGCGGTCTGGTGATAGAGCAGAGCAGGGTCGTATCAGTTTTCGAGGCAGAAGTTGGAACGTGAGGGGTAGGATTGGAAAGAGTAGATTTTTTGGGCACCCATTTCCATTGCCTCTCTCTGCGGCGTTTAAGGCAAAATCTTGCCACGTGTCCATAGAAGCCACAACCAGTGCATCGGACGGTGGTCGAAGGTTTGGTAGTTGTGGAAGTGGTAAAAGTAGTAGGCATCGGAGATCCTGCTTGATTGATATGATTCCCAATACGTGTTGATTCCGAGCTCAAATGGGACGGCTGATTAGCACGTAATGGGCAGAGGTTTACCTTATGGTCAGGTGCGGAACAATTAATGCAAATAATCCTGGCTTGGCAGGCTATCTTTTTGTGACCCCATTGAAGGCATCTTCCACACAAATTTGCCCAATTAGCTGATAAATACAAAATCTCCTCGTCTGTGTATGTGGCCTGGGCCAAATCTGCCTTATGTTCGGCCGAAAGTATCGGGGGCCAATGCTCGTGGGCCGGTGCATATTTGAACACCGAGGAAAGGAAACTTTGCGGGAGAGTGGGATATGACACGTTGATTCTGCATTTAAAGGTGCCCAAATGGAGAAAGACCGAGATTTGTGATTCCTCTAATTTCGCTAATTGGAGATATTTGTCCAATAAGGAAATAGGTTGATCAGTTACCGCAATTGGTGGCGTGACCTGGAAAGATCCAAAATGGAGTTGTTCTTCCTGAGCAAGAACATTAGCATGAACAGATGAATCTGGACGTTGATCATTCCCAGTTACTGACGTAGAAGCTTCACCCGAATCCTTATTGGAAAACCGCATAAAATTGAGTGGAACTAGATTAAACTTTGCAAACTTCTACATGGAGTTTGCGACAGACGTGGGATTCGTAGAGCCCAAATTGGACTTGATCGCAATAGGTCTCTGATCAATTAACTCAGGTAATTCCTCATCAGCATGCCAACAAGAGGCTGCCACCGGAGCACGGTTAAAACGGCCATTGAATAAGTGAAAGTGGCAAACAAAATCAGGCCAAACCCGATCCTTAAGACTGTATATGAAGTGACCAACTTTGTTATTAGCAACAGAAAACCGAAATGCTCGAGGAGAGATTTGGGCCACATTGAGACCAGCACGATAGCCCCCAATGCAGCATTGAAGAGCAATACCAACTGATTCCACCGTGAGAGGGAACGAGGCAGAAGAAAACGAGGCCACCAAAAAGAATTCCTTGACGTCTCGAGAGGGGGAGAAATGCACTGTAGAGCCAAACCTTCTTCTCACCTGATCTGCCAGGGCAAGGCCCGGGGCAAAATCCCAATGGAGTAATCCCTCCATCACCAAGAACTAGAAGGATCGCCATGAGGCTTGGTGGGAGGAGGAGGAGGTGGGAGGAGGAGGAGGTGGTGGGAGAGGCATGGCTTCTCTCGCTAGGTACGATACCAAGTTTATGCGTTGCTAGGATAATTCATGTAGTGTTGGGATCGAGATGACTCTTGGAAAAGAGAGTATTGCTACTTCTTGAGCTTGCGTTGGTTTTTCCCTTGAAGAGGAAAGGGTGATGTAGCAAAGTAGAGATAAGTATTTCCCTCAGTTAAGAACCAATGTATCAATCCAGTAGGAGGCACAAGCAAGTCTCCAATCTATGCACCTGCACAAACTAACAAACACTTGCACACAACGCGAAAAAGGGGTTGTCAATCCCTTCACGGTTACTTGCAAAAGTGAGATCTGATAGATATAGATGAAACTAAATAAAAGATAAAGTAAATATTTTTGGTATTTTTGGTTTATAGATCGGGAAGTAAAAGATTGCAAAATAGTAGATCGGAAACTAATATGATAGATCGGAAACTTATATGATGGAAAATAGTAGATCAGAAACTTATATGATGGAAAATAGACCTGGGGGCCATAGGTTTCACTAGAGCCTTCTCTCAAGATAGCAAATAATACGGTGGGTGAACAAATTACTGCCGAGCAATTGATAGAAAAGCGCAAAGTTATGACGATATCTAAGGCAATGATCATGAATATAGGCATCACGTCTGTGTCAAGTAGACCAAAATGATTCTGCATCTACTACTATTACTCCACACATCGACCGACTCCTGCCTGCATCTAGAGTATTAAGTTCATGAAGAATAGAGTAACGCATTAAGTAAGATGACATGATGTAGAGGAATAAACTCAAGCAATATGACGAAAACCCCATCTTTTTATCCTCGATGGCAACAATACATTACGTGCCTTGTTGCCCCTGCTGTCACTGGGAAAGGACACCGCAAGATTGAACCCAAAGCTAAGCACTTCTCCCATTGCAAGAAAAACCAATCTAGTTAGCCAAACCAAACCGATAGTTCGAAGAGAATTACAAAGATATCAAATCATGCATAAAAGAATTCAGAGAAGATTCAAATAATATTCATAGATAATCTGATCATAAATCCACAATTCATCGGATCTCGGCAAACACACCGCAAAAAAGTATTACATCGAATAGATCTCCAAGAACATCGAGGAGAACATGGTATTGAGAATCAAAGAGAGAGAAGAAGCCATCTAGCTACTAGCTATGGACCCTTAGGTCTGAGGTAAACTACTCACGCTTCATCGGAAGGGCAATAGGGTTGATGTAGAAGCCCTCCGTGATCGAATCCCCCTCCTGTAGGGTGCCGGAAAAGGTCCCTAGATGGGATCTCACGGGTACAGAAGGTTGCGGCAGTGGAAAAGTGTTTTCGTGGATGCTTCTGAGGGTTTGGGAACATATGTGAATATATAGGCGAAAGAATTAGGTCAGGAGGGTCACGGGGGGCCCACAAGGCAGGGGGCGCACCCTCCACCCTTGTGGCAGCCTCGTGGCTCCTCCGACTTCATCTCCAAGTCTCCTGGGTGTCTTCTAGTCCAAGAAAAATCATCGCGAAGATTTTATTCCGTTTGGACTCCGTTTGGTATTCCTTTTCCACGAAGCTAAAAAAACAAGGAAAAAACAGAAACTAGCACTGGGCTCTAGGTTAATAGGTTAGTCCCAAAAATAATATAAAATAGCATATTAATGCATATAAAACATCCAAAACAGATAATATAATAGCATGGAACAATAAAAAATTATAGATACGTTGGAGACGTATCAAGCATCCCCAAGCTTAATTCTTGCTCGTCCTCGAGTAGGTGAATGATAAAAACAGAATTTTTGATGTGGAATGCTACCTAACATACTTATCCATGTAATTTTCTTTATTGTGCCATGAATGTTCAGATCCATAAGATTCAAAACAAAAGTTTAATATTGACATAAAAACAATAATACTTCAAGCATACTAACAAGGCAATTATGTCTTATCAAAATAACATGGCCAAAGAAAGTTTATCTCTACAAAATCATATAGTCTGGCTATGCTCCATCTTCATCACACAAAATATTCAAATCATGCACAACCCCGATGACAAGCCAATCAATTGTTTCATACTTTTGATGTTCTCAAACTTTTTCAACTTTCACGCAATACATGAGTGTGAGCCATGGCCATAACACTATAGGTGGAATAGAATATGGTGGTTGTGGAGAAGACAAAAAGAAGGAGACAGTCTCACATCAACTAGGCGTATCAACGGGCTATGGAGATGCCCATCAATAGATATCAATGTGAGTGAGTAGGGATTGCCATGCAACGGATGCACTAGAGCTATAAGTTTATGAAAGATCAAAAGAAAACTAAGTGGGTGTGCATCCAACTCGCTTGCTCACGAAGACCTAGGGCAATTTGAGGAAGCCCATCATTGGAATATACAAGCCAAGTTCTATAATGAAAAATTCCCACTAGTATATGAAAGTGACAACATAGGAGACTCTCTATCATGAAGATCATGGTGCTACTTTGAAGCACAAGTGTGGTAAAAGGATAGTAACATTGTCCCTTCTCTCTTTTCTCTAATTTTTTTATTTGGGCCTTCTCATTTTTTTTGGCCTCTTTTTTTTCGTCCAGAGTCTCATCCCGACTTGTGGGGGAATCATAGTCTCCATCATCCTTTCCGCACATGGGACAATGCTCTAATAATGAAGATCATCACACTTTTATTTACTTACAACTCAAAAATTACAACTCGATAATTAGAACAAAATATGACTCTATATGAATGCCTCCGGCGGTGTACCGGGATGTGCAATGAATCAAGAGTGACATGTATGAAAGAATTATGAATGGTGGCTTTGCCACAAATACGATGTCAACTACATGATCATGCAAAGCAATATGACAATGATGAAGCGTGTCATAATAAACGGAACGGTGGAAAGTTGCATGGCAATATATCTCGGAATGGCTATGGAAATGCCATAATAGGTAGGTATGGTGGCTGTTTTGAGGAAGGTATATGGTACCGGCGAAAGTTGCGCGGCACTAGAGAGGCTAGCAATGGTGGAAGGGTGAGAGTGCATATAATCCATGGACTCAACATTAGTCATAAAGATCTCACATACTTATTGCAAAAATCTATTAGTTATCGAAACAACGTACTACACGCATGCTCCTAGGGGGATAGATTGGTAGGAAAAGACCATTGCTCGTCCCCGACCGCCACTCATAAGGAAGACGATCAATAAATAAATCATGCTCCGACTTCATCACATAACGGTTCACCATACGTGCATGCTACGGGAATCACAAACTTTAACACAAGTATTTCTCAAATTCACAATTACTCACTAGCATGACTCTAATATTACCATCTCTATATCTCAAAACAATCATAAGGAATCAAACTTCTCATAGTATTCAATGCACTTTATATGAAAGTTTTTATTATATCCCTCTTGGATGCCTATCATATTAGGACTAAATTTATAACCAAAGCAAATTACCATGCTGTTTAAAGACTCTCAAAATAATATAAGTGAAGCATGAGAGTTCAACAATTTCTATAAAATAAAACCACCGCCGTGCTCTAAAAAGATATAAGTGAAGCACTAGAGCAAAATTGCCTAGCTCAAAAGATATAAGTGAAGCACATAGAGTATTAAAATAAATCACGATTCATGCGTGTCCCTCTCAAAAGGTTTGTACAGCAAGGATGATTATGGCAAACTAAAAATCAAAGACTCAAATCATACAAGACGCTCCAAGCAAAACACATATCATGTGGTGAATAAAAATATAGCCACAAGTAAAGTTACCGATAGACGAAGACGAAAGAGGGGATGCCTTCCGGGGCATCCCCAATCTTAGGCTCTTGGTTGTCCTTGAATATTACCTTGGCGTACCTTGGGCATCCCCAATCTTAGGCTCTTGCCACTCCTTATTCCATAGTCCATCAAATCCTTACCCAAAACTTGAAAACTTCACAACACAAAACTCAACAGAAAATCTCATAAGGCCCGTTAGTATAAGAAAATAAATCACCACTTTTGTTACTGTTGTGAACTCATTCTTTATTTATATTGGTCTAATATCTACTGTATTCCAACTTCTCCATGGTTCATACCCCCCGATACTACCCATAGATTCATCAAAATAAGCAAACAACACAAAGAAAACAGAATCTGTCAAAAACAGAACAGTCTGCGAAGATCCGAATTGTTCTAATACTTATGTAACTCCAATTTTTTTGAAAATTTAGTAAAACATATTAAATTTGTATATCAATCTCTTATAAAAAATTCATGGTTTTTCAATTCTTCAGTGAATCACTAAAATTCTGTGACTGGATGCAAAAGTTTCTGTTTTTCAGCAAGATCAAATCAACTATCACCGTAAGCCATCCCAAAGGTTTGACTTGGCACAAACACTAGTTAAAACACAAAACCACATCTAACCAGAGGCTAGATTAATTATTCAAAGCAAAACAGGAACAAAAAAGCAAAAACAAAAATAAAATTGGGTTGCCTCCCATCAAGCGCTATTCTTTAAAGCCTTTTAGCTAGGCATTAAGATTTCGATGATGCTCACATGAAAGATAATAATTGAAGCACAAAGAGAGCATCATAAAACAAGTGACAAACAAATCTAAGTATAACATGCTTCCTATGCATAGGAATTTTATAGGAAAACAAATTAGCAAGGCAAGCAAGATCTAGCATATGCAAGGAAGAAGAAAGAAACAATAGCAATCTCAACATAACGAGAGGTAATTTAGTAACATGAAAATTTCTACAACCATATTTACCTCTCTCATAATAATTACATGTGGGATCATATTCAAATTCAACAATATAGCTGTCACATAACATATTTTCAACACGATCCACATGCATGCGAAGTTGACACTCTTCCAAAATAGTGGGATTAACATTAACTAAAGCCATGACCTCTCCAAACCCACTTTTATCAAAAAATTCATAAGATTGAATATTCTCCAAATATGTGGGATCTAAAGTTGACATTCTTTTAAAACCACTTTCAATATTATTGCAAACATTATTATCAATCTCATATTCATCATGGGGCTTAAATAAAATTTCAAGATCATAAGAAGAATCACGCCAATCATGATCATTGCAACAAGTAGTAGACATAGCAAAATTAGCATCCCCAAGCTTAGGGCTTTGCATATTATTATCACAATTGACATCAATAGAATTTATAGTAAAACCATTGCAATCATGCTTTTTATTCAAGGAGCTATCGTGAATCACTTCATAAATTTCTTCATCACAATTTTCAGATTCACGAATTTCAAGAAAAAATTCATAAAGGTAATCTAGTGCTCTCAAATCACTAGAAATTGGTTCTTCATAATTGGATCTCTTAAAAAGATAAGCAAGTGGATGAGGATACATAAACTTTTAGCAAGCGAAGATGCAAGCAAAAAGAAGGCACATGGTAACACAAGCAAACAAAAGATCGAACGGAAAGAAGGCAAACAAAAAGGCAAATCTTTTCGAAAATCATTTTAGAAGTGGGGGAGAGGAAAATGAGAGGCAAATGGCAAATAATGTAATGGAAGAGATGAGAGTTTTATGATGGGTACTTGGTATGTCTTGACTTGGCATAGATCTCCCCGGCAATAGCGCCAGAAATTCTTCCTGCTACTTCTTGAGCTTGCGTTGGTTTTTCCCTTGAAGAGGAAAGGGTGATGCAGCAAAGTAGAGATAAGTATTTCCCTCAGTTTGAGAACCAAGGTATCAATCCAGTAGGAGACAACGCACAAATCACCGAATACCTGCACAAACAATCAAACAACTTGCACCCAACGCGATAAAGGGGTTGTCAATCCCTTCACGGTTACTTGCAAAAGTGAGATCTGATAGATATAGATGAAACTAAATATAAGATAAAGTAAATATTTTTGGTATTTTTGGTTTATAGATCGGGAAGTAAAAGATTGCAAAATAGTAGATCGGAAACTAATATGATAGATCGAAAACTTATATGATGGAAAATAGTAGATCGGAAACTTATATGATGGAAAATAGACCCGGGGGCCATAGGTTTCACTAGAGGCTTCTCTCAAGATAGCAAATAATACGGTGGGTGAACAAATTACTGCCGAGCAATTGATAGAAAAGCGCAAAGTTATGACGATATCCAAGGCAATGATCATGAATATAGGCATCATGTCCGTGTCAAGTAGACCAGAACGATTCTGCATCTACTACTATTACTCCACACATCGACCGACTCCTGCCTGCATCTAGAGTATTAAGTTCATGAAGAATAGAGTAACGCATTAAGTAAGATGACATGATGTAGAGGAATAAACTCAAGCAATATGACGAAAACCCCATATTTTTATCCTCGATGGCAACAATACAATACGTGCCTTGCTTCCCCTCCTGTCACTGGGAAAGGACACCGCAAGATTGAACCCAAAGCTAAGCACTTCTCCCATTGCAAGAAAAACCAATCTAGTTGGCCAAACCAAACCGATAGTTCGAAGAGAGTTACAAAGATATCAAATCATGCATAAAAGAATTCAGAGAAGATTCAAATAATATTCATAGATAATCTGATCATAAATCCACAATTCATCGGATCTCGGCAAACACACCGCAAAAAAGTATTACATCAAATAGATCTCCAAGAACATCAAGGAGAACATGGTATTGAGAATCAAAGAGAGAGAAGAAGCCATCTAGCTACTAGCTATGGACCCATAGGTCTAAGGTAAACTACTAACGCTTCATCGGAAGGGCAATAGGGTTGATGTAGAAGCCCTCCGTGATCGAATCCCCCTCTGGCAGGGTGCCGGAAAAGGTCCCTAGATGGGATCTCACGGGTACAGAAGGTTGCGGCGGTGGAAAAGTGTTTTCATGGATGCTTCTGAGGGTTTGGGAACATACACTACTGCAGGATGCTGCTAACGCGACACTACGATCAGAGACCCTTCGAGGAAACTGTGTGCGATGCAATAATCACATACGGTGGTGTAAAAAAACCGTCAAAAAAGGTGCAAAACGTTTGCGATGACGGATGCATCAAACACGGTTTAGATTTTGGTTGCGTGTGCGATGCAGGGCATACGGTTCAGTTCAATGAACTGTTTGCGATGAGGAAGAAGAACGGAAACGGGCAGCCAAATGAAGGCGTGTGCGATATACGGCATACAGTTCACTCTGATTAACTGTTTGTGATGAGGCGGAACAACAGAAACGGGCAGCTACATAAAGGTGTGTGCGATTGAGGGCATACGCTTCAGAAGGATTAACTGTTTGCGATTAGGCAACAGAACAGAAATGGTCAGCCAGATCAAAGTGTCTGCGATTGATCACATACACTTCACACGGATGAACTGTTTGCGATTAGCCACAACAAACAGAAACAGTTAGACAGATCAACGTGTGTGCGCTAGACGGGCACACATTCTAATTAAAAGAAGCGTGCGCGATGGTAATAACGAGCGCGCATGGTTCTTGGAACAAGACGTGTTCTTGGCTTTTTTTAATTATTTTCCTAAATATGTAAGACAATTATTATCCACTGTCATCGTCCTTATATTCATCATGCTTGCTATAAGTCGCAATCGATGCTATATAGGTCCGTCAGATCTTACATCAAGATCCGTGCAAAACTTTCTTTTCAGATTTTCATTTTTCTCTCTTAAATCTCAGTCCAGTGAGACATAGCCACGCCGTGAAATAGGGCTCGGGCGCCATTAATGGAGACGTTGGGAGGGAGGTGCGCGGCAGATAGAGGTCAAAGGGCTCTCCTCCCGATGAGCATGCGCAGGGGTCTGATGGCACGCCTCCCGTACTCAAATAGCTACCCCGCACGGCACCTCCTAGCCAATAAAAAAAGGGAACGCGTGGCGGCACGTAATTGGTAAGTAGAACACCCACGGTTTCAATAATAGTTGTGTTTCCGATTTGTAACGTGACATCACTTGTTCCAAAATGACTTTGTTGATTGTTAATGTGTGCGCCTTCGCAAATCGGACAGAAAAATTACCACAGCATGGTGGTGCCATGTCATGACACCATGCCAAGTTTCCTGATTTTTAGGCGTGTTTTGGATTTACAGGAATTAAAAAACCAAGTTTCTCAATCTTTCCGGCCGAGCCACGACGCCCAGATGTTTGCATTTCATTCCCATTTCTTGCATGGGACCTAAGCATGCACCCAAGGACACATATTTGATTTTTCAACCAATTTATATGCACTGGAGCATGTGCATGTATTTCAAATTTGAATTATGCACATAAAATGCCTAGAAAACCCAGTTAATGTATAAAAATGTCCAAATGAACCCCGAAAAATTCCAAAACTTAACACAACACTCCTGTTATTCTATGTTGACACTAGAATTTTTTTTAAAGCAATAAGAGGCAACGGATATCGTTTCGTCCCCATAGGTGGCACGTTCCCTACCGAAACCATCAGGCTTGTTGTGAGAAGCTTATACCCAAACCTGCCCCAAATGGGACAAAAAATTTACCATGGCATGTTGATGCCACTCCATGATAGCATGCCAAGCTTCATGAATTTCAGACGAGTTTTGGATTTACTAGAATTTAAAAACCAGGTATCTCAATGTTTTGCCGGCAATCAACAGTGCCCTGGTGTTTGAAATTCATTCCCATTTCTTGCATGGGACCTAAGCATGCACCCAAGGACACATATTTGATTTTTCAACCAATTTATATGCATTGGAGCATGTGCATGTAGTTCAAATTTGAATTATGCACATAAAATGCCTAGAAAACCCAGTTAATGTATAAAAATGTCCAAACGAACCCCAAAAAATTCCAAAACTTAACACAACACTCCTGTTGTTCTATGTTGACACTAGAAAATTTTTGAAAGCAATAAGAGGCAACGGATATCATTTCGTCCCCAAAGGTGGCACGTTCCCTACCGAAACCATCAGGCTTGTTGTGAGAAGCTCTGGTTTGTGAGAAGCTTATACCCAAACCTGCCCCAAATGGGACAAAATTTTTACCACGGCATGTTGATGCCGCTCCATGATAGCATGCCAAGTTTCATGAATTTCGGATGACTTTTGGATTTACTAGAATTACAAAAGCAAGTATGTCGATGTTTGCCGGAGAGCCACGGTGCGGTGGTGTTCGAAATTCATCCCCATTTCTTGCATGGGACCTAAGCATGCAACCAAGGACACGGATTTGAATTTTCAAAACCAATTTAGATGCATTAGAGCATGTGCATGTAGTTCAAATTTGAATTATGCACATAAATGCATTGAAAACTCAATTAATGTATAAAAATATCCAAATGAACCCCGAAAAATTCCAAAAATTAACACAACACTCCTGTTGTTCTATGTTGACACTAGGAAAAAAATTGAAATCAAGAAGAGGCAACGGATATCGTTTCGTCTAGAAAGGTGAAACGTTCCCTACCGAAACCATCACACTTGTTGTGTGAAGCTCTGGTTTGTGAGAAGCTTATACCCAAACTTGCCCCAAATGGGACAAAAATTTTACCATGGCATGTTGATGCCGCTCCATGATAGCATGCCAAGTTTCATGAATTTCGGATGACTTTTGGATTTACTAGAATTACAAAAGCAAGTACATCGACGTTTGCCGAAGAGCCACGATGCCGTGGTGTTCGAAATTCATCCCCATTTCTTGCATGGGACATAAGCATAAACCCATGGACACATATATGATTTTACAACCCATGTTGGTGCACCGGAGCATGTGCATGTAGTTTAATTTTGAATTGTGCACCTGAAATGGCTAGAAAACCAATTTAATGTATAAAATGTCCAAACGAACCCTGAATAATTCCAATTCTTTTATGACACACATATAGTTGCATGTTCACTGTAGATAAAAGTTCTAGCAATTCAAACACCGTCCATTGCCGCCGTGACCCCATTATGTAATTCAAATCAAGATGAAAAATCAAGTAGATCCCACACACTTTATTATCACCAACCATGTGAGATGCAGTACAAAATATCCTGCAGCACCGTCGGTGTATAGTACGCCCATGGCTTACGCGAGAAGTTGCGTCGGCTACAGTCCATAGCCGGCGTGTCAAGCACACTAGCTCGCTCCCCAAATACTCCCGCCTCTACATCCCTCGCAATCTCGAAAATATTACTGCCTCATAATCTCGAAAATATCTACCGCCTGGAAGGTTTTAATGTTTGATAGCACACGATTAGTATGTGCGGACCGTGTGCGATGTCTGTTACTCCCGCTCTGCTTCAGTCCCTTGATTCAAAATTTCAGTAGCCTGGGCATTTTACTCCCGCCTCTGCATCCCTCGCAATCTCAAAAATATCTGCTCGCCCCTGATCCAAATTTTCAGTAGCCCCGCCTTGTTACTCCCGCCTAGTAAAATTTTCAGTTGCCGCAGTATTTCCTCAAACACTACCTTGCCCCCCCCCTCCACACACACCACACACTCCCCAAAACCTCCGCTCACACAGACACACGCCACCCCCGAAACCATTGGTAGGTCGCCGCCATCGCCATCGCCGCCGCCTCCATCCTCAACCTCTGCCTATGTGCCGGGGACCTCGGGGAGCCAATGGCCAAAAAGAGGTTTATCGCAGCCTTTTCACCCGACGCCGGTGAGGTGGCCGCCGAGGTGTCCCCGTCGTCCTCCGCGGGCTCGATTCTTCGTCGCCGGTCCCCCGATCCGCCCGCCGCTGCGCCCCTACGCTGGTTCGAGGACTTCCCCATCCTTCCTCGGACCCGGCAGCCGACGAGGTCCTACCTCGGGGTACAGCAGCGGTGGTGGGGGACGTGGGTTGCCGAGATTACAGATCAGGAGACCCACACCCGCCGGTGGCTCGGTAGCTTCCACACGGCCGAGCTCGCGGCCATGGAGTACGACCGCTGGCAGGTCCGCTACCATGGTGCGGCGGCTAGGCTCAATTTCCCCTTCGGCACACGTCCAGTCGACCTCGTTCCGCTGGAGCCAGGGGTGGTGAGCTCGGCTATGGCGCGGGAGGACCGCGAGGCGTGGGAGCGCCTCGAGGCCGAGGCCGCCGACGAGGCCTACATGCAAGAGCTTCGCCGGCAGCACCCGAAGCTCGTGGAGACAGAGCAGGCGATCTTTGCCGGCGCGGAGGGCGGCGAGGTTATCGCGCTCTCCTCCGATGACGAGGTCGAAGGCGGCAAGGACGGCGGCGCGGAGGGTGGCGAGGTTATCGCGCTCTCCTCCGATGAAGAGGTCGAAGGCGGCGAGGACGGCGGCACGGAGGGCGTCAAGGTGGGCCCCGAGGACGAGGAGATTGATGTCGACGAGTGGAGGAGTGCCTTCCCCAACGACCCCGACGACGGCACCGGCCCGGACACGGCTCGCGGCACACCGTACATGACGAGGAATGATTGGCTCGACCTCTACTTCGACCGAAAGTAGTTTAGCTTAGTTTACATTTATGTTTTATGTTCGGTTATGCAAAACTATCTATGTTTATGTTTGAATGCATGCTACTTTCGGTTGAACCTGCTTTGAACTTGATCAAATTGAAGTTTACAACGTTAAGTTTAGGGGATCGACTAGAAAATGCCAAAAATTGCTAGAGTATATATATATCCACTAAGGGTTTTAGTCCTTTAACTTTTAAAGGATCGGCTAGAGATGGCCTTATGACTTGTTCATTTCAGTTCTTCACAATGTGATGCTCTATATGTGCAACTATTTGCCGTGCAGTTCAATTTCATCAATAACAGTTTCAACAATACCACTATGAATTACGTATTTGGTTGCTGTTAAGGATATTGCAGTTAACATGCCTTTTCGTTTTTTTAACAATAACTAGTGTACTTTAGACTTGCACAATACCAGTTTGAATGACTATTTGCTTGTTTTTAAATGTTATGCCTGATGCAGTTAACACACCTTTCCACTTCTTGTTTTGCTTAACTAGCGTGCTTAAGCCTGCACACTGAAGCTACATAGCAACATGCATTGTACTGAATGACTAAATATGCAATCCCAGGCTACATAGCAACAAGGAAGAGTGTTACCTTAATGTTCTGATGATGTCTAGATATACATGGAATAAAATCTTATATAATGGGATGGAGGGAGTGTTGTACTACATCATTTTGCAATTGTTGTTTAGCTTCTAATATTAACTTGGTGCTTTTAGGTACATATGTCATTGCCAAAGATCCACATTTCGACCCTTTCTGCGTATGGGGCAATGAGATATTCATGAACCAGCATCAAGTGAGGAAACTGATAAAGATTGTTATTAAAATGGGTCAAAAGATGTCAATCGAACTATTTGTTTACACTTTATGCAAGACAACAGCGAACTGCAGGATGGTAAGTAAGAACCCTGTAGCCTTCTTTTTACTGCCCGTAATGAGTTGTGTTAGATGACAATGTCTGAATCTTTTTTCCTTTGCAGTGGATCCTGAAGTAGTTTACTCAAGATTACCTCTCAAACTACATGATTGGCGGCCGGCCATCACAAGGGGTTGGACCAGAGTCGTGTGTGCCTTCTACATCCAGGAGAGCACAATAGGGCCATTCCGCTTCACCTTGTTCAGCAACCAGAATGTCTGTCGCCTCTTTCTTTTCCATCTGTAATAGTACAAGTATAGAACCCTTGTTCATCATTCTTTATTTGGTGCTTATGTAATTCTTAAACAAATGTACCTGTGAATCGAATAATGCATTGCTTGTTTCAACCTGATGGATATGAATAAAGCTATAGCCTACTTTCAAGTTTAAATTAGGTATAATTTTAAATACAGCAATTAAATTAGGGCGAAAGTACGGTGTGCAGGTCATTACGGCGCACACGGTTAATAAAGCACAGCATGTGCGATATACATCATAATCCGACACGGTTCACGAAGAGGAAACGTGTGTAACAATGCACGCAGTTGCCGTTTGCAAAGCGTGTGTGCTGTCAGACACTATCACATACGGTGCGGGAAAACTAAATGTGTGTGATTGTCTACCTATCGTACATGGTTTATAATCATGAACTGTTTGTGATGTGCTAGGCATCGTAAACGTAGAGCCAGTTTGGTACGTGCCTGGAATCTGCCTGGTTTTAGGTAAAACCACAAAACTCCGACTGCGATGGCAATGCGAGCACAAACGAGCAGCAAGGATGAAGTGTTTGGGATATTCGAGATATCGGAAACGGTTATATAGGGACAACTGTATGCATCAAGGCACCCTATCCCCGACGGTTTCTGGGTTGTGTGGGAAGGACCCCGTATCGCCCACACTCACTTGGCGACGGTTCCAAATGCCGTCGCGGAAAGGGGTTAAAAACTGTTTGTATAGCAGCGACGCGTACTAGTGATATGTGAATATATAGGCGAAAGAATTAGGTCAGGAGGGTCACAGGGGGCCCACAAGGCAGGGGGCGCGCCCTCCACCCTTGTGGCCGCCTCGTGGCTCCTCCGACTTCATCTCCAAGTCTCCTGGGTGTCTTCTGGTCCAAGAAAAATCATCGCGAAGATTTTATTCTGTTTGGACTCCGTTTGGTATTCCTTTTCCACGAAGCTAAAAAAACAAGAAAAAAACAGAAACTGGCACTGGGCTCTAGGTTAATAGGTTAGTCCCAAAAATAATATAAAACAGCATATTAATGCATATAAAACATCCAAAACAGATAATATAATAGCATGGAACAATCAAAAATTATAGAAACGTTGGAGACGTATCAAGTATGAGCATAGACGGATACTGATCTTGTCCCACCCACCACAGATGTAGATGGACCCGCCATCATCTCTGGCCTGTGGCTCCATAGGTTTTTGGTCGCCCTGATGTCCTCCTCTTTTTTTTGTGAATACGCAAAGCTTTCCTATCATTTCATTGATAGAAGGAAGCAGAATGAGTACACAAGAGGATACAACATATGACACGAACGCAATTAGGCGTGAGCATGGCACACTGAGCAGAGATAAGGGATGCACAGCCCAAACATGAGAAAAAACACTACCAAACACACGAAGCCTAGAACTAGGGAGGCAAGCCGAAACCAGTACGACACCCATCATCTCAAAAACCAACCGGACCTAGGGTTTCCCCCGTTGCTCGAGTAGGGGCACGGATAAAGGCCATGGCACCGCCTCCAAGAAGGTAAACAACACCCGTGAGTGCCACTGCTACCAGCGTCAGCAAGCTGAGCAGGGATTTCGCCCAGGCCTAAGTCCGAGCAATCCCATAGTCGCCAGAGCAGGATATGGACATGATGAAGCCATGCCACTATCAAGTTCGCCAGCTCAGGAGGAGCGGGGGTGCATCTGTCATCGGCACAAGACACCGTAAAAAAATGCAAGCTTTGGATCTGGCTCACGAATGAGGCGCGGAGGTGGAAGGGGTCGGGGTGGTGGAACAAAGGACCGACGTGGAGGAAGGGGCGGCTACCGGCGACGCCGCCGAGTTAGAAACAGGAGAACGTAGATCTGTGCTACCGGGACGGAGCCGCCGAAACACCGACGGGCAAGGAGATGGAGGGGACACAACAACCGTAACGTCGGGGTCGGAGCTGCTCCGGCAGAGAAGGCCGGTGAGCAGTGGACGCTGGAGAACGCAGGTCCAGGGCCGCGGGACCGGAGCTGCGTAGGTAAGGACTCTGCCTCGAGGCCTCAAGCACCCTCCATGAAACTCACCGTGACCATAGAAACCATATCGCCTAAGCCACCACCACAGCCCGGAGGACGACGCCATCAGTGATGAGGAGACGACCCACACCATGGCAGGGCCAATCTCGGCCATCCCAGCCGAGGCGCCGGCGCATCCACCCAAGCCCTCGAAGACCCCGCCAGCAATAACAAGAGAGAGGAGCTGCGCTAGGAGGGGGCCAAGAGGCAGGCGAGGGAAGAGCAGCCGCAGGCCATGGTCGCGACGCTGTGCCGGACGAGTAGGGGAGGAAGCAGCAACAAGAAGAGAGGCGGTCTGCATCATGCAGAATGGATCTAGGAGGTGGGGAGGGGCGCTGCGGCGCGCGCGTCAAGGACGAGACCGCCCACCGCCGCTACTTGTGATAGGCATTGGGATTTCCCCGAAGAGAAAGGGTGATATGGTATAGTGGCAGAAAATATTTTCCTCAATAGAGAATCAAGGTTTATCAAACCAGTAGGAGATTCACGCAAACAATGATAAACGGTACCTGCACACACACAAAACAAATAGTTGCACCCAACACACATAAGAGGGTTGTCAATCCCCTTGTACTCGTTAATTGCAAAGATTAATTCTGGTAAAGGTAGATAGATAAATTGCAAACAAAATAAAATAAATAAATTATAGCAAGGTATTTAGGGTTTTAGTAATATGATGTCAATGGACCGGGGGCCATAGCTTTCACTAGAGGCATCTCTCTCATGAGCGTAGTAACAGTGAGTACACAAATTACTATTGGGCAATTGATAGAAAAGCACATAGTTATGATGTTATTCATGGCATGGTCAGTACATAGGCATTACATGGGTGACAAGTAGACCAAAACGATTATACTGAAGGAAATATGCCCTAGAGGCAATAATAAAGTTGTTATTTTATATTCCCTTATTCATGATAAAGGTTTATTATTCATGCTAGAATTCTATTGATCGGAAACTTTAATACTTGTGTGAATACATAAACAAATACCGTGTCCCTAGTAAGCCTCTACTAGACTAGCTCGTTGATCAAAGATGGTTAAGGTTTCCTATCCATAGACATGTGTTGTCATTCGATAATGGGATCACATCATTAGGAGAATGATGTGATGGACAAGACCCATCCGTTAGCTTAGCATATTGATCGTTCAGTTTATTGCTATTGCTTTCTTCATGTCAAATACATATTCCTTCGACTATGAGATTATGCAACTCCCGGATACCGGAAGAATACCTTGTGTGCTATCAAATGTCACAACGTAACTGGGTGATCATAAAGATGCTCTATAGGTATCTCCGAAGGTGTTTGTTGAGTTGGCATAGATCGAGATTAGGATTTGTCACTCCGAGTATCGGAGAGGTATCTCTGGGCCCTCTCGGTAATACACATCATAAGAAGCCTTGCAAGCAAAGTGACTAATGAGTTAGTTGCAAGATGATGTATTACATAATGAGTAAAGAGACTTGCCGATAACGAGATATAACTAGGTATGAAGATACCGACGATCGAATCTCGGGCAAGTAACATATCGATGGACAAAGGGAATTGCGTATGTTGTCATAACGGTTCGACCGATAAAGATCTTCGTAGAATATATAGGACCCAATATGGGCATCCAGGTTCCGCTATTGGTTATTGACCGGAGAGGTGTCTCGGTCATGTCTATATAGTTCTCGAACCCGTAGGGTCCGCACGCTTAACGTTCATTGACGATATAGTGTTATATGAGTTATATATTTTGGTGACCGAATGTTGTTCGGAGTCCCGAATGAGATCACGGACATGACGAGGAGTCTCAAAATGGTCGAGAGGTAAAGATTGATATATAGGATGATGGTATTCGGACACCGGAATAGTTTCGAAGTGCACCGGGTACTCATCGGGTCACCGGAAGGGGTTCCGGGCACCCCCGGTAGGTGTATGGGCCTAATGGGCCAAGGGAGGGACAGACCAGCCCATAGGGGGCTGGTGTGCCCCTCTCCCTAGCTGGCCGGCCATAGGGAAGGAAAGGGGGGAGGGCTAGCCCCTCTTGCCTTCCCCTTCTCATGGGAGAAAGGAAAGGGGGGGGGGGCGCCTCCCTCCCCTGCCTTTCCCCCGCACCTAAACATGGCAGGGGGGCGCCACTTGGGAGGAGACCCCAAGTAGGATTCGGCCTACTTGGGGTGCCCTCCTGGCTGCTCCCTCCTCCCCCCACCTATATATATGTGGGAGGGAGGGCTAGCACACCACAACATTGTCTTAGCCGTGTGCGGCGCCCCCTCCACCGTTTACACCCCAGTCATATTTTTGTAGCGCTTAGGCGAAGCCCTGCGGAGATCACTTCACCATCACCGTCACCACGCCATCGTACTGCCGGAACTCATTCACTACCTCGCCGTCTTGCTGGATCAAGAAGGCGGAGGACGTCACCGAGCTGAACGTGTGCTGAACGCGGAGGTGCCGTACGTTTGGTACTTGATCGGTTGGAGCGCGAAGAAGTTCGACTACATCAACCGCATTATTAAACGCTTATGCTTACGGTCTACGAGGGTATGTAGACACACTCTCCCCTCTTGTTGCTATGCATCTCCATGGATAGATCTTGCGTGTGCGTAGAATTTTTTTTGTTTTCCATGCAACGTTTCCCAACAGTGGCATCCGAGCCAGGTCTATGCGTAGATGATATGCACGAGTAGAACACAAAGAGTTGTGGGCGGTGATAGTCATACTGCTTACCACCAATGTCTTATTTTGATTCGGCGGTATTGTGGGATGAAGCGGCCCGGACCAACCTTACATGTCCACGCACATGAGACCGGTTCCACCGACTGACATGCAACTAGTTTTTCATAAAGGTGGCTGGTGGGTGTCTATTTCTCCTACTTTAGTTTAATCAAATTTGACTATGGCCGGTCCTTGAAGAAGGTTAAAACAGCAAACTTGATGAATCACCGTTGTGGTTTTTGCGTAGGTAAGAACAGTTCTTGCTAGAAGCCCGTAGCAGCCATGTAAAACTTGCAACAGCAAAGTAGAGGACGTCTAACTTTTTTTTGCAGGGCATGTTGTGATGTGATATGGTCAAGACGTGATGTGATATATGTTGATGTATGAGATGATCATGTTTTGTAATATCGACAACCGACAGGAGCCTTAGGGTTGTCTCTTTATTGTATGAAGTGCAAGCACCATGTAATTGCTTTACTTTATCGCTATGCGTTAGCAATAGTTGTAGAAGCAATAGTTGGCGAGACGACCCCGACGCAACAATGGAGATCAAGGTGTCGAGCCGGTGATGATGGAGATCATGATGATGCTTTGGAGATGGAGATCAAAAGCACAAGATGATGATGGCCATATGATGTCACATATTTTGATTGCATGTGATGTTTATCCTTTATGCATCTTATTTTGCTTAGAACGGCGGTAGCATTATAAGATGATCCCTTCACTAAATTTCAAGATAAAAGTGTTCTCCCCGAGTATGCACCATTGCCAAAGTTTGTCGTTTCGAAGCACCTCGTGATGATCGGGTGTGATAGACTCTACGTTCACATACAACGGGTGTAAGACAGTTTTGCACATGCGGAATACTTGGGCTAAACTTGACGAGCCTAGCATGTATAGACATGGTCTTGGAACACTGGAGACCGAAAGGTCGAACGTGAATCATATAGTAGGTATGATCAACATAGAGATGTTCTGTTGGGGAACGTAGCAGAATTTTAAAATTTTCTACGCATCACCAAGATCAATCTATGGAGTCATCTAGCAACGAGTGAGAGGGGAGTGTATCTACATACCCTTGTAGATCGCGAGCGGAAGCGTTCAAGAGAACGGGGTTGATGGAGTCGTACTCGTCGTGATCCAAATCACCGATGACCGAGCGCCGAACGGACGGCACCTCCGCGTTCAACACACGTACGGAGCAGAGACGTCTCCTCCTTCTTGATCCAGCAAGGGGGGAGGAGAGGTTGATGGAGAACCAGCAGCACGACGGTGTGGTGGTGGAAGCAGCGGGATTTCAGCAGGGCTTCGCCAAGCGCTACTGGAGGAGGAAGAGGTGTCACGGGAGGGAGAGGGAGGCGCCAGGGGCTGAGCTGTTTCTCCCATGCACCTCCCCACTATATATAGGGGTGGAGGGGGCTGGTTTCTTGCCCTCCAAGTCCATTGGGGCGTTGGCAAAGGTGGAAGGAAAGAAATCCCATCCTTTCCCTTCCCCACCGATTGTTATCCCCCTTTTTTAGGGATCTTGATCTTATCCCTTCGGGATATGATCTTATTCCTTCTAAGGGGGAATCTTGGTGCGCCTTGACTAGGGGTGTGGGGCCTTGCCCCCACTACCCACGTTCATGTGGGTCCCCCCATGCAGGTGGGCCCCACTCCGGAACCTTCTAGAACCTTCTCGGTACAATACCGAAAAATCCCGAACATTTTCCGGTGGCCAAAATAGGACTTCCCATATATAAATCTTTACCTCCGGACCATTCCGGAACTCCTCGTGACGTCCAGGATCTCATCCGAGACTCTGAACAACCTTCGGGTTACCGCATACTAATATCTCTATAACCCTAGCGTCACCGAACCTTAAGTGTGTAGACCCTACGGGTTCGGGAGACACGCAGACATGACCGAGACGACTCTCCGGTCAATAACCAACAGCGGGATCTGGATACCCATGTTGGCTCCCACATGCTCCTTGATGATCTCATCGGATGAACCACGATGTCGAGGATTCAATCAATCCCGTACGCAATTCCCTTTGTCTATCGGTACGATACTTGCCCGAGATTCGATCGTCGGTATCTTGATACCTTGTTCAATCTCGTTACCGGCAAGTCTCTTTACTCGTTTCCGTAACACATCATCCCGTGAACAACTCCTTGATCACATTGAGCTCATTATGATGATGTCCTACCGAGTGGGCCCAGAGGTACCTCTCCGTTACATGGAGTGACAAATCCCAGTCTCGATTCGTGCCAACCCAACAGATACTTTTGGAGATACCCGTAGTGCACCTTTATAGCCACCCAGTTACGTTGTGACGTTTGGTGCACCCAAAGCACTCCTACGGTATCCGGGAGTTGCACAATCTCATGGTCTAAGGAAAAGTTACTTGACATTGGAAAAGCTTTAGCAAACGAACTACACGATCTAGTGCTAGGCTTAGGATTGGGTCTTGTCCATCACATCATTCTCCTAATGATGTGATCCCGTTATCAATGACATCCAATGTCCATGGTCAGGAAACCGTAACCATCTATTGATCAACGAGCTAGCCAACTAGAGGCTTACTAGGGACATGTTGTGGTCTATGTATTCACACATGTATTACGATTTCCGGATAACACAATTATAGCATGAATAACAGACAATTATCATGAACAAGGAAATATAATAATAACCATTTTATTATTGCCTCTAGGGCATATTTCCAACAGTCTCCCACTTGCACTAGAGTCAATAATCTAGTTACATTGTGATGAATCGAACACCCATAGAGTACTGGTGTTGATCATGTTTTGCTCGTGAAAGAGGTTTAGTCAACGGATCTGCTACATTCAAATCCGTGTGCACTTTACAAATATCTATGTCTCCATCTTGAACATGTTCACGTATGGAGTTGAAGCGACGCTTGATATGCCTGGTCCTTTTGTGAAACCTGGGCTCCTTGGCAAGGGCAATAGCTCCAGTGTTGTCACAGAAGAGAGTCATTGGACCCGACGCATTTGGAATGACTCCTAGGTCGGTGATGAACTCCTTCATCCATACTGCTTCGTGTGCTGCCTCCGAGGCTGCTATGTACTCCGCTTCGCATGTAGAACCCGCCACGACGCTTTGCTTGCAACTGCACCAGCTTACCGCTCCACCATTCAAAATATACACGTATCCGGTTTGTGACTTGGAGTCATCCGGATCTGTGTCGAAGCTAGCGTCGACGTAACCCTTTACGACGAGCTCTTCGTCACCTCCATATACGAGAAACATATCCTTAGTCCTTTTCAGGTACTTCAGGATGTTCTTGACCGCTGTCCAGTGTTCCTTGCCGGGATTACTTTGGTACCTACCTACCAAACTTACAGCAAGGTTTACATCAGGTCTGTTACACAGCATGGCATACATAATAGACCCTATGGCTGAGGCATAGGGGATGACACTCATCTCTTCTATATCTTTTGCCGTGGTCGGGCATTGAGCCGAGCTCAATTTCACACCTTGCAATACAGGCAAGAACCCCTTCTTGGACTGATCCATATTGAACTTCTTCAATATCTTATCAAGGTATGTGCTTTGCGAAAGACCTATGAGGCGTCTCGATCTATCTCTATAGATCTTGATGCCTAATATATAAGCAGCTTCTCCAAGGTCCTTCATTGAAAAACACTTATTCAAGTAGGCCTTTATACTTTCCAAGAATTCTATATCATTTCCCATCAGCAGTATGTCATCCACATATAATATGAGAAATGCTACAGAGCTCCCACCCACTTTCTTGTAAACACAGGCTTCTCCATAAGTCTGTGTGAACCCAAACGCTTTGATCATCTCGTCAAAGCGAATGTTCCAACTCCGAGATGCTTGCACCAGCCCATAGATTGAGCGCTGGAGCTTGCATACCTTGTCAGCATTCTCAGGGTCGACAAAACCTTCCGGTTGTATCATATACAACTCTTCCTTAAGAAAACCATTAAGGAATGCCGTTTTGACGTCCATTTGCCATATCTCATAATCATAGTATGCGGCAATTGCTAACATGATTCTGACGGATTTCAGCTTCGCTACGGGTGAGAAAGTCTCATCGTAGTCAACCCCTTGAACTTGTCGATAACCCTTAGCGACAAGCCGAGCCTTATAGATGGTCACATTACCATCCGCGTCAGTCTTCTTCTTAAAGATCCATTTATTTTCTATGGCTTGCCGATCATCGGGCAAGTCAGTCAAAGTCCATACTTCGTTTTCATACATGGATCCTATCTCGGATTTCATGGCTTCAAGCCATTTGTCGGAATCCGGGCCCGCCATCGCTTCTTCATAGTTCGAAGGTTCACTGTTGTCTAACAACATGATTTCCAGGACAGGATTGCCATACCACTCTGGTGCGGAACGTGTCCTCGTGGACCTTCGAAGTTCAGTGGTAGCTTGATCATGATCATTATCAATAACTTCCTCTCTAGCCGGTGTAGGCTCCAAAGAGACATTTTCCTGTGCTGCGCTACTCTCCGGTTCGAGGGTCATCTCATCAAGCTCCACTTTCCTCCCACTTACTTCTTTCGAGAGAAACTCTTTCTCTAGAAAGGATCCATTCCTGGCAACAAAGATCTTGCCCTCGGATCTTAGGTAGAAGGTATACCCAATAGTTTCCTTAGGGTATCCTATGAATACGCATTTTTCCGACTTGGGTTCGAGCTTCTCTGGTTGAAGTTTCTTCACATAAGCATCGCATCCCCAAACTTTCAGAAACGACAGCTTAGGTTTCTTCCCAAACCATAATTCATACGGTGTCGTCTCAACGGATTTTGACGGTGCCCTATTTAAAGTGAATGCGGCAGTCTCTAAAGCATAACCCCAAAAGGATAGCGGTAAATCGGTAAGAGACATCATAGATCGCACCATATCCAATAGAGTGCGATTACGACGTTCGGACACACCATTACGCTGAGGTGTTCCAGGCGGCGTGAGTTGTGAAACAATTCCATATTTCCTTAAGTGCGTGCCAAATTCATGACTCAAATATTCTCCTCCACGATCTGATCGTAAGAACTTTATTTTCTTGTCACGTTGATTCTCAACCTCACTCTGAAATTCCTTGAACTTTTCAAAGGTCTCAGACTTGTGCTTCATCAAGTAGACATACCCATATCTACTCAAATCATCGGTGAGGGTGAGAACATAACGATAACCACCGCGAGCCTCAACACTCATTGGACCACACACATCAGTATGTATGATCTCCAATAAGTTGGTTGCTCGCTCCATTGTTCCGGAGAACGGAGTCTTGGTCATCTTGCCCAAGAGGCATGGTTCGCATCTGTCAAATGATTCATAATCAAGAGACTCCAAAAGTCCATCTGCATGGAGTTTCTTCATGCGTTTAACACCGATATGACCAAGGCGGCAGTGCCACAAGTATGTGGGACTATCGTTATCAACCTTGCAATTTTTGGCATTCACATTATAAACATGTGTAACATCACGTTCGAGATTCAATAAAAATAAACCATTCACCAGCGGGGCATGACCATAAAACATATCTCTCATATAAATAGAACAACCATTATTCTCAGATTTAAATGAGTAGCCATCTCGCATTAAGCGAGATCCAGATACAATGTTCATGCTCAAAGCTGGTACTAAATAACAATTATTGAGGTTTAAAACTAATCCCGTAGGTAGAAGCAGAGGTAGCGTGCCGACGGCGATCACATCGACCTTGGAACCATTCCCGACGCGCATCGTCACCTCGTCCTTTGCCAGTCTACGCTGATTCCGCAGTTCCTGCTTTGAGTTACAAATATGAGCAACCGCACCGGTATCAAATACCCAGGAACTACTACGAGTGCTGGTAAGGTACACATCAATTACATGTATATCATATATACCTTTGGTATTGCCGGCCTTCTTGTCTGCCAAGTACTTGGGGCAGTTTCGCTTCCAGTGACCGTTTCCCTTGCAATAAAAGCACTCAGTCTCAGGCTTGGGTCCATTCTTCGACTTCTTCCCGGCAGCTGGCTTACCGGGCGCGGCAACTCCCTTGCCGTCCTTCTTGAAGTTCTTCTTACCCTTGCCCTTCTTGAACTTAGTGGTTTTATTCACCATCAACACTTGATGTTCCTTTCTGATCTCTGCCTCCGCTGACTTCAGCATCGCATATACCTCAGGAATAGTCTTTTCCATCCCCTGCATGTTGAAGTTCATCACGAAGCTCTTGTAGCTAGGTGGAAGCGACTGAAGGATTCTGTCAACGACCGCGTCATCCGGGAGATTAACTCCCAGCTGAGACAAGCGGCTGTGCAACCCAGACATTTTGAGTATGTGCTCGCTGACAGAACTATTTTCCTCCATCTTACAGCTGTAGAACTTATCGGAGACTTCATATCTCTCGATCCGGGCATGAGCTTGGAAAACCATTTTCAGATCTTCGAACATCTCATATGCTCCGTGATGCTCAAAACGCTTTTGGAGCCCCGGTTCTAAGCTGAAGAGCATGCCGCACTGAACGAAGGAGTAATCATCGGTGCGTGTCTGCCAAACGTTCAAATCGTCTGGCAGTGCTGGGAGAGCAGGTGGGTCACCTAACGGTGCTTCAAGGACATATGATTTCTTGGCAGCTATGAGGATAATCCTCAGGTTACGGACCCAGTCCGCATAGTTGCTACCATCGTCTTTCAGCTTGTTTTTCTCTAGGAACGCGTTGAAGTTGAGGGTAACATTAGCGTTGGCCATTTGATCTACAAGATAGATATGTAACATTTAGACTAAGTTCATGACAATTAAGTTCATCTAATCAAATTATGTAATGAACTCCCACTCAGATAGACATCCCTCTCGTCATCTAAGTGATTACATGATCCGAATCGACTAGGCCGTGTGCGATCATCACGTGAGACGGACTAGTCATCAACGGTGAACATCCCCATGTTGATCGTATCTTCTATACGACTCATGCTCGACCTTTCGGTCTCTTGTGTTCCGAGGCCATGTCTGTACATGCTAGGCTCGTCGAGTCAACCTAAGTGTATTGCTGTGTAAATCTGGCTTACACCCATTGTATTCGAACGTTAGAATCTATCACACCCGATCAACACGTAGTGCTTCGAAACAACGAACCTTCGCAACGGTGCACAGTTAGGGGGAACACTTTCTTGAAATTTTAGTAAGGGATCATCTTATATATGCTACCGTCGTTCTAAGCAAATAAGATGCAAAAACATGATAAACATCTCATGCAATCAAAATAGTGACATGATATGGCCATTATCACTTTGCTCCTTTTGATCTCCATCTTCGGGGCTCCATGATCATCATCGTCACCGGCATGACACCATGATCTCCATCATCATGATCTCCATCATCGTGTCTTCATGAAGTTGTCTCGCCAACTATTACTTCTACTACTACGGCTAACGGTTAGCAATAAAGTAAAGTAATTACATGGCGAATTTCAATGACACGCAGGTCATATAATAAATTAAGACAACTCCTATGGCTCCTGCCGGTTGTCATACTCATCGATATGCAAGTCGTGATTCCTATTACAAGAACATGATCATCTCATACATCACATATATCATTCATCACATCCTTTGGCCATATCACATCACAAAGCACTTGCTGCAAAAACAAGTTAGACGTCCTCTAATTGTTGTTGCAAGTTTTTACGTGGCTGCTATAGGTTTCTAGCAAGAACGTTTCTTACCTACGCCAAAACCACAACGTGATATGCCAATTTCTATTTACCCTTCATAAGGACCCTGTTCATCAAATCCGATCCGACTAAAGTGGGAGAGACAGACACCCGCTAGCCACCTTATGCAACTAGTGCATGTCAGTCGGTGGAACCTGTCTCACGTAAGCGTACGTGTAAGGTCGGTCCGGGCCGCTTCATCCCACAGTGCCGCCGAATCAAGATAAGACTAGTAACGGCAAGAAGATTGACAAATCGACGCCCACAACTACTTTGTGTTCTACTCGTGCAAGATACTACGCATAGACCTAGCTCGTGATGCCACTGTTGGGGAACGTAGCAGAATTTTAAAATTTTCTACGCATCACCAAGATCAATCTATGGAGTCATCTAGCAACGAGTGAGAGGGGAGTGTATCTACATACCCTTGTAGATCGCGAGCGGAAGCGTTCAAGAGAACGGGGTTGATGGAGTCGTACTCGTCGTGATCCAAATCACCGATGACCGAGCGCCGAACGGACGGCACCTCCGCGTTCAACACACGTACGGAGCAGAGACGTCTCCTCCTTCTTGATCCAGCAAGGGGGGAGGAGAGGTTGATGGAGATCCAGCAGCACGACGGTGTGGTGGTGGAAGCAGCGGGATTTCAGCAGGGCTTCGCCAAGCGCTACTGGAGGAGGAAGAGGTGTCACGGGAGGGAGAGGGAGGCGCCAGGGGCTGAGCTGTTTCTCCCATGCACCTCCCCACTATGTATAGGGGTGGAGGGGGCTGGTTTCTTGCCCTCCAAGTCCATTGGGGCGTTGGCAAAGGTGGAAGGAAAGAAATCCCATCCTTTCCCTTCCCCACCGATTGTTATCCCCCTTTTTTAGGGATCTTGATCTTATCCCTTCGGGATATGATCTTATTCCTTCTAAGGGGGAATCTTGGTGCGCCTTGACTAGGGGTGTGGGGCCTTGCCCCCACTACCCACGTTCATGTGGGTCCCCCCATGCAGGTGGGCCCCACTCCGGAACCTTCTAGAACCTTCTCGGTACAATACCGAAAAATCCCGAACATGTTCCGGTGGCCAAAATAGGACTTCCCATATATAAATCTTTACCTCCGGACCATTCCGGAACTCCTCGTGACGTCCAGGATCTCATCCGAGACTCCGAACAACCTTCGGGTTACCGCATACTAATATCTCTATAACCCTAGCGTCACCGAACCTTAAGTGTGTAGACCCTACGGGTTCGGGAGACACGCAGACATGACCGAGACGACTCTCCGGTCAATAACCAACAGCGGGATCTGGATACCCATGTTGGCTCCCACATGCTCCTTGATGATCTCATCGGATGAACCACGATGTCGAGGATTCAATCAATCCCGTACGCAATTCCCTTTGTCTATCGGTACGATACTTGCCCGAGATTCGATCGTCGGTATCTTGATACCTTGTTCAATCTCGTTACCGGCAAGTCTCTTTACTCGTTTCCGTAACACATCATCCCGTGAACAACTCCTTGATCACATTGAGCTCATGATGATGATGTCCTACCGAGTGGGCCCAGAGGTACCTCTCCGTTACATGGAGTGACAAATCCCAGTCTCGATTCGTGCCAACCCAACAGATACTTTTGGAGATACCCGTAGTGCACCTTTATAGCCACCCAGTTACGTTGTGACGTTTGGTGCACCCAAAGCACTCCTACGGTATCCGGGAGTTGCACAATCTCATGGTCTAAGGAAAAGTTACTTGACATTGGAAAAGCTTTAGCAAACGAACTACACGATCTAGTGCTAGGCTTAGGATTGGGTCTTGTCCATCACATCATTCTCCTAATGATGTGATCCCATTATCAATGACATCCAATGTCCATGGTCAGGAAACCGTAACCATCTATTGATCAACGAGCTAGTCAACTAGAGGCTTACTAGGGACATGTTGTGGTCTATGTATTCACACATGTATTACGATTTCCGGATAACACAATTATAGCATGAATAACAGACAATTATCATGAACAAGGAAATATAATAATAACCATTTTATTATTGCCTCTAGGGCATATTTCCAACATGTTCACCATTGATGACTACCCCATCTCAAGTGACGATCGGACATGGGTTAGTTGATTTGGATCACGTATCACTTAGATAACTTGAGGGATGTTTATTTAAGTGGGAGTTCATTAGTAATTTGATTGAACTGAATTTATCATGAACTTAGTCTTATAGTTTTGCATATCTATGTTGTAGATCAATGGCCCAAGCTACCGTTCCCCTGAATTTTAATGCGTTCCTAGAGAAAGCTAAGTTGAAAGATGATGGTAGCAACTACACGGACTGGGTCCGTAACTTGAGGATTATCCTCATTGCTGCACAGAAGAATTATGTCCTTGATGCACCGCTAGGTGACAGGCCTGTTGCAGGAGCTGAAGCAGATGTTATGAACATCTGGCAAGCTCGATCTGATGACTACTCGATAGTTTAGTGTGCCATGCTTTACGGCTTAGAACCGGGACTTCAAAGACGTTTTGAACATCATGGAGCATATGAGATGTTCCAAGAGTTGAAGTTAATATTTCAAGCAAATGCCCGGGTTGAGAGATATGAAGTCTCCAACAAGTTCTATAGCTGCAAGATGGAGGAGAACAGTTCTGTCAGTGATCACATACTCAAAATGTCTGGGTATCATAACCACTTGACTCAGTTCGGAGTTGATCTTCCAGTTGATAGTGTTATTGACAGAGTTCTTCAATCACTGCCACCAAGCTACAAAGGCTTCGTGATGAACTATAATATGCAAGGGATGAATAAAACGATTCCTGAGCTCTTCGCAATGCTTAAGGCCTGATGAACCACAAGTATATGGGATCAATTGTAGCCTTTTCGATAAGTAAGAGTGTCGAACCCAATGAGGAGCAGAAGGAAAACACAAGTGGTTTTCAGCAAGGTAATGTCTGCAAATACTGAAATTGTAAGTAGCAGAGTAGTTTCATTGCAAGATAATTTGTAACGAGCAAGTAACGGTAGTAGTAATAAAAGTGCAGCAAGGTAGCCCAATCCTTTTGAGGCAAAGGACAGGCCAAAACAGTCTCTTATAATAAGCAAAGCGTTCTTGAGGGTACACGGGAATTTCATCTAGTCACTTTCATCATGCTGGTTCGATTTGTGTTCGCTACTTTGATAATTTGATATGTGGGTGGACCAGTGCTTAGGTGCTGTTCTTACTTGAACAAACCTCCTACTTATGATTAACCCCCTCGCAAGCATCCACAACTATGAGAAAAGTATTAAGAATAAATTCTAACCATAGCATTAAACTTTTGGATCCAATCGGTCCCTTACGGAATAGCGCATAAACTAGGGTTTAAGCTTCTGTCACTCTCGCAACCCATCATCTAATAACTAATCCACAATGCATTCCCTTAGGCCCAAATATGGTGAAGTGTCATGTAGTCGACGTTCACATGACACCACTAAGGGAATCACAACACACATACTATCAAAATATCGAACACATATCAAGTTCACATGATTACTTGCAACATGATTTCTCCCGTGACCTCAAGAACAAAAGTAACTACTCACAAATGATAATCATGCTCAAGATCAGAGGGGTATTAAATAGCATATTGGATCTGAACATATAATCTTCCACCAAATAAACCATATAGTAATCAACTACAAGATGTAATCAACACTACTAGTCACCCACAAGCACCAATCTATAGTTCCGGTACAAAGATTGAACACAAGAGATGAACTAGGGTTTGAGAGGAGATGGTGCTGTTGAAGATGTTGATGGAGATTGCCCTCCCCAAGATGGGAGAGTTGTTGGTGATGATGATGATGATGATTTCCCCCTCCGGGAGGGAAGTTCCCCCGGCGGAATACCTCCGCCGGAGGGCAAAAGTGCTCCTGCCCAAGTTCCGTCTCGAGACGGCGGCGCTCCATCCCGAAAGTCCTCTCTTGATTTTTTTCTAGGTCAAAATGACTTATATACCAGAAGATGGGCACCGGAGGTGGGCCGAGGGGAGCACAACCCACCAGGGCGCGCCTGGGCTCCCTGGCGCACCCAGGTGGGTTGTGCCCACCTGGTGGGGCCCCTCTAGTACTTATTGGCTCCAATATTCCTCATTTATTCCATAAAAAATCTCCGTAAAGTTTCAGCTCATTTGGAGTTGTGCAGAATAGGTAGCCTGACATAGCTTTTTCAGGTCCAGATTTCCAGCTGCCGGAATTCTCCCTCTTTGTGTATACCTTGCATATTATGAGAGAAAAGGCATTAGAATTACTCCAAAAAGCATTATTATGCATAAAAACATCATAAATAACAGTAGAAAAACATGATGCAAAATGGACGTATCAACTCCCCCAAGCTTAGACCTCGCTTGTCCTCAAGCGAAAACCGAAATCGAAAAACATGTCCACATGCTTAGAGAGAGAGGTGTTGATAAAAACAAAATACGGACATAGAAGCATCATGTGCATTATTGTAACAGCAACAAACTGTAACATAAAACTTTTATCATAGAACTTTTATCATAGACTTCTCATGAATAGGTAACAATTCATCACACTATCGAAGTATAAAGCATAAACTCTATTAGAAACCAACAAACTATGTTCTCAGTCAACTTTGCAACTACAATTCATCATCTTTCTAGGAAGGGTCACGTATCGGAGCCTTTAGGCAAGTCCACATACTCAACCATCATAGTCTTCTATGATTGCTGATACGTCTCCAACGTATCTATAATTTTTTATTATTCCATGCTATTATATTATCTGTTTTGGATGTTTTATATGCATTAATATGCTGTTTTATATGATTTTTGGGACTAACCTATTAACCTAGAGCCCAGTGCCCAGTGCCAGTTTCTGTTTTTTCCTTGTTTTAGAGTTTTGCAGAAAAGGAATACCAAACGGAGTCCAAACGGAATAAAACTTTCGCGATGATTTTTCTTGGACCAGAAGACACCCAGGAGACTTGGAGTGCAAGTCGGAAGAGCCGCGAGGCGGCCACATGGGTGGAAGGCGCGCCCAGGGGGGTAGGGCGCGCCCCCCAACCTTGTGGGCCCCTCGTAGCCCCTCTGACCTAGATCTTTCGCCTATATATACTCTTATACCCCAAAAACATCCAGGGGGCAACAAAACCACTTTTCCACCGTCGCAACCTTCTGTACCCGTGAGATCCCATCTTGGGGCCTTTTTCGACGTCCTGCCGAAGGGGGATTCGATCACGGAGGGCTTCTACATCAACACCATTGCCTCTCCGATGAAGCGTGAGTAGTTTACTTCAGACCTACGGGTCCATAGCTAGTAGCTAGATGGCTTCTTCTCTCTCTTTGATTCTCAATACAAAGTTCTCCTCGATGTTCTTGGAGATCTATTCGATGTAATACTCTTTTGCGGTGTGTTTGCCGAGATCCGATGAATTGTGGATTTATGATCAGCTTATCTATGAGTATTATTTGAATCTTCTCTGAATTCTTATATGCATGATTTGATATCTTTGCAAGTCTCTTCGAACTATCGATTTGGTTTGGCCAACTAGATTGGTTTTTCTTGCAATGGGAGAAGTGCTTAGCTTTGGGTTCAATCTTGCGGTGTCCTTTCCCAGTGACAGTAGGGGCAGCAAGGCACGTATTGTATTGTTGCCATCGAGGATAACAAGATGCGGTTTTCATCATATTGCTTGAGTTTATCCCGCTACATCATGTCATCTTACTTAATGTGTTACTCTGTTCTTCTGAACTTAATACTCTAGATGCAGGCAGGAGTCGATCGATGTGTGGAGTAATAGTAGTAGATGCAGGCAGGAGTCGGTCTACTTGACACGGATGTGATGCCTATATTCATGATCATTGCCTTAGATATCGTCATAACTTTGCGCTTTTCTATCAATTGCTCGGCAGTAATTTTTTACCCACCGTAATAATTTCTATCTTGAGAGAAGCCTCTAGTGAAACCTATGGCCCCCGGGTCTATTTTCCATCATATAAGTTTCCGATCTACAATTTATGTTTCCTATTTCTTTTACTTTGCAATCTTTACTTTCCGTTCCATAAACCAAAAATACCAAAAATATTACTTTACCATTATCATCTCTATCAGATCTCACGTTGCAAATAACCATTAAGGGATTGACAACCCCTTTATCGCGTTGGGTGCAAGGTTGGTGTTTGTTTGTGCAGGTATTCAGTGACTTGAGCATTGTCTCCTACTGGATTGATACCTTGGTTCTCAAAAGTTGAGGGAAATACTTACTCTACTTTGCTGCATCACCCTTTCCTCTTCAAGGGAAAAACCAACGCAAGCTCAAGAAGTAGCAGGAAGAATTTCTGGCGCCGTTGCCGGGGAGGATTACGCCAAGTCAAGTCAAGATTTGATCTCCTGTCAACTTGCCAATTTCTGGCGCCGTTGTCGGGAAGATCTACACCAAGTCAAGACATACCAAGTACTCATCATAAACTATCATCTCTTGCATTACATTATTCTCCATTTGCTTCTTGTTTTCCTCTCCCCCACTTCTAAAATGATTTTTGAAAAATATTTGCCTTTTTGTGTGCCTTCTTTCGGTTCAATCTTTTGTTTGCTTGAGTTACCATGTGCCTTCTTTTTGCTTGCATCCTCGCTTGCTAAAAGTTTATGGATCCTCATCCACTTGCTAATCTTTTTAAGAGATCCAATTATGATGAACCAATTTCTAGTGATTTGAGTGCACTAGATTATCTTTATGAAGTTTTGCTTGAAATTCGTGAATCTGAAAATTGTGATGAAGTGCTAAAAGAAGAAATCTATGAAGTGATTCACGATAGCTCCTTGGATGAAAAGAATGATTGCAATGGTTCTACTATAAATTCTATTAATGTCAGTTGTGCTAATGATATGCAAAACCCTAAGCTTGGGGATGCTAATTTTGCTATGTCTACTACTTGTTGCAATGATCATGATTGGGGTGATTCTTCTTATGATCTTGAAATTTTATTTAAGCCCCATGATGAATATGAGATTGATAATAATGTTTGCAATAATATTGAAAGTGGGTTTGGAAGAGTGTCAACTTTAGATCCCACATATTTGGAGAATATTCAATCTTATGAAATTTTTGATAAAAATGGGTTTGGAGAGGTCATGACTTTAGTTAATGTTAATCCCACTATTTTGGAAGAGTGTCAACTTCGCATGCATCTGGATCATGTTAAGAATATGTTTTGTGATAGCTATATTGTTGAATTTTCTTATGATCCTATATGTAATTATTATGAGAGAGGAAAATATGGTTTTAGAAATTTTCATGTTACTAAATTACTTCTCTTCATGTTGAGATTGCTATCGTCTCTTTCTTCTTCCTTGCACATGCTAGTTTTTGCTTTCCTTGATAATTTGTTTGCTTATAAAATGCCTATGCATAGTAAGTATATAGAATTAGATGTGTTTGTCACGTGTTTTATGATACTCTCTTTGTGCTTCAATTCTTCTCTTTTATGTGAGCATCATTGAAATTATCAATGCCTAACTAAAAGGCTTTAAAGAAAAGCGCTTGTTGGGAGACAACCCAATATTTTTACTTGCTGTTTTTCAATAAATAATTCATCTAGCCTCTGGTTAGATGTGGTTTTATGTTATAATTAGTGTTTGTGCCAAGTAAGACCTTTGGGATGGCTTACGGTGATAATTGATTTCATCTTGCTGAAAAACAGAAAATTTTGTGTCCAGTCTCAGAATTTTAATAACTAACTGGAGCGTTTAAAAACCCTGAATTTTTTATACGAGATTTATATAAAAACTTACTCTTTTGTACTAATTTTTCAGAATTTTGGGAGTTACATAAGTATTATAACAATTCGGATCTTCCCAGACTTTTCTGTTTTTGACAGATTCTGTTTTCTTTGTGTTGTTTGCTTATTTTGATGAATCTATGGGTAGTATCGGGGGGTATGAACCATGGAAAAGTAGGAATACAGTATATATTACACTAATATAAATAAATAATGAGTTCACAACAGTACCAAAAGTGGTGATTTATTTTCTTATACTAACGGAGCTTATGAGAATTTCTGTTGAGTTTTGTGTTGTGAAGTTTTCAAGTTTTGGGTAAGGATTTAATGGACTATGGAATAAGCAGTGGCAAGAGCCTAAGCTTGGGGATGCCCAAGGCACCCCAAGGTAATATTCAAGGATTTCAAAAAGCCTAAGCTTGGGGATGCCCCGGGAAGGCATCCCCTCTTTCGTCTTCGTCTATCAGTAACTTTACTTGAGGCTATATTTTTATTCACCACATGATATGTGTTTTGCTTGGAGCGTCTTGTATAATTTGAGTCTTTGCTTTTTAGTTTGCCACAATTATCCTTGCTGTACACACCTTTTGAGAGAGACACGCATGAATCGTGATTTATTAGAATGCTCTATGTGCTTCACTTATATCTTTTGAGCTAGGTAAATTTGCTCTAGTGCTTCACTTATATCTTTTTAGAGCACGGCGGTGATTTTATTTTATAGAAATTGATGAACTCTCGCACTTCACTTATATTATTTTGAGAGTCTTTCTAAACAGCATGGTAATTTGCTTTGGTTATAAAACTAGTCCTAATATGATAGGCATCCAAGAGGGATATAATAAAAACTTTCATATATAGTGCATTGAATACTATGAGAAGTTTGATTCCTTATGATTGTTTTGAGATATGAAAATGGTGATATTAGAGTCATGCTAGTGAATAGTTGTGAATTTGAGAAATACTTGCGTTAAAGTTTGTGAGTCCTGTAGCATGCACGTATGGTGAACCGTTATGTGATGAAGTCGGAGCATGATTTATTTTTTGATTGTCTTCCTTATGACTGGCGGTCGGGGACGAGCGATGGTCTTTTCCTACCAATCTATCCCCCTAGGAGTATGCGCGTAGTACTTTGTTTCGATGACTAATAGATTTTTGCAATAAGTATATGAGTTCTTTATGACTAATGTTGAGTCCATGGACTATACGCACTCTCACCTCTCCGCCATTGCTAGCCTCTCTTGTACCGTGCAACTTTCGCCGGTGCCATAAACCCACCACATATCCTTCCTCAAAACAGCCACCATACCTACCTATTATGGCATTTCCATAGCCATTCCGAGATATATTGCCATGCAACTTTCCACCGTTCCGTTATTATGACACGCTTCATCATTGTCATATTGCTTTGCATGATCATGTAGTTGACATCGTATTTGTGGCAAAGCCACCGTTCATCATATTTTTATACATGTCACTCTTGATTCATTGCACATCCCGGTACACCACTGGAGGCATTCATATAGAGTCATATCTTGTTCTAGCATTGAGTTGTAAATTTTGAGTTGTAAGTAAATAAAAGTGTGATGGTCTTGATTATTAGAGCATTGTCCCATGTGAGGAAAGGATGATGGAGACTATGATTCCCCCACAAGTCGGGATGAGACTCCGGACGAAAAAAAAAGAGGCCAAAAAAATGAAAGAAGGCCCATAAAAAAAATGAGAGAAAAGAGAGAGGGGACAATGTTACTATCCTTTTGCCACACTTGTGCTTCAAAGTAGCACCATGATCTTCATGATAGAGAGTCTCCTATGATATCACTTTCATATACTAGTGGGAATTTTTCATTATAGAACTTGGCTTGTATATTCCAATGATGGGCTTCCTCAAATTGCCCTAGGTCTTCATGAGCAAGCAAGTTGGATGCACACCCACTTAGTTTTCTTTTTGAGCTTTCATAAACTTATAGCTCTAGTGCATCCGTTGCATGGCAATCCCTACTCACTCACATTGATATCTATTAATGGGCATCTCCATAGCCCGTTGATACGCCTAGTTGATGTGAGACTATCTCCTCTTTTTTGTCTTCTCCACAACCACCATCTATTCCACCTATAGTGCTATGTCCATGGCTCACGCTCATGTATTGCGTGAAAATTGAAAAAGTTTGAGAACGTCAAAAGTATGAAATAATTGCTTGGCTTGTCATCTGGGTTGTGCATGATTTAAATATTTTGTGTGATGAAGATGGAGCATAGCCAGACCATATGATTTTGTAGCGATAAGCTTTCTTTGGCCATGTTATTTTGAGAAGACATAATTATTTTGTTAGTATGCTTGAAGTATTATTGTTTTTATGTCAATATTAAACTTTTGTTTTGAATTTTACGGATCTGAACATTCATGCCACAATAAAGAGAATTACACGGATAAATATGTTAGGTAGCATTCCACATCAAAAATTCTGTTTTTATCATTTACCTACTCGAGGACGAGCAGGAATTAAGCTTGGGGATGTTTGATACGTCTCCAACGTATCTATAATTTTTTATTGTTCCATGCTATTATATTATCTGTTTTGGATGTTTTATATGCATTAATATGCTATTTTATATGATTTTTGGGACTAACCTATTAACCTAGAGCCCAGTGCCAGTTTCTGTTTTTTCCTTGTTTTAGAGTTTTGCAGAAAAGGAATACCAAACGGAGTCCAAACAGAATAAAACTTTCGCGATGATTTTTCTTGGACCAGAAGACACCCAGGAGACTTGGAGTGCAAGTCGGAAGAGCCGTGAGGCGGCCACAAGGGTGGAGGACGCGCCCAGGGGGGTAGGGCGCGCGCCCCGACCTTGTGGGCCCCTCGTAGCCCCTCTGACCTAGATCTTTCGCCTATATATACTATTATACCCCAAAAACATCCAGGGGGCAAAAAAACCACTTTTCCACCGCCGCAACCTTCTGTACCCGTGAGATCCCATCTTAGGGGCCTTTTCCGGCGTCCTGCCGAAGGGGGATTCGATCACGGAGGGCTTCTACATCAACACCATTACCTCTCCGATGAAGCGTGAGTAGTTTACTTCAGACCTATGGGTCCATAGCTAGTAGCTAGATGGCTTCTTCTCTCTCTTTGATTCTTAATACAAAGTTCTCCTCGATGTTCTTGGAGATCTATTCGATGTAATACTCTTTTGCGGTGTGTTTGCCGAGATCCGATGAATTGTGGATTTATGATCAGCTTATCTATGAATATTATTTGAATCTTCTCTGAATTCTTATATGCATGATTTGATATCTTTGCAAGTCTTTTCGAACTATCGATTTGGTTTGGCCAACTAGATTAGTTTTTCTTGCAATGGGAGAAGTGCTTAGCTTTGGGTTCAATCTTGCGGTGTCCTTTCCCAATGACAGTAGGGGCAGCAAGGCACGTATAGTATTGTTGCCATCGAGGATAACAAGATGGGGTTTTCATCATATTGCTTGAGTTTATCCCGCTACATCATGTCATCTTACTTAATGCGTTACTCTGTTCTTATGAACTTAATACTCTAGATGCAGGTAGGAGTCGGTCGATGTGTGGAGTAATAGTAGTAGATGCAGGCAGGAGTCGGTCTACTTGACACGGACGTGATTCCTATATTCATGATCATTGCCTTAGATATCGTCATAACTTTGCGCTTTTCTATCAATTGCTCGGCAGTAATTTGTTTACCTACCGTAATAATTTCTATCTTGAGAGAAGCCTCTAGTGAAACCTATGGCCCCCGGGTCTATTTTCCATCATATAAGTTTCCGATCTACAATTTCCGTTTCCTATTTCTTTTACTTTGCAATCTTTACTTTCCGTTCCATAAACCAAAAATACCAAAAATATTACTTTACCGTTTATCATCTCTATCAGATCTCACGTTGCAAATAACCGTTAAGGGATTGACAACCCCTTTATCGTGTTGGGTGCAAGGTTGGTGTTTGTTTGTGCAGGTATTCGGTGACTTGAGCATTGTCTCCTACTGGATTGATACCTTGGTTCTCAAAAGCTGAGGGAAATACTTACTCTACTTTGCTGCATCACCCTTTCCTCTTCAAGGGAAAAACCAACGCAAGCTCAAGAAGTAGCAATTGCTAACACTCACCACATACACATGAGCAAAACATTTCAACCGGACACATAGAAAGATAGGGGCTTTCTAGTTTTGCCTCCTAACGTATTCACCTTGAGGGTGATGTCAACAATAATAACTCATGCTACACATATTCAACTGGACATATGTGCCTAGATCTTTCCTCACCACATGATGCTTACAAAAGGAGAAAAATAAAAGGAAAAGAGAGAAGAACTTTGACTCTTGCATAAAAATAAATACATAAAAGTAAGAGATAGGCCCTTCGCAGAGGGAAGCAGAGGTTGCCATGCGCTTATTTGTTTGTATGCTCAACCCCTCAGTGCAAGAGAATGTCACGTTATATTGCCCCTTGTGATGGCAACCTTTATTATGCAGTCTGTCGCTTTTATTTCTTCACCATCACAAGTTTGTACAACGCTCAGTTTTCTCTTACACTAAATGATCTTACACTTTTAGAAGCAATTTTTATTGCCTTATTACACCGATGACAACTTACTTGAAGGATCTTACTCAATCCATACGTAGGTATGGTGG
The DNA here is from genome assembly GCA_011799875.1 of Thinopyrum elongatum. NCBI lineage: Eukaryota > Viridiplantae > Streptophyta > Magnoliopsida > Poales > Poaceae > Thinopyrum > Thinopyrum elongatum. The sequence goes on along the minus strand of CM022298.1, from coordinate 444,238,065 downwards.
ACTCTTGAAAATAAGATTTGGGTTTAAGGATTTTTTGGATGCACAAGTAGTATCTCTACTTAGTGCGGAATTTTTGGCTAGCAAAGATAGGGGGCAAGCACCACATGTTGAAGGATCTATGACAATATAACTTCTATGTGAATATGAACAAACATAAATCACTAAGTTGTCTTCCTTGTCCAACGTCAACAATTTTGGCATATAATATTTTGATGGGGCTCACAATCACAAAAGATTTCTATGATAGTGTATTTATATGTGAATCTTCTCTTCCCTTATTAATTCTTTCATGAGTTGCATCATTGACTAATGCTATGTTTGTCAATCTCTAATAAAATTTTCTACTTATACTTTTCCTTATGTGGTGTTATCACCTACCATATGATTAGCATATGATCTTTTCATTTATTTCTTTTCTTTTTATTGCAACAAGAAAGTAAAGAAAGCAAAAACTCAAACTAAACTTTATTTTATATCTCGCACATGATTACAAGGATAGATCACTAAGCAAGCTCTCAAAAAGAAAGGATCAAACTAAACTTTTATTCATCTAAAGCAAAAGATTGAACTAAGAAAAGTAAAGGAAAAAGGTAGTCGAGGTGATACGATACTGGGGCACCTCCCCCAAGCTTGGCGGGAGCCAAGGGGAGTAGCCATACCCGATACTCAATTTTCTTTTGGTGGTGAAGAAGGAGGTGGTGGTGGTGATGAAGTAGAAGGTTTGTCTGCCTTTTTCACCAACTTATTTCGAAGGTAAAAATTATATATCTTGAACTCTTCATTCTCCATCTCAAGCTTTATTATCCTCTTGCATAACGCCTCCATGCTTTCATGCTTGAAACGAGGAGGGACTGGTTCATCTTCATCTTCTTCATTGGAGAACCATATATAGGGATAGGTATCCTTGAAGATATTTTTATCTAAAGGCTAATAAGAAACTGGGCACTCCTCCTCAGAATCTTGAGATGACATATTTTCAGATCTGTCAGGGAAAACAGCAAGAAAAGAAGAATAGAAGATTTCTCTGCGATACGGTGGTCAATATGTTCGAGGGGTATATAAAGATTTTTTATCTTGGAAAACAAGCAAACGGAAGAAAAACGGAGTCCGGAAGGTACCCGAGGTGGGCACAACCCACCTGGGCGCGCCTAGCTGCAAGCCAGGCGCGCCCTGGTGTCTTGTCCCCACCAGGGGTGCCTTCCTGGTTGCTTCTTATTTTCCTAATTTTCTAAATATTCCAAAACTGACAAAAAATATTTTTGCGGATTTTTCGGAGCCCGTTTACTTACCGTATCACGTACCTCCTCTTTTTCACGATTCTGGAGTGTTCCGGAAGGACTCTTTTATGTGTTCTTCCGGTGTCATAGTTTGGATAATATTACTTTCAACATTAATGAGCGTACCTGAGATATAATGTTTTATTCGTTGCCCATTAACAACCTTCGGGTTAGTACCTTCGGCATTATTTATTTTGATAGCTCCAGACCGATAAACCTCCTCGATAACATATGGTCCTTCCACTTTGGAGAGGAGTTTTCCTGCAAAGAATCTGAAATGAGAGTTGTACAAAAGAACATATTCTCCAACTTTGAACTCACGCTTTTGGATTCTTTTATCATGCCATCTTTTAACTTTTTCTTTAAACAATTTGGCATTTTCATAAGCTTGGGTTCTCCATTCATCTAATGAGCTAATATCAAATAACCTCTTTTCACCGGCAGGTTTGGAATCATAGTTGAGTTCTTTAATTGCCCAATATGCTTTATGTTCTAACTCAAGAGGCAAATGACAAGCTTTCCCATAAACCATTTTATAAGGAGACATACCCATAGGATTTTTATATGCTTTTCTATAAGCCCAAAGTGCATCATCTAATTTCTTAGACCAATTCTTCTGGGACCTATTGACAGTCTTTTGCAAAATTAATTTTATTTCTCTATTGCCAAGTTCAACTTGACCACTAGACTGAGGATGATAGGGTGATGCAATTCTATGGTTAACATCATACTTGGCAAGCATTTTATGGAAAGCACCATGAATAAAGTGTGAATCACCATCAGTCATCAGGTATCTAGGGACTCCAAACCTTGGGAAAATAACTTCCTTAAGCATTTTAATAGAGGTGTTGTGATCAGCACTACTAGTTGGAATAGCTTCTACCCACTTAGTAACATAATCAACAGCAACCAAAATATGTGTATACCCATTAGAGGAAGGAAAAGGTCCCATGTAATCAAAACCCCAAACATCAAATGGTTCAACAGCAAGTGAACAATTCATAGGCATTTCTTGACGCTTACCGATATTACCTATTCTTTGGCATTCATCACAAGATGAGACAAACTTACGAACATCCTTGAAGAGAGTGGGCCAATAAAATCCAGATTGCAATACCTTGTGAGCAGTTCTGTCTCCCGCATGATGTCCTGCATAAGCTTCGGAGTGACATTTCCGTAGGATTTGTCCCTGTTCATGCTCAGGTACACAACGTCTAATAATACCATCTACTCCTTCTTTATAAAGATGTGGGTCATCCCAGAAGTAATGTCTTAAATCATAAAAGAATTTTTTCTTTTGTTGGTAGGTAAAGCTAGGTGGTAAATATTTAGCAACAATGTAATTAGCATAATCAGCATACCAAGGAGTGTTATTAGAAACATTTATTGCAGCTAATTGCTCATTAGGAAAACTATCATCAATAGGTAGTGGGTCATCAAGGACATTTTCAAGCCTAGACAAGTTATCAGCTACGGGGTTCTCAGCTCCCTTTCTATCGATAATATGCAAATCAAATTCTTGTAGCAAGAGAACCCACCTAATGAGTCTAGGTTTAGCATCTTTCTTTTCCATAAGATATTTTATAGCAGCATGATCGGTGTGAACAGTCACTTTAGAATCAACAATGTAGGATCTACATTTATCACAAGCAAACACAACTACTAAGAATTCTTTTTCAGTAGTAGCATAATTTCGTTGGGCACTGTCTAGAGTTTTACTAGCATAATGGATAACATTTAGTTTCTTATCAACTCTTTGTCCTAGAACAGTACCAACAGCATAATCACTAGCATCACACATAATTTCAAAAGGCAAGTTCCAGTCAGGTGGTTGAGCAATAGGTGCAGAAATTAAGGCTTTCTTGAGTGTTTCAAAAGCTTCTAAACAATCATCATCAAAAACAAAAGGAGTATCCTTTTGCAAAAGGTTCGTAAGAGGCCTAGAAATTTTAGAAAAGTCTTTGATAAATCTCCTATAGAAACCAGCATGACCTAAGAAACTACGAATACCTTTGATATCTTTAGGACATGGCATTTTCTCAATTGTATCAACCTTAGCTTTGTCCACTTCAATACCTCTTTCAGAGATTTTATGGCCCAGAACAATACCTTCATTAACCATAAAGTGGCACTTCTCCCAATTCAAGACAAGATTTGTTTGCTCACATCTCTGCAAAACTCGATCAAGATTGCTTAAACAATCATCAAAAGACTTCCCATACACAGAAAAGTCATCCATGAAAACCTCAATAATCTTTTCACAAAAGTCAGAGAATATAGCAGTCATACATCTTTGAAAGGCAGCAGGTGCATTGCATAAACCAAAAGGCATACGTCTATAAGCATAAGTTCCAAAGGGACAAGTGAAAGTGGTCTTTTCTTGATCAGGTTGAGAAACAGGTATTTGTGAAAAACCAGAATATCCATCAAGGAAACAAAAATGTGTGTGCTTTGACAATCTTTCTAGCATTTGATCAATAAAGGGCAGAGGGTAATGATCTTTTCTAGTTGCTTTGTTTAATTTTCTAAAATCAATTACCATTCTATAGCCTATAACAATTCTTTGTGGAATAAGTTCATTCTTATCATTTGGAACAACAGTAATACCTCCCTTCTTAGGGACACAATGAACAGGACTTACCCATCTATTATCAGCTATAGGATAGATTATACCTGCTTCCAGAAGTTTTAATATTTCCATCCTTACCACTTCTTTCATCTTCGGATTTAACCGGCGTTGGTGATCAACAACGGGTTTAGCATCAGGTTCCATATTAATTTTGTGCTGACATAGAGTGGGACTGATGCCCTTAAGATCATCAAGAGTATACCCAATAGCAGCTCGGTGCTTCCTTAGAACTTTCAATAGTCTTTCTTCTTCATGTTCTGAAAGGTTAGCACTAATAATAACAGGATATATCTTTTTCTCATCAAGATAAGCATATTTCAAAGTGTCTGGCAATTGTTTTAATTCAAACACAGGATCACCTTTAGGTGGAGGAGGACCTCCTAGAGTTTCAATAGGCAAATTGTGTTTAAGCAGGGGACGTTGTTCAAAGAAAATATCATCTATTTCATTTCTTTCATGCATATGTAAATCATTTTCATGGTCTAGCAGATATTGTTCTAAAGGATCAGTAGGAGGCACAGCAATAGAAGCAAGACCAATTATTTCATCCTTACTAGGCAATTCTTTTTTATGAGGTTTTCTACTAAACTTGGAAAAGTTAAACTCATGAGACTTATCACCAAACCTGACACCAACAGTTTGTTTCTTACAATCTATTCTAGCATTAACGGTGTTCAAGAAGGGTCTACCAAAGATAATGGGACAAAAATCATCTTGCGGGGAACCAAGAACAGGAAAATCAGTAGGATATTTTATTTTCCCACACAAGACTTCAACATCTCTAACAATCCCGATTGGTGATATGGTATCTCTATTAGCAAGCTTCATAGTAACATCTATGTCTTCTATCTCTGCGGGTGCTATGTCATTCATAATTTCTTGATGTAAAGTAAAGGGAATAGCACTCACGCTAGCACCTATGTCACATAAACCATGATAATAGTGATCTTCCTATTTTAACTGAGACAACGGGCATACCAACAACGGGTCTATGATTATCTGTTTTATCAGGTTTGACAATTCTAGTAGCTTCATTACAGAAGTAGATAACATGCCCATCTATATTTTCTTCCAGGAGATCTTTAACCATAGCAACACTAGGTTCTACTTTAATTTGTTCATCAGGTTTAGGTGTTCTAATATAACTCTTGTTGACCACAGTTGAAACTTTAGCATGTTCCTTTATCCTAACAGGGAAAGGTGGTTTCTCAATATAAGCAGTAGGAATAACTGGATCAACATTATAAAAAATAGTTTCCTCTTTAGCTGGTACCGGTTCTTTATCTTCCTTTTTAATAGGTGGGTGATATTTAAACCACTTCTCCTTAGGGAGATCAACATGAGTAGCAAATGATTCACAGAAGGAGGCTACTATCTCAGAGTCAAGTCCATATTTAGTGCTAAACTTTTGAAAAGCATCGGTATCCATAAAAGATTTAACACAATCATACTTAAGCTTAATACCTGACTCTTTACCTTCGTCGAGTTCCCAATCTTCAGAGTTGCATTTAATTCTTTCCAAAAGATCCCACCTGAATTCAATGGTCTTCTTCATAAAGGAACCAGTACAAGAAGTATCAAGCATGGATTGATCATCATGAGAAAGCCGAGCATAAAAATTCTGAATAATGATTTCTCTTGAGAGCTCATGATTGGGGCATGAATATAACATTGACTTAAGCCTCCCCCAAGCTAGAGCGATACTTTCTCCTTCACGAGGCCAAAAATTATATATATAATTCTGATCACGATGAACTAGATGCATAGGATATTTTTTTTTGGTGAAACTCCAATTTCAATCGATTCCAATTCCAAGATCCAATATCATCGCATAGCCTATACCATGCCAATGCCTTTCCCTTCAAATATAAAGGGAAAACCTTCTTCTAAACTTCATCTCCGGGTAAACCTGCAAGCTTAAACAATCCACAAATTTCTTTCACATATATCAAGTGCATATCAGGATGTTCGGTTCCATCTCCTGCGTAAGGATTAGCTAGCAGTTGTTCTATCATACGGAGGAATTTCATATTCAATATTTTCAGTAGGTGCAGTAGGTTGAGGGTTAATTAATTGTGGCTCCGGTCAAGGTGAAGATACCCCGAACAAACCCCTCAAAGGATTGTTTTCCATAGTAACAAGTGACAATAAATTTCAGCACGTAGTAATAATTTTTCCTTACCAATTTCCACTTACCAAGAGCGCTTCACTCCCCGGCAACGGTGCCAGAAAATAGCCTTGATGACCCACAAGTATATGGGATCAATTGTAGCCTTTTCGATAAGTAAGAGTGTCGAACCCAACGAGGAGCAGAAGGAAAAGACAAGTGGTTTTCAGCAACGTAATGTCTGCAAGTACTGAAATTGTAAGTAGCAGAGTAGTTTGATAGCAAGATAATTTGTAACGAGCAAGTAACGGTAGTAGTAATAAAAGTGCAGCAAGGTAGCCCAATCCTTTTGAGGCAAAGGACAGGCCAAAACAGTCTCTTATAATAAGCAAAGCGTTCTTGAGGGTACACGGGAATTTCATCTAGTCACTTTCATCATGTTGGTTCGATTTGTGTTCGCTACTTTGATAATTTGATATGTGGGTGGACCGGTGCTTAGGTGCTGTTCTTACTTGAACAAACCTCCTACTTATGATTAACCCCCTCGCAAGCATCCGCAACTACGAGAAAAGTATTAAGAATAAATTCTAACCATAGCATTAAACTTTTGGATCCAATCGGTCCCTTACGGAATAGCGCATAAACTAGGGTTTAAGCTTCTGTCACTCTCGCAACCCATCATCTAATAACTACTCCACAATGCATTCCTTTAGGCCCAAATATGGTGAAGTGTCATGTAGTCGACGTTCACATGACACCACTAAGGGAATCACAACACACATACTATCAAAATATCGAACACATATCAAGTTCACATGATTACTTGCAACATGATTTCTCCCGTGACCTCAAGAACAAAAGTAACTACTCACAAATGATAATCATGCTCAAGATCAGAGGGGTATTAAATAGCATATTGGATCTGAACATATAATCTTCCACCAAATAAACCATATAGTAATCAACTACAAGATGTAATCAACACTACTAGTCACCCACAAGCACCAATCTATAGTTCTGGTACAAAGATTGAACACAAGAGATGAACTAGGGTTTTAGAGGAGATGGTGCTGTTGAAGATGTTGATGGAGATTGCCCTCCCCAAGATGGGAGAGTTGTTGGTGATGATGATGACGATGATTTCCCCCTCCGGGAGGGAAGTTCCCCCGGTGGAATCGCTCCGCCGGAGGGCAAAAGTGCTCCTGCCGAAGTTCCGCCTCGAGATGGCGGCGCTCCGTCCCGAAAGTCCTCTTTTGATTTTTTTCTAGGTCAAAATGACTTATATACCAGAAGATGGGCACCGGAGGTGGGCCGAGGGGAGCACAACCCACCAGGGTGCGCTTGGGCTCCCTGGCGCGCCCAGGTGGGTTGTGCCCACCTGGTGGGCCCCCTCTGGTACTTATTGGCTCCAATATTCCTCATTTATTCCATAAAAAATCTCCGTAAAGTTTCAGCTCATTTGGAGTTGTGCAGAATAGGTAGCCTGACATAGCTTTTTCAGGTCCAGATTTTCAGCTGCCAGAATTCTCCCTCTTTGTGTATACCTTGCATATTATGAGAGAAAAGGCATTAGAATTACTCCAAAAAGCATTATTATGCATTAAAACATCATAAATAATAGTAGGAAAACATGATGCAAAATGGACGTATCAAGGCCGTGGAGGTAGAAATCAAGAAGGAGCATCAAGTGTTGATGGTTAAGAAGACCACTAGTTTCAAGAAAAAGGGCAAGGGAAAGAAAGGGAACTTCAAGAAGAATGGCAAGCAAGTTGCCACTCCCGGGAAGAAGCCCAAAGCTGGACCCAAGCCTGAAACTGAGTGCTTCTACTGCAAAGGAAATGGTCACTGGAAGCGGAACTGCCCCAAATACTTGGCGGATAAGAAGGATGGCAAAGTGAACAAAGGTATATTTGATATACATGTTATTGATGTGTACCTTACTAATGCTCGTAGCAGCGCCTGGGTATTTGATACTGGTTCCAAGGTCGATGTGATCGCCGTCGGCACGCTACCTCTACATCTACCTTCGGGATTAGTTTTAGACCTCAATAATTGTTATTTGGTGCCCGCGTTGAGCATGGACATTATATCTGGATCTTGTTTATTGCGAGACGAATATTCATTTAAATCGGAGAATAATGGTTGTTCTATTTATATAAGTAATATCTTTTATGGTCATGCACCCTTGATGAGTGGTCTATTCTTGTTGAATCTCGATCATAGTGATACACATATTCATAATATTGGTGCCAAAAGATGCAAAGTTGATAATGATAGTGCAACATACTTGTGGCACTGCCGTTTAGGTCATATTGGTGTAAAGCACATGAAGAAACTCCATGCAGATGGACTTTTGGAATCACTTGATTATGAATCATTTGATACTTGCGAACCATGCCTTATGGGCAAGATGACTAAAACTCCGTTCTCCGGAACAATGGAGCGAGCTAATGACTTATTGGAAATAATGCATACCGATGTATGCGGTCCGATGAGTGTTGAGGCACGCGGCGGGTATCGTTTTTTTCTGACCTTCACAGATGATTTGAGTAGGTATGGGTATATCTACTTAATGAAACACAAGTCTGAAACATTTGAAAAGTTCAAAGAATTTCAGAGTGAAGTGGAGAATCATCGTAACAAGAAAATAAAGTTTCTATGATCTGATTGCGGAGGCGAATATTTGAGTTATGAGTTTGGCCTTCATTTAAAACAATGTGGAATTGTTTCACAACTCACGCCACCTGGAACACCACAGCGTAATGGTGTGTCCGAACGTCGTAACCATACTTTATTAGATATGGTGTGATCTATGATGTCTCTTACCGATTTACCACTATCATTTTGGGGTTATGCATTAGAGACAGCCGCATTCATGTTAAATAGGGCACCGTCTAAATCCGTTGAGACGACACCGTATAAACTGTGGTTTGGCAAGAAACCTAAGCTGTCGTTTCTTAAAGTTTGGGGTTGCGACACTTATGTCAAAATGCTTCAGCCTGATAAGCTCGAACCCAAATCGGAGAAGTGCGTCTTCGTAGGATACCGTAAGGAAACAATTGGGTACACCTTCTACCACAAATCCGAAGGCAAGATCTTTGTTGCCAAGAATGGAACCTTTCTAGAGAAGGAGTTTCTCTCGAAAGAAGTGAGTGGGAGAAAAGTAGAACTTGATGAGGTAATTGTACCTTCTCTCGAATTGAAAGTAGCACATCACAGAAAACCGTTCCAGTGATGCCTACACCAACTAGAGAGGAAGCAAATGATAATGATCATGAAACTTCAGATCAAGTTACTACTGAACCTCGTAGGTCGACCGGAGCACGATCCGCACCTGAGTGGTACGGTAATCTTGTTCTGGAAGTCATGTTATTAGACCAAGGCGAACCTACGAACTATGAAGAAGCTATGATGAGCCCAGATTCCAATAAATGGCTTGAGGCCATGAAATTTGAGATAGGATCCATGTATGATAACAAAGTGTGGACTTTGGTGGACTTGCCCGATGATCGGCAAGCCATAGAAAATAAATGGATCTTCAAGAAGAAGACTGACGCTGATGGTAATGTTACTATCTACAAAGCTCTACTTGTCGTGAAAGGTTGTCGACAAGTTCAAGGAGTTGACTACGATGAGACTTTCTCACCCATAGCGATGCTTAAGTCTGTCCAAATCATGTTAGCAATTGCCGCATTTTATGATTATGAAATCTAGCAAATGGACGTCAAAACTGCATTCCTTAATGGATATCTTAAAGAAGAGTTGTATATGATGCAACCGGAAGGTTTTGACAATCCTAATGGTGCTAACAAAGTGTGCAAGCTTCAACGATCCATTTATGGACTGGTGCAAGCATCTCGGAGTTGGAATATACGTTTTGATGAGGTGATCAAAGCATATGGTTTTGTACAGACTTACGGTGAAGCCTGTATTTACAAAAAAGTGAGTGGGAGCTCTGTAGCATTTCTGATATTATATGTGGATGACATATTGTTGATTGGAAATGATATAGAATTTCTGGATAGCATAAAAGGATACTTGAATAAGAATTTTTCAATGAAAGACCTCGGTGAAGCTGCTTATATATTGGGCATCAAGATCTATAGAGATAGATCGAGACGCTTAATAGGACTTTCACAAAGCACATACCTTGATAAAGTTTTGAAGAAGTTCAAAATGGATCAGTCAAAGAAAGGGTTCTTGCCTGTGTTACAAGGTGTGAAGTTGAGTCAGACTCAAAACCCGACCACTGCAGAAGATAGAGAGAAAATGAAAGTCATTCCCTATGCCTCAGCCATAGGTTCAATCATGTATGCTATGCTATGTACCAGACATGATGTGTGCCTTGCCATAAGTCTGGCAGGGAGGTACCAAAGTAATCCAGGAGTGGATCACTGGACAATGGTCAAGAACATCCTGAAGTACCTGAAAAGGACCAAGGATATGTTTCTCGTTTATGGAGGTGACGAAGAGCTCGTCGTAAATGGTTACGTCAATGCTAGCTTCGACACTGATCCGGATGACTCTATGTCACAAACCAGATACGTGTTTATATTGAATGGTGGAGCTGTCAGTTGCTGCAGTTCCAAGCAGAGCGTCGTGGCGGGATCTACGTGTGAAGCGGAGTACATAGCTGCTTCGGAAGCAGCACATGAAGGAGTCTGGATGAAGGAGTTCATATCCGATCTAGGTGTAATACCTAGTGCATCGGGTCCAATGAAAATCTTTTGTGACAACACTGGAACAATTGCCTTGGCGAAGGAATCCATGTTTCACAAGAGAACCAAACACATCAAGAGACGCTTCAACTCCATTCGTGAAAAGTTCAAGGATGGAGACATAGAGATTTGCAAAATACATACGGATCTGAATGTGGCAGACCCATTGACTAAGCCTCTTCCGCGAGCAAAACATGATCAGGACCAAGACTCCATGGGTGTTAGATTCATTACAATGTAATCTAGATTATTGACTCTAGTGCAAGTGGGAGACTGAAGGAAATACGCCCTAGAGGCAATAATAAAGTTGTTATTTTATATTTCCTTATTCATGATAAAGGTTTATTATTCATGCTAGAATTGTATTGATCGAAAACTTAAATACATGTGTGAATACATAAACAAATACCATGTCCCTAGTAAGCCTCTACTAGACTAGCTCATTGATCAAAGATGGTTAAGGTTTCCTAAACATAGACATGTGTTGTCATTTGATAACGGGATCACATCATTAGGAGAATGATGTTCAGTTTATTGCTATTGCTTTCTTCATGTCAAATACATATTCCTTCGACTATGATATTATGCAACTCCCGGATACCGGAGGAATACCTTGTGTGCTATCAAATGTCACAACACAACTGGGTGATCATAAAGATGCCCTACAGGTATCTCCGAAGGTGTTTGTTGAGTTGGCATAGATCGAGATTAGGATTTGTCACTCCGAGTATCGGAGAGGTATCTCTGGGCCCTCTCGGTAATACACATCATAAGAAGCCTTGCAAGCAAAGTGACTAATGAGTTACGGAACGAGTAAAGAGACTTGCCGGTAACGAGATTGAACTAGGTATGAAGATACCGACGATCGAATCTCGGGCAAGTAACATACCGATGGACAAAGGGAATTGCGTATGTTGTCATAACGGTTCGACCTATAAAGATCTTCGTAGAATATGTAGGAGCCAATATGGGCATCCAAGTTCCGCTATTGGTTATTGACCGGAGAGGTGTCTCGGTCATGTCTACATAGTTCTCGAACCCGTAGGGTCCGCACGCTTAACGTTCGTTGATGATATTGTGTTATATGAGTTATATGTTTTGGTGACCGAATGTTGTTCGGAGTCCCGGATGAGATCACGGACATGACGAGGAGTCTCAAAATGGTCAAGAGGTAAAGATTGATATATAGGACGATGGTATTCGGACACTGGAATAGTTTCGGAGTGCACCGGGTACTCATCAGGTCACCGGAATGGGTTCCGGGCACCCATTGTAGGTGTATGGGCCTAATGGGCCAAGGGAGGGACAGACCAGCCCACAGGGGGCTGGTGCGCTCTTCTCCCTGGCTGGCCGGCCCTGGGGAAGGAAAGGGAGGGAGGGCTAGCCCCTGCCGCCTTCCCCTTCTCATGGGAGAAAGGAAAGGGGGGGGGGGGGCCTCCCTCCCCTGCCTTTTCCCCACACCTAAACATGGCAGGGGGGCGCCACTTGGGAGGAGACCCCAAGTAGGATTCGGCCTACTTGGGGCACCCTCCTAGCTGCTCCCTCCTCCCCCACCTATATATATGTGGGAGGGGGGGGGCCTAGCATACCACAACATTGTCTTAGCCGTGTGCGGCGTCCCCCTCCACCGTTTACACCCCCGGTCATATTTTCGTAGTGCTTAGGCGAAGCTCTGCGGAGATCACTTCACCATCACCGTCACCACGCCGTCGTGCTGCCGGAACTCATTCACTACCTCACCGTCTTACTGGATCAAGAAGGCGGAGGATGTCACTGAGCTGAACGTGTGCTGAACGCGGAGGTGTCGTACGTTCGGTACTTGATCGGTTGGAGCGCGAAGAAGTTCGACTACATCAACAGCGTTATTAAACACTTCCGCTTACGGTCTACGAGGGTATGTAGACACACTCTCCCCTCTCGTTGCTATGCATCTCCATGGATAGATCTTGCGTGTGCGTAGAATTTTTTTTGTTTTCCACGCAACGTTTCCCAACATATACATCTACTTCTATTACTCCACCCCTCGACCACTATCCGGCATGCATCTTAAGGTATTAAGTTAACAAACAGAGTAATGTTTGGATTATAATGACATAATATAGACATAATAAGACCAACTAATATGATCGAACCTCATCGTTTTACCCTTAGTAGCAACAATACAAATACGTGCCTCATTACCCCTTCTGTCACTGGGTGAGGACACCGCAAGATTGAACCTACTACTATGCATCATTTCCACTAAAGATCTACTCATCAACTTGGCCAAAGAAAACTCATAGATCGGAAAGCATAGCCACCGCCCGCCGGACCCCGCCGCCGGTTCCACCGCATTTCCGTCGACCCCGCTTGCAAATCAGACACATCAGGCGCTTTTCCGCTGCCGCACCGCCACCCGATTCGAGCTCCTCCGTTGCCTCCCACCGCATTTGAAGCTTGGCTGCCATCCCTCCGCTCGATCTGAAGCTCGGTCGCTGATACGTCTCCAACATATGTATAATTTTTTATTGTTCCATGCTATTATAGTATCAATCTCAAATGTTTTATATGCAATTATATATCATTTTCTGGGACTAAGCTATTAACCCAGTGCCAAGTGCCAGTTGTTGTTTTTTCCTTGTTTTTGGTTTTTCAGAAATACAGTACCAAACGGAGTCCAAACACTACGAAACGTTTTGACAATTTTTTTATGGACAAGAGAGACCCTAGAAGCTTCGGGAGGAGGCCAAAAGGCAAACAAGGAGATGACAACGCAATAAGGCGCGCCTAGGGGGGGTGGCCTCGCCCTGGTGCCTTGTGGGCCCCTCTTGGCTCCGTCTGACCTAATTCCACCTCTATAAATTCTCTAAAATCAGGAAACCAACAGAGAGCCACCCAAAATACTTTTTCCGCCGCCGCAAGTCTATGTTCTTCCGCAATCCCATCTGGAGACCTTTTCCGGTACTCTGCTGGAGAGGGAATCGATCACGGAGGGCTTCTACATCAACCTTGCTGCCCTTTCGATGATGTGTGAGTAGTTTACCACAGACCTACGGGTCCATAGCTAGTAGCTAGATGTCTTCTTCTTTCTGTTTGATCTTCAATACAATGTTCTCCTCGATGTTCTTGGAGTTCTACCCGATGTAATCTTCTTTTGTGATGTGTTTGTTGGGATCCGATGAATTGTGGGTTTATGATCAGGTTATTCATGAGAAATATTTAAGTCCTTTCTGAATTCTTTTACGCATGATTGTTATAGCTTTGTATTTCTCTCCGATCTATCCATTTGGTTTGGCCAACTAGATTGATTTATCTTGCAATGGGAGAGGTGCTTTGTAATGGGTTCAATCTTGCGGTGTTCTATATCCCAGTGACAGAAGGGGACAAGATACGTATTTGTATTCTTGCCATTAAGGGGAAAACGATGGGGTTTATTCATATTGGTTGGACTTTATCTACATCATGTCATCTTGCTTAAGACGTTACTCTGTTTTTATTAACTTAATACTCTAGATGCATGCTGGATAGCGGTCGATGAGTGGAGTAATAGTAGTAGATGCAGGCAGGAGTCGGTCTACTTGTCTAGTATGTTATGTCTATATACATGATCATTGCCTTGAATATCGTCATAACAATGCACTTTTCTATCAATTGCCCAACAGTAATTTGTTTACCCACCGTATGCTTTTTGTTTGAGAGAGAAGCCTCTAGTGAAAACTATGGCCCCTGGGTCTACTTTTATCATATATAAAATCCAAAAATACCTTGCTGCAATTTATCTAACGTTATTTTATTTTGTGTTTTAATCTATTTATCTATCACTACGAGATTTCATCCTTGCAATTAACCGCCGAGAGGAGTGACAACCCCTTGTTTGCGTTGGGTGCAAGTATTTTGCTTTTGTGTGTGTAGGTGCTGCTAACGAGGTTTCGCGTGGTTCTCCTACTAGATTGATAATCTTGGTTCTTAACTGAGAGAAATACTTATCTCTACTGTACTGCATCATCCTCTCCTCTTCGAGGAAATCCCAACGCAGCTCACAAGTAGTAGTCGCCGCCTCGCTCCTCATCTCGACGTCCTCTCGAAGCCGCAACCACTCGATCCGCAACCGCACCGCCGCCATTCCGCCGAAGAAAATCTCAAGAGCAAGACTGGCTTCTTCGGGGTGCAGAAGAAGCCATCCAGGAACTTCAGCGTGTAGTTCCAGTGTGATGGCTATCACTACCGGATCAACACGTTCAACTCCGACGACATGACCGCGCATGTGTATGACATTGCCGCGTGGCGTTTTGGCCGGCCGAGGCACGTGATGAACTTTTCGGAGATCGAGACTCAGGTGGACGCGGAGCTAATCGGGTCGAAGAATCTTAATATTCGGCGGATGGAAGAGAATGAGGAGAAGAAGAAGAAGAAGCCGGCGATTCTCGTTGCTCCCGATGGTAGTGACGACGTGGAGATGGCTAGGTTTGCGTGGGAGCATCTGAAGTATGTCCAGGCCGAGCGCAAATTCTTCTGGAAGAGCTAGGCCGAGCAAAAGAAGAAGGCGGTGAGGAAGGAGGATGAGGCCGGCCCCTCGATGGTGATCCCCCGTCGAGTCTGACTTATTGGGCTGGGATGACTCGAGGGAGGACAACGACGAGCGCGACGACCCAACAAGGACGATTTCTGGGAGCGGTTCCATAGCGATGATGATGAATAGTTTTATGTTTGATGTAGTTGAAGTAGGCTCAGAGTAGTAGTAGTTTGATGGATGTAGTAGTTTAAACTATGTTTAATTTATGTTTTAAGAACTATGTTTGCTTCGAATGAACTTGCTCTATTTGAAATGATGTAGTAGTAGTAGTTGAACTAGATGTACATCATTTGTTGGAGCACTAGTCTTTTACATCTCCAATTATACATTATGTGTTGAAGTTGGATGTTTTTATGATGTAAAAAGCAGCTTTTGATGATGTAAATTATATATCTAATCTCCAAATATACTACTCCCTCCGTTTTTCTTTTTTAAGATTTCAACAAAAACTACATGCGGATGTATTTGTTTCGTATATACTTCGCATTGGAATGTCTACTAAAAAGACGAACGGAGGGAATACATCGATGCTCTTAGCGCCGTTTTGCATTGGAGATGCCTTAACGCCGTGAAAATAACGGAAACGCCCTCTCCCTATCCGTCTCGGCCCGAACGTCCGATCCGCTCTGCGATTCGGAAACCGCTTCCCCCGGGGAGTACCTGGTACTACACCTATATAGCGACACGCGTGAAAATAACGGCGCGGAAGAAAACTCGAGAGGCGAGGAAAAACAAGTGGAGTAAAGCAGTGGCGCAAGCTAGGGAGAAGGAAGAACAGATTGCTTGTGGGATTCGCCGGCGAGGGAGACGGAGGGGATTCTGATCGGTGCGGTGATGGGGGTGAGGGAGCCGGTGGCGATGGAGATACCGGTGGAGGAGGGGGCGGCGGCGAGGGTGCCGCCGCGGATCAGGAGGAGGCTGCTCGAGGGCAGGACCAGCGGCGGCGGCGGGCCGGCCAGCGCCGAGGAAATCGAGGCCAAGCTCAAGGAGGCCGACCACCGTAGGCAGGTAGGTGTCCCTGTCGGATACCTTTAGTTTCCTACATTTATCTTTCGCTTTTCCCCTTCTTCCTCCTCACGGTGGATTGCCAAGTCTGTTGGTTTTATCATCGACCACTTGATTTGGCTTAGAAGTAACATACATTGCACTTGTACTGCTGAAATTTTAGTTGCAACTTCTGTAGTTCTGTTGGTTGATGTAATCCTGGTAGGGGCTATAGAAACAACTAATGTTCTTTTGGTTAAAAGAAGGTTGGAAATGAATTATCACGTTAACTCATTTTCAATTGTTTCTCTGTAGCAATTCCACGATTGGTTATCCTGCAAAGCAAGGAAGAAGCCACGGAGCCCATCGTGGTCGTCTCTAGAGGAAGATTACGGACAGTGCCTTGAAGCCAAGCTTCAGGCAGCTGAGCAGAAAAGGCTAAGCCTCTTGGCAAAGGCACAGAACCGGTTAGCCAAGTTGGATGAACTCCGACAAGCAGCGAAGAATGATGTGGAAATGCGGATTGAGAAGGAGAAGGAAGAACTTGAGACTAGAGTCGAGACTCGTGTTCGGCAGGCACAGGAAAACCGTATGCGCCTTCTGCATGCAGATATGCAGAGGCCCGCACTGAAGGAGAGAACAGAGAGGTCCCTCATGCAGAAGGCGACATCTGAAAGCAAGTATACAGAGCGGGTGCGATCTGCTATCCTGGAAAAGCGTGCTGCTGCTGAGAAGAAACGGCTGGCGTTGTTAGAAGCTGAGAAGAGGAAGGCTCATGCTCGGCTCATGCATATTCAACAAGCAGCCATGACTGTAAGCAGCCAGAGAGAAGCAGAGAGGATTAAATTGAAAGAACATCTGGATAGCAAACTTCAGAGGGTATGTGTTGTCATACATACGCTGATTACAATTTTAGTTCTCCTGTTCTGCTTCTTATCTGATTTGTTATCTTATTGAACAGGCCAAGAGGAAGAGAGCTGAATATTTGAAGCAGCGAGGAAGTCCATGCAGTTCTGCTCATGCCGATTACATCAAGCATGCAGATTTTCTTTCAAGAAAGCTTGCAAGGTATTACTCTCATACATTAAATTTTCCTTTGAATTCTAACTATTTGATTGTATTTGCACGTTCGAGTTAATTGAAGTTTTCTTCTCGTATATTGTAGGTGCTGGAGAAGTGTTGTGAAGTCCAGGACAACACTTGCCTTAGCTCAAGCTTATGATGCTTTGGGAATTAATGAAAAATCTGTGAAGTCAATGCCATTTGAGGAATTAGCTATGTTGATGGGATCTCCCACAGCTCTCGAGGCTACTAAGGCATTACTTGACCGGTTCGAGAGGCGTTTGACTCTTTGTCAGTCAGCAAGTTCATCGTCTGCAGAAAATATTGACCATCTACTGAAACGCCTTGCGACTCCAAAGAGGAAGGCACCTCCGAGTAGAGACGGAGGAACAAGGGTTGCAGCAAAAAGGCCAGCAAGAACTTCTGAAACAAGCAGGTTGTCTAGATATTCACTGAGGGTGGTACTCTGTGCTTACATGATCCTGGCTCATCCTAGTGCTGTTTTAAGTGGAGATGGTGAGCAAGAGAAGCTACTCATGGAGTCAGCAGCAAACTTTGTCAGGGAGTTTGAGCTGCTAGTTAAGACAATACTCGAGGGACCAGGAAGAGCCTCAAGGCAGCCATCTCTTGATGGTGCTGAATCATCTAGTTGCCAGAAGTCTTATGATGTTGCCAGTCAAAGTAAATTCAAGACTCAGTTGGTTAATTTTGACAAAGCGTGGTGCACCTATCTTTACAGATTTGTGGTGTGGAAAGTAAAAGATGCAAGATCATTGGAGGGTGATCTTGTTAGGGCTGCATGCAAGCTTGAGCTGTCAATGATGCAAACATGCAAGTTAACTGCTGACGGGCAGTCACACAACCTCACCCATGATATGAAGGCGATTCAGAAGCAGGTTTCTGACGATCAAAAACTCCTAAGAGAGAAGGTTCAGCATTTGAGTGGTGATGCAGGCATCGAGCGTATGGACTCTGCTCTCTCAGATGCAAGGTCAAAGTTCTTTGAAGCGAAGGAGAACGGAAGTCCATTGGCAGCACCTGTTGCAAACGTATCTACCCCTCTGAGCATTGATTCATCTGGAAAGCTCCCGCCTTCTGAGGTTAATATGAATTCCAAAACAGATGCTGAAGGATCAAGGTCTGCTGTGCGATCCTTGTTTGGAGCTTCTGGAGCATCAAGCAGCACATCACCAGTGAATCTGCCAACAGAGAATGAGCAGATGGTCAATGAGATGCTTCATGAGGACGGTGGTGCGGTTGCTGGCAATTCTAATGATGCCCGTACCATTGAGAAGGATTTCCAAGACAAAGTGAGGGAAACAATGGAGAAAGCTTTCTGGGATGTGGTTACCGACTCGATGAGAGGAGACAAACCTGACTACAGCCAACTGATCAACCTGGTAAAGGAAGTGAGGGATTCGTTGCACGACTTGGCTCCCAAGGGATGGAAGGAGGAAATCTATGAGAACATTGACCTCGAAATTCTATCCCAGGTAAGATCCCAGTGTTTTGCATATAAAAGTTTGTCACCGAGTTCCTTATTTTTTTTTATTCATGAAACATTGACATAATTTTGCTCATGTACAAATGAAGGTACTCAAGTCAGGCTCCCAGGACACCCAATATCTGGGGCAGATTTTGCAGTACTCTCTGGATATGGTCAGAAAGCTGTCTGCTGCGGCAAAGGATGATGAGATGAAGGCAAGCCATGACAAATTATTGAGCGAGTTGGCTGCAAGTTCTGAAGATAATGATAATGGAGTCAGCTCGTTCGTCATTGCTGTCATCAAGGGCCTGCGTTTCACGCTGGAAGAAATAAAGGTGTGTTGTGTGTGTTAATACATTAAACCTGTCCTATAATTAACTGCAGTTGTTTTTATGCAGTGGAATTCTAACATTTTTTCGTCATAAACAGCAACTGCAAGTAGAAGTGAGTAAGGCATATGTTCAGCTGATGCAACCGATGATAAAAGGCTCTGCTGGAGTGGAGTACCTGCAGAAGGCTTTTGGCGATCGCTATGGACCTCCTGCCAATGCATCAGCTTCTCTCCCTGTAACTCTGCAGTGGATTTCAGCATCAAAGAGCATCGTGGACGCAGAATGGAGCGAACATCTGGGCTCTCTTTCAGTTCTTCCAGCAGCAAATCATGTAAGTTTCTAACAACATCAGCAGCATAGTGGCATTCTATTTGTTATCTGGTTCCTGACACTAGTTTAATCCTTGGGGCTGCTACGAATCATCCGACTTATTTCCTGGGGAAATCAGTCGGGTCCCCAGCCGTTCGATCGAAACTCTAACAAACGTTGGATTGGTCAACTTGGGTCGCGTCGCTCTCAAGCAAAACAACACCACGCGTAGCCTCATCATCCTCGAGTCACAGCCAATGCCAAAATTCCCCCCACACATGGGATCCCTGAGATAGGGCGGTGAACTCTGGCGAGCAGCCCTGAACTAGCTCGCATTCACAGCCGCCATGCCGCGCTCGCTCGCAGCAACAGCCTCGGCCCCAGCGCCGTTCCTCGCCTTGCAGCAAAGCCATTCCAGCTCCGCCGGCGACTTGCAGGCAGCTCCATTGCAGCTCTGCCGTCGGCGTCGATCACTCAATTGCAGCTCTGCCTCCGGCGAGGAGCGCTCCATTGCAGCTCTGCAGCCGGCGACTTGCAGGCAGCTCCATTGCAGCTCCGCCCGTCGGCGTCGATCGCTCGATTGCAGCTCCGCCTCCGGCGAGGAGCGCTCTATTGCAGGTCTGCAGCCGGCGACTTGCAGGCAGCTCCATTGCAGCTCCGCCGTCAGCGTCGATCGCTCCATTGCAGCTCCGCCTCCGGCGAGGAGCACTCCATTGCAGCTCTGCAGCCAGCGACTTGCAGCTTCATTGCAGCTCCGCCGTCGGCGCCGAGCGCTTGATTGCAGCTCCGCCTCAGGCAACGAACGCTCCATTGCAGCTCCGCCGCCGTCGTGCGAGTGCTGCATCGGAGCACGAGACTGCATCGCAGCGCAGACGAGGTTGCAACGCAGCGCGACGGCCATGGACGCATTGCTGCCTCGCATCCCGGTGGCCGTGGATGCGTTGCTGCGTTGCAGCACCGGCGTTCGTCAACGAGCGCCGTTTCGTATCGCCGGCAGTACCTCCTGGTTCCCCGCTGCTGTGGTGGTGCCCGCCATGGCTCCCCTCCATGGACGCTATGCCGCCCACAAGGCCACAACGATGCAGCGGAGGAGCTCCGGCTGCTACTGCCAGCGGCCGCTCGTCAAACACTTCCGATTTCCAAGCTACTGCGGTGGTGCTTGCCGTGGCTAATCTCCTCTGGCTATGAGATGCGAGGGGAAGAAAGAAGAAAGAAGTGAGTGGAGGAGCAGCTTCGTTAGAGATAAGGTTGGGGCAAGCGGTGGCAGTCTGAAGCGGGCACGTGGCGCGTGGAGAAGGAGGCTTACGAGAGAGAAAGATCAACCGGATGATTTTTAACGTTTTCCTTAATCCTTTGTGGCAGGCTCAGCCCCTTATTACAGTGCTCCGAGCTGGCCATGGAGCTCCAACAGCTGCTGTAGCTTCAGCAGGTAGTTCAGGTTTACCTGAATGCAAGGGAGAAAAGATTGACAAGCTTGTGAGGGTTGGCTTGTTGCAGCTTATTAGTGGTATGGAGGGCTTGCAATTGCAGTCAACTCCTGAGAGCTTCCATCTCAACTTTCTGAGATTGAGGGCCGTGCAGGGCCAATTTCAAGAAGTGATTGTGATGGCTACAAGGTAAACTACTATCTTATACTCGTGTTATTTTAGCCTAGTCTGCAGGATTAAAACTTGAATGTGTGCTAACTGAACTTACTGTTTGTGCAGCATGCTCGTCCTGCGTCAAGTCCTGATGAGTGAGAATTCTAAGATCACTCCTCCGGAGCTGGAGACTGTCATCTCAGAACTCTTCGGCGCCTTGGTGAAGCTGCTGGACAACTCCCCGGAGGCTGGCACTGGAGAGATCGTGGAGGCGATGATGAGCGCGTCGGCCTCAGCCGGCTCTTTGTCGGACGCCAAGATTCAGGCAAGGAGGCAGATAATAACCCGGGTGCTCCTGAAGAGCCTCCAAGCAGACGACGTCGTCTTCAAGAAGGTCTCCCGGGCGTCCACTGTGCCTTCCGCGGCGTCCTCCTCGGCGGCAGCGGTGCCAAGGGCCAGAAGCTGGCGGATGCGGCCCTGCGCCGCGTCGGCGCTGGGAAGCTCGCTGACCGTGTGGTGAAGGCGGCTGAAGTGCTCATCAGGGTGGCCACGGTCTCGGAGAAGGTCCATGGCCCGTGGTACAAAGCGCTCGCCTGAATGTGAATATAGCTTACTTTGGTTGGTTCTGTGAATACAGGGTCGGTTGTAAATTCTTGTCCCGCTGGATGAGGTGGGAATAAGGCATTGTACAGAAATTAGTTACTAGTTCAGGATGTTAAGAATTCTTGGTGTAGGGCAAATATCAGCTCCAGAATTTTTAGTCAGTCAAGGCCCGGAGATGCTCAATGGCACCTGGTGACCCGTGTTATGCCAATGATAGAACTCGATAATGTGATTATTAGTTGTCTATATGATGTAAATATACTTTATTTGTTTGAGCAGTTGGATGTTAAACTCTTGAATCACTGATTCTGAAAAGGATATATAGTAGTTATACTTGATCACATCACATGGATTGATGATCTTTGCTGTGGCAACCAGATTGTTGGCTCAGCATTGCAGGTGCGGCTGGTGTTGAGACCTGCCCTCAAGGGGGGTTGTACCGAAGCTGGCCTGGTCAACAGAAAAATAACTTAACCCTCAAAACAACTGGGATTTCCTCCTTGACTTGCTCAACCACCTGGGCTTTCGCCGCATTTCCGAGGCTGGGTCGCGGCCCTCCTGTCTACGGCTTCATCGCAGGTCCTTCTCAATGGAGTTCCTCGATGTCCCATCTTCTTAGGCTGAGGGTTGAGGCAACGGGACCCCCTCTCACCTCCTCTTTGTGCTTGCGATTGATCCTCTCCACCATATTCTTCAGAAGGCCACCAAGCAAGGCAAGCTGCACCCCCTTGGAGGAAATGTGATGATGATCTGGGCCTCCTCATATGCGGACGATGTTGTGGTTTTCCTTGCGCCATTAAAGCTGAAATCAAATTCTTCGCGGAAACACTTGCGGGCTTTGGCGAGGTCACTGGCTTGGTCACAAACTGCACTAAAAGCTTGGTTGCCCCCATCTCCCTCATTCCTTCCCCGCCAACCGCTCCTCCTTCCCTATGAAATATCCTGGATTGTGTTTGTCGGTCAAAAGGCTGAATAGAATTTACTTCCAACCTCTCGAAGACAATATTGCCGCCCAACTTCCTCCCTGGATGGGCATGCTTGTTCATTGTTTTTGCGATAGCTCACCATCCATGCCGAACGTCCCTGGATGGGCATGCTGATGGCATCTCCGGGTAGGGCGGTTTTGGCCAAGTCTGTCATCATGGTCATCACCTACGACATGACAGCGCTAAACCTTCTGGCTGAGATCTTGAAACAGATTGACTCCCTTCGACGCGCCTTCCTTTGGGTTGGTTGTGACAAGATCACCGATGGCAAATGAAAGATCAATTGGGAACAAGTTTGCAAATCCAAAGTTCATGGTGGCCTAGGGATCTTAATTTTGGAGAAATTTGCGGTTGTTCTCCGTATCCGTTGGCTTTGGGCGGAGTGGCTAGACCCGGTGAAGCCTTGGGTATGTCAGGGGAACCCTTGTGTTTAGAGTGATAAAAGATATTTTTGCGGCTGCCACCAAGATGTTAGTTGGAGATGGCCTTTGTGCCTCTTTTTGGGAATCCGCTTGGCTTGATGGGATCAGGCCCAAAGACATCGCCCTGAAAATCTTTGATCTATACAGAAGAAGGGGCTAATCAGTCGAAAAGGTTTTGCATAACAATTTTTGGGTCTCCCAAGTGCATGCTGGTGGAATCATCTCGGCCAACCATCTCACTGAGTTCGTCAACATTTTGGGGGGGGGGGGGGGGGGGGGGGGGGTTGTTCATCCCAACCCAGATGTGGCAGACTCTACCTCCCGTAAGCTCACTAATGATGGCATTTACTCCGCGGCGTCGTCCTATAAGGCTTAGTTCCTTTGTTTGGTGGACTCGAACATGCTACAGTTGGTGTGGAAGAACTGGGCTCCCCCAAGTGCATATTCTTTGCTTGGCTAGTTATCAACAATAGGATTTGGACGGCTGATAGGCTTCAACGTCGGGGCTGACCCAACTGCGGCCATTGCCCCCTATGCAAGCAAGTGCAAAAAAACTGCAGCAAACTTTCTTTTCCAATGTGGCTACACTGTTCGCGTTTGGGGAATGATCAAATCTTGGCTTGGCTTGGTTGATGTGCACCCTGCGGCCTAGGCGGTTGTGGACTCAGTAAAGACATGGTGGAACCTAATTGCATCCAACATTTCGCAATCTCGCCGGGCGATGCTCTTTCTAATGATGCTAATCTCATGGGAAATTTGAAAAGAGAGGAAGGCTCGTGTCTTTCGTGGCGCCGTTGTGCCGGTTGGGATTGTTGTCGCTAGAATTAAAGACGAGTCTAAGTTGTGGTGCTTTGTGGGGGCTAAATACTTGTGTAATGTAATGCCGCAAGAGAGATGCGCTGTAATTCGGCCTTTGGCCAAAAAACCTCCAAACCTTCTTCTTAATCAATGATGAAAAGTGGCAAATCTTTTGCCCAGTTTAAAAAAAATAATATATATATATATATAGGAGAAGGCTTAGAGATGCTCTTATTCCCCGCAAGGTTCATGGGATTGCTTTACTATTGTATTGTGTCAATTAGTCGATAGTATAATGCATGTAATCTTTATGCAATCGTGATATTTACATCCGTGATCCCAAAAAAGCAAATTAATACTCTGGTTAAGGTAACAAATCTCCAAGCAGTGTCTGGCTACGATTTTGTGCTCTCTGATCTTCATTAGTTAGCGCGATCTCTCCATACCATACATGCAAACTTTCTACTCCCTCCCTCCCTCTTTCCCTGGTACAGTAGTATATAGCGCGAGGCATTCATGGTTATTACTTACTGCCTCCCTCCATCCCTCCCTCCTTCCGTTGATTATCCATCCAGCAAAGGGATAAATAAAGATCCATTCAGCATGAGGAGGAATGACCTGCTGCACGTGATGACCATCTTGTTTCTCATCGGGTGCCTTGCGACAACAGAGTGTAAGCATACATCATTCATGATCTCTTCTTCTATTTATATATATTGGTGAATTCTGACAACCATGTATAATGATAAATGGATTAGGTCGTCTCGGAGCTGCTGGAAGAGGCGCCTCAGATGGTCAGATCAACACGACCACTGACGGCATTTTGGTCAACTCGATGGCGATCGGTGAGAGCAAGCGTAACGCAATATTTTGCAGTCTCAAGGCATGTACCGGCAATGGCGGGGAGCTGTATAAGTGCTATTGCTGCGTGAAGCCGGGTCTGACGTGTTTCCCGTCAGCGGATGACTGCGAGTTCTATTGCCATTGAAGATGGCCGGGATTACGTACCTACCCTAAATTAGCTTGTGTGCAGAAAAGGTGTAAAGATAGATCAGTACGTACTATTTGAGGGGATCAATGTACTGATGCGTAAGATATCTTTACCATGAGTAATAATTTTAAGTTCTATTTCAGCTTAGTACATGCATGTATCTTAGTTAAGTTCCCTAGGAGGTCAACCTTGGTGAACGCCTTCCTTGCTGTTGCACGGATCTTGGCGTAGGGCCGATCCCATGTAGATTAGCTGTAGTCATTCGTTGTAAAGTGATTTGGCAAACACTCACTTTTTTCTCCCAAAAAATTCGTGCGAGGTGTGCGGTCGGCCGAACTCGAACTCGAGACCTCATGTCGGAACCATGTACTAAACTTGTTTTTACTAGCCTATATATACCTATCCCCGTCTTCTTTCTAGGGTTAGCTAGGATTAGAACTAAAACCAATGGAGGTTAACTCATGTATGTCCCTTCTGTGGGATCTATATTCCCTAGTGGAACCAAGACCTCCTCTTGAAGAAGACTCCCTAGAAGCACGGGACCACCTCAAGGAGTAGATTCGTCTATGAAATTCAAGCCCTCCTTGTTCTAGGACTTGGGAAAGAACACTATCTTGATCTTTCGCACTCTTATAGATGATTTGGATGATGGATCTATGTATGTGTATCTTTTAGTGCATCTTGTGTGTTGATTTGTGTGTTTCCCCTTGTGTTCTTCCTTGATTCCATAAGTATTCCCCTTATTCTTCATGTTCTTCCTCAAATTCATTGCCAATTCATGAAGATCGGACAAATCAAGGGCCTAGCGCTACATCATATGGTATCAAGAGCAAGGTTGCCATGAATTTGGAGCCCCATACACCCCCATCTTCTAGCCTTAATTTGAATTTTTCTTGCCTAATTGAAAATTTTCTTGCCCCATACCCAGTTTCTTGTGATTTCTTGGATTTTGTGAGAAAAGGTTGGTTTTTGATCAATGGATCTCTTCCAAAACTAATTGATCTACCCTAATTTGTTATTTTCCCCATCAATTTTGACCTCAGAATCTCAAAATTCCGCCTTAAAATAGAGTTTCGCGCCCCAAAATCATGATCAGGAAAAACCAGCCCGAACATCTGGCTTCCATCTCGAACCACTGCCTCCCATCTCGGATGTCCAACTAGAACACTCAAAAACATCATCGACGAGGCCAGATGTCTGCCTTCCAACCTGGACGTCCAGCCTTACTCCAGACAGTCCACCTTCCAAGCCAGACGTCCACCCCCTAAAAAAACTACTTTGGGTTGTTTCACCATTTGGACATAACTTCCACATCCGGACTCCGATTTGAGTGTTGTTGGGTTCGTTTTGTAGCAATTGATGCGATCTTGACCATCATATTAGTTTCCACATCATTCATGAAAGAAAAATTTGGAGGTACTTTATCGACACGGGAACACCTCCACCAATCATCACGTTTGTGCCACCGCTTCACTGCCTAAGCATCATCTGCCTGATGTCAAAGGGTGATGGCGAGACGAAGATGGTGAATGATGAGGGAGAGGGGATTAGGATACAGCATGGTGCAGGTGGGCGGGTGGCGCACATGTTCTTGGTGTGGGATGGATGCCACCATGAAAGAGGGTAGGTCAACTTCATGTTACATCTCCTGCATCAGCAGATGTTGCCGCTTACTCCACATTCGAAACTGAACCACCATCATCTTACATGAGCGTCGTTATGAAGGTACACAATATACACATGATCAAATAACAGGATGATTGTGGACACTCATCGATTTGTATGCAATGATTATAGATGATCAAATAACATGATGATGCATGATAACAGAGTGTCAAATATATATTTCGTTGCTAATAAGCACTAAAAATGCATACACTAAATGTTAACCTAGTATTTTGCATAACATCCCAATATTATAGAGAGTGTCAATGGAAGATGCGAGGAAGGCTAGTTTGTGTCATGTGATACATCAAACGTCAACCAAGTATTTTGCATAACATCCCATAACATTACCACATTCTCTTGTTCTACAATGGAAGCTGCGAGGAAGGCTAGTTTGTGCTCTTCCCAACTCATCTTGCTTATGGCTTCTTCTAGCAAGTATAAATTGGCCTCACAAGGATAGGGTTTTGGCTTACCAATCTATACTTACTAAAAGACGCCATAAGCAAGGCGAGTAAGAAAGAGCACAAACTAGCCTTCCTCATAGCTTCCATTGTAGAACAAGAGAATGTGGTAATGATGTTGTGTCATTGGGTGTCCTAACTTTGTGAGGTTCTTATAGTGTTCTTGCACCACAGATACCATAAATAGATAGGTTGTAAGGACCCTAGGAAAATGAGGAAGCTAAATTTATTTGAGGTAATGAAAGAGTGTAAAGCTAAATTAACTTAATTTGGCATGCTCCCTAGAACTTAAAATAAACATAGCCTTTGTCACCGCTCTCATTTTAGCATGCTAGATCAAATAATTTTGCACATGGATAGGTGAAAATTTTGACGTACTAACCACTGATGTGTAGGCTCTTCAAGAAAGAACTCACACCATGGAAGCACATGTTGCAAAAATAGCTAAAAGCCAGACTATTATCCTTGCTAAGTTTGTAGGTAAACAAGAGCCCAATCTGGTAGAAAGTGTCTAGATGATAAGGAGCAACGAGGATACAACAAAGGAGCTTGACAAGAGCCATGTTCCCGAACATAGCTTTTCAACTGAAGACTTACTCAAAATAATGAACTTGAAGCACCCATTACAGTGGTAAAGGATGACGAAGCATATACAAGTTTTATTCATCAATTTTCCATCAAGGTACGTGAACTTGATATGGAGTGCAAGAAATTGCATGAACTACCTACTAAGAGGGAAGATTGAAAGGTACAAAGCAAGGCTTGTGGCGATGGGTACAACCGGACCTATGACATTGACTATTTTTGAAGTGCATGCTCTAGCCAATGCAACCAAAAGACAGATCTGATGAAAGAGACTAGGCAATACATTTATATGTTAACACTTCCCCTCACGTGTGGCTCCCTTGGACCTAAACGTGGACCGAAAGTGGGCTGCAATTAAATTGCGCCAGCCGGGTCTTGAACTCAAGACCTCTTGACTCTGATACCATGTAGAAGTGCATGCTCTAGGCAATGCAAACAAAAGACCAATCTGATGAAAGAGACTAGGCAATACATTTATACGTCAACAACTATGATGAAAAGAATGCTTTCTAGCATTGGGACCTGCAATAGGAGATCTACATGGAGATCCCACCGGGGTTCTCTACCCCTAAGACTGTTGGCAAGGAATGCAAGTTAAAAGAAAGTTCTTTATGGTCTGAAATAGTCTCCGAGAGCATGGTTCGACAAGTTCAGACATGTTGTATGTAATGTGGGGTATGGGCAGTTGTCGATGTCAAAACCGGCAGACCTCGGGGTAGGGGGTCCCTAGCTGTGGATCTCGGATCAAGGGTAACAGGGACGAAGGAGACGATGTTTACCCAGATTCGGGCCCTCTTGATGGAGGTAAAACACTACGTCCTGCTCTTGTTTATATCAATGGAGAAGTATCGAGTACAGATTTGATCTACCTTGAGATTGTAATGTGTGGTCTAACTTTAGGGCTAGGTAAATGATTTGTGTTGATGTCCCCTCTATGGGCTAAACCCTATGGCTTATATACATGCTAGAAAGGGTATCTAGGGTTACAAGGTCGGTAACTAGGAGCTAGGCGGCGGCAGAGATCTTGGAGTATACGTCAAGTCTTCGAGAGAGGCAGTCTCGATCACGCCTCCTATGTACGGCTTCCGGAGTCCATCTTGATCACGAGTAGTGGCTTGCCGGCCCAACCCGAGGATAATGGGCCGGCTGGGTCAGTACCCCCTTATCCAGGACATCGTCAGTAGCCCTTGAACAGGTCTTCGACACTGAGGACATTTCTTAAGGGACTTCGGATCCGGAGTCTTCGGCTCGACAGGCAAGTTCCCTTCTAAGGAATCTTTGAATACCAATGGCCCCGCCAGGTGGGCCCTGGCCCGCCGCACGCAGCTCCAATCCTGACCTTGGCAACCACATCTTTATGGGGAAGCGAACCACTTTATGGCGGAACGTCAAAACGTCAGTTTCCTCCCCTTTATATTCATGAGCTGCTCACATTGACCGACTGTATCGACCCAGTCCCTCCTTGCCGAACCAACGCACAAGCGCCCCCTGCTCCCGAGTCCATCCTCTAGAGCTTCTCATGGCGAGCGATGTAGGTTCCTCCAGGCGCCCTCATGGCCCTGTCAGAGGCGATTGGGGCAGTTGTGCAGTCTCACGCCTTCATCTGGAGCGTTTATCCAAGTAGGGTTATTTGCGAGATTCAGATCTGATCAAGAGCCGTGCATGATTGACATCTATGGACGGCCAAGTGCATGCAGAGAATCACCCGTCCCCCCAAGAGGGCGAGCGGGTATGTTCCATCTCTTTCCTTCTGTGTGGATTAGGATTTCCTATCCACCCCTTTCTCCGGGGTCTGCTGGAGTTTTACGGGCTGCAGCTTCATCACCTCACCCCCAACGCCATCCTTCATATTGCAGGGTACGTCGCCCTTTGTGAGATGCACCTTGGATGCGAGGTGCACTTTGAGCTGTGGCCGAGGTATTTCTGCATAATGCCTTGTTCCTCAGTTGAAAAGTTGTATGAGGTCGGGTCAGCCGAAGTCTACCACATCAAAGGGACAGATTACCCGCCGGGCTCACCTCGGGAGGATACCGACATCTGGCCCACTAAATGGTTTTACATTGATGAGGTTCCTTTCTGGGAGCCGGTCCGGCCAGGACTTCCCTTATTCTCTATGGAGCCCCCAAAGAGGCGATACAGCTAGAGGCCCAAGAGCCTGGCCTTAGAAGAAAGTGCCGAAGTAATCGAACTGGCGGCTCGGGTGACGCAGCTGACACGCACCGGCCTGGCCATTATTGATGTAATGGCCACGGCGATAGACCGAAGAGTCCAACCACTTCGGCAACGCCCTCACCTATTGTGCGAGTATAACGGGACCGATGATTATTCACGAACCATTCGGGAGAGCTTCTATGGCGAAGCGGCCTTTGGGACAGCATTGGCCGGAATCTACCAAGGGTCGGCAGAGGACTTCGCCCGACGACGATTCCGCAACGGGCTGTCTTATTATGATCTTGCTGAAATAATAAGCTCGTTTTCTGATCTTCCCTCCTCCCTTAAATTTGTCTAAACGTCTAACTTTCCGCATACTTCAAGTAGAGATGGAGGCGCTGGCTAGAGGGCGTAAGTAGCCCGGCTCCTGAGCCAGAACGACGCTGCCGAGCAGAAGACCCCTTATTCAACGAGGATGAAGATCTGGCCCCTATTTATGAAGGGAAAAGGTTCTTCCTAGAGAGCCTTGATGGCTCAAGGGTCGCCGTTATCCCTGACGTGCCGGGGATGAGGCTAGCTTCATCGGTAACACTTCCTTCCTCCACTCGAAAGAGAGCCCCTCATCCTCCAGCCCCTAGCCGTCTGACTTCTCCTCCAAAGGGACGGCGCTCCAAGCACCCACGCAGAGAAACGACTGCGCAGGAAAGGGTCCCCCAAGAGGTGCAAGAAGCTCAGGCCGAGGTCACAGGAGTAGGCGAAAGCGCCCCTTCAATCACCAGGTAACTTTCAATTACTGCCAATGCTAGGTCATGTCGGGTATTTAACTTACCCGATCATTCTGTAGGCAACCCTCATCAATGAGAGTCGCAGCCTTACCTAGGGAGGCAGAGACTCATGCTCCCTAGGTGACCACGTCCGAAGCCCCTCGACCCGAGGATTCGGCGACCAGCTCTGCTACCCCTCCGAGATCCAGTGTGCAGCGAATTACCGCTGACGAAAAGTTTCTCTAAGGAATCCGACCTTCTCGGATCAGGAGTTCGCCACTCTAAGAGTGGTGGATGCTTATCTCAGGGCAACCTGAGGTGCCTTCGATCAATCGTTGCATGTCTTGTCACGGGGCCTGCGCATAAGATTTTATCCAAATTCTTTAGGACTTCGGCATTTTGTGTACTTTGTTTAAGCACAAACAGGACTACCCATGATGGTAGTAGCCCATAAGTCTTGGGATGGGTTGCTAGGACCATGCCAAGGCTTTAAAACACAACTCATGGCTGCTGCCCCCTTTCAGGATTCTCGATGTAAGAATGATCAATTGTCCGCAACGCTGACCCAGACAAAGGGTAAGCTAGACGCTGCTCTATCTGAGGTGGAGCAGGTGAACAAATTTACCAGGGAGGCGCACGGTAAGTGATTCTACCAACCGTTATTTATGCTATGAAGGGAATGAGATGGCTCTAATGCCAACATCCTTTGTAGCAGTGGAAGCCCTAGGTCATCTTGAAAGAGACCTTAACCAGGCCCGCGAAGATTTGCTGTACGCAGAGTCACAGCGTCAAGCGAGCCACCATGTGGCTAGTCAAAGAGTGGATAGCGTTAATGCACTCAGGGCTACAAACGCCCAACAAGTCCAGGAGATTGAGAGTTTGAAAGCTCGGCTTGCTATTGCAGAAGCAAAGAATCGGCAAACCGATGACATGATTTTTGGTATGTCACTTGTTTCGAAGAATATATCTTGTGTGTAGTGCAGTCGAGGTGATGATTAAACTAACATCACTTATGTGGCAGCTTCTTTGACTGGTTTGCCACCTGATGTCCGAGGTCCAAGGCCCTAAGACATAACAAATCATCTTTCCATGGTGCACGAAAGTGCACGGAAATTGAAGAAGGATATCTGCCAGGATTTATGGCCCGAGGTGGAGCAGATCCCTGAAGATATGGCGGTTCTGGCCGAGCAACTGAAAAGAGGTCGACGCCGACTCTAGGCCTGGAAAGTATCCACCTGCCAGGAGGGCGCAAGGGAGGCCTGGGCTATGGTGAGGACCCATTACACTGGTTTAAAGACAATGGAGTTGGCCGACGTGGGACCCATGGGGCCCGACGGGGAGGAAATCCCTACCAGCCATGCATACGATAGTGTAATGCCTGAGGCGCGATTCTCACAGAAAGATTGCATGCTGGACACCTTGATAGACGGGCTAGGCCGTGCGTAATTTGTTTCTGTATGAATTTATTTATCAAAGTACGTTATGTCAATTCTCAATCCGTAAATCCAAACTCTGTCAGCTAGCCGTCGGCTTCCACCTCCTCGGCCGTCGGCCGAAGAGTGTCCTGTACTACCAGCCGAAATGATCGGTCCAGATGCTTCGGGTGACAAGGCAATCAAGCTGTGTGGCTCAAGAGACAAGAGGGTAACGGAAGGTTATGTTATTTTACTATTTAACATAAGAAACATCTTCCAAGAAAAATAGTTCTTCCAACAGTTCCTTTCCTCGGGTTTTTGTGTTGAACGCATCGGTCCGAAGATGGGTGACCTCGGGGTTAAAGCCCATGGTTGAGGTTTGAAAAGACCTCCTCCCACATTACCCCTATGTCAAGGCCGGCCGATTTGAACCATAAGACCGCTAGCTTTCGGTTTTATCCATCTGAGGTACTACGTCGGCTAATCCGGGAGTAATGATCATAGCGGTGCTCCCTTTGCCCCCTAGCTGAAATATCGCGAACGTAAGGTGCAAGCACAGGAGCCGGGCAACCCAGCTTGGCCAAATCTTAGGTCAAATTGATGCATATCATGGCTTTAAAGACAATAGTGCGTAAGGCGTGGAACCATGCGCATTTTGAAAAGAACATGCTTTATTGAGCCTTCGAGATCATTTCAGGAATGGTCCGAGGTGTAAAAACAAAGGAAAAGAAAATAACAAAGAAGAAGAAGTGTAAGTTTATGTACATCGGCAGTGTGTAGGGCGTCAGCCGTAGAAGTGTCAGAGTAGCGCCGCGTTCCAGGGGTTGGGCTCTAGTCGGCCATCCTCTGGATCTCTGATTCGATAGGCTCCTCCGATTAGCACTTGGTCGATGATGAATGGTTCGTCCCATTTAGGTGAGAGTTTGTGTTTCTGCTTTTCGGGATGTAATCTCATGACGAGGCCCCCGACGTTGAAGTCTTTGCACAGACCTCTCTGTCGTGATAGCGCCAAGCCTACTGCTGGTATATGGATGATCGTGCTCATGCAACATCGCGCTCTTCTTCGAGGGCGTCTAAGGCATCCTGCCGATCGAGCTCGGTCTCTTAACTCCTCATACATGCGTACCCGAGGTGCGTCGTGTATGAGGTCGCAGGGTAAGACTACCTCGGCGCCATACACCATGAAAAATGGTGTGTATCCGGTGGATCTGTTTGGTGTAGTACGCAAGCCCCATAGGACCGAATCGAGTTCTTCGACCCACTTGCAGTCGGCCTTCTTAAGGGAGGGCACGAGCCTTGGCTTGATACCACTAAGGATTAGTCTGTTGGCTCACTCCACTTGACCATTGGACTGCGGGTGGTAGCCCGGTGTGTAGTCGAGCTTAATGCCCATTTTCTTGCACCATGCCTTGACCTCTTTTGTTGTAGAGTTTGTCCCATTGTCCGTTATCAGACTGTGGGGGACGCCGAAGCGATGCACCACCCCGAAAATAAATCCGATGACTTGGGCAGCTTCGGCCGAGGTAACTGGCTTTGCTTCGACCCATTTGGTAAATTTATCTACCATTACGAGTAGATTTTTTTTGTGAGCTCCACCTTTTAGCGGCCCGACCATGTCTAGCCACCAGACCGCCAAAGGCCGGGTAATGGGGATGGTACGCAGGGCCGTGGGGGGCATATGGCTTTGCTTGGCAAAGACTTGACAACCTGGGCAATGCTGGACCAGCGTCGAGGCGTCGGTGCCCGCAGTCGGCCAATAGAAGCCGGCTCGGAAAGCCTTGCTTACCAGGGTCCGAGCCACGGCATGATGCCTGCTCATGCCGGAGTGTATCTCCTAGAGTAGGAGTCTTCCTTCTTCCTCGGATATGCATCGCTGGAGGACACCCGTGGTGCTCATTTTGTAAAGTTCCCCTTCATGAACCTTGTAGGCTTTAGATTGCCTTATGATCCAACATGTGTTGGTTTGGTTATCGGGGAGCTCATTTCGGAGCAGGTATGCGAGGAGCGGCTCGGTCCATGGCGCGATCACTGCCATGACTTCGTTTGCGGATGCAGTTTCTTGGACCGCTGAGCCATCTATTATGCCTTTAACGTCTTCTGGCGGGGCGTGTTGCCCGACATTGTTTAACTCCGACGTCCCTGTGTTATCTAGCCAGACTACTAATGGCTTAAAGAGCCATTCGAGGAAGTGTTTTCCCGGACCTTTTCCCGTTTGGCGCCTATCCGGGCAAGGATATATGCGGCCTGGTTGCTATCGCGGGGTATATGCTGGAATTCCAGCCCCTCTAACCTAGCCGAGATCTTTATTACGGCGTTCCGGTAAGCTGTCATCTTTGGGTCTTTGGCGTTGAAATCACCATTGACTTGCGAGATGGCGAGGTTAGAATCACCTCGAACCTCTAGGCGTTTAACACCCATGGAGACTGCTATTCGGAGACCGTGTAAGAGGGCTTCATATTTTGCCGTGTTATTGGAGTCTGTGTACATGATTTGTAACACATATCAGATGTTTTCTCCTGTCGGCAATGTGAGCACGACGCCAGCCCCTAGGCTGGCGAACATTTTAGAACCATAGAAATACATGGTCTAATGTGAGTAAGTGTTGTACTCCCTGGGGAGCTCAGCCCTTGTCCATTCGGCAAGAAAGTCAGCTAACACCTGGGATTTAATGACTCGACGTGGTTTATAGGTGATTTTGAAAGGTAGGAGCTCTATGGCCCACTTGGCTATACGCTCCGCAGCATCCCTGTTGTTAATTGTGTCACTTAACGGGACGTCGGATGCCACAGTTACCGAACACTCCTGAAAGTAGTGCTGAAGTTTCCTTGATGCCATAAAAATGGCATAGGCTATCTTTTGGTAGTGAGGATATCGTGATTTGCATGGTGTTAAGACTTAGGAGACGTAGTAGATGGGCTTATGCACCTGGAATTTGTGGCCCTCCATGTCTCGCTCGACCACGAGAACTGCGCTTACCACCTGATTTGTGGCCGAGATGTACAATATCATCGACTCACATATACCTGGTGCTGCCAGGATAGGAATAGTGGCGAGGAGGGCTTTGATGTCCTCCAAGGCTGTTGCGGCCTCGTCGGTCCATTTAAATGTTTTGGTTTGCTTTAACAGCCTGTACAAGGGCAGGGCTTTATCTCCGAGTCGTGATATGAAGCGACTCAAAGCCGCCACGCAGCTCGCTAGTTTTTGTACATGTTTGAGTTCTGTTGGTACCTCTAATCGGCCCAAGGCTCGGATTTTGGCCGGATTGGCCTCTATTCCTCGGCTAGATACGATGAAACCGAGGAGTTTGCCAGCCGGAACCCTGAAGACGCACTTCTCCAGATTAAGCTTAATTTGATATTCTCGTAAACTGGTGAATGTATCCCGAAGGTTGTCCACCAATTGACCAACATGTTTGGTTTTTACAACCACATCATCGACATAGGCCTCGACTATCTTTCGATGTGTTTCTTCAGGCATGTTTGAATCATGCATTGGTATGTGGCGCCGGCATTTTTTAGTCCGAAGGGCATCGTGTTGAAGCAAAATGGCCCGTATGGAGTAATGAATGTTGTGGCTGCCTGGTCTGATTCCTTCATCTTTATCTGATGGTATCCCGATTAGGCGTCCAGGAAGCACAATGCATCGTCGCCCGTGATACGACTCCGTCGTATCTACTTTTCCAAAAACTTTTGCTCTTGTTTTGGACTCTAATTTGCATGATTTGAATGAAACTAACCCGGACTGATGCTGTTTTCAGCAGAACTACCATGGTGTTGTTTTTGTGCAGAAATAAAAGTTCTCGGAATTGGATGAAACTCTTTGGAGATTTATTTTGGAATAAAAGAAAAATACTGGAGCAAAGACCCACTGGAGGGGGGACCTTGCTGCCCACTAGGCAGCAGGGCGCGCCACCCCCCTCTGGCGCGCCCTGGTGGGTAGTGGGCCCCACGAGGCTCCACTGACCCTGATTCGGAGGCTATAAATTTAGATTTCCCGAGAAAAAAATAAGAAAGGAAGTTTCATCGCGTTTTATGATACGGAGCCGCCGCCACCTCCTATTCTTCATTGGGAGGCCAGATCTGGAGTCCGTTCGGGGCTCTGGAGAGGGGGATCTTCCGTCTTCGTCATCATCAACCATCCTCCATCACCAATTTGATGATGCTCACCGCCGGGAGTGAGTAATTCCTTCGTAGGCTTGCTGGATGGTGATGGGTTGGATGAGATTTATCATGTAATCGAGTTAATTTTGTTAGGGCTTGATCCCTAGTATCCATTATGTTCTGAGATTGATGTTGCTATGACTTTGCTATGCTTAATGCTTGTCACTAGGGCCCGAGTGGCATGATTTCAGATCTGAACCGTTTATGTTTTCACCAATATATTTTTTGTTCTTGATCCTACCATGCAAGTTATATGCACCTATTACGTGTTATGATCCGCATACCCAAAGGTGACAATAATTGGGATTCTTTTCGGTGATTACCGTAATTTGAGGAGTTCATGTATTCACTATGTGTTAATGCTTTGTTCCGGTTCTCTATTAAAAGGAGGCCTTAATATCCCTTAGTTTCCTTATGGACCCCGCTGCCACGGAAGGGTAGGACAAAAGATGTTATGCAAGTTCTTTTCCATAAGCACGCATGACTATATATGGAATACATGCCTACATTTTATTGATGAATTGGAGCTAGTTCTGTGCCGCCCTAATTTATGACTATTACATGATGAATATTATCCAACGTTATCACTGATGCAATGCCTACGAGCTTTTCACATATTGTTCCTTGCTAAGTTACTACTGTTGCTGCTACTATTATCACTTCTACCAAACTATCATACTACTGTGCTACTGATCACGTTGCTGCAGATATTTAGTCTCCAGGTGTGGTTGAATTGACAACTCAACTGCTAATACTTACAAATATACTTTGGCTCCCCTTGCGTCGAATCAATAAATTTGGGTTGAATACTCTACCCTCGAAAACTGTTGCGATCCCCTATACTTGTGGGTTATCAAGACCTTTTTCTGGCGCCGTTGCCGGGGAGCATAGCTATATTTGTTGAGTCACTTGGGATTTAGATCTGTTGATCGCTATGAAGAATCTTAAGGATGACATAACCAAGATCGTTCCCTCTAAGACAAGGGGAGGTAAGGAACTGTCATCTAGCTCTACACTTGATTCACCTTCTATTTTGAGTAAGCTTGCAACACCACCACCTGCTATTAATTCTGATTTATCGCAAGTAATTGATGATGCTACTTCTACTATGAATGATGTGTATGATGATGCTAGTACTTTGCTAGATAAGACAGTGCCACCGGATGAATTTCTTGATGAATAACTTGCTAGAGCTAAGGAAATTGAGAATGATGAGACCAATGAAATTACTGAAGCTAATGAAATTATTGATACTGAAAATTATGATGCACCTATTGGAACTAGTACCCCTAGATATAAATTGCCTAAGATACCTGAAGGTTATGTTATGGAAGGAGAGGTTGCTAGGGATTTTCTTGCTTGTAAGGATAGAGATGATCTTAAGAAATTACTATGCAAGTTGAAGGAAAAAAATCTTTGAATGCTAGAATGAAATATGATCCTAAGTTTGCTACTTCACCTATCTTTATTACTGATAAGGATTATGAGTTCCCTGTAGACCCAGAGTTAATTATTTTTGTTGAATCTGATCCTTTCCACAGGCATGAAACTAAAACTGTTGTGGTACATCTTACTAAGTTAAATGATATAGCCACCCTATGTGTTCATGAGGAAAAAATTTGCTATTACTATATTCTTAAGTTATTTCCTGTCTCATTAAAGGGTGATGCTAACATATGGTATAATAATCTTGCTCCTGGTTGTGTGCGTAGTCCCCAAGATATGATTTATTACTTCTCTGAATAATATTTTCCTGCTCATAAGAAACATGTTGCCTTATAGGAAATATTTAACTTTGTGCAAATTGGAGAAGAGAGTCTTCGACAAGCTTGGGGGAGGCTTCTCCAATTACTCAATGCTTTGCCTGATCATCCTCTTAATAAAAATGAAATACTTGACATCTTCTATAATGGACTAACCGATGCTTCTAGGGACTACCTAGATGGTTGTGTTTTCAGGGAACGAACTATTGAGCAAGCGGAAGACCTATTGAATAATATATTGAAGAATGGTAATGATTGGACTCTTCCTGAACCACCGCCTAAACCTACTCCGAAGAAGAGCTGTATCTTATTTCTTAGTCCTGAAGATATGCAAGAGGCAAAGAAATGTATGAAGGAAAAAGGTATTAATGCTAAAGATGTTAAGAATTTATCACCTATTGAAGAAATACATGGTCCTGACACACCACCGCGGGTGGTAGAGCTAAATTATTTTTCAAAGTTTGATGAAGGTGATATTCCTTATAATAAATCTCCTAGTCAATGCTTGTATTAATTTTACAACTATATTATTAAGCAAGATCATTTTAATGTAAATGTTATGAAACAATTGAAACAAAATGCTTACATGATTGATCGCTTGTGTGATTTGTTGTTTAGAATTGTTAATGATGTCAAAGGTGTTAGTAAACATGCATCTATGGTTCAAACCCAGTTAGAACAAGTTGCTAAATCTCAGGGTGAAGTGCTCAATGAAATGAATAGTAACATGAATGATCATGCTATTAGAGTAATGACTAGAGGAGGTACAATGACTCAGGAGCCACTTTATCCTGAGGGACACCCTAAAAGAATTGAACAAGACTCCCAAAGAATTAATGTTGATGCACATAGTCCTTCTAAAAAGAAAAAGAAAAAGAAAAATGATAGGACTTTGCATGCTTCTAGTAAACCTGAGATAGAAAAACCTTCTGAAGATAATAATGATGTCTCTATTTCTGATGCTGAAACACAATCTGGCAATGAACATTCACCTAGTGATAATGAAAATGACAATGATGATGTTCATGCTCAACCAAAAAATGATAAAGAATCAAATAATGATGTTGAAATAGAACCTGCTGTTCATCTTGATAACCCACCTTCTAAAAATAAATGTTATGATAAAAGAGATTTTGTTGCTAGAAAACATGGTCAAGAACGAGAACCATGGATTCAGAAACCCATGCCCTTTCCACCTAAACCATCTAAGAATAAGTATGAGGAAGAATTTGAACGCTTTGTTGAAATGCTTAGGCCAGCCTTTTTGCATACTCGTTTGACTGATATTTTGAAGATGGCCCCTTATGCTAAATATATGAAAGATATTATCACCAATAAAAGAAAAATACCTGAAGCTAAAATCTCCACCAAGCTTGCTAATTATTCTTTTAAGGATGGAGTACCTAAAAAACTAGGAGATCCAGGAATACCAACTATACCATGCTCCATTAAAAGAAGTTATGTCAAAACTGCTTTATGTGATTTGGGAGCCGGTGTTAGTGTTATGCCTTTCTCTTTATACAAAAGACTTGGTTTGAATAAACTCACACCTACTGAAATATCTTTGCAAATGGCTGACAAATCAACTGCCATACCTATCGGTGTTTGTGAGGATGTGCCCGTTGTAGTTGCAAATGTTACTATCTTAACAGACTTTGTTATACTTGATATGCCCGAGGACGACAACATGCCAATTATCCTTGGTAGACCCTTCTTGAATACTGCAGAGGCTATTATCTATTGTAACAATAGCAAGGTCACATTTCATATCAATGGTAATGAGCATACGGTGCACTTTCCGAAGAAACAATTTCAAGTGAATGGTATTAATGTTATTGAAAAGACTCCGACAATTACTATTGGAAGTTTTCAAATTCCTCTTCCTACCGCCAAAAAGAAATATGAAATAATTATTGTGGGGGATATGCATATTCCCGTTGAGATAACCTAGTGTTATGCGAAGATTC
This sequence comes from Thinopyrum elongatum, assembly GCA_011799875.1. NCBI lineage: Eukaryota > Viridiplantae > Streptophyta > Magnoliopsida > Poales > Poaceae > Thinopyrum > Thinopyrum elongatum. The sequence continues at coordinate 444,198,295 of CM022298.1, read as the reverse complement.
TTCGGTTTCATGTTAATCGAAAATGGTTTGTTAATAAGACTTGATCAACCTTATTAATGGATTATTTTTTAGAGACATGTGGTCGATGAATTTAGTAAGCACAACCTTCTGTTCTTACCTTTTGTTTTCTATTACTTTTAGTTAAATGCAATAAAATGCCATGTTTATCCTGTTTTCTGAATTATCCGTGCAATAAAAAAATAGCCCAAAAATAAAAGTGCTCAGAATGATATGAAATTTTAAGACGATTTTTTCTGAATATTTGAGAATTTCTAGCACTGGATACACCACAGGGGGGTGCCCCAGGTGCCCACTAGGCACCAGGGCACGCCACACCCCTCTGACGCACCCTAGTGGGTAGTGGGCCCCACAAGGACCCCCTCACTTACTCCTTTAGCCCACATCATCACTCACCTCCAGAAAAAAAATCCCTGTAGCTCTCTCTCTCTCTCTCTCTCTTTCTCTTTCTCTCTCTCTCTCTCTCTCTCTCTCTCTCTCTTGTGTTCTTGCTTCCAAACCTAAGATTTTTGATCTCTTTGCTCGGAGCTCTGTTTCCGAAACTGTTTTGGGGGATTGCTACTTGGTATGTGACTCCTCCATTGCTCAAATTAGTTTTTTCATTGGTGGTTTATATTTTGAGTAATTAGCTACTCTTGGTGCTACTGAAATGAGCTTGCATGTTGGATTCTTTGAGTTCTAAGTAGTTTGAATGCTTGATATAACCTCTAGACACCCATACGAGTAGTTGTTATCAGTTTTGTGAAGTTTTATTGATATAATTTTGTGGCCCAAAAATTTCAGAAATTTTTCGCAGATAAAATGCACCTCTTTAGGAAGAGTTCTTTGAGGCGGAGGTCCTCGGAGGCATCGTCGAGTGAGAGCTCGATACGACAAGCCTATGTTGAACCAAGGGCAAGCTCGGTGCGGGATACTGACACCAGATCATGCCTATGGCCGTGTGACGAGTTCATGATAGGTGCAAGTATTAAAGAAGAATTTGATCAGTATGTTCACAACGCTGAGCTCGCTCCCTTCATCGCAGATAAGTGCATTCAGCATTACAACCTTACCGACTCGTTCACCAAAAAGTTTAAGTATCATTCTCGTGATTCTAGAGTCTCATTTTGCCTTTATGATAGAACCTATAGTATTCCTTTAGAATAATTCTGTGATGCTTGCAAAATCCCACATTGGGGTTCGTTAGATGAACCACCAAAATGTGATTATGAAATATTCCTGAGCAGCCTCTGTTGTGGTGAGGATAGGGGAGTTACACAAGCTAGAATAAAAAGTATACAATTTCCCTCCATCTGTTACTTTGCACTCTTTAATGGCAAATGCGTCATTGGTAAACAAGACTGCAGCACACTCTGTGCCCCAGATTTGAGCCTTATACATACTGCTTTAACGGGCATTAAACGATATAATCAGCGATTGTTGCACGGAGGCTGCAACGTAATGCTGATAGTGGTCATTTATATGGAGGAATTTATGCCTCCCACGTAGCTGCAAGGCTAAGAGTTTCACCTCTGCCAAATGATCTTGTTTTACCTAATAGATATTTAGACTTTGATGCAATGCAATTCATAAGTTCATTAAGTATGGAGCCATGAATTACAATTATAACTTGATGTTCGATAAAAAAATCCTATTGTACCTGTTATTTTGCTTGCACTTGCTCTCTTTGATTACCAGCGTAAAGGAAGGTATTACATTTACGAGAGAGAGGCACGTGAGTACAACGCAGAATTGGAAGCTGCCCGTCTGGCTGAGGAGGCCGCACCTAGAGCCTCCACGAGCTATTATTTTGACTATTACCCAAGCCATGGATGGTGATCACCAAGCTAGGCAAAAGCCTAAGCTTGGGGGAGTATGTATTTCTCACTGACATTACATTCATGTTCACACATTTCACTTTAGTTGTCGGTGTTCATCCTCTTTCATTGTATTACCCATGTTATATGCTTTTTATTGCTTTCTTCTTGTGTGTTTGAAAAAACTTTGAGAAAATCCAAAAATATTTCTCGCTTCTTTTCGGTTTTTCTTTCTAGTTTAAGTTAGTTGTAGCATTAAAAGAAAACCCAAAAAGATTTATCGTTTCTTCTTTTGCTTATTGGGAGTTTTCCCATGTAAATAGTTTTTCTTTTTTTGGTTTTCCTTTATTAATTAGCTTCTTTTGAGAAAAACCAAAAACTCCAAAAATATTTCACTGTGTTTCTCTGAAATTCTTTTCTTCTGTTGAGTTGTACTAAGGAGAAGACCACGATGAAAATGTCGAGGGGCTCTCATATGCATTATTGTTGATCTAACAAAGAGCCCATATTATTTAGTCTTCCCCTCTGAATAAAATGTTTGCAGATTCCAGCTTACTCCACGGCACGCTTGCACTATTATTATTTTCTTATCATTCTGTCATGCAAGTGAAAGGCAATAATGACGATATTTGATGAAGTGACTGAGGCAAGGAAAGGCGGGTATGAACTCAACTTGTTTTTGTTTTTGTAAATATGTTTAACTCAGTATCCATGATTCAACATATTATGATTAAACATGTTTATGATGACAATTAGAGATTATAATTGCTCATGCCATGTTTAAGTAACTAGGAGTGGATAATGATTTATTTTAGATGTCAACATGCATTAAAATGGTTGTGATATAGTATGATGATATGGTATCCTCCTCTGAATGTTTCAAGTGGCTTGACTTGGCACATGTTCACACATGTAGTTGATTCAAAACCAACATAGCCTCCACGATATTTATGTTCATGGTGTTTATATCCTACTCATGCTAGTATTCAATGTTAATTATTCACAATGCATGTTTATGACCGTTTTCGCTCTCTAGCTGGTCACTTCTCAACCTATTTTCTAGCCTTCACCTATACTAAGCAAGAATGCTGCTTGTGCATCCAAATCCTTAAACCAAAGTTATTCCAGATGAGTCCACTATATCTACCTATATGCGATATTACTCAGTTGTTCCAAGTAAATTTGCATGTGCCACCTCTAAAAATTCAAATGAACATCTGTTTTGTGTGCCTGTACCGCTCATGGAGCGACAAGGGGTGGTCAGTATCTTCCATGCTAAGCGGGTTATTATCATGATGAACGCTTATTCACTCGTCCTTGCACGAGAGGGGCCGGTAATCGGGATGCCCAGTCCCATGATTAAAATTGCAAATAATAAAACAAACTCCCCCGGAAAGTTGTTGGTATGGAGGGCACCCGAGGATTCGGCTAGCCATGTCTTGTGTTTGTTGGTGGAGCGGGGTAAACTTTACTTTTACCGCTTGGGATCCACCGTTAATGTGTTTAGCATCGAAGATATTGAAAATTCTTGGTCGTAACATTGACAGGAAAGGTATACCTCCCAAAATTATATTTATCTCTGATTTAAGCTTTGAGCTCTGGCACCTTTGCAAATCTCTGCTTCCCTCTACGAAGGGTCTATCTGTTTACTTTTATGTTATTTACTTTTATTATTGAGTCATCACCTTCTTAAACAAGCACCAGTCCTGAGAGCACAATTGTCATCCTCATGCATTGTGTATAGTTAATGTTGTGTGCATCATGACTGGATCTCTTCTACCACTACTGTAGAATGCTGCTAACGCGACGCTACGATTAGAGACCCTTTGACAAAACTGTGTGCGATGCATTAATCATAAATGGTGATGTAAAAAAGCCGTAAAAAAAGATGCAAAATGTTTGCGATGGCCGATACATCAAACATAGTTCATACTACAGTTGCGTGTGCGATGCGTGACAAATGGTTAATCCATAAGAACTATTTGCGATGAGGCAGAACAACAGAAATGGGCGGCTATATAAAGGTGTGTGGGATATACAACATACAATTCACTTGGATGAACTGTTTGCTATTAGGGAATGCAACAAAAATGGTTAGCCAGATCAATGTGTGTGTGATATATGGCATACGGTTCACTCGGACAAACTGTTTTCGATTATGGAACACAACAGAGAAGGTTCAAATTAACAAGATGTGTGTGATATGCGGCATACAGTTCACATAGATGAACTGTTTGCGATGAGCCAAAAGAACACAAACAATTCGTGTAAACAAGATGTGTGTGATACACAACAAACAACCCACTCGGATGAACTGTTTGCGATGAGAAAATATAACACAGATGGTTACTACAGTTAATTCGTGTGCGATTCTGTGTGTACAAAAAACTTTGAAAAATGCAAACTAGTTGCTTGCGGTGGCTAGGAGTATCGCACACGGTGCGTCTGCGAGTACTCATGTGCGATGATTAGTAAGTTACACATACGTTTCCTTATGTTAACATGTGTGTGATAACACGTGACACCGCATATGGTTGTCGGGTTGTGTGCTCCACTTAAGCTTCCTGCACTCTAGGGAAGGCTTCTGCGCTCCAGCGAATGCTTCCCGTGCTCCACATGGTGAATTGTAAAATCCCCGCCTCTTCCCTCATCGGTTTCCCGCCACTAGCTAATGGCTTGCTGCATATGACCCAGGCGGCAACGCACCGTCGCGACACTGTGTGCAGATCTAGTCCTTGCCCATCTACCATTAGTTATTCCAAGCATGCCAGGCTAATTATATTGTTGCTAAATTTATACCACCTAGTTTCACATACCAACAAAAGAAAAAAATTCTTCTATGACTTATGAAATTACTTTTGGGATGACCCACATCTTTATAAAGAGGGAGTAGATGGTATTATTAGACGTTGTGTACCTGAGCATGAGCATGAACAAATCCTACGGAAATGTCACTCCGAAGCTTATGGAGGACATCATGCAGGAGATAGAACTGCTCACAATGTACTACAATCTGGTTTTTATTGACCTACTCTTTTCAAATATGCCCGTAAGTTTGTCTTGTCTTGTGATGAATGTCAAAGAATTGGTGATATCGGTAAGCGTCGGGAAATGCCTATGAATTATTCACTTGTTGTTGAACCATTTGATGTTTGGAGTTTTGATTATATGGGACCTTTTCCTTCCTCTAATGGGTATACTCATATTTTGGTTGCTGTTGATTATGTTACTAAGTGGGTAGAAGCTATTCCAACTAGTAGTGCTGATCATAACACTTCCATTGAAATGCTTAAAGAAGTTATTTTCCCAAGGTTTGGAGTCCCTAGATATTTAATGACTGATGGTGGTTCACACTTTATTCATGGTGCTTTTCGTAAAATGCTTGCTAAATATGGTGTTAACCATAGAATTGCATCACCCAATCATCCTCAATCTAGTGGTCAAGTTGAAGTAAGCAATAGAGAAATAAAATTAATATTACAAAAAACTGTCAATAGGTCCCGAAAGAATTGGTCTAAGAAACTTGATGATGCACTTTCGGCCTACAGAACAGCTTAAAAATCCCATGGGTATGTATCCATATAAAATGGTTTATGGAAAAACTTGTCATTTGCCTCTTGAGTTAGAACATAAAGCATATTGGGCAATCGAAGAACTCAATTATGATTTCAAACTTGCTGGTGAAAAGAGGTTATTTGATATTAGCTCACTAGATGAATGGAGAACCCAAGCTTATGAAAATGCCAAGTTATTTAAAGAAAAAGTAAAAGGTGGCATGACAAAAGAAATCAAAAGCGGGAATTCAAAGTGGGTGAATATGTTCTTTTGCACAATTCTCGTTTTAGATTTTTTGCAGGAAAACTTATTTCCAAATGGGAAGGACCTTATATCATCAAAGAAGTTTATCATTCTGGAGCTATCAAGATTAACAACGCTAAAGGTACTAAACCGAAGGTGGTCAATGGACAAAGAATTAAACACTATATCTCACATATGCCCATTAATGTTGAAACCAATATTATCCAAACCATGACATCGAAGGAACACATAAAAGAAACCTTCCAGAACACTCTATAACCCTAAAAAGGAAGAGGTACGTGATGCTGTAAGTAAACAGACTCTGAAAAATCCAGAAAAATATTTTCTGTCAGTTTTGGAATATTAGAAAAAATAGGAAAATAAGAAACAACCGGGAAGGCAACCCAGGTTCCCACAAGACACTAGGGCGCGCCTGCACTCCCTGGCATGCCCTGGTGGGTGGTGGGCCCCTCGGGCACCTTCCCGACTCTGTTTTCCTTCCATATGCTTGTTTCCCAAGATAAAAAAAATCTTTATATATACTCCCGGATGATTTGACCACCGTATCGCGGAGAAATCCTCTGTTCTTGTTTCGTGTTGTTTCTCTGTCAGATCCATCAAGCCAGGCATCATGTCTTCTCCCTCCTCCAACAATGTAGAAGAGGATGCTTGGCTGATGAAGATGGAACTAAAAAGAGAGGGACCGAAAGAAGCCATCAAGGAGGACAAGGGCAAGGAAGCCACAGGAGATCAAGCTCAAGCAGGAGGGCAGGCCATGCTAACAGAAGAAGAAGAAGAGGAAGATATCCTCCAACCATACTACAATCATCTCACCCTACTGAAATTGAAGCCTTTAGGGCCTTTGAAATGGTTCGTGTTCAAAATAAATATCTCACTCGTGAAAATATTCTGTTGCAAGAGCAAATCATCGCCCTCCGGAGCATCATTCGTAGATTGGAGTACCTATTGAGCCTGAAGTGTGACGCTACTACCCCATCACCACCACCATCATCATCTTCCCCACCAAAGGAGACTTGAGTACACGGGTATGGGCACTCCCCTTGGCTTTTGCCAAGCTTGGGGGAGATGCCCCGGTATCGTATCACCATCACTTTTATTACCTTTACCTATCTTAGTTCGATCCTTAGCTATTTCGTGATTTAGTTGAATACAAGTTTAGTATGATCTATTTGCGAGTGCTAGTTTCGTGATCTATCTATCTATCTATCTATCTATCTATCTATCTATCTATCTATCTATCTATCTATCTATCTATCTATCTATGTATGTAATTGAGTGAGAGTTGTATAATAAAGTTTAGTTTGATTTTTGCTTCTTTACTTTTATGTTTCAATCAAAATAAAGGAAAATAATGAAAAAGATCATATGATAATCTTATGGTAAGCAATGACATCACATAAGGAAAAGTATAAGTGGTAACATTTGTTGGAAGTTGACAAACATAGCATTGGTCAATGATGCAATTCATGAAAGAATTAATAAGGGAAGAGAAGATTCACATTGTGAGCCCCCATTAAATATTACATGCCAAAACAGTTGACGTTGGAAAAGGAAGACAATGTAATGATTTATGTTTGTTCATATTCACATAGAAGTTATATTGTGATAGAACCTTCAACATGTGGTGCTTGCTCCATATCTTTGCTAGCCAAAAATCCGCACTAAGTAGAGATACTACTTGTGCATCCAAAAACCTTAAACCCAAACTCATGTTTTGAGAGTCCACTATACCTACCTATGGATTGAGTAAGATCCTTCAAGTAAGTTGTCATCGGTGCAATAAGGCAATAAAAATTGCTTCTAAATGTGTTTGATCACTTAGTGTAAGAGAAATTAAGCATTGTATGAACTTGTGATGGCAAAGTAATAAAAGCAACGGACTGCATAATAAAGGTTGCTATCACAAGGGGCAATATAACGTGACGTTCTTCTGCATTAAGAGATTGTGCATACAAAACCAAAAAGCGCATGACAACCTCTGCTTCCCTCTGCGAAGGGCCTATCTTTTACTTTTATGTCTTTACTTTTTATGCAAGAGTCAAAGTATTCTTCTCTATTCTTTTTATTTTTCTATTTCGCAAGCATCATGTGGTGGGGAAAGATCTAGGCAGATATACCCAGTTGGATATGAGTGAGCATGAATTATTATTGTTGACATCACCCTTGAGGTGAATAAGTTGGGAGGCGAAACTATAAGGCCCTATCTTTCTATGTGTCCGATTGAAACTTTTTGCTCATATGTATGCTGTGAGTGTTAGCAATCATAGAATATTAAATGATGGTTGAGTATGTGGACTTGCCAAAAGGCTCCGATACGTGACCCTTCCTGAAAATATGATGAATTGTAGTTGCAAAGTTGACTGAGAACATAGTTTGTTGGTTTTCAATAAAGTTTATGCTTTTTACTTCGATGTTGTGATGAATTGTTACTTGTTCATGAGAAGTTATATGATAGAGCTTTATAATTAAGTTTGTTGCTGTTATAATAATAGGCATGATGCTACTATGTCCATATTTTGTTTTTATCGACACCTCTCTCTCTAAACATGTGGACATGATTTTAGATATCGGCTTTCGCTTGGGGACAAGCGAGGTCTAAGCTTGGGGTAGTTGATACGTCCATTTTGCATCATGTTTTCCTACTGTTATTTATATTGTTTTTATGCATAATAATGCTTTATGAGTAATTCTAATGCCTTTTCTCTGATAATATGCAAGGTTTACACAAAGAGGGAGAATACCGGCAGCTGGAATTCTGGACCTGAAAAAGCTATGTCAGATATACCTATTCTGCACATCTCCAAATGAGCTGAAATTTTACGGAGAATTATTTTGGAATATTTAATAAATACTGGAGAAAAGAACCACCGGAGGGGCCCACCTGGTGCCCACAAGATACCAGGGCATGCCAGGCCCCCAGGCGCGCCCTGGTGGGTGGTGGGCAGCCCAGCCCACCTCTAGTGCCCATCTTCTGGTATATTAGGTCTTCTGACCTAGAGAAAATAAGGAGAGGACTTTCGGGACGGAGCGCCGCCGTCTCGAGGCGGAACTTGGGCAGGAGCACTTTTGCCCTACGGCAGAGCGATTCCGCCGGGGGAACTTCCCTCCTAGAGGGAGAAATCGAAGCCATCATCATCACCAATGTTAGGACCAAGAGTATATCGACCAGAGGGGGGGTGAATGGGAGATTCAAAATTTTCTTTCAAAAGTATTGAAACTAATCCCAATCACAGCAACGGAATAGAATAGAGAAGGAAATGAACTAGATCAGTCTTCTTCGTCAGAAGCATATTCCTCGATGAAGAATGTAATAACAATACGAGCACGAGAAATGACGGGTTTAACTACCATGAGAGTAATGCAGCATGCAAACAAGTGTAATAGAACAAGACACAACATGGAGCATACAGAGAATAATATTATGGAATGATTTCTCAAAAGAGCTGAGGAATATGATATTGACGAAGAATACAAGTGAAGAGAATGAAACAAGATTAACACAGATGTACCCAATGATGACAACAGAAAGAATGATCAGATAAACTGTCGGCACGGAGCACGAATAGGAACTGCTGAAGTAATTTGCTGTGAAATAGAATGAACCAGTGGTGCTCGATGGCGACAATCAGATTTGGTAGACCAGTTCACCCTTCTGCCAAAGGGCTACGTCTGGTTGGAGGGGCTGTGACTTAACACGAAAGATAAACTCTCTTCACCCTATTCTCCTTTAACACAGAGCTGATCAAACTAAGGTTGATTTCACTTGTGGTAGATCTTTGTCGGCGATCTCCAAACCTTCGGTCGACCTTCGCGAACCACAATCACTCTTGGTTTCTGAAGATCAGGCTCAGTGAAGACAACAACTCTTCAACACTCGAACCAAAACCTATCTGTCTAGAGAGTGCGCAACTCTCAAGAGTAATAGGTACAAGAACTCTCACTCAGAACTATTGTGATGCTAAACCACTGTCTAAGTTTGGGCTCTTGATTTTTCTCTTGGTGGATCTTAAACTCAAATCACTCGGAGAGGGGTTGCTCAAATCAATCTTCTCATAAATCTCAAGCGGAGCAGCCAATGGACAATGTTGGAGCGGGGTGGCTATTTATAGCCGCAGCCTTCCCTGATGGGAAATGACCAAATTAGACATCACGATCAACCAATGGCCGAACGACACAAGTCCAATGGTCGGATTTGAGCATAACAGTAACATTGGAATGCTAACTCCTTGGTCTGAGGCAAATCTCTTGCAGCAAAGAAGATCACAGTCTCTTGCTGGCAAGTATTTGCTCGGAGCACAAAGAGATTTCTCTCGCAACTTTCATAGGTTTTGGATAATCATCACAGCGGATCTAAGCATCGAGAACCTATACCCTTCTTAATAGTACGGAGGTCCTATGACTCAAAAGAAAGAAAGAGGAACAACGAAATGAATACTATGTCTTCACTTTGTCTTCGACTTCCATTGAAGCAGTCAATTTCTTCGGACGACAGTGCTAAATCAAAAAGCTTTTCTTCAGCAGTAAATATTCGAGGGGTCGATTTCTTCACATCAATCTTCTCGACTATATGACTTCAACAAATATAGCCCGTTCTTCTCTGCAGCACAGATATGCCTCAGTGAAGTTCCTCGAACTCAGCACCGGAGATAGCATTCTCTTTGGTTGTGTATGGACTTTTTCTCTCTGTATGCACTAGCAAACAAATCAGTCCGTACCTGTTTCTGTCAACAATCTCAAAAACACATGGTAGACAGATATTGCACCAACAACCAACAACCCTCTCATCTTTGGGAGGCCAATCTCCATCAACATCTTCAACAACACCATCTCATCTCAAACCCTAGTTCATCTCTTGTGTTCAATCTTTGCACCGGAACCTCAGATTGGTACCTGTGGGTGACTAGTAGTGTTGGTTACATCTCATAGTTCATTACTATATGGTTTATTTGGTGGAAGATTATATGTTTAGATCCATTATGCTATTTAATACCCCTCTAATATTGAGCATGAATATCATTTGTGAGTAGCTACTTTTGTTCTTGAGGTCACGGGAGAAGACATGTTGCAAGTAATCATGTGAATTTGATATGTGTTCGATATTTTGATGATATGTATGTTGTGATTCCCTTAGTGGTGTCATGTGAATGTTGACTACACGGCACTTCACCATCTTTGGGCCTAAGGGAATGCATTGTGGAGTAGTTATTAGATGATGGGTTGCTAGAGTGACAGAAGCTTAAATCCTAGTTTATGCGCTACTTCGCAAGGGACTGATTTGGATCCATATGTTTAATGCTATGCAAGAGCAGACCAGGCAGGGGACTGAGAGGAAGAGCAGAGCAGCAGCGCGAGTGAGAGCCGAAGCAGCAGCGTGAGTGAGAGCCGAAGCAGCAGCAGGGCCAGCGAGAGCCGGAGCAGCAGCAGTAGCTCCTACTGATGTGGACGTCGCTACCGAGGGAGCGACATCATGGAGGAAGTGGCCGGCGACGCCGCCATAGATGGAGCGGCACCATGGCGGCTCGAGACCAAGCGCTGGCAGCACCGTGAGATCGAATCAAGAAGGAAATGCAGCGATTAGTGTAGAACCTCTTTGGTGGCGCCGATTAGGCCTCAGCTTCATCCGAGGAATCGGTGATGGTGCTGCTCTTCCGGTGGTGCAGGTGAAGACGGCGCTGTGGGAATGGAGGTGGCGCGATAGACGAGGCGAATGTCGGGGCAGCTCCTTGGAGGTGGAGGACGGGGTGGCTGAACCAGTGGGACGATGAGATCGACGACGGATCCTCATCCAGTGCGGTGGATGAGGGACGTCGAGCTGTTGCGGTGGACGACGTCGTCGGGGAAGAGGCTCCGGCTGGGTGGTGGACGGAGGAGGGTGTGGGGCTTCGCAGGCTTTCATGGCCTCGGTGTACGAATGGGGGGCGGAGGGGATGGGTGGGGGAACCATGGCTTAGGGATGCGCTTGTCCGAAATGTGGGGTAAGTTACAAAAGTACCCCCACCAATTTGAACTAGGCGGTTCTTTTGGTTCAGGGGTATCACGGGAATTTCGCGTGTCGGGATTTCGCAAGAGGTGGGAGGTTTCGCGCACGTTGTAATTTTGTGACAGCATGGCGCGGGTTGAGATCGAGGGAGTTTTCGAAGCACAACGAGACAAAGAGATATCTTAAAACTTTGGGATAACAAGGCGCGGGTTGAAATTTCGGGGCAAGCCTAACGTGTACTACACGAAATCAATTCGCACTTCCCTCAACCAAAAAAACAAAAAGAAATCAATTCACACCACACAAGAGAGTCTAGTCCCGATTTACTATATGAGTTACTACAAATGCCATTCAAAACTTTGAATCAATGTTATGTTCAATTAAAATATTTCACTAGGTGTATAATGCATGTAACTTGCTACTCAAATGAACATTTTAGTGCATTCCAAACGTATATACTACTGCTTCAATATGAACTAAATTTGAATTTGTTTCTCTATTTGAATAAGATCTACAATCATGATTGTTGTCAAGTTAAACCATTTGAATTCATTTCTCTATTTGAATAAGATCTACAATCATGATTGTTGTCAAGTTAAACCATCATTTGTATATTATCTTCAGAACACACCACATGATTACTGTTGAGTTAGATATGAACTATGTGTACTATTTGTATTCGAACTACAATTTTTGAATCCACTTTATGTTGATTTCAAATCATGGTACATTTCAAGCTCTAGCTACATCTTCATAATCTAAACCATGTCTCATATGTATAATGTGTTTATCACATAATGTATGGTGCCCCGCCCCCTACGCCTACAAGTATTTAGCTGTGAGCTGCAAACGCCACACATTATCACAAATTCAAATAAAATGTGAGATTGTTTGACATATAGTATGGTTTAGATTGTTCGATATTTAGCTATGAGTTGCAAACGCCACGCATTATCACATTATAGTATGACATGTCCAAAACCACACCACGCGTATCACCACTATATTCATGCATGCATAGGTTTAAAACACTATGATCTCTTATTCAAATATATGAATCCACCCTTATAACGAATTATGATCTCTGTTAGTCTTTTTACACCCACACAATCCTCTTATCTTTGTAGCTAGCACTAACTTTCTCTCGTGCATGCACACACCCTCCTCGCACTCCCCCTCCCTCAGCATTCTATCCATCACGCACATTCGTTTATTTTCATTAGGTTGTTCTCCCACGGTCTCCACAACTCCTTCCTAACACACACCGATCGATAAACCTCTCTAGCGAGGTATGCCTACCACATACACACACACTTTCCATCTCCTCCTTTCCCCGTCCATTCCCCATGTCTCTCATACGGTCCCACGCACGAGTAAACTCTCGCCCCTCTTTTCATGGATCTCACAATCGCACACTCCTCCCCCTATCTAGTAGTCCTCTCGCACCACCTCCTAGCTCCACCCCTCTCTCTCTATCCGTCTCTCTGGGCCTTATTTTCATCTAACAAATGGATGTACACCGACCGATCTCCCACTATACATATAGCCAGCTAGGTCATCTGTAACTCATTTTCCCCACGCGCTGATCTATCTACCTCATTAGTTATGTCTCTCCCTTCCTCCTTCGACACACAATAATTGATCTGCCGATCTAGTTAGGTCTGCTTACCAAACACATATGGTCCCCCCTTCATCATCCATGCATGCCTCCCGACACGTCTATCACGCACACGCACATGCACACACAGAAACACATCCCCTCTCTTCTTGATATTGCAGCTGTACCCTACGTTTGTCTAGTAGGCCTCTCCCACCATCTCTGAGAAGCAACTCCACCACCACCCCTCCGACACTCTACCTCTGTCTCTCTCTCTCTCTCTCTCTCTCTCTCTCGCAACCTATTTCCTGTCCTATACTTATGTATGGATGTCGATCGATCTCCCTCAAGACATAGCTAGGTCTCTCCTTCTCCACACATATACGAGTCGATCTGTCTCTCTAGTTAGGTCTCCACCTCCCCCCCCACCCCACACACACCGATTCATCAAGTGCTCTAGTCATGTCTCCCTGACACACACAAACTTTACCTCTCCCCTCTGATGTTCCGGTATGTCAGTCTCCCTATATCTTTGACATGCGCACACACAATTTCGATGGCTCTCTTCATCAATCTCGCACCCACACACTTGATCCTCTCTTCGATTCTATCGATATCTCCTGCCTATTGTCATGGTGGAACACGATCACCTATGGGGCCATCAGCCCCTTATGGTTCGGCAAGGGGGAAGATCACGTTGCACAAAGAGCGGAGGCCATGAAACAACACGACGGTGGTGATGCTGGTGGTTTTTACCCAGGTTCGGGCCGCTAGGAAGCGTAAAACCCTACTCCTGCTTTGGTGGATTGGATGGAGGAACACGATGAACATGCAGCGCTCTAGCCCGGCAAGGTGGCCTCGGGGAGAGCAGCTACACATGTACAAGCGTGCAAGGGTCCGAATCCTTTGCTAGGTCGCCTTGGACCTCCTTTTATAGCTTAAGGGGTGACCACAGTGGCAAAACAGTCTTTATCTAATGATTAGATAGCTAATAGTGCTATCATACCTAACTCTGGCAGTTAGGACAAAGTGCATTCAATGTACTGTTAGGTGTCGTGCTAAGGATGAAGCCCGGCAAGCCTGCCGCGCTGCTTAATCATCTTCTGCTTATCTTCTTGACACGCCTCTGGATGGGTGTCATATGGGGGTAATCTGTCTTCCAAATGGCTGCCACGTGCTTAGTGGAAGCCACTTAATCACTTGGGGGCTCGACACTGCACTGATAACTAATTTGCGTTGTGGTGCGATGGAGCGATGGAGCGGTGGCGCCTTGGCGGGGAGATTTGCCCTTGGCGGACCCGGCAAGCCTGCCGGGGAAATCTTGGACTTGTCCTTGGGGCGGCCTCGACCCGGCCAGGTTCTCCTGCTCGGCAGGGGAGGCCGTTCGAAGGTGATGCTCTACTATATTGTTTGGCTTGGTCTTCTTGAACTGCTCTTTGATCTCACAAATAGCTGCTTCTCTGGCCTGGCCTTGCTTTGGAGCTTGGTGCAGGACATACAATGCCAGCACGCCTGTGTATAAGTCCGGGCAACCAAACGCAAATGTTTGTTGCACCGACAGGAGCCCCCGGGCCTGGTCCATACGTGTCGCCTGGCATCGTTGGGGTACGCCCCAACAAATACACAGGCATACACTTTAGCCAAACCGCAATGGGACTCATGTCTTTCTTGATATCTTCCTTGCTTCTTCATTAATCTGTGATTGAACCCGTTTTCGGTTTTCCCACGAGTCATGCGGAACGACGTGGGGTTACCCACGTAATGGCTCATGGGCTGCCCACGTTCACGGGGAGGTAACTACCATTTTACCACCCACTATGCCTACCATTTTTGCCATGTATGCTGCATGCATTGCGCAGGGTTGGTGGCAGACGCGTAGGGCGCGGGTATGAGTGCCATGACAGAAAGCTAGGCGCCGTGGATAGGCGCAGGAGGGAGGTCGTTGATTCTAGACACTGTCAGGGACGTAGAGAGGTAGGATTGGTGGAGTTGGGCGGTTGTCTTCAGGGTGGTGAGGAGCTAGCCCCCGGCCATGTTCCTCTATAAAAGCGAACGGGGGTGAGGGACTCACCCACACACACCTACTCCTTCTTCTTCTTGTATCTTTCTTCCACCATGGCGAGGGGAAGAGGACGTGGTCGTCCTGTAGCGGTGGCGATGAGGGTTTCTTCTCGGCAGCGCCTCCCTCCCCCTATTGGGGATGCAGGGGCAGAATCCAACGCACAAGGTGGTGCCGCAGGACGCGGGCGTGGCCGTCGCGGCGCTCAAGGCCGAGGAGGACGTGGTGGTGCTCTGATCACCCCTCATCCAGCCGCCCTGGCTCCAAATGAAGGCCATGTCGGGGACCAGCCACTGGAGTTCATCGTCAAGCTGTGCGGGTCTCTGTGCAGCCGCCTTCGTCTTCCTACTCCTTTCGCAAGAGTGATGGAGGTAGAGCAGCCGCCAAGATTGAAGCTGCACATGAGGGGCTGCTGTAAGAGCAACATGCAGGCGGACGTAGAGTTCCCCGAGCCTCATGTCATGCTTCTCTAGCGTGGCTGGAAAACCTTTGCTCATGCCCACAGCTTGGCGGGGGGCACGTTCTCCATTTCAAGCTAATGGAGGCCAATCTGCTCTCCATCAAGGTCTTCGGGCGTTCGAGTGCTCGTTTAGGGTGCTGTGCGGAGAGCTCGATCGACCGATGATGAAAGATCCTCCTCGAGCGACAGCGACGAAGAGGACAGTGACGACGATGATGACGGCACAAAGCGGGAGGACGGCGGCTCGGACTCCAGCTAAGCGCCGGACGCACTGTCACCACCAGCAAGGCGCCGATGGCACCATCATCTGCACCTGATCTTCTCCCCGACAGAGCGATTTGCTGGGGCATTGGGTGTGGACGTCTCCGCCTCCTCCAGCTGGACCCTGGCAGGCTTCCCCGTGGACTCCGTCTTCATCTTCCCTGCCGGGGACCCGCCTGCCGTGTTCCGCTAGTCCTGGCGGTGGTGACCAGGGCATCGCCTAGCCGCTCTCTCTGTCCGCCGTCTTCGCCCCCGCCCCTCTCGATCTTGTCAGACTGCGTCCCGCGGGCCCTGACGGGGTCAGGCTAGGCTTCTGCCCAGGCACTCCTTTTGCCCTCTTCACCTCCCACTGTAGCTCCTAGGGGGAGAGGGACAAGAAAGTCATTACGGGGCACTTATCTTTTTTCAGTCTAAAACATGTAGGCACTCGCCAAGTTTTATCTTAAATTATGTAATCTCTTCAGCTATATTTGTACTCTGTAAGGCTTGTACTAGTTTATTCGCATATTAATGAAAAAAGACATGCTTGCCGGGCACTTGTGCATGTATCATACCCATGCAGAGGAATGACTTCCTCTATACTTTCAAGTAAACAAGGTTTTCCGGCAAGATATCTTGCCGGCCCCTTCCACCGCTGCCGCGAGGCTCGGCCCAGCGAGCCTGGGAGCATGGAAGAGAACTGGCCCCTTGCCAACCCTTTTCCAAAATGTCACTGCAACCAATTTTGATTGAAGTAATCTTCAAATCAAAAGATGGGAGCACAAATGTTTGAGGGTAACAAGGTTTTTCTATGCACAAGTTTTCCTCACAGAGGTACACTATGGATGTCTTAAAGGGAACTTATCTGCTTTGGGTTGGCGGGGGCTGATAGGCAAACTTGTTATCTCTTCTCCTTCTTGGGAATTTATCCACGATAGGGGCCCTGTGATTAGCGCAGGGGGGAAACAATAGCATAAGACCCTCTCTTAAATGACCATGGCAGAATCATGCTAAAATAAACATGCATGCAAGTTTTAGGAGCCAGCGCTTCATTTTATTATCTTTGCACAGGGTCTGCGCCTGGCTTTGTACAAATGGTTACATGCACATCGACAAGGCTTGTACAGAAGGTGGCTGCCGGGGCTGAGCCCGGCAGCCGCGCCTCATGGGTAGAACTTGTGAAGATGCTCGATATTCCATAAGTTTTGCACCTTAATGCCATCTTCGGTCTCCAGACGGACTGCGCTAGGTCTGGTGACTCGTACTACCCGGTAAGGGCCTTCCCACTTCGGCGTCAACTTGTTGGAACCCTTGGCGGATTGAACATGCCTGAGGACAAGGTCGCCTTCCTCAAGGCTCCGGGCATGACTCCTGCTGCTATGATAGCGGCGCAAGGCTTGCTGGTAGCGTGCAGCATGCATAGTGGCCCAGAGACGATCTTCCTCGAGGAGCACGGCATCGTCATGCCGGAGCTGCTCTTGCTCTACTTCATTGTAGGCAAGTACTCAAGGTGTCGCGGGAAACCACGGACACCTATGGGACCAGGAGGCCCCTTGCTGGTTCGGCAGGGGGCGTCGCGTTGCACAAAGAGCAGACGAGCGTGTGGCAGCATGACAGAGATCACACAGGCATTTTTACAAAGGTTTGAGCCACCGTGAGGCGTAAAACCCTACTCCTGCTTTGGTGGATTGATGGTGGAAAGGTGGTGGTGGAGCGTAGTACACTTGCCCGGCAAGGGTTGCCTCAGGGCGGCAGTGGCTACGCGCGTATGGGGGTCTGAGTTATCCAACCTTCTAACCCTCTCTACGGTTGCCATGGGCCTCCTTTTATAGATTAAGGGGTCACCACAATGGCAAAATAGTCATTATGCACTGATAAAATAGCAAACAGTGCTATCATACCTAACTTTGCGGGCTGATAGGGTGCATTAAATGCACCGCTCAACGTCACATCATTGGTTGCCCGGCAAGGCTTGCCGGGCTATCTCGCCAGCTCCACGCCTGCTCGCTTGACACATCATAGGACGGGTGTCATCTGCAGGTGTTTCCTATAGGGAGAGGCTGCCATGTGGTGAATGGCTGCCACTTAGTCACTCCGTGGTTTGACACCGCACTGATTGACGACGTGGGTCGTGGTGGAGTAGTTGGTGAGGTGGTTTTGCCTCCGTGTACCCCGGCAGGCCCTGCCGGGACGTCTTGGACGTCGTCTTCCGGGGGTGACCTCGCCCCTTGCCGAGCTTGCCTGCCCGGCAAAGGAGGCCCTTCTCCTGATGGTGCCTTGCTTCTTTGGCTTGATCTTGGTCCCTCTGATCTGCATGTTAGTCCTTTGAACCTCTTAGTCCCTTGTATTCTGACTTGGGTTGGTGCTTCAATCTCGTCCCCATGCATGTGCACAGTCTAGGCAACAGACCCAGGGTTTGTTGCACCGACAGAAGTCCCCGGGCCTGCCCCAAATGCGCTGCCGAGCGTCGTCGGGGTAGGGCCTAATAAGTGCACAGGCGGGGTCGCTAAAGAGGCTGGTCTCTTGAGGTCTTCTTTGCTTCTTCATTAGCCTTGATTCCGGGCCAGTTTCCAGTTTCTCCGCGCGTCGTGTAAGGCCAATGGTGGTGGGGCCGCTCCAGTGATGGCCCGTGAGTGACTTTAACGCACGGGGGAGAAACTGCCAATTCACTCTTCCCACCGCACTACCTGGGATAAGAGGGACAGGGAGAGGAGTTTACGGAGCACTTATCTTTTTTCAATCTTAAACTTGTAGGCAATTGCCAAATTTTAATTCAAATAATGTAATCTCTCGAGTCCATGTTTGTGTTCTGTAATGCTTGTACTTGTATCAGCATATTAATGAAAAAGATGAACCTTGCCGAGAACCCGTGCATGGGTATGTCCATGTAGAGGAGAGATGCCTCTTTAGTGTAAATAAACGAGTTTTCCCCGGCAGGCTATCCTGCCGGTACCTTTTCTGTCTGCCGGAGAGCTATGTCTACCGGGCAATAGGCAAAGGGGCTAGCCCCCTGCCAACTTCTTTTTACCAAAGGTCACTACGACCATCCTGTCCGAAGCAACGTTCGAGTCAGGGATGGTAGCACCTAAGTCTCAAAAGAGTGGCGGGGTTTTCTTATGCACAAGTTATAACTTACAGAACACTAATGGACAGGAGGTAGAACTTATCTATTTGGCTTGCCAGGGATCGCAGTGCCGGGCAATCTTCTCAACTCCTTGTCAGAGCCAAGTTCACGGCAGGAACCTGCAGCTTCATGCGGATGAGAATGAATGCAGGATGCGATCCTATCTATATGCATATGCAAATGCTCATGAAATGCTTATGCAGTGATCTTGGAATGCTCATGCATGCATGCAATCTTGGTCGGGGGCCCCCCACAGCGCTTCTTTATTTTCTCTTGCACAGGGTCATCTCCCTGGCTTTGTACAAGGGGTTACATGCAGCTGAGGCAAGGCCTGTACAAAAGGGTGGCTGTCGGGCAGGGCCCGACAGCCGCGCCTTATGGGTAGAACTTGCGGAGATGCTCAATATTCCATGAGTTTTGCAACTGAATGCCATCTCTGGTCTCCAGACGGACTGCGCCAGGTCTGGTGACTCGTACTACCCGATAAGGGCCTTCCCACTTTGGTGACCACTTGTTTGTACCCTTGGCAGACTGAACGCGCCTAAGGACAAGGTCACCTTCCTCAAAACACCGGGCGTGAACCCTGCGGCTATGATAGCGACACAGGGCTTGCTGATAGCGTGCAGCACGCGTAGCAGCCCGGAGACGGTTCTCCTCCAGTAGCACAGCGTCGTCACGCCGGTGCTGATCTTGCGCTACTTCATCGTAGGCAAGCACTCGAGGCGACCCGTAAATGAGTTCCATGGGGATAACTGCTTCTGCCCCGTAGACCGGGGAGAAGGGAGTCTACCCGGTAGCTCAGTTTGGTGTTGTTCTGAGGGACCAGAGAACTACCGGCAGCTCCTCTATCCACCGCCTGCCGTGCTTCTGCAGCGTATCAAAAGTTCTCGTCTTGAGTCCTAGCAGCACTTCAGCGTTCGCCCTCTCAGCTTGCCCATTGCTCCGGGGGTGTGCCACAGAGGCAAATGAGATCTTGCATCCGAGGGCATGAACATATTGC
The DNA here is from genome assembly GCA_011799875.1 of Thinopyrum elongatum. Taxonomy (NCBI): domain Eukaryota; kingdom Viridiplantae; phylum Streptophyta; class Magnoliopsida; order Poales; family Poaceae; genus Thinopyrum; species Thinopyrum elongatum. The sequence goes on along the minus strand of CM022298.1, from coordinate 444,178,202 downwards.
ATGAAGGCGCGGCTCGTGAACTGGGTGTCGTTGTCGGTAATGATCCTTGCCGGAAATCCAAAACGACACACCAATTCTTTCAAGAACTTGATAGCTGACTGAGCAGTCACCTTTCTCACGGCAGTCACTTCCGGCCACTTTCTAAACTTGTTGATAGCAACGAACAAGAATTCAAAGCCCCCGATTGCTCGGGGGGAAGGGGATGAGGATATCGAGCTGTGACACCCTGATTTTGGCAACTTTGTCTTTTTAAATTTTTTTTGGCTTTATCCGAAATTTGAATGGTTTTTGAATCTTTCTAGTTGGTCTTGGAAACTTTTGAATCTTTCCAAGTAATCCAAAGCCTCATCACCTTGCCAAAACCCTGCCATGTACCTCTAGGACCCAAATCCCAATTTAAATCTTTTCCAATAACCCCTTTTCTTTTATTTGGGAATTTAGGTCATCACTATGGGTTGTGAAGCAACCTGTAGTTTGGATGGCCAAAAACTTCTCAAATAATTCTCTAAAATACCTTGGACCATATCTTGCCCCAATATCCAAAAATATTCCATGGCCTAGTTCAAATATTTTGGAAAACAATTCATTTTTGTTCCTGGTCAGTCTGAACCTTTGTGAAGGAAGTGTATGCTAGGATTGTCTAATTGCTCTCAAATTTTTGTGGCATAAGGACACCAACAAATGACTTCCCTCCACCAGGTTTCAGCCCCAGGAGATCATCCAAGTGAGCAGTACTTCAACATTCAGATTCTGGACCAGATTGGTAGGTTACACATGAACTACCCTCAAATCTCAACCAAACCTTCTCAAACTTGACCAGTTTGGAGTCCTTCCAATGAGGATCACTCCAGACAATCTTTTTGGCTCCATCCCTAGCTCTCCACCTCTCCAGATCCCTCTCTAGTTCACTGTCAGAAACTGTTGTTGATCCTACCCTTCATCTCAGACAGAACCAAGCCAAACCATGGGTGCATATGAAGTGAGTGATCGAGGGTCGACGTGCCAGACAAGAAACGCCAGGCTCTCGTGGCCTCTAGACATCAACTCCCGTGGTGAGCACGGCTATGGCATGTCAATCGCCGTGCTCTAGACGCCTTCAGGCTCGGGTCGCGTCGGAGCGAGATGCCTGCGCCACAGTAGCTTGTCCAAACGTGCCGACATCGTCCCTGGTCACCACCTAGAACCTCCAGATTCTTCCCCCTCGCCGGACAAGCTCTCGGCGGCTACAACGACCACGAGCACTGTGCCGCCCGTGCGGCCACAGTTGCGGAGCCACTCGTCTTCTTCTCCCCGAACCATCTCCTCACACATTTAAAGCCTCTACCTTCTCCCGTCGCTTCGCCCTGCGCCACGACGGCCAGCTCGCCGTCCTTGCTTCAGTGGCATAGCCACATCACCGCTGATCCAGATAGATCGCCGAGTGCCTCCTCCCGCCTAGAAATAGCCATGCCCGGCCTCACCAAGTTCCTCACCCCTCTCCCTCGATCCTCCATTGCCTCCCCTGAGCAAGAGTCAAGGTCGAGAGGCCCTCTGGCCTCGAGCTTCATCGGAGCTCCTCCGTCGCCCTAGCTCTGCCACCAGCCACATCCACTCCACCTCTGCCTCACCCGAGACCACCATAGTGCTTAGCTCGTTTTACTGGTCCTTCCAGAGCCACCGCCCGGTCAAATTGCTACCGGATTCGCCATCCCCGACGACCACCATAGCCACCACCCGCCGGAGAAGAAGGCCGCAACACCGTCCCACCACCTCCGGAGGATCTGCGGGTATGGGTGTGCTCGTCGTCGACCGGCCGATCCATCCCCGCCATCCCCGAGCCCAACCGCCGTCGAAATCACCGGCAATCACCGCTGGTGAGCCGCCCCTTTCCCTGCCCTCTCCCTCTTTCTAATTTAAACGGGCCCGGCCCCACCTGCCAGCCACTTATCGAAGCGGTAAGTGGAGGCACCTCGGGCGTTTATGCCTTCGACGTGGCCCATTCCAGGTTTTTCTGTTTGTCTGATTTTTATTTATTTAAACAGAGTTGACCAGCCACTTTGACTTTGAATAACTTTTTATAGGAAGGTCCAATTGACCTGATTCTTTTTGCATTGTGTTGGTATTAAACTCCTTTATTTTGTGACTAAGTTTGGTATTTTTCCAATACCCACAGAATTGTTGGTGAATAAAAAGGATTTATGTGACATTTTCCTTTGCTATTTAAAAATGTTTTCAGAAGGAGATTCTTGTGGATTTGAAGACCAGGAGCATTTGAACAACCCAACAGAGTAAGGCAAGCCAGGACATCCATACTATGAAGCATTTCATAGCATTGCATAATTCATATTCATTTCTTGCATTTAATTAACAAAGATAATTCAAGTAAAGTATTTAAATGCCTATTGTTGACAACTTAAATTGATATGATGAATGACCATGATTGCTAAGTGAAACTTAGTTGGTTGATCAAGAGTCACCTGTCCGGGCTTACCCGTGCAGCCACATTTGCCGGTATGGGACGGCCTTGACTTGGTCTGGCTCCGTGCTCTTTCACCGGTACCTCTAGACAGGGAGGATTATGCGTGCGTGCTGCCCTGATCAGGCAGACGGCGATAACCCTTTGAGCCCAGTTTAGTTTTGTGCCGGCATCCTTGTTTGGGACAGTTTAGTGAGGCCACGACGGTGGCAGGTGTCACGAGGTGACATGGGGCCACCCAAGGCTTGACTCCGAGGGAGTGTGATTGCGGGTGGTATGATGGGAGAGTCACGAGTCAGACGGGTTTCATTGGAGCAACGCTGGTCTACCCGAATGGGATCGCGAGGTCAGGTGCTCCATGGTGTGGGTAAAGTGCGCAACCTCTGCAGAGTGTAAAATCTATTCGAATAGCCGCATCCACGGTATTGGACAGCCCATCAAGACCTCTCTAGGTGACCAACCATAATAACCATAGTAATGATGGAAGAACTTGTCTTATGAACAGAAGTACTCGTTGGCATCGAGTATTCCGAGGGTTGTGAGACAACCTGAATATGAGTAAGTTAATAGCAGTTAGTCAATCATTTAAGACTTAACATGTTGATTGCCATGCTATTAGTTGCTGCATACTTGGTTGTCATGTGCTTGCGAGTACATTCAAAGTACTCACCTGGCGTATCATGCCAGATGTAGGAGAAGACTAAGATGGAGGTCCCGAAGGTCCGTGTTGCGATGTCTAGGATGTGTCCTCAGCGGTGTCCCTGTGGATGGAGTTACTATCATGTTCCACTACGCAGTAGTCTTTCGCTGTAGTGTTCCGTAGTAATGCCGAGGCCCTGATATGTTAGATAAATAATTTAGATATTGTCATAGCACTAGATGTGCTTTTGGCCTCGATGATCATGTAATATATAAGCTTGTACTCGACTATTATCAATAAAAGTTCAGCTATGTTCTGTTCCAAGTTGTTGCGTGTTTCCAGAAGGCATGATCTCTGGGTTGGAAACACTGGTAAACCGGTTCTCTGAGCCGGGGTGCCACAATGCTTGGTATCAGAGCCATGCTGACTGTAGGACACCCTAGGTAACCCATGCTAGGACTGCGATTAGCATAGGACTTTGAGTGTGCATCCTGCTTGTTGCATGCCATGCCTCATGCATCATAATTCATTATGTTACTAACCCTTGGCATTGTGAGTGTAGATGGCACCAGTTCCATGTCACTTCCATCATGAGCCAGAACCCCACACTTTTCCAGTTCTGCTTCGTAGCGTCTGGCTTCGGCTGTATCCCAACGGTGATGACCCGGTGTACCAGGTGTTTCGGGAGCAGTTGGGCTAGTCAGTATATGAGTACCATGCAGTGGCTTACATGACCGCGACTTCGGATATTGGAAGCTCTTCTCGCTCTTCCAAGGGCGGAGTGGCTTCTACTCCGGAGCTGGCGATCCAGTTTGCTGCCATGGAGGCTATTACTGACTTGCGCTTCCACGAGGTCGAGATGCAGACCCATCCAGGTTTCTTCCACTATCCCACCCTGTCGCCTACGACAGGGCGAGTCCTTTTCTCACCTGTTGACCCGGCGTGTAATCATGCGGCTTGTGTTTTGTCTCGCTACCTAAACGCCAGTTACCGTATGATCATTTCCTTGGCTGAGGAGCTGTGTCGTGTTCAGGAGGCACTTGCAGCAGTGACTCCAGCACCTCCTCCTCCTGCAGTTCCACTTAGGTATCCACCACCAGTTCCACCTCCGCGTGTGCTTGATACCCCTTCTGGTTTTTCTAGATCATCAGGCTTATCGTCTGGTAGCCGACTTGAGACCCCAGCTGAGTGGGCCTCACTCCTAGCCACTCCTGCTCCGCCGATGTTGAGGCAACGTGCTCTTTCTCCCACAGAAGGAGAGCCGTCTCAGCAGCGATGTCGCGTCTCATTTGACTCGGTGACTCACATCATCAGTTCTGATTCTGACTTAGGATCTGACGACGAGGACTCTTCAGATGGGCAGTGTTTGTGTCACCGACGCACTAGACTGGAGCTTGAGTAGTAATGCATGAATCTTTGCATATGTCGACTGCCGTATGAGCAGTCTAGCCATGATATTCCCCCTACTAGCTTGCCATGTATGATGTTGGGTTATCTTGTATAATTATGTTGTTCTCTTTATTTGCCTTTTCATGAATTTTCTCTGGTGTCATATTACTGTATTTCTCCTGATGGATGTTGCTCATCGATTCGGTATTTGCCATGGGAACAAAAATTAGGATGAAGAAAGGAAGTAGCAGTCAAGGCGGCGATGGAAACCCCGTCCGTCGATCCGCCAGGCAGGCAGGGCAACCGCCCGAAGACTTACCACCACCACCACCTCAAGCACCAACCACAGATCAAATAATGAGAATGTTTGAGGAAAAGAGAAACCAAGACCTCATGGAATTTCTCAAGAGTATGCAGACATTAGTAGGTCAGAACAATGGCAATGGGGTGCATTCCAAACTGTCAGACTTCCAGCGCACAAAACCACCCAGCTTTGGTCAGGCTGTGGATCCTATTGAGGCTGATGACTGGTTAAGAACCATGGAAAAGAAATTGGACATCGCTCATTGTGAAGAAGCAGATAAAGTCCCATTTGTCACCCATTATCTCGAAGGCCTGACAGCCATATGGTGGGACAACACCAAGTTAATGTGGCCTGCTGGAGAAGAGATTTCCTAGGAGAAATTCAAAGAGTTGTTCTGCAAGTATCATATTCCCATGGGTATCATGAAAGTGAAGCAGAGAGAATTCCTGGCTCTCACACAAGGAAACATGTGTGTGGGAGAATACCAAAACAAGTTCAACAACTTGGCCCGGTACTCTCCTCATGATGTGGCTACCAAAGAAAGGAAAATAGACCAGTTCCTCGGAGGACTTAATCACGCCCTCCGATGTCAGCTATGCATGTTGGACTTCCCCGATTTCCAGACCTTGGTGGATAAGGCCTTCATCGCCGAACGAGAACACAAGTCTGGGAATGATGATCGTAAGAGGAAGTTCAAGCCCAAGAAGGACAACAGGGAGCCATATGCGCAAAAGCTGCATAGTTGGCAGTCAGGGCCATCTGAGAACAAACCTGTGTGGAACAATGGTGGCAACAACAGCAAGCCAGGCAACCAGAGCAAGACCTTCGGTAAGCAGCCAGTCATAGAGGACTGCCGCCGCAACAACACCTGTTTCACTTGTGGCCAGAGTGGACACTACGCCAAGCAGTGTCCTACTAATAACGGAAAGCAATCAGCTGACCACAAGCCACAAGTCAATCACCTTGGACGCCGCCCCAACCACAACTTCAGCCACGGATGCGTCCACCACATCTCTGCCAAAGAAGTCTGCGAAGCTCCAGACATTGTCGTTGGTATGTTTTCTGTTAATGACATACCTGCAACAATTTTATTTGATTCTGGGGCTTCCCACTCGTTTATTTCACGAAGTTTTGCCACCTTGCACAAATTTTCTCCTTCACTTTTGGACAAAATCATGGTGGTACAATCCCCTGGCTGTATGCTCAGAACAAATATAATATACAAGGGGCTAGAAATCTCAATCCATGGAGTTAAGTTCCCAGCTACCCTTGTTGCCATTGAATCCCCAGGACTGGACATAATACTGGGGATGGACTGGTTGGCATCGCACCAAGTGTGTATCAACTGCGCCACCAAAATGGTGACATTGGTGAACCCCGCCGGACAAACCGTCCAATTTTTGGCCAGCAGAATGATAACAAGAAAGGGCACGACATACCAGACCACTGTTACAGATATGAATCTGATCCCGGTAGTGGGTGAATTTCTGGATGTGTTTCCTGGGGAATTACCAGCAATGCCTCCCGACCGAGAATTGGAGTTCGCCATTGAAGTAATTCCTGGTACAGCTCCAATATACAAGAAATATTATCGTATGCCAGGCCCAGAACTGGCAGAGCTAAAGAAATAGTTAGACGAGTTGCTACAGAAAGGATACATTCGTCCAAGCATTTCGCCATGGGGGTCACCAGTATTATTTGTCAAGAAGAAGGATGGAAGTCTACGAATGTGTGTAGACTATCGCCAGCTTAACGAGGTCACTATCAAGAACAAGTACCCGCTCCCTCGAATTGATGACTTATTCGACCAGTTGAATGGAGCACGGGTATTCTCTAAGATCGACCTCAGAACGGGATATCATCAACTAAAAATCCGAAAGGAGGATATCCCCAAGACAACGTTCACCACTCGATATGGACTATATGAGTTTACAGTTATGGCATTCAGATTGACCAACGCTCCAGCCAACTTCATGAGTATGATGAACAAAGTCTTCATGGACTTTTTGGACAAGTTTGTAGTGGTGTTCATTGACGACATCCTGATATACTCTAAGGATGAAGAGGAGCATAAGCAACATCTCAGAGCTGTCTTGGAAAGGTTGAGAACCCATCGCTTATATGCCAAGTTTAGTAAGTGCGAATTTTGGCTGAAAGAGGTGGGATTCCTTGGATATATTCTGTCAGAGAAAGGAATAGCTGTTGATCCCAGTAAGGTTACTGCGGTCTTGAACTGGAAGACACCAGCCACGGTGACCGAAGTCCATAGTTTCCTGGGCTTGGCAGGCTACTACCGTCACTTCATTGAAGGCTTTTCTAAGATAGCCAAGCCACTGACGGAATTATTGAAAAAGAACCAAAGGTTTATCTGGACAGCCGAGTGCAACAGCAGTTTCCAGGAGTTAAAGATGAGGCTAACCACAACCCCTGTCTTAGTCCTCCCAGACATTCACAAGAGTTTCGACATATACTGCGATGCATCTAGGCGTGGAATCGGATGCGTGCTAATGCAAGAGGGGAAGGTTGTAGCTTATGCATCATGACAGCTACGACCTCATGAGGAGAACTATCCCACACATGACTTGGAGCTAGCTGCTGTGGTTCATGCCCTGAAGATTTGGAGGCATTATCTTATTGGATAACGATGTGAAATATACACAGACCATAAGAGTCTCAAGTATATTTTCACTCAACCCGACCTGAACCTCAGGCAGCGAAGATGGCTTGAGCTAGTCAAGGACTATGATGTTGGAATAAACTATCATCCAGGGAAAGCGAATGTGGTCGCTGACGCCCTGAGCAGGAAACAAGCTGCTGTGAATGCACTAGTTGAGGGTATGCATCCGAGCTTACAAGAAGAGTTTGTCAAGCTCAATATGGTGCTATGCGGCCCAATGACCCCGGACACGTTGGAAATTACTCCAACCCTCATGGAGGAAATCAAGGAAGCACAGAAGTCAGATGAAGAAATTCGGGAGATCAAGGAGTTAATTTAGCAAGGGAAGGCCAAGTCCTTCCGTGTAGATGAACAGGGTACCGTTTGGTTCGAGAAACGAATTGGTGTGCCGGATCAGAACAACCTGAGGCAACAAATACTCAAGGAAGCACATGAGTCCGCATATTCGATCCACCCGGGAGGTACCAAGATGTATCAAGACTTAAGAGAAACTTTTTGGTGGTCTGGAATGCGGAAAGATATAGCATACTATGTCGCCTGCTGTGACATTTGCAACAAGGTCAAAGCAGAGCATCAGAAACCCGCTGGGCTACTGCAACCTTTACCGGTGCCCCAGTGGAAGTGGGACAACATATGTATGGATTTTATTGTAGGACTGCCCAAGTCCACAAGAGGCAATGATGCTATTTGGGTCATTATAGACATCCTTACGAAAGTGGCTCACTTTATCCCAGTAAAGACCACTTTCAACGCAAATCAGCTGGCACAACTCTACATGTCCCGGATAGTCAGTCTGCACGGAGTACCCAAGTCTATCACTTCAGATAGGGGTTCCCTATTTATCTCAGCATTCTGGCTACGGCTACATCAAGCTTTGGGAACCATGCTGAAACACAGCACAGCGTACCATCCATAGACGGATGCACAGACCGAGCGAGTGAACCAAATATTAGAGGATATGCTTCGGTCATGTGCTCTCCCCCATGGACCCAAATGGGAGGATAGTTTGCCGTACGCTGAATTCTCCTACAACAATAGCTATTAGGCAAGTCTCAAGATGTCGCCTTTTGAAGCATTGTACGGACAGAAGTGTCGCACACCGCTGAACTGGTCCCAAACAGGAGATAGTCGCATCTTTGGTATGGACTTGATGCTCGAGGCTAAAAGGCAAGTCAAGAATATTCAAGAGCGGCTGCGAGCAGCCAAGTCCCGACAGAAGAGCTATTATGACCCAAAACACCGGGAAGTAACTTTTGAGCCTGGAGACTATGCTTACTTGCGAGTAACCCCTATGAAGGGAGTAAAGAGGTTTGGCACCCAGGGAAAGTTGGCCCCAAGATACATCGGTCCCTTTCCAGTGATTGCTAGGAAGGGCAGAGTCGCATATCAGTTGGAATTGCCATCAGCATTGTCAGACGTTCATGATGTCTT